>CM037862.1:12660333-13384708 GCA_021292105.1 Anadara kagoshimensis
TACAATCATTTCACTGTATTGCCAAATACTACTTTGAATTTTTGTGACATCAATATATTTTCAAAAGTATTTATTTCATAAAAACTACAATTAATTATAACGTGAGTCATTCTTACTCATTTTTAAATAATTTGTTCGGAAAGTTACACACACACACACACACACACACGTAGAGAGAGAGAACTATTTGACAATTCAATTTGAGAGAGAGAGAGACTATTTGACAATTCAATTTAGCACAGAGAGAGAGGAGAGAGAGAGAGAGAGAGAGAGAGAGAGAGAGTCCTTTCATGTCATAATGTCGATTATGAAAACAATGCGCAAATGTGTAAAACTTACCGTGTTTTTGAAAATTGTTTTTTTTAATGGTGAAAATAATTGAAGACAACTATATATAGCTATACTGTCATAGCTTATTTTCAGTCTTGTTGACTATAAATTTATATATCTTTTACAGCCAGAAGAACCAAAACCTAAAAGACCACGGGGTAGACCGCTAGGCAGCAAAAAGACCCCAGAATCCACTGTAAGTATTGTATATTTGAATAACTAGAAATCACGAAATGAAATTATGCCAGAAATGCTCAATGCAAGAGGTTAGAAATATGCAATATAAAATGCCAGAAATATACAATTTCAGAACGAACTCAGAAATGTACAAATATGTAATATTAAATGTCAGAAATATGCAATGTAAGAGTTTAGAAATACAAATCACAAAACCTCATAAATACACACGAATGCAATACAAAAACTCAGAGGCATAATACTTGATTTGTATTCTGTATTTCAAGAGTTCGGAAATATGTATTTCATTGAAATATACGTCATTTAAATATAAGAAATTTGCAAATGCATTTCAAGAGCTCAAAAATACACAATACTAGATCTCAAAAATATGCATTACAGGAGTTCAGAAATGCTCATACAGGATCTGAAGAATGCGCATCACTAGAGCTCAGAGATTTGCAGTACAGAACTCAGAAATGTGTACTTCATGAACTGAAAAATATGCAATACTAAATCTAGTAAATAGATAAATAGTAAATCTAGTTTTAAGAGCTCAGAATTGCACAATACGAGATCTCGGTATTATGACATTCGCAAATATTTATTTCTAGAGTTCAGAAATTTTAATTTGAAGAGAATTCAGGAACTTTCATTTCAAGAGCTTAAAAACACAACGCAAGATTTGAGAAATACGCATTTCAAGAGCTCGGAAATGAAAAATACAAAAGCCTGGATATGTGCAATACAAGATCTAAGACTATGTATTTCAAAAGCTCAAATTACATACCACAAGAGCTGAAAAACTGGTTGTAGTTACATGTAAAAGAACACATGGAATCGTGGACTAATTGGTATAATAATTTGGTTTATCGTGTGTTTTGTTGTGGTGCTGGTTATTACCAATACCATGTCACAACTAAATGCAATATGTATTTCATTTTAATAGTTCACGTATTTTATGTACCAGGTATACATTTATAATAGCCTTAATGCATCATTTGGTGTATTAAAATCCCTTTTCCCATGCCAGACGATTTGTCAGGTCTTAATTATTGAAACGCCTTTTCGTCAGTTTGGCAAATATTTGTCCAAAGTTGTGGAACCAACAAACATTGAAGCATTGATGTCTGCTTCAAAGGGTTTTGCAATGTACATACAGTGTTTTTGTAAAGTTTTAATGTGTATCACAGTTCGACTAATCAGCCCACTAAACCTTCGTTTTAATGTTTTACTTGTTGGGGGTCCTAACTAGTCAAAAATAAAAATGGGGGTTTAGAGGGCTGATTAGTCGGAACTATATATATATATATACAATAATACGACATGCTTGTGAGTGTCGACAACACATCATCATCATTATCATCATCATCATCATCATCATCATCATCATCATCATCATCATCATCATCATCATCATGAATTATAATAAAATTTGAGTTTAGTTAAAAGGAAATGTTTGCAGAAGTTCAATTTTTTAATCAATTTTAACTAGATCATTATCAATCATACCAGTCTATGTCCAAATCATAATGCCAACAGCAAAATATACACTGTCCAAATCATAATGCCAACAGCAAAATATACACTGACCAAATCATAATGCCAACAGCAAAATATACACTGTCCAAATCATAATGCCAACAGCAAAATATACACTGACCAAATCATAATGCCAACAGCAAAATATACACTGTCCAAATCATAATGCCAACAGCAAAATATACACTGTCCAAATCATAATGCCAACAGCAAAATATACACTGTCCAAATCATAATGCCAACAGC
The DNA here is from genome assembly GCA_021292105.1 of Anadara kagoshimensis. Taxonomy (NCBI): domain Eukaryota; kingdom Metazoa; phylum Mollusca; class Bivalvia; order Arcoida; family Arcidae; genus Anadara; species Anadara kagoshimensis. Next base: position 12,662,629 of record CM037862.1, read on the forward strand.
AAAATATACACTGACCAAATCATAATGCCAACAGCAAAATATACACTGACCAAATCATAATGCCAACAGCAAAATATACACTGTCCAAATCATAATGCCAACAGCAAAATATACACTGACTAAATCATAATGCCAACAGCAAAATATACACTGACCAAATCATAATGCCAACAGCAAAATATACACTGACCAAATCATAATGCCAACAGCAAAATATACACTGACCAAATCATAATGCCAACAGCAAAATATACACTGACCAAATCATAATGCCAACAGCAAAATATACACTGACCAAATCATAATGCCAACAGCAAAATATACACTGACCAAATCATAATGCCAACAGCAAAATATACACTGACCAAATCATAATGCCAACAGCAAAATATACACTGACCAAATCATAATGCCAACAGCAAAATATACACTGACCAAATCATAATGCCAACAGCAAAATATACACTGTCCAAATCATAATGCCAACAGCAAAATATACACTGACCAAATCATAATGACAACAGCAAAATATACACTGACCAAATCATAATGCCAACAGCAAAGTATACACTGACCAAATCATAATGCCAACAGCAAAATATACACTGACCAAATCATAATGCCAACAGCAAAATATACACTGACTAAATCATAATGCCAACAGCAAAATATACACTGACCAAATCATAATGACAACAGCAAAATATACACTGACCAAATCATAATGCCAACAGCAAAGTATACACTGACCAAATCATAATGCCAACAGCAAAATATACACTGACCAAATCATAATGCCAACAGCAAAATATACACTGACTAAATCATAATGCCAACAGCAAAATATACACTGACCAAATCATAATGCCAACAGCAAAATATACACTGACCAAATCATAATGCCAACAGCAAAATATACACTGACCAAATCATAATGCCAACAGCAAAATATACACTGTCCAAATCATAATGCCAACAGCAAAATATACACTGACTAAATCATAATGCCAACAGCAAAATATACACTGACCAAATCATAATGCCAACAGCAAAATATACACTGACCAAATCATAATGCCAACAGCAAAATATACACTGACCAAATCATAATGCCAACAGCAAAATATACACTGACCAAATCATAATGCCAACAGCAAAATATACACTGACCAAATCATAATGCCAACAGCAAAATATACACTGACCAAATCATAATGCCAACAGCAAAATATACACTGACCAAATCATAATGCCAACAGCAAAATATACACTGACCAAATCATAATGCCAACAGCAAAATATACACTGACCAAATCATAATGCCAACAGCAAAATATACACTGTCCAAATCATAATGCCAACAGCAAAATATACACTGACCAAATCATAATGACAACAGCAAAATATACACTGACCAAATCATAATGCCAACAGCAAAGTATACACTGACCAAATCATAATGCCAACAGCAAAATATACACTGACCAAATCATAATGCCAACAGCAAAATATACACTGACTAAATCATAATGCCAACAGCAAAATATACACTGACCAAATCATAATGACAACAGCAAAATATACACTGACCAAATCATAATGCCAACAGCAAAGTATACACTGACCAAATCATAATGCCAACAGCAAAATATACACTGACCAAATCATAATGCCAACAGCAAAATATACACTGACTAAATCATAATGCCAACAGCAAAATATACACTGACCAAATCATAATGCCAACAGCAAAATATACACTGACCAAATCATAATGCCAACAGCAAAATATACACTGACCAAATCATAATGCCAACAGCAAAATATACACTGACCAAATCATAATGCCAACAGCAAAATATACACTGACTAAATCATAATGCCAACAGCAAAATATACACTGACTAAATCATAATGCCAACAGCAAAATATACACTGACTAATTAAGTCAACCATGTGAACTTCCATCAAGTTCCAAGTGAGACCGGGTGCTCTGGAATGGTTAAGCAACTGTTGTAACTTCTGTAATGATTATATGAAAAATGAATTGTGGTGATTTTTCTAAGTATTTTGCATAATATGCTAAGTTATAATATTATGATAGTGACTATAGAACACAAATTATAATTGATTGTTTTAATTTGAAATCGTGTAAATTTTCAATTTGATTATTCAAAAAAGTTCCCATACCATCAGGTATGTCTGTCCCCTCTTGACCTCTTGACCTGACAAAATATAAATTATACTTAACTTGTTCTACTTGAAAGTGCTTTATCACCACCGCATTTTAACCTTATACCTTTAAAATTGAAAATTAAGGGTTTTAAAAGGAAATTTTCTTTTTAATTTCTAAAGTTAAAAACTATTTTTACATAATGTATTTCTAATAATTTTATTTTAGCAATAATTATAAAATTAAGTTTTTTTCAACTAAAATCAACCTGTTTATTTATTTTTGACCTAATTTTATTTTCTTTTAACAAACTGATTGTTTGTGTAGTATTTTATTGTAACTTTCTGATACTAAGGGTAACCTCCCGGGGCTAAGACTTCCGCTCGCTCGCTCGGAAATTGGGTCAGGGAATGGAATTTAAAATTGCTGAGACGTAAAAATGCATCGTCTCCTTTCAATATTTATGTTTGGTATTTCCTATATTCTGCTGTTTTGGGTTTTTTTTTAAACAAAATCTGCAGCCCATTATTTTGCATTTGGTCTTACGGAGATACATCTGGGAATAATTCTCTCTCTCTCTCTCTCTCTCTCTCTCTCTCTCTCATTATATTAAGTCAGTGGGTGGAGTGTTTGTTCACTCGTCATTATAAGTGGGAAGTCATGGGTTTGATTCCGTCTCCAGAGTTTTGCCAACTGAATGTGAGGTGATTGTTCGCTAATTAATTAGTTCCTTGCAAAGTTGACAAATTTTATAGCTAGATAAATTGTACTTGGTCTGCACAATCCAGTTATAAACAAAAAAAAACAATAAATAAATAAAAATAAATAAATAAATAAATAAATAAATAAATAAATAATAATAAATGTTTCACACTAAAATAGAATACATTAAATTCAATCAGCGACATTTAAGATACAAATGTACATTATTAAATATCGCTGATTATACGATATTGATGCACCGCTAAAAATCTGTGGTTGCATTATTTCAGACTTGGTTAAAATTTAAACCACTGTCAATGATTTTCGATGAAATCTGTTGTTTGGGTTTTTACTTTCACTTTTAGTTTAGGCGTAGGTTACTGAAAACGCGGGAATTGTTCATGGTCGGTACGTAGATGACCTGCACATTCTCAGCTTCGATGGGTATATAAGGGGGTCTGTGTGAATCGGTACACATGGGGACAAAAGAAAAGTGACTTAGATTTTATTTATATGACTTGGTGATCTCTTGACCATCGGTCATTTCCAGGTTAATGACTTTCTCACCAAAGCGTTAACTTCAAACTGTAACAGACTGATTATCCCCGGAATCATAAAATAGTGGGAGATACAAGAGTAGTACTTTCTCTGTCTCATTCGCAACATTTAATGAAGTACAGTACAGACTTTTGAAAGTTTAACACTAAGCTAAGGAATATTGCTGACTCGGCGGGAGCTCATCTAGGCCCCTCTGTTATATTATAAATTTTTGAAATTTCTGAATGAAATATTCAAAAGTTTACAATATCACAAATTATTTTTTTTAATATTTCATTTACAATACAATACAATAAAATAAAGCTTCGACTCCTTTTTGATAGATGTGTTAAACTTTCGACAGGTCTGTACTATAATTATTGAAATAATGAAAAATATGTAGGATTGCTGTATGGTGATTTTTTTAGTCATATAAAACAATACCTTAAAATTACAACTAAAGCGTAATCAATATTAATGTACACTTCGTATTTCCTTTATAAATTTCTAACTACAATAAATTTTAACACAAAACTAGTGAAATATCTTCAATTAGCGATCATGACCTAATTAACTTACATTGTACATGTACTGTACTCCGAATTTATTCAAAATTTCTTCAAAATAAACATAAAACTGCTTTTTATTCCCTCTCTTTCCTTTACCTTTCTCTTACATTTCCGGAACACCCGGTCTCACTTTCCTGATTGAAGTTCAAGTGCTGAACTTAATTTGCCATTTTCAAAGTTTATAATTTGCTTTGGGTTTGTGCTTTGAACATGGACTGATTTTTCCCCCAATATTTCCTATATGCAGGCCATGGTTTGCATATGAAATAATGTGACCAAAATTTTATATTCCTTGCTTTTTTTTGTTAAGTAAAACATGTATGAGAGAAGTATGTGCAGATAAGGCCATCAATATATTTCCGAAATTCTACCCAGAACAAGAAAAATATCTGTAGAGAAAATAAGTTATATTTTTTCTCGATTTTTTTTATATTTTCAATTTAAATTTTAAATGTTCAAGGCCATACTTGAATTATTGAGAGATGTAAATAAACATCTTAAAACTTGACAACGTGATTAGGTAGATAACGCCGTTTACACCAGAAACAAACACTTGATTTATGGACTGAGAATTCGGTCGTGGTACCGACAGATTGGTGATTTACGTCACATCGCCAACTGAGCGACCTCAGAATTCGGCCGTGGTACTGACAGATTCATGGTTTTGTCATATAGAAAAGCGACCCTAAAATTTGGTCGTGGTACCGATAGATTGGTGATTTACGTCATTTCGACAAGCGACCTCAGAATTCGGCAGTGGTACCGACAGATTGGTAATTTACGTCATATTGGTCTGAGAATTCAGCCTTGGTATCGACATATTCGAATGATTGACGTCACATCGACGAGCGACCTTAGAATTCGACTGTAGTACCGACAGATTCAGAAAATTTACGTCACATCGACAAATGACCAAGAATTCGACCTTGATTCCGACAGATTTGGACGACTTACGTCATATCGACAAGCGACGTGGGAATTTTACCGTGGTACCGAATGACTGATGATTGACGTCATATCGGCAAATTGACCTAAGAATTCGGCTGTTGTACCGTCATATTCGGATGATTCACGCGATATCGAACAACGTCCGTAGTCCCGACAGGTTGATGAGTTGCGTGGTATGAGGTACAGACAGATTTGAATGATTCGCGCCATATCAACAAGCGACACCAGAATTCGGTCGCGGTACCAACAGATTGCTGTTTCACGTCATATCGAAAGACAACTTGAGAATTCAGTGATGATACTGATATGTTGATATTGACGGCCGACCCGAGATTTCGGCACTGGTACCGATAGTTTTTAACATACCTAAATTCTTGGAACTTAACATTGATACCTCACATCATATCGGCAAACCACCATAGATCGACAAGAAAAATATGTACCTTTAAATTTTATCAATGACCAATGGATTGAGTTGTAGCTTGAATATGACTTTAACGGATGCTTCAGTTTCTCAGAAAATTAACACTGACCACCACAACGTTAAAGACACAAACATTGCTAATTTTGAACTTTAAGTATTTACTAGTATCAAAAATCAAGAACAGAACATAAAATAAGATTAATACTTAAAAAGCAAATCAAAATAAATAAATAAATAAATAAATAACATTATTGGATTATTCAGAGCCTGAGACTAGATATCGATTGATTGATTGAATGGGATTTACGTTCAAGACAAGAAAATTTCACTTATATGGAGAGGGCACCAGCTATAGGTGCAGTACGCTCAGGACAATATGCATGGAGAGGTTTTAACGTGCTACGACTGCCTTGACGCGGAACATCGGTTTTTATATCTCTTCCGAAAGAAATGCCAAGTGCTTGACGAAAGAACAGTCACTGTCTTTTTTCAAGTCTTGGTCATACCCGACTGAGATTCGAACCCACGACCTTTCACATACGAAGCTGTTGCTCTACAAACTAAATTGAACTATAGCAATGGTATTTTCATATCCCAATGAAAACGGGTGTTTGTGAGAACATAAAATTGTCGGACCATGCTCAAAAACTAGAGGGGTCCCATTTCTGGGTCAAAATTCACAGTATACCATTAGAACACCTTAATGCATGTTTCACATATTTGAGGTTAAGATTTGCCAGTTAAGGTGTGCGTGGCATGTAAAGTCGATATGATATTACCCCTCTGGCTAATATTAAATCATACATTTTTTATAAAGGTGTTCGTTGTGGATGTTCGTGATGTGTATATGATTATTATTGTAATGAGGTGTATATTTTAAATCAGAAAAATTCGTGTGAGCCGCGACTATCTTTTGCGAGGAGCTATCAACTCTTGTCGGATAATTTGCAAAGCTTACGAGTAGTTATCCTGACTCTCTCACACCGCTCTGATTGGACTTGCATCCGTTTGCTTCAATCTTGTTACTGTGCCATTTGGTCAATAAATTCAAATGCCCGTCCAAAGTCGGTAGTTTTATAATCAATGTGTTTGACCTTTCTTATCCTCTATGTTCCTGTAGTTTGTTGTGCTGTGTTGTCCTTGATTGTATGGGCTATTGGCAAGTAAGTGCATGTTTTCAGTTGCTACCATAGCTATGCGCTTTGTTCTGTTATCACTATCAGTGCAACAATGAACTTCCCGCAAGACGTTTTGATGACCAAAAAGCGAAACCTCAACCGCAAAATTAACAATTTTTCGGCCATTTTGAAACGGCTACCGCGCAACTTCAATATTCACGTACATGTATTCGCTAGACTGTTGATGGCTGTCGTGTTTAGTTCACAACGAATTTACGTGAAGTCTGGAAGATTAGTTTCTCTGAATATTAAGATGGTCCTTCTCCATCTTTTCTATTTTAATCGTCTGGTAGGTGGATTATTTAAATAGTGCGTTCATTTATATGAATCGGGTACCCTTCCTAACTTTTTCGACAACAAATGCAGTGTACGGATACGATGGAATAAGTTCTTAGAACTAAATTGCTTAACGCCGAAACATCACCCTTTTCACAATCATTTTGAAATCTTAATAATTTTGTGAAATAATTAGAATATTTAGTAACATAACATATAATTTTAAAAATAATTTCAAACTTATAACATCAGTAGTCAGTTATGTAAAAAAAAAGTATTTCCAAAAGAGATTGGCAAATTTTGCTAAATTTGAGGCAAGGAAATTTATGGTTAAGAATTAATTGTGAAAGTGGGACTTGAGAAATTTTGAGACATATGACCTGATGCAAAACAACGTGCAACTGGTCGGATGATAATGAAACTTGACAGAATCATGTTCTTTATTATTTATTTTAAATTTGCTGCATTGTACATAAATATGTAAATTAGACATAAAAAGTGTCTTTTCGTCTTCGAGACTGAGGGAAAAGGTATGTATAAATGTCCGCTGTCACTTTGTTTAATCCAATTAATAAATTATGTTACAGAAAGAATATAAACCCAAAAGACCAAGAGGAAGGCCGAGGAAATCCACGGTATGTTGTTATAAACATCATTCACTCCTGGTGACGTCTCGATATAAGTGAAATATTCTTGACTGATTCGTAAAACACCATTAAATCAACTCAACCAAAAAAACAATCATCACGTCACGTGAATACAGTATAGATCTGTCGAAAGTTTAACACTAAGCTAACGAAAGAGTGTCAAATCGATAGCTAAGTTTGGCCCCTCGTTAGCCATGTCTCGGCAATTGCTACCTGTCTCTTGACAGCTTTTCGGCCATTCGCTATCCTTATTTCAGCCATTCGACAGTCGAACTTATATAGACTCATTTTCATAAGTTCAGTGTTAAACTTTCGACAGTTCTGTATTGTAGGGTTTTATTAGGATTTAACATCTCAAAGGGTTATTTACTTATATCGATACATCACCGGCTATCAGCGAATGTCACGCCAAAGGGATGTAACAAATACAATGATGGCTCAATATTGTACAAGAGTAAGAGTCGAAATGTTAAAACAAAAGTACCCAACACATATACAGCATTAGACAATTATTACCACTTGGTTATTGTTTTATCACCGTGTCGATGATTTTACTGTAACGTCTCCTATTTTACGGTTATATTTTATACCGGGTAGTGTATGCCTGGTGTTTTGGCATTAGTACGCGTTTGCTTCCATGGAAGGATTTCATGTACATAACTTAATTTGTCAGTTTTCAACGTATTTACTTTGCTTTTAGCAGTAGGTTTTTGGGGCATGAACCGGTATGTTTGTGTTTGAATTTTATTCTTCAACAATTAATTAGTTTCTGGTGAAGGAATCAAATAGATTAGATCCACGTGCTTTATTTTATTTTCGTTACGATTTCCTGTAATATGTCATTAAATATGATTGACCCTAATTACCATATCTCCTGATACAGCCGGCTATTTTGTCGGAGACTTGTTACAACATCTTCCGTTAGAGATTAGTATCTAACCAGATGATAAGAAGATTATGGTGATATGACGTGAGACACACGTCACCACTTGATATAATCCCAGATAACGATCAAAACTACAGCGATATAAGTATTACAGTTAGAACACTTTCTCTCTCAATACTTAAACAGAACTCTTAAAACAATTAAGTGTATTACAATCTCTACTGATACATGTGCTTCACATATACTAGAAGATGGGAAGTTTGTTCGTACAACAAACTGACCAGTGACGCAGAATGGACCATCAATGAGGTTCGTCGCTGTAACCACGTGATACCCCTTAACGATTGTACGGAACAATAACGATAACAAAAGCAGAAAATTTGCTTGGACGAAGGGCTTGATCCCTGTAACGTTATTTCGTCAAATGTTTGAACCAGTCGTATTTTGGTTGTTAAAAAAGTCATTTTCCGCTGGCTTTTAGTTGATAATTTCCGTTGGCTTTTGGTTGATAATTTCCGCTGGCTTTTGGTTGATAATTTCCGTTGGCTTTTGGTTGATAATTTCCGCTGGCTTTTAGTTGATAATTTCCGTTGGCTTTTGGTTGATAATTTCTACTGGCTTTTGGTTGATAATTTCTACTGGCTTTTGGTTGATAATTTCCGCTGGCTTTTAGTTGATAATTTCCGTTGGCTTTTGGTTGATAATTTCCGCTGGCTTTTAGTTGATAATTTCCGTTGGCTTTTGGTTGATAATTTCTACTGGCTTTTGGTTGATAATTTCTACTGGCTTTTGGTTGATACTTTCTACTGGCTTTTGGTTGATAATTTCCGCTGGCTTTTGGTTGATAATTTCCGCTGGCTTTTGGTTGATAATTTCCGCTGGCTTTTGGTTGATAATTTCCGCTGGCTTTTGGTTGATAATTTCCGTTGGCTTTTGGTTGATAATTTCCGCTGGCTTTTGGTTGATAATTTCCGTTGGCTTTTGGTTGATAATTTCCGCTGGCTTTTGGTTGATAATTTCCGTTGGCTTTTGGTTGATAATTTCCGCTGGCTTTTGGTTTAATTTCCGCTGGCTTTTGGTTGATAATTTCCGCAGGCTGCTTTTGGTTGATAATTTCCGTTGGCTTTTGGTTGATAATTTCCGCTGGCTTTTGGTTGATAATTTCCGCAGGCTGCTTTTGGTTGATAATTTCCGTTGGCTTTTGGTTGATAATTACCGCTGGCTTTTGGTTGATAATTACCGCAGGCTTTTGGTTGTTAATTAAAACTAGTCTCCTGAGTATGTAAATTCAATAATGCATTGGTTCAAGGCTCCAACACCAACCATAAGCAAGAACTTTTGCTTAATAATAGTTTGTCATCTTTGCTAATTCAGGTGCAAGGAGTGCGTGCACATCATCTTCAGAATTGCAGTACCTTTATAAAACATTTGTGTTGACGCATTCACGGAAGACTAAAGCAGCTTATTTTGTTTGTCCGGGTTTGCCTTTCGGGAGGATTTTACGGCGCTATACATCTTAAAGCACGTGTATCTAAGATCAACCGTACCTTCAACTAGATTATGGTCACTAACTTGCATTGAAGATTTCATAGTTACCGACTAGATGAACATCTCCAATAAAACAGAAAATGTTTTAGCGTTTTGTTGCGTTAGTTGATCCGGAACATTGTACAATGTACATGTAGTTGCTGTTATTTCAAGATCACGTGTCCACGAACACGGTCACAATTATAGAATTACGTGTCAACAGACACAGTTAGAATTATGGTATAATTTTTTTCCAAAAAAGTATTGATCGTCTGCCTACATTTATTGGCCGACTAACATTTGCATGGCTTACATATATTACCCGAACACGAATAACATTAACACGATAAGACGTCTCCTCAAATATGTGACCCCAGATATTTTTAACCACGCATAATAGATGAATCTTGTTTTACCCTTGGTATTTTGTATACTGAATGAAAACACATCAGCCGTTTGTCCTGGTTTTTTTTTATTTAAAGAACTCGTGTCTTCAGGTGAAAGAGTACAAATACAAAAAACCGTGTGAAAAAATTGTGTCTGCAAAACTTTTTAAATCTCCGAGTTAATCCGGAAGTCTAAATCTGAGTGATATTAAGAAACCTAAACATTTCTTTCAAAATTGATACAAGATTTTGAAGTTTTAATTTTAATCATTTTTTGAAAAATAATTAATTATAGAAAATAAATATGGTTTAAAATATAAATAATTTATGATATTAGGTATTAACTAAATTACAAACAAACATACTAATCTATGTCAAAAGCACAATCCCAAAGCAAAGTAAAAACAAACATACTAATCCATGTAAAAGTAAAATCTATGAAACTGACAATTTAACTTTAAACACGTACTTCCACCAATGGGAGTAAGGCCGAATGCCCCGGAAGAGTAAGCATATATAATGTAAATATATTTGCATATAGAATGAAAGTGAGACCGGGTGCTTCGGATAGTGCTACATAATCATTCTATTTTAAAATATCGATACACGTGAAACGATTTAACGTTAATTGCTAGTTTCAAAGTTTTTATTCTGTTTTGCATTGTATTGTGATTTAGACATGCATTAGTATGTTTGTTTTGATTCTATAAGCCAAATTCTTGAGTTCAAACGTTGAAGGTTTCTCGAGTATATTTTAACCGTTACTTTTACCATTTTTATCATAATACCTATAAAGTTTTTGTGATAGGTGTTCTACAAAAACAGGAAGAGTTTGAGAAGAAATTACCAGAACACATAGGACGTTAAATCTACTGTTCGATTTAACAGCAGAGCCGAATTAGAAACAAAAGCGCTTTGCAGTTTTGCTTTAAAAATCTTCAAACTATTTTCTAATTTTGTGATAACGATATCCCCCGGATAACAATTTAAGATAAGGTTTATGAATTGGAAATTGTAAAATAAGCACAAACAATTGATAATGTACTAAGTATGCACTTAAAGTATTGCTTAAGTGTATTCAGTAAAATTCAATTGGGTCCTTCTATATTCCTCACTTCAACATCTTATAAATATTTAGATTTCTACAATTTTGGACCGAGCAATACCAATGAGGAATTTAAATTCCGAAATGGCCGTCTAGTGCTGCAAAATAAAAAAAACAGGTTGGTATTATTACACAGTTGCTATCGAGCCGCAGATAGTTACTATTAGAAATCCAAAACCATCCACTCTAATGAAAATACGTTTAATGATATTTTGTGATTTAAGACATGAAACGGAACTAACCGACATGTTTCATGCTTTGTCTTGTAACAATTCTTTAAGAATTCAGAATTACTCTATTTTTTGTGTTTTCGAAGCGAAATATTTCTCAAAAAGCCGCTTGTATACTTGAGAAAGTCCCTAAGTTAAGGTGTTCCATTTAAGGAAACCCTTTGAAACTCGATTTAAGGAAGTTCTTAGTTAAGGACTACAATCACAAATTTAAGTTAAGAAATTCATAAAGTATGGAATGGTTGTGGAACTGGGACCTTAAAAGTTTTTGTTGTATATAGCTTTCAATTTTTTAAATACATATACTCAAAAGTCATCTACCTCACAGACTCCAGATTGGAATGGATGTCGTTGTTGTCATTTAATGATTTTACACAATATAATGTTGTGTAATATCTTACCAAACAACTAGTAGGCAAACATATTAAGCCAAATTCTTCAGGTTTATCATCACGAAAACTATTTTAAGAACCCTTAAAGATCATCCATGAAAAGGAAGGATCTCAAAAGGATTCTTCCAAACTGATTCCTCAAATAGGTCAATGACCTAAATTTGCCTACTTATAGTTTCGAGTTGGTAGGTTTATAATTCAGAAAACGAATCCCATATTTCGCCTCAATCTCTGAACGTAACTTTTAATCGTTTACGACAGTTGAAAAACATTAAAATCCTCACATAACGGATAATATACGTAGTTACGACATTCAAATTATACAACTTTGTTATGTCTTTGTAATGTGGTATTCAGTATTCGTAATTTGCAGCAATTTCAAATCGGATAGCAATGCCGTTGGTTTTTGTTATTCATTGTGTAAAATACATTGTAGGTTTTCGGTATCCGCAGCAATCACAATAACCATCCTTTTGGTCTAATCATGCATAATCCTGATCAAATTAAGAATTTCAAGACAATTCAGTTTGTTTTTGGTTTTTTGTCAACCATTGCTGTGTTCTATTTGTCCTTCACAGCAATTACAGTGACTATTAATTGTTCAGATTAAGTCCTTCACAGCAATTACAGTGACTATTAATTGTTCAGATTAAGTCCTTCACAGCAATTACAGTGACTATTCATTGTTCAGATAAAGTCCTTCACAGCAATTACAGTGACTATTCATTGTTCAGATTAAGTCCTTCACAGCAATTACAGTGACTATTCATTGTTCAGATTAAGTCCTTCACAGCAATTCAGTTTTGTTTTTGTCAAACATTGCTTTGTGTTAAGATAGTTTGACATTTGCAGCAATCAGCAACATACATTAATGTTTCTGATTTAGTTCTTCATAGAAATTTAGTTCGGTGTTTTTGTCTCACATTGGCGAGGTGTGATTTTGTCCTTCACAGCAATTCCATTGACTATTCCTTTTGGTTCAACCATGCATAAACCTGGTCAGATTTAGTCCTTCACGGCAATTCAGTTTGGTTTTTCACACATTAGCGTGTTTTTTTCGGCATTCTCAGCAATTCCATTGACCATTCCTTTTGGTTTAATCACGCAATCCAGTTCTTCACGTCAATTTAGATGACGATTCTTTTTATTTAGTTATACATTGTCGTGTTCTGATTTGTCATTGAAGCAATTTAGTTTTGGATGTTTTCATCTTTCGTAGCAATTCATATGGCGATACCTTTTGGTTTTTGTCATACTTTGGCGTGTTGGATGTTTACATTTATGCAGCAATTTAGAAGACGGCTTCCTTCAGTTTTTTACTAACATTGACGTGTTGGATGTTTTTTGTCTCGCAGCTACCTTTTCGTTTTGTCAAACATTGACGTGTTAGATGTTTACGTCTTTTGCAACAATTTAGACGACGTTTTCTCTTGGTTTCTGACAATCGTTGTTGTTTTTATATTTTCGTTCTACAAGCCAATTATGGTGGTGATTTCTTCGACTTTATCCAGCATCCATTACATCCATATGCACCGTTTGATTGTTTCTACTATTCAATGTTAAGAGGCTGCAAAGTCAAAACATGCCTATCAACTTTGAATAATTAGAGTTACGTTTCGCATCGGAGATATTTGTCATTATATTTCCCAACAACACCAGAGATTAAATTTTATTCAGATGTATTTCAGATCATTTTAAGTTTGATATTTTGCTCATTTACTTTCTGAAACGTACAGCTTGACATTGATATTGTTACCACTTCATAACTAGACACATTAAATTACACCCATTTTTTCCTAATTTTTCCTCCTAAAATTTAACATAAAAACTGGGGTTTTTATTCTATGTATTTTAATTTTTTTTCTATTTTTCTGCAAAATAAGAAAGAAAACTAAATTTTGCGTAATTTTCTTTTTTTCCCCAAAAATAGACATTTTAAGTGTTTATATTAAATTTTGCTTATGAAATAGTTTTTGACCACCGATCAGACTTGTAGTTAAAAGAATAGGCTTATTAATAACATGTGTTACGTCGAGTGCCTTTGCAGGGGTTTATAAACTGTTATAAGATTTGTGGTAAAAGAATGGAAATTGGGAGTTGCCGACATAGAATTTTGCGCGTAGATAATTAGAGGGAGGCAATTCAAAGAAAATATATAAAAGTTAAATGTTAAGTAATCCGAAGTTACCATTCTTCACATGAAGAAATTTTATCATGTATTAAATATTTCAAATATCAAAAGGTTAACGTTATTGTTACTCTCTTTAAATGTTCCAAATTTTAAAATTGAACTTTATACTTGAAAATAGGAAGTGTCTGTTCTTTTGCCAAACACTTGGCATTTAGTCATAGTTCTGAAAACACCTGAAAAACCGACGCCCCGTGTCAAGGCAGGCACATTGCCGCTTGAACGCACTCCATTCTTGTATTTTTGTGTATACATGTATATTACCTCATGTACCACCTCCTGTGGGCTTGAGTGAATAAAGTGAATTGAATTGAATAGGTCAAAATTTCTGCCACAAAAATAAAAGAAAAAATAGATAAGTAAAAGGAAATAGCAAGTACATGTATACAATGAACAAGCATTTCAATAGAACTACCACCTTAGCATATACTATTTAGTGAATATAGGTTCATATCTAGGGATGACGTTGTTATTTTGATCATAAACAACATATACAACATTGTCTTTGCAGCAATATTTTTTTCAGTTCCACTATACACACATGTATGATAATCCGCTTGAAAAAAACTGGGGGAGTTATAAGAAAGAACAAATCCCAGTTTCAAAATCTTTCTTTAATAAGATTTTCCTTTGTCACATACCAATTTTATATTGCCGTATACCATTTTTTAATGTATTTTATGATTAAATTCAAAGTGGTATGACACCTCACTTAAATCTGACAAAAATTCTGTTGATTTTTAAGATATTCATGAATTTAAGGTGTCATTTTTAAGTTCACTCGAAGCTCATGATTCTGTGTATTTATTTTGTCAAAAATGTTTATTCATTCTTCCAAATTAGATTGTCAAGACTTGCTAAATTTAAGTTCGTTAAGGTAGAATTATTATGAAACTGGAGCCAGTTAAATTAAGTTAAATACCGTAATTAATGATTATTATTGGGCGTCATCACCATGTTCTTGTCAATAAACATGATATTACTGTGCTCACATTTGTTCTTCATTATCACATTATTTACAGTTCATTATCGACAAAACAAACATAATTTGATGTATTTTTGTATTTTAGGAAGATAGTCCTGAAGAAGTCGAGGAACCTGACTCCGGAAATGTATAGCATTTTAGGAAAAAATAACTTTAATTGCATAATGGATTCCTATTTGAAAGATCGCCACCATAGTGAAATTTCAAATATTCCATGAGAGGGAAAACACCAGTTATTTTCCAATTTGTTACGGACCCGATTTTTCAGGGTTCTGATGCTGAATACGCATGCGCACTTGTAGATTTTGCCAGGCGGATGTAAAACCTCTCAAGCGGCGCTTTGTTGCACATCTTCAAGATGTTGTGAAATAGAATAATGACCTATATGTGTCAACCTAAATTTGTGTGTCTTTTTATTCTTATATACTCTGTTATATACTAGCTTTTTCTTTTTTTATTGTTTTTGTTTGTTACTGTTATTTTGTAAAAAGGAAATTGCGACAGTGTACATTATTTTATTGCTATGATACGTATGCCAATTAATGTATACTTATCATGCAACGCTTTATCTTAATAAGCAAACCAAAAGTTTGGGACATGCCACTAAAATGGCAAAAAGTTGTTGTAAAATTTTGACTTTCAAAAATTAAAACACACCTGTCAGATGTTGGTAAATCATACTGCCAACTGCTTGATGTCCAGACTATGCCACGATCATTTAATAATGAAAAAGGAATGATTTTTTGTCTATTCATTTTTATTCGTAAACTTGAAAAAAAACCTTGTACTTACTTTTTTAATCTCTTGTGAATATTTTGTTTACTTATTTGTTTTGATAAATAAGTGTATTGCGTTCACGTAACACTCTTCCACAGTGATAAATGCTATGCCTTAAGACATAAACATACTGGGTCTTCCTTAGTCGTATTGTCATATACCATTTTTTTTAATTTAATCATAAAATACATTCAAATACTGGTATATGACAGTATTAGTTTGTCATACATGTTTATTATCACATTTTATTTTTGTAAATTTTGTTTGTTGCTGTTGGCTTTTGTTCATAATATCATTCCTATTGTAAATAATCAGTGTGTGTGTGTGTTGACCCCGGTTATGTTTGGTTGGGTGTGCATAATTGAGGGTGTGTTTGAAAGACGAGCGTTTTAGTTGGGTGTATACGATGTTATGGAAAGTGATCTTTGATTTTTATTTAGGTGCATTTGGTTTTTGGTTGAAAGTGATGATGCTACATATAATCCATGTATATATTAGTTTTATAGGGTAGTATTTTTCATTTTGTTACATGTATTTTGATTTGTGTATATTTTTATGCTTTTAAGAAACGGTTTAATATTTTTCATATTTTAAAACCACCGGATTTACAGCCGTGTTCATAAATGATTTCAATGAGCAGCAATTTTGAAGAAAAAACCACCTGTGTTCAAGTTACATACATAAAAGTCATATGTGTTCAATTTTATGCAGAACCGACCTTTTGTGTTCAGTTCCTATGCAAAGCGTTTTTTCTTTCAAATTGCATAGTAACCATTTATGCAAACCATTTGTGTTCAAGTTACATAAAAGTTATTTCATATTTCATGTTCAATTTTCATGAAAAACCGACCGTTTGTGTTTCTTTTCTAACCACATATGTAAATCGTGTTTGTTAAACGTTACCCTTGGATAATTTCATTTTTCTTTCTTCAGTTGTAAAAAGAAATAGCTTTAAGGTTCCACTAGTAAATAAAAACCAATATTCGTTGCAATGTTGTGTTCAAACACAATTTTTGGGGTCTCACTGTCCCATGCATTTGCAGACAACAGTGTTTCTCACCGCCCCTGTTCGAATCATACTCAGACATCAGGAAGTATCATCATTTCCCTTGCCGAAACTCGGTGGTTTTCCCCGGGTACTCATGTTTCCCCACCATCTCATAACTGACATCGTCGATATAAGTGAAAGAATTCGGGAAATATAATACCAATTATCATAAATTTAGTTTTTCAAAATCAATATAACTATTGCGTTGTATTATTATGTTCTTTATTGCTATGACTTTATACACGTGCAAATGCACGTAGTTTAGTTTCTATTACCATGTGCGTTGTTTTTCACAATATTGCTTGTTTATTGCACATTCTCGAACCAAGACCAGGGATATTTCCTTTGATGCTGTCATTTACTGAAAAAAATCACGTTTAATCGCGTCCAAATCTCGGAAGGACAAGGGACTTGTCTGTGCATGCGTATTAAAAAATGTTAAATAACTCCTATTTTCTAGATTTTGGACGATTATCGGGTTGTTTTCAACAAGTACCTCATTAAGTTTTATTGAATTTACCTCGCCACTAACCAATGCAACTTCATATTGTAAAACTAAATATCATGATACTGTTCGTGACATTATATGCTGTGTTTTACTACTGGTCTTCACAGACAAAATAACCAATCGATAATTTTAAAATAAATTCTTTTTATCTTTTTAGAAAGAATTTTGTATGCATAAAAATCTGCTTTAAAACCAATGTATGGGTATTGAATTTGTAAAAATGAAAGAGTGATTTACACATAATTTAAAAATAGTAATATTGGTAGTTACTTTACTGAATTTAAAAGTCAACAACATATACATCATAGCTGTTTGAACGGCCCACGAGGAACTCCAAGACAATGTAGGTTCCAAACACTTGGAGATATTGGAAAACAAAGGGATTACATATTGATTGTTATTTAAAATCAGTTTTCACAAATTATCCGAATTTAAACCACGTTCTTTTTTCTATTACTTTCTTTTAAAAAACCAATCATAATTGTTCACTCACACCCGCACAAATACACGCACAGAGAGAGAGAGAGAGAGAGAGAGAGAGAGAGAGTATTAGTTTACGAAGTAATTTGTCTCAGTGCATTTCCTCATGTTAATGCATATATATAATTATATAATTGTTATTGCTTTGGATCATTAAACAATATTATATGCAATTATTATGTGTCCGTTTTTATTCACGGATGTTACAACCGTGAGTCACGGATGTTTAGTGGGTTTAGTCATTTAGTTTGATGGTACATTGCTTTGATATGAATGTTTTGTCGATTTGAATCTTGCAAAACTGTGCTTAAGCATAAAACCAATGACAATTGTAAAAGCTTATATCTTACTATGGGTGATTGTATGCAATTGCATTTCAATCTCGGCGTATGCTACATGACATATAGGGCGCATGTCAATTCAAACTTAAAGCGCCCTTTTATAATCGAAAAAGTGGTCGCTATTTCCGGTTTCTGGAGATAAGCGTAGTAATTCGTGCCTTATCATGGCTGATTTTAGGTCGCTTGATTTCAGAATCGATGGCGGGACTTAATCGAAGTCTTATGTCTTTGTACAGGCTAAGATATCACTTAGATATAGAAATTCGGAAACGTGACAGCACTTGATGAGGAAAGCAATGTGGCAGCTTATGAATATCTTCAATAATACTGAAGACAAGATGGTACAGTGTAAACAAAAACATGTTGTTTCACACCCATTTACAACTTATTCTAAATATTTTACACTGCCATTGTTGGACCATTGAATCAGGCGCCAAATAAGACCCCAGGATCGAGTTTTACAACCATTCCTTATCTAAGATTTTCCTTAATTAAATTCTAAATTAATTTCTAGCAAGTTTTGAAATCGTTTATGGGACTAAAATACATATTTTAGCCAAAACTAGAATATAAATGTAATAAGCTTAAAATGATTTTTAAAATGACATCTTAAATTTGCAAATATCTTGAAAAATAACAAAACAATTAAGAATTCAATTTTGCTTTATTTAAGGAAAATCTTAATTAATGAATTATTTATGAGCTAGTTATATTTGAAACATTTTTTAATTTTTATAAAACGATGCATTCAAAAGTAGCACATGACACATATAAAAAGAAACTCTTAGTTATGGTGATATGATAAAAGTGTCAATACACGTACATTTGACTATATTTAAGCTGAAGGCGCATTTGGATTGTGATTTGGACATGAATTAGTTAGTTTTTGTTTTTGATGTAGATACATATATTGGAAGTACATGTACGGGTCATGTTAATTCCAAAATAATAGTCACTTGTGTCTCCTTGGCAACATCCTACCACCCCACCCCACCTCATCCACACACACCCACCATCGTGTTAAAAAATGGTCTTATGCCTACTCGTGTGACACAGGCTAAAGATCCATAAAATGAGGTATGCGAGAACAAACATATCAACCCATATCCAAATCACAATCCCAAAGCAAAGTAAAAACAAACATGCCAACCCATATCCAAATCACAATCCCAAGGCAAAGTAAAAACAAACATGCTAATCCATATCCAAATTACAATCCCGAAGTAAAGTAAAAACAAACATGCCAATCCATATCCAAATCACAATCCCAAGGCAAAGTAAAAACAAACATGCCAATCCGCGTCCAAATCACAATCCAAAGGTAAAGTAAAAACAAACATGTCAATCCGTGTCCAAATCACAATCCCAAGGCAAAGTAAAAACAAACATGCCAACCCATATCCAAATCACAATCCCAAGGCAAAGTAAAAACAAACATGCTAATCCATATCCAAATTACAATCCCAAGGTAAAGTAAAAACAAACATGCCAATCCATATCCAAATCACAATCCCAAGGCAAAGTAAAAACAAACATGCCAATCCGCGTCCAAATCACAATCCCAAGGTAAAGTAAAAACAAACATGCCAATCCGTGTCCAAATCACAATCCCAAGGCAAAGTAAAAACAAACATGCCAATCCATGTCCAAATCACAATCCAAAGGTAAAGTAAAAACAAACATGCCAATCCATATCCAAATCACAATCCCAAGGCAAAGTAAAAACAAACATGCCAATCCATATCCAAATCACAATCCCAAGGCAAAGTAAAAACAAATATGCCAATCCATGTCCAAATCACAATCCAAAGGTAAAGTAAAAACAAACATGCCAATCCATATCCAAATCACAATCCCAAGGCAAAGTAAAACAAACATGCCAACCCATATCCAAATCACAATCCCAAGGCAAAGTAAAACAAACATGCCAATCCGTGTTCAAATCACAATCCCAAGGTAAAGTAAAAACAAACATGCCAATCCGTGTCCAAATCACAATCCCAAGGTAAAGTAAAAACAAACATGCCAATCCGTGTCCAAATCACAATCCCAAGGCAAGTAAAAACAAACATGCCAATCCGTGTCCAAATCACAATCCAAAGCATAGTAAAAACAAACATGTCAATCCGTGTCCAAATCACAATCCCAATGCAAAGTAAAAACAAACATGCCAATCCGTGTCCAAATCACAATCCCAAGGCAAAGTAAAAACAAACATGTCAACCCATGTCCAAATTACAATCCCAAGGTAAAGTAAAAACTTTAAAACTTGAAAAGTAAGTTCAACACGTGAACCAGGAAAGCGAGGTCAGGTGCTCCGGAATGGCAAGCACCTACACCCGCCAAGTATGTAATCACAATTGAGAATGAAAGGAACATGGAACTATAGAACGTCAAATATATCCAGGGTAGTTTTGAAACCAGAGATATTACAGTATTGTGATGACGGTCATAAAACTTTTTGAGGGCCTTGCGATCTGAGGTTGCAATATCTCTCAACAATTTATTTGTAAGCAGCTTGAACAAGCTCTTCTATAGAGTATCTATTGTGAAACCGGGAAGCAGGTATATTGCTGCTTAGAAATGAAATGGTTTAAATATTTTAACAATCGATTTATCTGCTGTAAATAAAATTTGTCCGTCTGCTGTCTGTGCCATAAACCGGAACAATAGCTTAAATTTCTTTACCATGACAAAACATATAATTTTTATCTAGAATCGTCTGTTATGTCATTAACCAGAACAACTACGTGACAGTTCGTCTGCTATGTCAGAACAACCACGTGACAGTTCGTCTGCTATGTCAAAAACCAGAACAAGAACTTCATTATAAATAACAAATAGCAATTATATTAAACGCAGTGTATCTTTTCACACAACGTATACAGTCGTTAAGTAGCGCATCTAATCAAAATGTCGTACAAACTCTATTATTTTAATGGTCGAGGTTTGGCAGAGGTTATCCGACTGACTTTTGAAGCAAACGGTGCAAAATATGAAGATGTGCGTTATACACAAGAAACATGGCCAGAAGCAAAGAAAAGTAAGTGGTATTTTCAAATTATATGTATTTTAATATGCATTACTCAGGCCACATGCATGTGCATATTATGCATTTGTATATGTATAACTGTTACTAAATATTTTGGAGAACTGAATGTTGAGCAGTTATTCCACAAAATTGGTAAAAAATAATTCAAATATAGCGATTCAAATCACAGCTGTTTGCAGTTAGAAAATGTCGCTCTTGTTTAGTCAACTAGGATTTGTTCTTAATTGATATTTGACCAAAATGTTACATTTATCAGTCAAATGCGTTGAGAATTGTTAAAATGAAAATCCTGATTACGAGTGCATGTGATTGAAATTACTTTGGGGCGATCGTTTCATCAAATATTTAAATACATAATATCTAAATCAGTTGGAGATATTTCTAAATTATTCAGAGATCTATGAAGCATGACATTTAATATGTAATTATCTCTAAATATTTCCTGCAAATTACATTTATCTCTAAATGATTTAAAGATGTCTCTATGTTTGGTTTAAAGATGTCTCTAAATATGATAAAAATAAATGGCCGTCAATAAATAACTAAGGACAGGTAAGCTCCATGATTGTAATATACATTATATAATTATATTTGTCTATGCGCTTCAAAAAAAAAAAAAAAAAAAAAAAAAAAAACGTGAATGGTATCGATTACACAATGTACATATGGAATACTGTGTTATTTACTTAAAATCATTCAGATTTAATATACTGTACAGACCTGTCGAAAGTTTAACACTGAGCTAAAGAATCGACAGTTAATCTCGCCCCCCCTCCCTCCCCCCCCCCCCCCCCCTCCTCAGGTCTATCTCGATAGCTGATTTTGGTAAGTGTTTTCTAGCACTGGATAGCTTTTTGGTAACTAGCTATCCATATTTCGGTCACTTGACTGTCGAACTTCGGCTTCTTTTCGTTAGCTCGGTGTTAAACTTCCGACAGGTCTGTACTGTACAGGTAATTATAAATGTCTAAGTACTGCTTGATAAAAAATGTATTGATTACACAATGTATATAGAATCGCGTGTTTTTTTTTTATTTTTTTTTTAAATCATACATATTCGATGTACAGAGTTATTGAACCTATATAAAAGCCTTACATGGAGCTAAAAACTAGATCATACTCCGTTTTGTCTCTCGTAAAAAATCAATGATCTATTACCTGCAATGTCACAAATTAGAACTTTGCTGAAAGATGTGCGTCAGGTAATAATGAGTAAGCTTTAAGCATGCGCGGAATTGTAAAAAGACGTACATAAAAATGAAATAAGATATGTTATATGTGATTTTATCTTTCTTCTTTTCATTTTACAGCCATTGAGTATTGGACTTCTTTGTAAAATGAGACATTCATTTGTGTGTTTCGGAAGCATTATTACAAAATAATTAACTCACGCATTGTGTATGCATTAAATGCATACCTAACACTATACCCGGCCATGTATTGGGTGTATTCTGTTATAATAATATCCCAATGAAATTTCAAGCAGACAGGTCATTGTCTTGGTTTGACGAAAGAACAGTAACTGTCTAGTTTCAAGGTTTGGTCAGACTCCGGTCGGGATTCGAACACACGACCTACCACATAAGAAGCGAACACTCTACCAACTAGGCTACCGTAGTGGTCTAACATACAAGTACAAGGGTGCATGCAACAGTCAAATAAAGAACACAAGCAACCAAGTATAAATCATTTTTACTTTACTGTTTAGATTTCGAAACCGGAAAGCTACCATGCTTGGAAGTGAACGGGAAAAAGATAGCACAGAGCAAAGCGATACTGAGGTACCTTGGTCGCACATTTAGTAAGTGTTATGGAAATCAAACAATGATTAACATTGGTTGTATCCAAAATTATCCCTTTGACGTCCCATAGTTCAATGTTCTTTTCATTCTCAATTTTGATTTCACACGATTCCGGAACACCCGGTCTCACTTTTCAGGTGGAAGTTCATGTTTTAATCGTTGCGTATGGATTGTGATTTGGACATGGATTGGTATGTTTATTTTTAATTTCCTTATCTTGCACCACAAGAAATGATCAGTTCTATTTCATACACTACTCCTACACTACAAAATGCGGTTCTCCAACTTACCAATCTGATTTCATCGATAAATCTTTGCGGGAAAAAGTGTGTCGGTTATCATGCACTGGGTTTGGTATCTTTCACTGATCTTTTTATGGATTTATCTATCAGAGATGCGAGAAGTAAGTTCCCCCATTCAAGTCTTGTATATATAATCGGATAATGTTATATAATATAGGAAACTACAGCTGAACTAGATACACTTTGTAGTAGCAATACTTACCAAGGACACATGACAGCAAAATGAATGTGCGGGGTAATGGTGTAAACGTACGTCCCAGTCAATATTCTGTGACCAGTTCATGGATATTGGAGGAAACCCAGAGTGCCGTGAGAACAACACCGATCTTCGGCAAGCCAACTGACAAATTCTCTCATTCTAGGATCTTTACCGAGCGGGATTCGAACCTACGCGACAATAGACACCGCTGGTTTTAGACGATTTGACCATCGGGGCCCTGAGTGTAAAAAAAACACGTAACGATAATGAAATAAATTATAATTTACCTATTTTCATGAAGAGGGTTGAGTTGAGTAATAGTGTTTAACGTCCCAGTCAAGAATATATCACTTATATCGAGACGTCGCCAGCTATAGGCGAAGGTGCAGAAATTTTGTCTGTTCGTTGCGCTGATGGCATTATACAGCAGGGTTCTTTAGCGTGCCAAGCCTACCGTGGCACGGGACCTCGTTTATTTTAAGTTCCAATTCGAAAGAACCGTGACTTTCATTCCGTAATGCCGAGTGTTTGGCGAAAGAACAGTCAGTACCCACTTTTAAGTCAAGGGTCATACCCGGTCGGGTTTCGAATCCACGACCTCCCACTTACGGAGCGAGCACTCTACCAACTGAGCTACCGTTTTCATAATTTCTTTTAATGAAGAGTTGGTTTGAATAAACTAAATAATGTTGAACTAACTTATTATATAGAAATGTTTGGGGATGGTGATGATGAAATGACAAAGGTTGACGAGATAATGGAACATATTAAAGATTTGGAACAAGAATTCTTTAAGACATTTACAGAAAAGGATGAGGCAAAAAAGGTTTGTAAAGAAGAAATGGAGTGGACTGGAGTGGAGTAATGGAACGCCCCAGTCAAGATTCTTTAGCTTAAATATTGAGGCAGTCAGTTCATGGATGGTGAAGGAAACCGGAGTGCCCGGAGAAAAACCCGACCGACCTCCAGAAGGTATACTGAAAAAACTTTCTCAAACTAAGATCTGTACATGTCCCGATTGGGATTCGAACCTAGGAGATGAGAGGCACTTTGATGTAAAGAGTAATAGCTCTGTTTCTTTGTTCAGACCTCTCGAAAGTTTAACATTGAGCGAACAAAAAGGAGTCGAAATTCGGCCGAAATATTAACCATTGGCCCAAAAAAAGCCGCAGAGAGATAGATAGCAGCTGCCGAAGGAGCTGAGAATAGCTAATAAGATGTTGTCCGGATTTCCCACTAATTCGTTAGCTCAGTGTTAAACTTTCGACAGATCTGTACTGTATATATACAACAGGCTTATTATATATATCCCATATCAATAGTTATAAAATATTGCATAAAGCTACTACTACCGTAGGAGTATTGATATGGCATTTTATTTTTAGATGTATATTTGCGAATTGACCACGATGATGTACATGCACCAAAATCGAAATTCAAGTCTGAGTCTATATACCACTTGCTTAGACCAAATGCAAATGTTTGAATACTGTACTGTAACTAATTTTTGAATTCTGTATTTTAATTATATAAAAAATAGCATATGACACAACTGTCAGAAATAATGTCAGCTTTGTGAATCAATCAGTATGTAAAATAATAATAATAATAATAATAACGAAAAAAAAACAATAAAGTAATTGAATACCAAAAAGTTTGATTCAACCAAAAACAAACATACTAATCCATGACCGAATCACAATCCAGGAGCAAAGTAAAAACTTTGGAACTGACGAATTAGGTTAGACACGTGATCTTCCACCAGGGATGTGAGGCCGAGTGCTCTGGAAGGGTAAGCACCTCCTGGTTAGCTCTAGCTACACCCGTCACGCGTGCAATTCAAACAATTTTTCAGGTCCATCATTTGTTTCTTGTACTAGTTAAATCAGTTAAAACGATGTTTTGTGTTCTTCTTTTTGTGTGATTTTTACATCAACATAATGTTAAGTTTTCATATTTTGTAGGAAGAAATAAGAAACAACATCAAAACAAATGTTCTGCCAGCATTTGTCACCCTAATGTCTGGAATCTTAAAAAAGAATAAGACAGGATATCTTGTCGGGAAAAAGGTATATATATATAAATATTATTACATCGAGAGAGAGAGAGAGAGAGAGAGAGAGAGAGAGAGAGAGAGAGAGAGATTTGGTGCAAAATTACCCTCTTGTTGTGTGGGAGGGAGCTTAGAGCAAAATTACCAGAGAGAGAGAGAGAGAGAGAGAGAGAGAGAGAGAGAGAGAGGGTGATATTTTGCGCAAATAAGCCTCTTGTTTTACCTGGTTATTCGTTTTAAGTACCAAAGATTCCCAGTATTGCAGCACAAGAC
Organism: Anadara kagoshimensis; assembly: GCA_021292105.1. Taxonomy (NCBI): domain Eukaryota; kingdom Metazoa; phylum Mollusca; class Bivalvia; order Arcoida; family Arcidae; genus Anadara; species Anadara kagoshimensis. Next base: position 12,688,617 of record CM037862.1, read on the forward strand.
AATATATATATATATATATATACGCTCTAAAACCTTGCGGGAATATAGAGAGTACTGCTTACATAGAAACTTGCAAAGACTATATATTTCAATAACTTATATGTATTTTCCTTTATGTTTCAGCTGAGCATTGCCGATATTCAGTTGTTTGCAATTTTTGATACCATCACCAAAATGGACGGATTTAATGATGTACTGGAGAACAACGCAGATCTAACTGCTCACTCTAACATGATCAAGTCTATCCCTAATATCAAAGCATGGCTAGACAAAACGACCCAACACACCGTTTAGACTTTAATTTTTTTAAATTAATAACACTTTCCGAGTGCTCATACACAAAAAAATATTTGGACAAACGAAAAATCACACGATATGTGTTCACCCAAACGACCTGAAACATCGTTTTAGACTATAAAATCACACTATTCAAGTGCTTGTAAACCACAATGTATTTGGAAAAACGAAATGCACACGATGTGTTCATACACCAGCATATATTTGGACAAACGAAAAATCACACCATCTCGGAACATAATTAGACAAACCGGACCTTAACATGATTTGTTTTACGAACCATACGATCTATGTGTTCACACACCAAACCTTGAGAAACACGGTTGTGATTTATAAAATTTCTTACAGCAAAGCGGCATAAAACGCGGTTTTAAATTCCAGGAGGAATCCATTTGGTTTCTGTGATCCATTTATATTTGATGCTTAGTGGTATTTTTTTCTGAATGAATATTTAAAAAAAATTTACAGCTTACTCACCGGTGATTTATAGCATAACTTTATGTTTAACATCAGTTGTGAAAGTACTCCGTATGAAAGGCATAATTGTGTGAAAACAAAACATTTTAGATAACAATTAAAGAATCGTGATTTTGTTGGTACCCGTGATATCTCATGAAGATATGAACACTGCTAAAACAATGTTAGAGACAATAGCGAAGATAGAACGGTGTACGTCATGGTCATTTTGATAACGGCCTGTTTTACATATTCATATTAATTCTAAATGGAAGATTAATTGTTGAATCTCATACGAATAAAGCATAATTCAATTAATATAGTCTACGTTTAATTTTGTCAATTAGATTACTGGTATGGTTATATAGAAAATAAGTAAAATACCAGTAGCGACAGTAACCATGGATACACATCTACAACCAGTAAACATAAAAAAAAGGGGCGCCTTGTAGCAACTCCTAATGAAGTCCAACACCTAGTAATGAAGTCAGTCCAAATATTAGGGCTCAGACGAAAAGTCAAATACAGTGTTCAATTCTGAGAATATATGTTTTGTAATACCAAAAGAGTTTTGTATGAAGCCTCAATTTTTTACACTTTATTAGGCGTCCAAAATTGTCAACTCTGGACTTCGTTAGGCGTTGGTTTTCATTAGGTTTAAAGTTCACCGTAAGAAACAAACAACAGCTTAATGTCGATGTTTTGCCATAATATCCTTGTCAAGTTTTGGCTTATAAAGGGTTTCGGGATTTTGGCGATAGATCGAACGAGAAATACAGAAGAAATGCATTTGGATACTAAATATATTGTGGCGATAAGCAAGTTGGCAAAGTAAATGAGAGGTATTATACATAACGTGATTTTACTGTTTTTTACCAAGACAATATCGTAACATATTGATTTCATTTATTATGTAACTACCGACTTTGTACTGACACTGTAAAATTATTATATCAAGTTGTGTGTTAAATGTACTTTTTAAGCCAAATACCATCCAATATATGTGATATATGTGATACACACGCACTTTCATAATTATGCTTTAATTAGCAATTGTTAAGACATAAAAGCTTATAGAATTTGGATCAATTCGGAACAAATATCGACAAAAATCGAAAATTCACTCAGAATAGCTTTGAAAGGTAAATCCATATATACACGTGTACACAAGACCCCTGGTGGATGATGTTAAAACATATCCTGCAATGCAGTCGAGAAATGTTAAGCCTAAGCTGTAGAATCGGCAGCTCATTTCGGACCCCACCCGACCCGACCCCTATAGCTATATCGGCAGCTGCTATCTATGTATCGGCAGCTAATTTCGGACCCCACCCGACCCAACCCCTATAGCTATATCAACAGCTGTTATCTATCTATCTATCGGCAGCTCATTTCAGACCCCACCCGACCCAACCCCTATAGCTATATCAACAGCTGTTATCTATCTATCTATCGGCAGCTCATTTCAGACCCCACCCGACCCAACCCCTATAGCTATATCAACAGCTGTTATCTATCTATCTATCTATCGGCAGCTCATTTCGGACCCCACCCGACCCAACCCATATAGCTATATCGGCAGCTGTTATCTATCTATCTATCGGCAGCTCATCAGTTCGGACCCCACCCGACCCAACCCCTATAGCTATATCGGCAGCTGTTATCTATCTATCTATCGGCAGCTCATCAGTTCGGACCCCACCCGACCCAACCCCTATAGCTATATTGACAGCTGTTATGTATGTATCGGCAGCTCATCAGTTCGGACCCCACCCGACCCAACCCCTATAGCTATATCGGCAGCTGTTATCTATCTATCTATCGGCAGCTCATCAGTTCGGACCCCACCCGACCCAACCCCTATAGCTATATCGGCAGCTGTTATCTATCTATCTATCGGCAGCTCATCAGTTCGGACCCCACCCGACCCAACCCCTATAGCTATATTGACAGCTGTTATCTATGTATCGGCAGCTCATTTCGGACCCCACCCGACCCAACCCCTATAGCTATATCGACAGCTGTTATGTATGTATCGGCAGCACATGTCGGACCCCACCGACCCAACCCCTATAGCTATATCGATAGCTGCTATCTATGTATCGGCAGTTCATTTCGGACCCCACCCGACCCAACCCCTATAGCTATATCGACAGCTGTTATGTATGTATCGGCAGCACATGTCGGACCCCACCGACCCAACCCCTATAGCTATATCGACAGCTGTTATGTATGTATCGGCAGCACATGTCGGACCCCACCGACCCAACCCCTATAGCTATATTGACAGCTGTTATCTATGTATCGGCAGCTCATTTCGGACCCCACCAGACCCAACCCCTATAGCTATATCGGCAGCTGTTATCTATGTATCGGCAGCTCATTTCGGACCCCACCAGACCCAACCCCTATAGCTATATCGGCAGCTGTTATCTATGTATCGGCAGCTCATTTCGGACCCCACCCGACCTAACCCCTATAGCTATATCGATAGCTGTTATCTATGTATCGGCAGCTCATTTCGGACCCCACCAGACCCAACCCCTATAGCTATATCGATAGCTGTTATCTATGTATCGGCAGCTCATTTCGGACCCCACCAGACCCAACCCCTATAGCTATATCGATAACTGTTATCTATGTATCGGCAGCTCATTTCGGACCCCACCCGAGCCAACCTATATACATGTAGTTATATTGGCTGCTGCTATCTATGTATCGGTATCTTTTTTGGTTACAAGCCATCAATACCTCGACTTCCGATTGCTTCTTGTTATTTCAGTGTTAAACTTTCGACAGGTCTGTACTGTCGCCCGCCATTACTCGGTATTACAAAGTTCACATTCCATTGTCGCTATGTGGAGAAAGAGACCACACCTGTTAACCCGGAAGCCAGGAGTAAATATACCGGTATCTTGTTATCCATCACTGCGTTTTTCAATACACCATTTTTATTTATGTTGTAACATCTGGATGTATTTTATTAAGTAAATATAAGACAAACTGGTTTTTTTTTTAATATTTGGATTATTATTAATCAAAACATGTGGTGCCGTTACCTGTATATGGATCACTCGTGGAAATAGATCCACAATACAACTGAGTATATGAATCAATTGTTCATCAACATTCTGCAGTTTTATAACATATCACTTCTAGCTTGCCTTCTACCATTCCTTTGTTGATTTCTGTATTTGGTTGCCATTCCTTTGTTGTTTTCTGTATTTGGTTACCATTCCTTTGTTGTTTTCTGTATTTGGTTGCCATTCCTTTGTTGTTTTCTGTATTTGGTTGCCATTCCTTTGTTGTTTTCTGTATTTGGTTGCCATTCCTTTGTTGTTTTCTGTATTTGGTTGCCATTCCTTTGTTGTTTTCTGTATTTGGTTACCATTCCTTTGTTGTTTTCTGTATTTGGTTGCCATTCCTTTGTTGATTTCTGTATTTGGTTGCCATTCCTTTGTTGTTTTCTGTATTTGGTTGCCATTCCTTTGTTGATTTCTGTATTTGGTTGCCATTCCTTTGTTGATTTCTGTATTTGGTTACCATTCCTTTGTTGTTTTCTGTATTTGGTTGCCATTCCTTTGTTGATTTCTGTATTTGGTTACCATTCCTTTGTTTTCTGTATTTGGTTGCCATTCCTTTGTTGATTTCTGTATTTGGTTACCATTCCTTTGTTGTTTTCTGTATTTGGTTGCCATTCCTTTGTTGATTTCTGTATTTGGTTGCCATTCCTTTGTTGTTTTCTGTATTTGGTTGCCATTCCTTTGTTGTTTTCTGTATTTGGTTGCCATTCCTTTGTTGATTTCTGTATTTGGTTGCCATTCCTTTGTTGTTTTCTGTATTTGGTTGCCATTCCTTTGTTGATTTCTGTATTTGGTTGCCACTCCTTTGTTGATTTCTGTATTTGGTTACCATTCCTTTGTTGTTTTCTGTATTTGGTTACCATTCCTTTGTTGTTTTCTGTATTTGGTTGCCATTCCTTTGTTGATTTCTGTATTTGGTTGCTATTCCTTTGTTGATTTCTGTATTTGGTTGCCATTCCTTTGTTGATTTCTGTATTTGGTTACCATTCCTTTGTTGATTTCTGTATTTGGTTACCATTCCTTTGTTGTTTTCTGTATTTGGTTGCCATTCCTTTGTTGTTTTCTGTATTTGGTTGCCATTCCTTTGTTGTTTTCTGTATTTGGTTGCCATTCCTTTGTTGCCTTTACGTTTTTTCAGCAACAAACTGTTCTTCCGATAATAATTTATTTCTTAAATCAAACAAAATGTCTCATACAAAAACACACGTTTTATTCTTATGATAATTATATACTATACCCCCCCCCCTCAATTTTCATATTTTTGTAAATGATATGACAGATTAATATTTATCGATTTGAAAAGTTATTAACAAAATCATTCATCCGTGCTTTAAATTAACTTAACAAGTCAGGCATACATGCATGTATATGTGTGAAAACACTGTTACAGAAATTGACTTTTTAGGGGAAAAGAGAATTAAAAACAAATGTGACGGATGCTAACAGGATGTTTTTGTAATGATTGTATTAGATTTCAATTTGTAATAATTTTGATGTTGGAACAACGAGAAATCAAATAATCAAATTTCTAATAACAAGTAACACGCCCTAATATTTGGGAGGTAAAAGATGGCGAAGATTTGCTCCAGTATTTTGATCACTGGCTTAAGCTTGGTAATACTGACAAAAGAATTGAGTGGATGTGAAAATAGTTGTATTATAAAGGTAAGTCCTCTCTCTCTCACACACACACACACACACACCTCTGTCTCGCACACCTCCTCTCTCTCTTTCTCACACACCTCTATCTCTATCTCTCTCTCACTCTCTCTCTCACACACACACACACCTCTATCTCTCGCTCGCACCTCTCTCTCTCACACACACACACCTCTCTCTCTCTCTCTCTTACACACACACACACACACACACACACACACACACACATCTTTCTCACACCTCTCTCTCTCTCTCTCTCTCTCTCTTCATTCTTATACTATTAAAGTTTTGGCAGGTTCAGTTAAACTACTGTTTATTTCTTTTTATGACCAGTTTTGTAAAATATGCGAAATTTATGTAAAATTTGAATGATTTTACTCCAATTAAATAAAAAATTTAAATCTTCGACTCGGATGATTTAATCCGAATTAGTTAACGCACTTTAATGTTAACATAAATATAAAATTATTGCACAATAATCAGTGCTCTGTAGTGCTCGCTCCGCATGTGAGAGGTCGTTGGTTCGAACCCCGGGTGGAGTCTGACAAGCAAGAGTTTTTTTCCGCAAGCACTCGATATTAAGAAATACAAGTCGCGAGGCCTTTCAAAAGATGCCTTAAAACCGATGCGCCAGATCACAATAGCGTGGCAAGCTAAAGGGTCCTCCCTGCACATGCATTCCCCTAAGCACAATGCAAATATTAAAGATTCTGTGACGTTTCGATATATGTTAAAAATTCTTGACTCGGACGTAAAACCATATTCTATCAAACAATCAATAATGCTATGCCATGAGGTTAACTTATTCCAATAATTGAGAGTATACTTAAGAAAAATTCTGTTAACAACATGTACAAGAGAATAACAACCAAACATGTACATGACTAAAGCAACAAATAATACCATGTGCAATACAATAGCAACAAAAATAACTTGTATGCCTGGCTTAAACACGCGTCCAAAGGTATCCTGTGGATGTGGTGTGGCCAGTGTAGTGTGGTGTAAGTACCTTCCATTTCATATTTGTTCAACCAGTATTCAGAAAATAAATGCCCACAAGACACATTACACACCATATCAATAATGCACAATTATCCAATTCCAATTTTTTATAAAGAAAATCTGTCATCAAAGGCAAGAAAAACGCAAGGGATTTTTCACATTCGTTCTTTAACTAAGATTTTCTTTAAGTTTGGTAAATTTTGGTAATACTTTATAGTTCTAAAAATACTAAAGTTTGAAAAAATTAGAATGTAGATGTAATAAGCTTTGACCGATTTTCAAATTGACACCTTAAATGCATGGGCATCTTAAATTTAACAATATTATTCAAATTTAAAATTGTCCGATTTATTTTAAGGAAAATCTTAGTTTAGAAATCATTGTGAAACAGGGCCGGAGCTAGGTAACTGACTGTGTGTCATTTATGACTGAATATGTTTAGCTCTGTCCGAGGCCAACACGTTGCATAATAAGTGGACACACACACGATATGTTTATTTATATCTTTTTTTCAGGGTACAAGAAATAAAAAGTGTGTTATTACTGATCTCGGAAATGGTGAGTATTTCTAACAAATCTAAAAAAATAATGTCTTCACTAACGATATGAGAAGAATTTGTTTAAAGAAATGCATTTTATATCTATACAATAAACACCAAAAATCAATATGTAAATGTGTCGTTTTGTTACAAGTTCCGTAATGAAGTCTCTGCTTTATTAGGCGTTGACGTTTTCGACGCCTAATGAAGTCCATAGATTAAGACAATGTTTTTCGAAAAAAGCAACATCTGAAAAATTCTAGAATGAACACGGGGACACAACTAAATTACCTATAAAGTGAAACCTGCCTATGTAAGGGTTGCCTGCTTTTAAAGGCCAGTAAAATTTTATTCCAACTGCTCTTTGTTCATCTGATTTGAGCCTGTTTATAAGGAGCACATTTACTGGTTTCCTTGGGTGGCCTTTATAGACAGGGTTGACTGTACATTTAATACCAGATGATGCACAGATTATGTTGCATGTTGCTTTACCATGAGGCAAGACGTAAGAAGATACTGAAACCCATATGTAATTTACAGATTGTGTGGTGCCAACAGACATGGAGGACATTTTCTTACCAGAGGAGAGACTGGCGCCGTTACCATCCCGTACACAAATCATACCGAATTACAAGTATGGTGACAATGGAGAATTCATTATCACAGCGAGTGTTATCTGGAAACTAAGCTATACAAAAGGTTGAGTATTTGTATATACAGCCAAGACTTTATAACTGCTAGTTCTATGAACACCAATTTTACTGTTGCAAACCTACCTACCCACCCTCTTCGCTCCCGGTAAAGTATAAGGTCACCACAAGACTTTGTCACACTACAGCTCTATTCTTGGATTTGGCCTCTGTCTCTCCCAATGAAAGCCAGTTCTTATAGTTCTGCTTTAACTGTTCTGCACAAGGTGGTTTTTGGCCTGCCGCAATTGTTTTTTTCCCCTGAGGGCAGCTTTAGTGATGTTACTTCCTTTCATTCTAAAGACAGTCTTAGCCATCTGAATCCTGTATGTTTTATTTCACTGATTATACATTTTGATAATACTGTGAAATCATTGATTTCCATGGTGTCCCACTTTTCGTTCTTTTGTGGACACACTGACCCACAAATTATTATGTTGTCATATACCATTTTTTAAATTTATTCATAAAATCCATTAAAAAATGGTATATGACAATGTTAACGACATAATAATCTTATAGCGGATAATTCAGCGAATGTTTTCTGCATTCTAGACAAGCCATACGTAACAGGATTCTTGATAGAGCGAACTATATACACAAGGTCTGGTGAAGAGAAGAACTACTATTTAGTGCATTGGGATCCAAAGTATTCAACCATCAACAAAGTACGTTTGTTACACTATATGTTTAAGTATATTTCTGAAACTAGTGTTAATATAAAATCATCAAAAGTATGGGACAAAATGTTGATGCGTTGCAAGAATGTTACAAACTGTTCATTTACAGTTATATTTAAGACGGGACAAATTCAGAAAAAATGGCTTCAATTTTGCGACATCAAACACAAATATACCGGTCCATGTTCAAAACACAATCACAGTCACAATAGCAAAGCAGACACTTTTGAAAACTTGCAAATTGAGTTTTAAAGGAACTCGGTCCGAGTGTTCAAACAAGACCTCGTGACAGCAACCAACAAAAATAAACAATAAAACATGTTGATTTTAATTTTTGATATTATTTTGTGTTTAATCTTTTTAGTCTAAGATAAGATGTTTGTCGTAACATCAAACATTCAGTTAATATGGAGGCAGTATATTTACAATTGTTAGAATAATGTTTGAAACAATCACTACTAGTACATGTTTATTAAACCTGCAAGACGGTCGTTTCGGAATAAAATTTCTCATCAGTAGTATTCGGACAAAATAGTGGAAATCCAAACATTTTTAAATGTTAAAATAACCAAATAGAAGGACCAAAATATTTTTTTTTTCAAACCCAAATAAAGCCGTACCTTTAGCGATAAGTCTCGCTTATTTTCTTTTAAAATAATTATTTTAAAATAAAATAGCCAGAGCTGATTATACTGTCATGTGCTGTTTTTGAATTGCTATTAAAATAATGCATTCAAAAACAGCATATGGCAATACTACTAACTTTCTCTATCTCTAGAAAGTATTTATATTTATGCTGCCATGTGCTACTTTAGATTTTTTATAGATAAAATATTACTTTTAATGACATGATAGAACTTGAACTTGTCTTGCGCCCCTTTATATTAAAAAAAATTAAAAGTAGCATAATATGGCAATGACATTAAATAAGTTTGAAATTCTTTCAGAAATCAAGATTTATGCTTACTTGTCTGAACCTAAAAAATGCTTTCTTTGTGGAAATTAAAATCTGGAGTTTACCAAATAGATGGAATATTCAGAATACTACTTTAGAAGGCAGTCATCATTTCGGAACTTCCGGTCGTAATTGCTTCATTATGGTCAACACCAGAAATGGACAATGGCAGCAGTTTGTCCTGGGTATGTTATACTATTTTACTCCCATTTATATCTTAAAATGACTTTCAGTACTAGTCCTGTAATAATCTGTCGAGTCCTGTGATGACAGACTAGATGAACATCTTCAATCGAACCCGGGAAATTAATCCTTTAACTGAAATAGTGAGTTTTTTTCCATCAAGTAGTTTTAAGGACATTCTAGACAATACTCAGACTCATGTTTCTGATTTACTATGTTACTATGTTTCTATATGGAAAATTGGATAGACTTTAAAATTTTTAAAGTTTCAGTATAAAATTTGTATCTAGAACCGTAAGCTTACCGTGAAATAGAATTGTGTACAATGATAAGCAGGATATACTGTAAACAATTACTATTAAATCATGTCGATCCGTGTCCAAATCACAATCAAAACAGCAAAGTTAACACTTTGAAAGTTAAACAAGTGAACTTCCGCTAAGGAGGTGAGACCAGGCGATCCGGAAGGGTAAACATCCTAAGTCTAGCTACTTAGACTCCGCTATTCGTGACATCACTTTTGGAATAAGTATTATTGTATAGAGTCTTTTCTAAACCTATTCGATACCTCCCTTCTATAGCTTACCAATTAGATGAAGCCATAACAATACTAATAGGTCCAAAAACAAAAATCTTTAGTGACGACAATAAAGTATTGTTCTATATTGATGATTTCAAAAAAGACTATTTCGGTTAGTTAATTTGAATTTTCTTTTTTTAGAACAACCGACATCAACAAGTACAAAACGCGTGATTGAATGTAGGTGTCCGTCACTGGAATTCTTCAGGGTTGAACACTACAACAACAACACCATCATTACTCTGTGTCCTGTTCAAGCTAGTGTAATGATACAAGTACTGAGAGACGATATTTTAGTGGAGGAAAGACAAGTATCTCCAGTAAGTCAAATTTATAAAACACATTTAACTGTTGATGAATGTAATTAAAACATATTTTACATGTAAAGTTTCCAGTAAGCAATTTCCAGCTTTTTCTATAAAGTTATAATTATTCATTATTTCAATAAGAAGTGAACAGACAACTTGTTTCTGAAGAAAAGAGCGAGATATACATGTAATATTTTGACTGTTAGAAAAAAGTGTTAAATTTAGAATATTATGATTATAGATTATAGAATTTATCATTCATATAAAGTATCTTGTAAGTAATTTAAATTTTGCGTGCACTGTTTCTGAAAACAACAGCAAGATGTCGCACTTGAACACTTAGATAACAAAGCAATATATTATGTTGAAGGAACTAATTTATTGGTATTCTATTAGTTATCCTTTTGTACCTTGTGGCTTTCTACATAGCTAAATCTTGCACTCCTTATAGAAAAAATCCATAATAAAAAAGGAAACAGATACACGCTTTTTTCGGCCAAGATTTATCAATGGACTTTGGAAATTTATATAAATTATTCATCATTTTTAGACACGCATAAATAAAAGTAAAAAAAAAAAACCAACTTGTATATAATTTATACATTTCTGTCTTTCAGATGGCATGCAATATAACCATGGATAAAATGGCGTCTGGCCACAACATCATTATTGTAAGTAACGTTCTTGGTTTACAATGCAATGTTTTATTCAAGTTGCCTGAGTTTAATTCGTGTGTTATTATTTATTGAGTGTTTCCCCTTTTCAGACCTGTCAATTCTATCAATACGATTAGAAAAAACGACTGTGATGAGACAATAATTCTTTTCACGACAAGTTGCAAATAGGTAGCATATGGTGGCAGCGGTGGGATTGAAATATTTAAGAAAGGTACTTTTAAGAGATCCAGTTATATTGGTTGAACAATGTAAACATTTTATCATAGTATGATTTTATAACTTTATATTCTTATCTACTTATTTTTTAACTTCAGATAAAAAGAATGTGTGAAAATCGGGAATCAAACGTTTGCCAAAAGAAATATATATTTATACCAGTATCTGGTAAGAAAGGTTTTTACTATGTTTCCCCATATTGATCACACAACTGTATAACTTAGAAAACTGGCAAATGTAGTTAAATTAATATAATACTCGTCACATCCCGATAGAACATGTTTGATAATACATTGTATTTATTTTAAGATTTTTTTTACAAAAAGTTCATAATGTAAAATACATCTCAAGAAATGTGAAAGCTGTTAAAACTTCAAATGACAAGTAGTATTATGCATTTACGCCTGTGTGTGTAAGAAATAATATTATGCAACGATATGACAACGTAAGCAAAAGTACGACATTCCTTATGAGAATGGAATTGAGTAATGGTGTTTTACACTTCAGTCACAATTATTTCACTTATGGTAAAGACAACAAGACTGTCTGGAGAAAACCACCTACCTTCGGCAAGCGAACTGTCAAACTACAAAGAACGACGTTCCTTATTAAAACGCATTGTAACATTTGAAGCTGCATTGGTTATCACTTGAAGATACACTTATGTATAACAATCCATTTTTTTTTCATTCGACGATAACAAAAACAATATACAAGTGCATTTATGCCTATTTAATAATGTTTTGAAATATTTTTGACATTGGTTTAATTTTTTAGATCAAAGTGTCCATTCAGATTCTAGTCATCAGTATCATATAGTTTCAGTTATTATTGGCACACTATTTGGGATAATCTGTGTCGCTACGTTTTTGATGTTCTCGGTCAAGAAGATTATTTTTGGTAAGTAATAGTTTCATGTTTTACTTTGTATATTTGTTTATTTTAATTGTATTGACTCATACAATACCAAATGGTTGATTCATTCCGTCTAAACAATGATGTTCAACCTAGAAACTAAACAAGAGTTGAGTCTTTTGTATTTTCTTTTTAAATCGGTGCATTGTAAAGAGCACATTGTAAGAAAAACAACAGCCTGTTGTTGTGTGTTATCAAATGCAAACATACTGGTCTATGCTCGAATCACAATAATAAAAGCAAAATAAAAGTTTTGAAAATGGTAAATTAAGTTGAACAAGTGAAAAGAGAATTTTGCTGAGTGCCCATTTAATGATATCGATTGGCGTCTGTTTTGTAACCGTTCGTCAAGGTGTAGATTGTTAAAAGAAGAAATGGGAGTAAATCACATGAACCACGAAAGGTTCATAAAAAATAACGTCAGTTAGGCTCATATAAAGGGTAATATTGAGATTGCAATTATTACTTTCGCAACAATGTATGCATTTGAAATAAATCATGTGTATATAATATTTTGGTTGTCGCCGGGATCAAATATGATATGCTACATTTATATCCATTTCAGCTAGAAAACTGGAGGAGAAAGAGGACCCTGAAACAACGAAGAACAATTATAATATGACCCCAATACAAAAACAAAATGTTTTGTTAATATCGGATTCAAATCCTCAGCACTTGGATAGTAAAACAGAGCTTTATTATTTCTCAGAGATTCTGAGAGAAAATTCAATCAACGTTTTAAATATGTGGGATAGTAACAACTGGAGAAAAATAATGGAAAGCCAATTTGATTGGTTAGAAAAGTGTGTCGATTATTGCAACCATTTTGTATTTATCTTTAGTACGGGTTTATTCAAAGGTTTAAAAACATCTGATGGTGACAATGACAAAATGGATAAAGAAATGGGTCACTGTGATCATATAACCAATTTGTTGACCTACTTGTTCGTTTTATTGAAACAAAACACAGTGAAAAATAAACACTGTTATATTGTTTCCTTCGGATATGCTGGTGAATTTTCCGAAAATATCAATTTTGATCAAACACATTTAAAGAGCAGTTTTATACGTTATTCCTGTTATGATTTAATAGAAGTAGTTCGTTCAGAAGGTTGTTTAAAAACGGTGTCACTCAATCAGGATTCGTGGTCAAAATTTATGGGTAAAATTTTATCAAAGGACTATTGCACACCAAACTTGCAAACTGTGAAGTGTAATTATTTTTTGGCAGTCTTAACAGGCATACTTTCAGAACAGCATCGAATAAAACTATGTCAGAAACACAAATTGTTTAGGAATAAAGTTGTTGTCCATTCCTAAAATTGACATTCATAGCTCTAATATACAATAAATGCTCTCTATGTATGTTGACATCCAGAACTATCAACCTTCAGAAGAGTTGTCTCTTGAGAGCATCTCCTTTTAACCGGGTTGTCACAGGGTGACATTAGTATAATCACATGGCTGTGTCGAGATAGGAGAGGTTGTCACAATATGTCAGTATTTTTGTGGGAATTGTGTTTGAATTGAGATATGATTCATTATTTTATTCATTATTTTTTGTAAAACTTTTCTATATCTCTTGTATACATCAATAAAATGGTATTAAACAAATATTACTTTTTGAGTATATTTGTTTTATAATCCACGTAAAATAACAGCCGCCGGATGAGGATGGGTATCTTGCAAATAACAACCAAAAACTTAACACCTGTCCAGCAAAACATTGATGCATGGATAATTATGTTTGTTTTTGATTGAGACTATAACGGGGTATGGCGTGAGCTCGTACAAGCTATTTAGCTTATATACATTAATCAAATGTAAATGTTATATTATGGACTAAGAGTTAGAGTTATTTCTCTTTGAATTATGAATGAATACCCCATGAATATCTGTATGTAAACCCCAATTTATAGGTTTATGACGTATGCATTATCTGACGTCAGGATGACGTTGTGGGTACTAAAAAAATGTCTACCTACATGAATAGACGTGTTGTCTTAATCATTCATGTATCATAACACCCTGACCACGAGAAAATATTACATGGTGTCAGAAGTAAATGCGACTTTATTGCATAGGAAATGACAGACCTTAGTGGTATTCCGACTCCCTGTATGGACTGGGACAGCAGTAATCTTCCAGAGGCGTGGAAAAAATTCACATGCCACGTGAACTTGATTTTTCAAGGACCTCTCAAGGAGAAAGAGGAAGACGTCAAGGTAAACTACTTACTTCTTTGGGTTGGCGACCGTGGTCGGGACATCTACAATACATGGGAATTAACGGGCGATGACAGGAAGAAGCTCAAACCCCATCTTGATAATTCCAGCAACATGTACAACCGAAACTCAACCCGATATTTGCGAGGTACAAATTTAGTAATGAACTGCAGGGAACACAATCTATTGAACAATATGTAACCAAATTGCGTCTTATAGTGAAAGACTGTAATTATACAAATGCAAATGAAATGATACGAGATCGTATTGTTTTTGGGACAAATTCTGTCAAGGTCAGAGAAAAGCTTATCTAGGAAGGACAAACATTGACACTTGAGAAAGCTATCAGCATAGCTCAGTCACATGAATATTCGCGAGAGCAGCTTAAGTTAATGTCAGGACAGCCATCAACATTGTCATCGACTTCGGATGTGCATTCACTTAGGACAGCAGCCGCATCGGGACACAGATTTCAAAAACGTCGTCATGAAGGTCACCGAGGAGGACACGGCAAAGCACATGGTGGACGTCACAGTGACTCTTATTCACAGTGTAGTAATTGTGGTAATAGACATAACAAATCTGACATTTGCCCTGCTAAAGGCAGAAAATGTAATAACTGTCATAAACTTAACCATTTTGCTAAAATGTGCAGATCTAAACATGTGAATGTTAATGAAATTACAGGTAACCCACAACCAGAGGCGTCCCTGTCCCATAGTCCAAGTTCTGCCCCAGATCCAGACTTGTTTATTGATTCCATTAATGAAAGTAATGGTAAACTTAATGTACAACAAGATAAGGCATTTGCAACTTGTGCTATTGGTCCAAGTTCAGTCCCAATTAAGTTCAAACTAGACACAGGATCCCAAGTTAACATAATTCCTTTGAAGGAATATCAAAAATTAAATATCAAAAAGTCACTTCATAGGTCAGATCGTACATTATCGGCATATAACGGTGGTTCACTACGCGCTGTCGGATTCGGAACGGTCAAGTGCCAGTATCGCGATATTACCCGCGATATAGAGATTTACGTCATCGACACCGATTCACCTCCGATATTAGGTCTTGGAGATTGCGTTGCATTTGAGATAATACAATTTGTCTATGCTGTCGAGACTGTACCAAACGCGATAATCGAAGGCGGAGTTCCGATGAACAAGGAATCCGTTCTCTCGGATTATGGAGATATATTCAAAGGTATCGGTAATTTCCCTGGTGAGTGCAAGATTCATGTAGATCCATCGGTCGAACCCGTGGTTCACCCGCCGAGACGCGTTCCGGTCGCTGTTCGCGACAGACTTAAAGCGGAACTAGATCGAATGGAAAGTCTGAATATCATTACCAAGGTAACCGAACCGACTAATTGGGTTAATTCTCTTGTAGTTGTGGAGAAAAGCTCCGGAAATCTGCGCGTATGTCTTGATCCGCAAGACTTAAACAAGGCAATCAAAAGGCCACATTACCCGCTCCGTACACTAGACGACATATTGCCACAATTAACAAACGCCAAGTACTTTACGAAATTAGATGCCAGATCAGGCTACTGGGCGATCAAGCTGGATCACGAATCGTCGTTACTTACTACATTTAACACGCCTTACGGTAGGTACCGTTATCTACGCTTACCGTTCGGATTGAAACTCACAAGACGAATTCCAGCGAAAGGTTGATGAATGCCTCGAAGGTATTCAAGGAGTTGTCACAATCGTTGACGATATCCTTGTATATGGTAGTACACGTTTGGAACATGACCTGAATTTGCGAAGAGTGCTCGATAGAAGTCGCCACAAGGGCATCCGTTTCAATGTAGACAAGTTAGAGGTAGGCGTTACGGAAGTTCGCTATTTCGGTCACTTGCTCACATCATCTGGTCTCAAACCAGATCCTAACAAAGTATCTGCTATACACGACATGAAACCGCCGAAGAACCAGGGCGAACTAGAGACATTTCTTGGCCTAGTTAATTATCTAGCCAAATTCGCGCCTAACGTTTCAGAAGTAACCGCACCACTTCGTCAGTTACTTATAAAAACCAACGAGTTTGTATGGGATACACCTCAGTCACAAGCGTTTAACCGAGTCAAAGACATTATTACCAAGAGTCCTGTCCTTGCGTATTTTGACCCGCAGAAACAGCTTACGTTACAGGTTGATGCTAGCAAATACGGATTGGGCGCTGCGTTACTTCAAGACGGAAGACCAGTATGTTACGCATCGAAATCGTTGACGTTTACCGAACAAAATTACGCAAATATTGAACGCGAAATGCTTGGAATCGTATTTGGTTGTCATAGGTTTCATGAGTATGTTTACGGACGGAAAGTGACCGTCGAAACAGATCACAAGCCTCTCGAAGTCATTGCTAAGAAACCATTACATGTCGCGCCACCAAGATTGCAGCGAATGCTTTTCAGCATACAAAAATACGACTTGGACATTCGCTATAAGCCCGGAAAGGACATACCTGTCGCGGATACGCTAAGCCGTAACTATTCGGAAGACACTACAGTAAATTTATCGGACAAGGTAGAATTACAAGTACATTTTGTCTTAGCTAACGTACCGGTTAGCGATTGTCGCTTACACGAAATCCGCACCGAAACACAAAAAGATAAGATACTTAGCAAACTCATGGAAATCATCGATGAAGGTTGGCCACACCTCCGACGTCAATGCCATTCATCCGTTATTGAGTTCTGGAATTACAGAGACGAGTTATCTGTCATAGATGGTATAATTTTCAAAGCCGATAAAATAGTGATACCGCTTAGCATGAGGTCTTACATGCTCAATGCAATACATAGTGGTCACATGGGTATCGAAAGATCTATCCAACGAGCTCGAGATGTACTATTTTGGCCGAAAATGACCGACGATATCACGAATGTCGTTAAGCAATGTGCTGTATGTCAGGAGAACCGGAACTCGCCTCAAAAAGAACCTCTGATTTGCTCAGATGTTCCAGATTACCCTTGGCAGGTAGTCGCTACAGATCTGTTTTATTGGGATCACAAAGATTATATGGTCATAGTCGATTATTACAGTAGGTATTTCGAAGTATACCAGCTGTGTAATACTCTCAGTAGCACTGTTATCAGTAAGTGTAAGAATGCTTTTTCGCGTCACGGCATCCCGGAAAAGGTAGTTTCGGACAACGCGATGCAGTATACTTCGAGCGAATTCACCGATTTCGCCAGAACATGGAATTTTACACATGTTACCTCAAGCCCGAGATATCCACAAAGTAACGGTCTTGCCGAAAGAACAGTTCAAACTGTTAAGCGTCTTTTTACAAAATCGAAGTTATCAGGCATTGATCCACTTATTAGCTTGCTTGAATATCGTACAACACCGCTTGATATAGGCTCATCACCATCTCAGCTTCTGATGGGACGTAGATTACGTGCCGCATTACCAGTTACCGTTCAGCACATGGTTCCGGAAATACCAGTTAATGCGCGTGATAAAATGATATCTAGCCGAATGCGTGCGAAAAAACAATACGATAAAAATGCTAAACCAAGAAAAACACCGGAAGTTGGAGAATCTGTTCGCTTTCAAAAGTTTGACAAAAAATGGAATCCAGCCGTTATAGTTAACAAACATAACGGTCGTTCTTTTTCATTGCTAGATCAAAACGGTACGATTTATCGCCGCAATACATCACACATCTTGCCAACAGCGGAGAAACGCGAACAAATTACAGAACCAGAGTATCGCACGCTCGCGGATAATATAAATTCTCAAAGTGCACCAGTGTCGGAGACAGTTAAATCAGTGTCGGATCCAGTTAAATCACCTGGGCCTATCACCATGTCCAACTTACCCTCACAGCCATATATAACACGCTCTGGTCGTGAGGTTAAACCCAGGATTATTCCATCCATGTAAATACTTACTTTGTTCTTGTTTATTACGTTGACGTTTTATTTCAAGTTTCACAAATTAGTGACATTAATATCAGATGTGGCAATGTGTTTCAGTGACTTTTATTCAGTTTAAAAGGAAGGGGATGTTATATTATGGACTAATAAGAGTTAGAGTTATTTCTCTTTGAATTATGAATGAATACCCCATGAATATCTGTATGTAAACCCCAATTTATAGGTTTATGACGTATGCATTATCTGACGTCAGCAGGGTTCGAATTTGGCACTCGTTTACTCGCAGAATGCATGGTATTTGTCCGTTTTGCCAGTTGAATTTATTTCCAGCTCGCAAAATTTTGCGAGTTCACATTTCTGAGTATCTTTCTGTTTGTCTGAAGATCACGAGTACTGCATTTACTTCGTATGGTATAATAACTAATCCGAAAACCCTGGAGCAGATACGACATGATTGCACAATAAATAATGCATTGAAAACAGGGGACGTAATTACATTGATTAACCCGAATATATCCGGTATCCATTTTAGCATTATTAGTACTATGTTAAAGGGAGTTAACTTAATATTGCTTGTTACTATGAAAAAAAACAAGATGGCGCAAAGACAGAAGATAGCAATTTGCGAGTTAATTTTGATCCACTTGTCTAATTATGCTAGCAGTTTTTCAGATTTGCTAGTTGATTCTTGGTCCACTGGCAAATGTTTGCCAGTGACAAAAAAAACGAAATTCGAACCCTGGTCAGGATGACGTTGTGGGTACTAAAAAAATGTCTACCTACATGAATAGACGTGTTGTCTTAATCATTCATGTATCATAACACCCTGACCACGAGAAAATATTACAGTAAATTCGCAACATCTGTCCAGCAAAACCTTGAGACTATAAAGCTAATGATGGACTATGTTATGAGCTCGTACAAGCTATTTAACTTATATACATCAGAAAAATTATTAATCAAATGTAAATTCTAAAGTTTTGAGTCAATTTGTTTTATTAATAAATCGTGTTAAATAACAGTCGACCTGTTTCCTTAACATCTTGTACACCAAACAACAGCCATAAACCTTACACTTATTGAGTAAAACTTTGAAACTAGTGCCAGGGTATGTCATAAATCTTCAAACAAAATATATACATGTAGTAAGAATTAAGAAGCCAGTAAAATAAAATACAATGTATATAGAATATGTTTTAAAGACCGACCATTGTATAGGGGAAGAAACTTGTACTACCTTCAATCTGAGTAAACCTTTCATGTACAAGGTTGATAAAATCGATGCTGAATAGCATATTTTTGTCCATATTAGTCAACCTATCTTCTTTCTGTCCATTACAACGCTGCATTCAGAAGGCACACACACCTAAACTAAGACCATTTGGTTAAGCTTCAATCCAATACGTATTTTAAGTGATAACTAGGGTAGACAGGTTATTAGCATAAAAAAGATTAATTTTAACGTTTGGTGACAAAATTAAATCACCTCAAAATTAATGTTCATATTTAAAAGTTTAATCTACCAATGACTCCCAACACACATACACTGTAACATTAAATTTTCTGCAACTTCAAAAAACAAACTTATCTTTACCAAAAGAGATAATATTTATTACAGTTATTATACTAGTCACATTTAAACTTCCAATATATCTATCAACTGCAATGTTATGTGCTTTAATTCGATAAAGTCGTTCTTTCTTGGTAACGAAATAATGTCAACATTTGTGTATTGGAATTAAATCTATCAGATAAGAAGAAAGTTATTAATATCACCGATCTGGTAAGGTTAATTATCGGGAGATTTAAAACTTGAGGCGTGTACACTTTTACTGATAAATATACATAGCGACTGTAACCAAATCATAACAAAACGACGGGGAAAAACAAAAATGTTATGACCATTATTAGATAACAGTAGAAACAACCAACAAAATGGCATCGGTCGGAACCAAACCCGAAACTGACATGGAGTCTAAACAAGTAAAGCAACAGGTATATATTGTCTAGTATTTTTTTATCATTATATTTTAATGTCTTCATTTTTGTTGCCCCAATGAATACAGATTCTTCATTATGACCATTTTTAAATTGAAAACTGAAAAGATTTCAAGTTTTAGTGGCAATTGCTGCAATTTAAATAATTGCATTGAAAATCAAGACCAAAGCAGCAATATTGAATCACGATGTATGGGTTCTTGTATGACGTTTTAGGTTCTGCGTTCATTAGAACTGAGTCTCAGCAATGGAAACTAATATATAGCCAACAATCTAGACAGGTGCTAACGAAATTACTGTTCATAATTTGAAAACAGTATAACTGAGGACATGAATTTTACTTGTACACTAATTTGTTAACACTCTATTGAAATACATGTATTTGTATCGCACGCTATTGCAGGTGGTTTTTTATCGGTCCTCGTTGTGCTTGAACCAATAGTATATTAAAAATCCACATTTATATAATTTTAATTTACACTCGTAAATTTGATTCAAAAATAATTATTTAAACATAATATTTTATTTTATAGGAGTCAAATAACAAGTATGCAACAAAGAAAACTTTGGCTCAGGGATTGTTGGATGTCGGTTTAATGATGGCAAACGCTTCACAATTGAAAGCACTTATAAATGCCGGAACTGGACATGAATATTTTTGGGCCCTGATTGTTCTCTTGGCATTGTCAATTCTGTTACAGATCCTTACGGGCATTGTTCTGCTGATTCTGGGAAGTAAAAATGTCGATGACCCAAAAGACAAGAGATTTTCTCAGATACTTAACAACTTTACTGTCGGGTTAATATTCTTTGTTACTGTTATCAATGTGTTTATATCAGCATTTGGTATCAAGTTGTCATCTGGCTAAAACAAAGTGGACATCTTAAAAAACTAACATTAACACAGCAAAAACTTTACTTTTAATACCATTGTTGTTTTATAGTGGAAACAAACACCAGAGCAAAGTGTGGTAGATATTTGTAAACATTCGAGTAAAAAATGGAAATTTCTATACAACTTGAAAGAAATTTGGGCTAACATTCTCTGTTTATAGCAATATGAGTGTTGCGGATAAAAGAGATCAACATAAATTGTTTTGGCTTTAAACTATCGCTGATTTTAAGGACAAACAGTGACCAGTGGTGTGGTATAAATATCTGTCATCCTAGTCATTCCAATGTTTTAATGACGAATTATCCATATAACTTAAAAATAAACAGAGATAATGCCTGTCCATATTTGGTAATGTTATGTTATCAGTAGTGACGCTTTGTTATAGTTTTCCATTTGTATAATTCTATTGTCCCTTGTTACTTTGGTTATAGATCGAACTATCTGCATTAACATTACCATCAGATGGTTCGGTCTACTTTGGTTATTGTTAAGTGCGTGTATATTTCTATGTTCATAATAAACAACCATTCTTTCAACATAGTCATGATATTAATGTATCTAAATGGTTCAATTGTTTTCAGTTTATTTCTTACGCCTTGTTTCTTCTCTACTTTTGTTTTGTTTTAATGTGAATTTCAGTTGGTGAAATTTGCTATACCACAACTGCTATACATTGTCATAATCAAATTACCATAACCTTTGTTTTTATTATAAAAAAACAAACATATCAATCCATGTCCAAACAAAAATTCCAAATCAATGAAAAAACTTTGAATCTGGCAAAATGAATTTCCACCATGGAAGTGAGGCCGGGTGCTCAGTGCTCTGAAAGAGTAAGCCCCTCCTGTTTAGCTAGCTACATTCGCCATATGCGTGATTAAAATTGGGAATGGAAAGAACGTGTAACTATGGGGCACCAAATATATCCAGGGTAATTTCGGATACAGAGACATCATACTTATAAAAAATATTGTGATAAAAGCCATGAAACTTTGTGATTGGCTTGATAAGCATAGGCCTGCAATTTTTTTTGCGTCAACGACTTATCTGTAAGCAGTTTGCTTCGTTGTATAAAGTTCTAATAGTTGGAACAAGCGTCATCACGTTTGTCATACAGCTTTCATTGGCGTCATAATTGAGGTACAAGTCTAAATATGAAGCAGTACTTGAAGAATCAGTCGTGTCTTCTTCAAGCTCACTGGGATAGATTGCATCCATATAATAATCAAATTTAGGATTATTAATTGATAGAACGTCATCTATATATCTTTATGTGGAGTTAGTCTTCTCTCCAGATTTTACAAGGTTCTGCATAAATTCATACGAATAAAGAAACAACTCAGCAAGCAATGGTGCACCATTTGTGTCCATTGGTCTACCGATTGTTTGTAAGAAAATTATATTACCAAACACAACAAATACGTTGTCATTAAAAAACATTTTGTAGATGGTATCTTAGTATATTTTTGTTTGAACTCCGTATGGTGCTTGACAAAATAAACAGAGTACTCATTGTTATATTAAGTTTCGTAAGCTTTTTGAGAGAAGGGAAACTGGCTTTTTGACATGCAGTTTAAGACGACACAAAAATTGTAGAAGATCTAAACCATTAGTCGTCCAATTTTCAAAGAAAAATCATTTTTCTTTTACAAACTCTGGCTCCCATGTACTAGAATGCACTAGAATGCTCTTTTATCACCGATTGATAAACTTTACTTTAAATTTTGTTCAGCCGTCACAACTTCTAATATTTTTCAAAAATGATTACAAAGTTGTGTTTCCTATCATTAAGTAACACATCCAGTGACACTAAAAGCCAAACATAGTTTTATTTATGAAAATATTACAAAATTTCTTCAATTGTTGAAACCAACTTTCACCCATTTAGATTGAAAGGGCGCTGCTTTCAGTCACCCATAACTACTTTATTTACAAAATTGCTGCTAACTCGTAATGCATGCAAAATATACCAGTATCCGATTAGGTAACATATAACAGTATATGTCGTCCACGATCTACTGACAGAGTATACAGCTATTTTTAAAATTAGGGCAATTGTAACGAAAAAGCGTGTGCCGGCGTGATTATTCACATACGGCGATACACTGTATGCGTTATTAAAACCCGTCCATGTTTATAAACACTCTGCCATCACTAACAGAAAATTCTAAAATGGCATTGTTTGAGATAAAACCCGAAGCTGACATGGAGTCCAAACAAGTAAAACATCAGGTATGTATTGTCTAGTATTAATTTATTTTCATAATATTTAGGCGTCATGTTACTGGTACTTGAATTTTTTATGTCGTTCACTGATGTAACCCCCGTCTGTGTTAGTGCCAATTCAAGTCATGATCAGTACCCACTCCATTTAAATTCGAGCAACAATATTTGGTCTCGCTTTGACTGTCCAATTACGGTATTAAGGATGATAATCAGGCTAATGAGACGATATGTTGGCAATTTAATCCTGGACATTTTAAATATGAAAATTACAAAAAAAAAAAAAAAAAAAAAAAAAAAAAAAAAAAAAACCCAGGAATAATATTTGAAATGACTCCTCCCAACCCTCTTCTTCTTTCAATATACAATATTCCTTATCAGAAAATTACATACTGTCGCATGCGTGGAAATAAAGGAAATTATAAGTGTGAATATGCATTGGTGATGTGCAAAGTGAAAACTGAATAGTGATTAAAACTATGTACATGTTGTTGTTGGTTTATTTTGTTTGGATTGTGTGGAGAACACCAATTTGGGCTTATATCCCTCTTGACAACCTGTTCTTATCTTGCTCAGTTGTTTCAATCGCCTCTAGTTGTAAGCGTTCTCTGTAGTGGCCACAGGTGGCCTCTACAAAGTTATCTTTAGCATGCACCAAGACACAGGACCTTGGTTTTGAGTCTCATCCGAAAGACAATTCTATTTACAGCTCTAGTATGGACAGGAGATGAAAATCATCTCAGAAAATTTCCAAGTCACGAGTGAGCTTCGAATCCACAACCATAGAAACATTTGTATCGCAAGCCATTACATGTGGTTTTTGATCGTCATGCATTGTGTATACCTGCACCAATGGTGTTTGGAATACCTATTATTTGAAATTAAATTTCATTTAAAGAAATAGTTTGCTATTTATACATTATAATATTATTTTTGTAGGAATCAAATAACAAGTATGCAACAAAGAAAACTTTGGCTCAGGGATTGTTGGATGTCGGTTTAATGATGGCAAACGCTTCACAATTAAAAGCACTTATAAATGCCGGAACTGGACATGAATATTTTTGGGCCCTGATTGTTCTCTTGGCATTGTCAATTCTGTTACAGATCCTTACGGGCATTGTTCTGCTGATTCTGGGAAGTAAAAATGTCGATGACCCAAAAGACAAGAGATTTTCTCAGATACTTAACAACTTTACTGTCGGGTTAATATTTTCCGTAACCATTATCAACGTGTTTATATCATCATTTGGCATCAAGTTATAATCATCTGACTAAAATAAAATGTTAAAAAGTTATAATCACCTGATTAATATGAAATTGACAAATGGAATTAACCAGATTTACTGACCAACCAAATGGTCAGTTTTATTTCAAAACTTTTGCTTGAGACAATAGTGGTAGATTTTTGTGAACAAATGGGTAAAAAATGGAATTGTGAACTAGTGCTGTCCATTTCTGGCAATTTGCTAGTGTTGCCAATAAAATAAGAGATCAAGATAAACAAACTGAGTATAATGATTATAAACTGTCCTGACTTTGAATAAGCACTGATTATGAAAACAAAACAGTTCATATTGGTTTGGTTTAAGTGTGTTTTATTTGGGGTTGCGGTTGCCATCACACTGTGTGGTCCATAAACACAAAAACTGATGCTTTATACAATGTTGAATCAACTGTGATGGAGCCTGTCCATCATAATAGTTTTATACTATCAGCACTTCCACTTTGTGTTTTTTTTAATGTTGTTTATTAATGTTGGAAAGCTAATATTTATATGCAGCATTTTTCCCTTCATCAATGGAAAACTTTTTAATTTCATGTATCATTTTCCTCTTCATCAATGAACTCACTATCTACAGATATCCAAGGCTGAAACGCAACAACCGGCGGCTTCTCCAGAGGAATTCCTCCTATTGTCAATAATGATTCATATATTGGTAACAGAAAATCTGCATGTTCAAAGAATTTTGCTTTCTTACCTTTCTGTATCATATGGTCAGTGAGTCCACTACACAAGTACTTGTAGTTCACTACAAACCAAGTACATAAAATGGTAAAAATCCTTACACCTTTGTCATCAAAAATTGTGAAAGCAGGACTCTTTAATAATATATCATGCTCACAGTCATAAAAATAATATATTATGTTGCTTCTGGTGACACCAATGGATGGGATTAAATTTTGATAATTCTCCGGATGAAGAGTACTCTCTGTGAAGGAATATACAATTGTTTGAGCTAACATCTGACTGGTAACATCCCAATCTTCCAGGGTATCACCAGTATTCTCTTCTGTAGACAACTTCTCCCTTCCGAGAGAATCAGTATTTTTGTCCTCAGTTAAAGACACAGATAAACTACTACTTCCTAACAATATATCAAGACATCCATGCCATACCTTGAAGTTTCCTGAAACAAAATCAAGATTTTTTTTTACACCAATATACAAGTATGCATATGTTATGTTCTAGCTTAAAGACTGATTGGTTGAATGAGTTTTAATTTCCCAGTCAAAAATATTTCACTTATACCCAGACATCATCAGATGAAGTGGCAGAAAGTTTTAGCTTTGAAGTGCACTCAGCTTTAAGATTGATTGATTGAA
This sequence comes from Anadara kagoshimensis, assembly GCA_021292105.1. Classification (NCBI taxonomy): domain Eukaryota; kingdom Metazoa; phylum Mollusca; class Bivalvia; order Arcoida; family Arcidae; genus Anadara; species Anadara kagoshimensis. The sequence goes on from CM037862.1 coordinate 12,714,694, forward strand.
TGGGGTTTAACATTACAGTCAAAAAATTTCAATTATATCAAGATTTCACCAATATAGGTGAAGTGGAAGAAATTTTACCTTTGCAGTGCGCTCAGCTTTAAGATTGATTGATTGAATTGGATTTTATATCCAAGTCAAGAATAATTCACTTATATCAAGACATCAAGACCAGATGGAAGTGGCAGCAATTTTACCTTTGCAGTGTGCCCATCTTTAAGATTGATTGAATGATTGGAGTTTCACATCTCACTCAGTCAAGAATATTTCATTTATATCAAGATGTCACCATCTCTAGAAGAAGTGGCAGAGATGTTAACCTTTGCAGTGTACTTTGGGCAATTGGTAGCATGTGCAGGGAGGGTTCTTTAACTTTTCATGCCTGCCATGAAACTAGGCATTGATTTCTAATGTCTCTGCTAAAGGACCTCAATACTTTCATTTCTAAATTCTGAATGTTTGTCAAAAGAACAAATGCTACCTTTTTTCAAGTCTTGGTCAGACCCTGACCAGGGTTCCAACCCCAACCTCCCACTTACAGGCAAATACCTTACCAACTTAGCTAGCATTAGAAAAAATAGTTTTGGGACTTCAAAATAGTGCGGCAGAAAGCAAAGTGGCAAAGCTATAGAAAGCAAAGTTATAAAGAGGCATTTTTATGAGACTTGACTGTAATGTGGTGATAATCGAGATGACAAAGTTATAGAGAGGCATAATAAAAAGGTTTAACTATGTTACTGAAGAAATTGATTTACTACCTAACTACACTTACCTATACTTGTGTCACCATAGTTACTTTGGACATTAGTTTTACAACATTGACAATGCTGAAGATGTGTTTTACTGTGTTTGTTCAGTGTATATGAATCTGATACACCTAGTTTGGAGAAGAAGTGCTGGGAAAACCTGACAGCCAGATCAGATTTAGTCATCTTCTTTACACATCTGCTGATGGAATTCATAGCTTCAAGTTCATCTGGAAAAACAATTAAAACAAAATGAATACACATTGCTTAATCTTAATATTTAACTTGAATAAGGGTGCAAGAATTTTAAATAAGGATGCAAGAATTTTGTTTGCCAGTTTGTCAAATAAAATTCTGAGTGGACAAAGGGACATAACTCTTGCAAGTTTAAAAAATGAGCGGCGTATTTGCACTCTTTCATTCTTTTAGTTCATTTTACTTACAGTATAAAACTTTCATTTTTTGTTAGACATTGTATTTCATCTCAATTTTGATTCCACACATGGCAGGTGTAGCTAGTTAAACAGGAAGTGCTTGTCTTTTCAGAGCACCTGGCCTCATTTTCCTGGTGGGATTTTACATGTTTAACTTAATTTGCCAGTTTTTTTCCCAAAGTTTTTACTTTTTTAACTGTAATTTAAACATAGAGTGGTTTGTTTGTTTTTTATTTATCCAGCTGAACTTGTTCACTTTATACAACACTGTCTAATTAAGTTTGTGACTTATATTATCAAGCAGTAAAGAAAAAAAGTTATGTTAGGTATTAGGTAAAAACAGTATGGTAAAGGAGGGTATACCTTTGTCTAGTAAATAAGCCAATAGTTTATATAAAATTATCTTCATGTGATGCTCTGTTGGTGGTGATTCTGGGTTATCCAGATACGACTCCAGCATGCGGAAGCCTTTACTGAAAATTGTCCCAAAGGAAAATAGCGTCTCTGAATGAGTTTTCACATCAACATCTGCTTGTGAGAATGGTTTTCCAGGCTTTCCGTAACTGCCATAAGCCGCGTTACATTGGTTTATAGACAGAGGTGCCAGAGCTACTGATCTGGATTGTAAAATTGAAAGTGCGTTTTTCAAGGCTTGGATCTTATCACCTTCCATTGAAAATCGTTCAGAAATGTCGTTTTCAGAAGACATTCTAGGCTTTTTATCTGGTGTTGCCATATTCAAATATGCCTGTTGTAAAATCGTAAGATATGCAAGTCTTGATTGAAGTTGGCGTTGAAGCAGTAAACTAGTCGAAACGTATCCATCTATAAAGTTACCAAATAAGTTTTTCTACTTTTGGTCAAACTTCTGTAACGTATCCTAAACTAAAATGAACCCATCCCAAATGTGATACGTTTCAACATGTCCTGACATTACACTGGACACTTTTGTCTTCAAAATGTTTGTGTGGAACAGTTACTTCTACTGTAATCGAAGTAATCGAAAAACAGCCCGCTTCAATTTCTGTGAATAAGTCATTTTGACGGGAAAACATCAAATGATATGCTAATACATATCCAATGAAAATAATAGTTGCACACTTGTAAACGTATCATCATCATGTGGATTATGAATGTAATTTCCGTTTTAAACCGTCGTGGCCAATGTGCCTCCAATACGTGACATTCATTTCTTATTTAGCACCATAGTCGACACCATTAGTAAAGTTCGCGGTTTTATGCTGGTATGGCATGGGTGCCTCTTTATCGTTTTTTTTTCTGGCACTTTTCTTGTTCAGACCGAATATACACACTATCATGAAGTTGTTCGACTAAAGCATTACAGGTTAAATTTGACTGGATAGTGTTCTCATAGTTTATATAATTTAGTTTTGGCTTAAAATTGCTAATTAATACTTAAAAATGTTGTGCAATGTAAAATACATTGCCACTGTGATATATATTATGATAACTTGCTTCCATGTGTATTGTAATAATGTAATCGAGTACATCACTTGATGCATACAGCAACATTTGGCACAGCTGATGTATCTAAGCATATAGCACGTTGAACCTCCATAACAGGTTGTATCCTTTAAACCTCCATAACAGGTTGTATCCTTTACAACGCTGTGATTGTATGTGTCACACATATTGACTTACTTGACTTATGTCCATCTCTCCTTGTGGAGAATTGGGCCAGATATCTTTCTCCTCCAAGAATTTCTGTTGGCAGCTATTTTAGCAGCTTCACTCCATGTCCCAAGTCCAAAATCTGATCTTTCCCTTTCAACAGTCCTGCGCCAGGTCTCTTTCGGCCGCCCTCTTCTTCTCTTTCCTTCTGCTGGTGTCCATTGCAGAGCTATCCTTGGATGTTCATCTGGCTTCTGTCTTAATATGTGTCCTATCCATTTCCACCTCCGATGTTTAACAAGCTCGCTTATCTTTTTTGTTTGTGTTTTTTCTCTGATTTGTTCATTTGTAATTTTTACAGGCCAGTATATTTTGAGGATTCTTCTGAGACATTTGTGGTGGAAAGTGTCCAGTAATTTTTCATCCCTGGTGGTCATTCTCCATGTCTCGCAACCATATAATAATACAGATACTACGTTAGACATGTATATTTTACTCTTGGTTTTCCTGCCATACTGACTGTTTTTCCACACCTTGCCTAGCTTGTTGAATGCAACTCTTGCCTTCCCTATTCTTGCTTTGATGTCACAGTCTGTTCCTCCTTTGCTGTTAACTGTAGCTCCAAGGTAAACAAACTGGTCAACATCCTCAACTTCCTCATTCCCGATTTTGATCCTGCTTTCTCCCTTCATATTGTTACCCGCATTCAATTTCATTGTTTTAGTTTTCTTGACATTTATTTTTAGGCCTGTTGTTTTCCCAAAATTGTTTACACTGTTCACCTTCTGTTGTATGTTGTTCAAATTGCACGATATTAGAGCTAAATCATCAGCAAAGTCCAGATCTTCAAGAGTTTCCATCATTTTCCATCTGATACCAGTGTTTCCTTTCTCTGTTGCTTTCCTCATTATCCAGTCAATGATTAGTAGGAAGAGAAATCCGGACATCACACAACCTTGCTTAACCCCAGATATTACTTTGAACCATTCTGATGTTCCCGAGTCATCCAATACTGCACATTTGTAGTCAGCATACATAGTTCTTGTCATTCTGATAAGCTTATCTGGTATGCCATAGCTTCTCATGATTGTCCAAAGCATCTCTCTGTCCACACTGTCAAAGGCCTTTTCGTAATCAACAAAACAGATATACATGCCGGTGTTCCACTCTACTGCTTGTTCTATGATATTTCTCAAAATGAAGATTTGTTCTGTTGTGCTTCTTCCTGGTCTGAACCCTGCTTGTTCCTTTCTCAATCGTTTATCCACTCCATCTCTTATCCTTTTGATTATAACTTTACACATCACTTTGGCTGGTACTGATAGTAAAGTAATCCCTCTCCAGTTTCCGCATAAAGTCAAATCCCCTTTCTTTGGTAGTTTGACTATCAATCCCTTACTCCAATCATCAGGTATTACTTCCTTGTCCCATATCTTTCTGAACAAATCTTCCAATAATTCTGCAGTAATATCGATATCTGCACACATTAATTCTGCTGTTATTGAATCCACTCCAGCTGCTTTCCCTTTCTTCAGTTCTTTAATTGCTTTCTTTATCTCATCTTTATTGATGTAACTGGTGTTGATCTCGTCGATTTCATTTTCACATTCTTCTACCTCTATCCTGTCTGTTGGTGCTGGCCTGTTTAGCACTTCTATAAAATGTTCTTTCCATCTTGCTCTTATTTCATTCTCTGTTGTTAGTATTTTCCCATTTTTATCTTTTACTGTTGTTGATCTCCTTGGTCTGTCATTACACAATCTCTTTGTGGCGTCGTACACTCCCTTCATTTGGCCCTGGTTTGCCGCGTCCTCTGCTTCCTGTGCTATACCGTTTATCCATTCTCTTTTATCATTTCTTAAACTCTTTTTTACTTCCTTGTCTTTATCTCTGTATTCCTGTCTATACTTTTCCTGTAATCTTTCAGACTTTGTCTTGTTAACCTTGTTTTTGATTTTCCTTCTGTCTTCAATCTGCTTCCAACTGTTTTGGCTTATCCAGTCTTTACTTTTATACGTTTTATATCCAATGGTGTTCCTAGCCGTTTCGTTAAATACTGATTTTATTACATTCCGTTTCTCCTCTACCTTTTCCTCCGTATTGCTGTTATCTTCTGTACTTTTGCTTTCATCCTCCTGTAGACAATTGAAGCGATTCTTCAGTTCTAACACAAACTTTTCCTTCATCTCTGGTATTTTCAGTTTGTTGACCTCATATTTTCTTGTCTTATTTTCACTCTTTACTACTCTGTTCAGCTTGAGTTTTGTCTTGGCTATTATCAGACTATGGTCACTTCCCACATCGGCCCTTGGTATGCTCTTACGTCTTGGACTGACCATCTAAACTTGGAGTTGACAGCTATATGGTCTATCTGGTTCTTGTATTTACCATCTGGTGAAGTCCAAGTATATTTATGTGTATCTTTATGAGGGAACATGGTTGATGTTATCACGAGATTGTTCATGGCACATAGGTTAACAAATCTCTCCCCATTGTCATTTCTTTGTCCTGTAATTAGGGCATGGTTTCCTACAATGCCTTTATCTGCCTCTTCTGCTGTTCCTACTTTGGCATTCCAGTCGCCCATTACTATCAATAAGTCATGCTTTGGTACCTGCTCTATTACTGACTGAACCTGCTCATAAAATTCATCTTTTACTTCTTCATCATCTTCGTTTGTAGGAGCGTAGACCTGTATGACTGTAGTCTTTATATACTTAGAATAGAACCGAGCTGTTATGATTCTATCGTTCACCGGAGTATACCCTATCAAGCTCTTCTCTATCTCTTTGCTCATTAGTATTGCCACTCCGCCTTGATGTTTGTCTTCTTTTCCTGAAAATATGATTGTTTCACCTGATCTTGTTCTTATTTTTCCAAATCCAGTCCACCTGCACTCACTTATTCCTAGGATTTCTACTCCATATCTCTCTGCTTCTTTTACAACCTGTGCTGTTTTTCCAATGCTGAACATAGTTCTCACATTCCAGCATCCTATTCGGATGCTTCTTTTAGGATCAGCCATCGACTTTGTCGGCATACAGGTGTCCTTTCGGGTTGGACCTGCATGTGTCATATCACTCTCCACCCATCTTAGATATTCATCATCTGGTGTGTGTGAAGTCTCTGTGCTGTTCCAAAGATGACTTGTAATTGAAAGATTTCTGGTTTCCGTAATCAGGTTTTCTTTTGCAGGGTAGAATGATTAGTCCTACGCCCAACCCCCAACCTGGAGGGCCAGTTTGTTTGTTTAGGTTTTCCTTCCTTTTGTTGGTTTGTATCGGGTTTTCCATCCTTTAGGTGGATTGCCTGCCACTCACACATATTACAGGGGGAAAAAAAACATGAATAAACGAAATAATCGTAATGCCGCATCAATGATGCAAAGTCCAAGACATCTGAAGGACAAATCAATCGGGTTTGATGACCTAGTCTCTGACTGAAATTTTTAACAACTGAGTACGATTTCCCTATCGTACGTAAATAAACACATAATGGGCTAACGTTTTAATGTCAATGTTTGGGTTCAACTGTCATAGTTATTTTGGCAAAATAAGAGATCAACGTCTCCACAGGCCCTTCTAGAATGAACACTGTTTTTGGGTTGCCTGTATGACTTTTACTGAGTATCCGTAATTCACTCGTTAGAAAGACACTGACCGTGATATCTTAAATCTCTAAAGGTCTTAAACTTTAAGATGATAATCAGTTGAAACCAATTTTAACATATCAGAAATCATTGTCAGGTCAGATAAAATGAAATATATAGGCTCAGATTTTTGAAGGATATACAGAACAGAAAGTTTAACACTGAGCTAGCAAAAAGAATTCGAAGCTCGGCTTTCAAGTGGCAGTGATATGGATAACTAGTGACCAAAAAGCTGCCAAGAGACAGATAGCAGCTGCCGAAAAGCTGTAGAAATACTGTATAGGTAACGAGGAACCGAGACGAACAACCGATTTGTTAACTTGGTGTTAAACTTTCGACAGGTCTGTATTGCAGATCTAGAACGGGGACGTCTTATCAGGACGATTTTGGTGTACGATTTCAAGTACAAGAAAATCGAGTTTAGTTTATACTCAACAGAAACAGTTGTTTCAAAATGGAGTTAAATGTTCAATTGGTATTTGTTCTGTTGTTTAATTGTTATACATATACTACTGGACTTTTAGTAGAGGATGATGACCATTTGTTACTTATGAAGCTAAGCCAAGACATGCAGGAGATGAAGCTTAAACAAGCTGAATTAACCCGGGAAAATACAGCTCTAAAAGCATTTGTAAATGGTAAAGTTATTATAGCTGTCATGTGCTGATTTTGAATGCATTATTTTAATAAAAATTTAGAATCGGCACATGACATAGCGATTAGAAACGATTCAGGGCTACACAAGATGATTGGTTGAATACGACGGTTTAACGTCACATCGACACTATTTCAGCTATATGCGACGAAGCACTAGCAATGCAGGTGATCAAATAAGTCAAAAGGCAATATAGCATTGGCAAAATTATAGTGATTGGAAATGATTTATAATTATATCAGATGGGTTTGTTGAACAATGTTTAACGTCACATCGACAATATATCAGCTCTATATGTATCTGCATTACGACTTATCTTTCAATATAATTAATATAATCGTTATGTAAATGTAAGTGTGATATTTCGTTAGGACCAATTTAAATTATCGTTCCTCAAGTTTATTCATAAACGCAAATGCTCAATACAAAAAGGCACTGCAACTTGAAAATCGAAATTGTCATCGACATAAGCCAAGTTACTAAGGTGATAAAGCCATGATGCAAAAAAAAAAAGATATGAACAGTGAAGATGAAAAAGCAAAACCGAAAGTCGATAGAAGATTGATAAATTCGCCACTTGATCTATGCTTTTCGTATTATCGCCTTCTCAACTTTGAATTACATTATTGGTAATTTACCATAAAACTGTTTTTCCCCCAATTTTCTCTCTTGATTGGATAACTAGTCACTAAACAATAACTTCCATCTTTAGGTACTGCAGTTGGATTTACCGCCAGGTATTCCAAGATGTCCGCTAGCTTGATGGTATTTTCTAACGTGGTCACTAACGTCGGGGGAAGTTATCATCCGACTAATGGTACGTTTATCTGCCCTGTGCCCGGTCTGTATCTGTTCCATCTTAACGTCGTTACATCAACACCAGGCGCAGCTAACATCGTGAAAAATGGCAAAATTGTTATCCGTGCTTACTCCGGAGCTAACCCAGATAATAGCGACGGTAAATGGGATGGAGATACGGCGACAGTGGTGCTGCAATTAAATATAGGCAATCAGGTCTATGTGACAAATTCGGGTCTCACAGTAGATGGTGACAGTGATTTTAGCGGTGTGCTTATTTCACCAATGTAATGTTATAAGTGACTAGAAATTAAAACCGTGAATGAAAAATGTTTGTTTTTATTGGTAAACCCAAAAGATAACAACCATATTACATACTTTATTGTCACAGGAAGCTGAATTTTGCAAACTTTAATCATTGCATCTAAGAACTTTCAGTACCTTTATAGTAATGGAGGTTATTTTGGAATGTACAGAAAGCTGCCAGATTGTGCAAATTTTCAGAATCAACTCCACAACAATGCGGTTTACAAAATCACGTGCACATATCATACATGTATTCGATACAAGATATAAAACCTTTTATACCATTCCGAATTGAAATAAAATTTTCGTATCATACAATTATGCCAAATATAAAACTAGATTTTGCCACCAACAACGGAGAAAAATGCCTGCATTATCCAACGAACCACAATGAACCCAACATGGGTTTCCCCGGTAAAGACGGATGGAGGAAACGGGTGACTAGAGACGACCACAGACATAAACTTTCCCACGCTAGGATACATAAGAATGCAACTTAAAGTGGTATAAAATGCTGCTTACTATAAACCATTTACCTGTCCTGTAGTCGTGGTGTTAAAGCAGGTGTTCCCGATGTACTGCACCATACACAAGCTAGTTTCAAACATTTGGGACTTTGCGTTTACAACAAAAAAATGTTTATTAAGGTTTTGCTACTTTAAGTAACTGTGACCTTGAATGCAAGTTAAGGTCAACCAGTTTCACAAAATTGATGAAGCTTCATGTCCTGCTGTTGTGTGAAGTATGGAACTTCCAAGTAAAAGTGTTCTACTTTAGGTCACTGCAGTGACCTTCAATGTAGGTCAAGGTCAAACAGCTTTGTTAAATTAGCCTGGTGATATATATATATATATATGAAGTTTTAAGCTTCTAGGCTTTTTGGTTCATGACAAGAAAAGGGTTAAAGGTTTTACTACTGTGACCTTGAATGTAGATCAAGTTTAATCAATTTTGCAAAATTAAAAGGGCTTGGGCTAAGGAACATTAACTCACTGGTTCTTGAGAAATTAACATGTGTAAGACACAACAATGACAGGTGAACAGAGCACAAAGACAACAATGTTTGCAACTGGTTACTTTGAGCCTTTGGCTTGTGGGTAAGGTATAGGGAATTTATGTAAGAAAATCATCATTGCTTTTTATATATCATTGAATAATTCTACTGTATGAATCCTTGGTCATCATATAAGTCATTTGGCATTAATGCCCCTGTTTGCTAGAAATGCTTCAACTAAACACTGAATATTTGTAATATATAAAGAAAACAAACTCATTGTTAAACAAAATTAATTTATTCTAACACAATATTGAATGGCTATCTTTCATATCTGCTTCAGATTCACAAAGAATTACACATAATAATAATAATTAAGAGTAAAAATTTATAGGTAACATACTTATGTACTTATACAGCCATTTAAAAAAATATATAGACATGTATATATTTATAGAGAGAGATATCACAAAGGACTTTATAATTATTTACTGTAGTTGTATAAATTGCTTAATTTTATAAACATGAAATAATTGAAATCAGGATGAAAAAAAAAACCATGTTGATTGTTTAGTTGTTTTTATGTTGCATCAGTATTGCAGGTATTTATGATAAGACATCAGTGATATCTCGGCATGATCACACACCAATGTCTTATTTCATGGTTCTTGAAAAAAAATTCTAAATCTACATTTTGTATTTGTAATGATGTCACATCAATTATAATGTGCAGTACAGGCCTGTCAAAAGTTTAACATTGAGCTAACAAATCATTCTGAATAGACAGGTCATCTAAACCCCTGGTTAGCTATGAATCTCGACAACTTTTCAACAAGTATATGTAATTCTCAAGCAATTACTAACCATATCTAAGCCACTCTGCTGTAAAGCTTCTATTCCTCTCTATGCAGTTTTCAGCCACTTATTAACTTTATCTTGGCCACTAGGCTGTTGAGCTTTGGTTCTTGTTTCATTGATTCAATGTTTAACTTTCAACAGACCTGTACTGTTAGTTTATATTATCAAAAATTGTAAGGATCATTTTCATATCAAGATTCAATGACTTCAGGTGAGGCATATAGACCTTATGAAGGTTGTTATGCTTAAACTAAAAATAAAACAGAAAATAAATACAGATTGTAAAATCAAATACTGGTATAACAAAAACATGAATTATGTACAAAGATTGAAAATAATACAAATGATAACTTAGAAAAGAAATAATTGTCAGTTTGTGATTGTATACAAAAAACTGGACATAAAATAAAATCAGATCTTAATAGAGGCAAAATACATAGAAATACATTTGTAAATACATGTTAAATTGTACCTGGAAGCAATACAGTCTCATTTCTCTCTCTCTCTCTCTATTTTTGTGAGTGAAAGAGATAGAGTTGCCATTGTGTGTGTGTGTGTGTGAGAGAGAGAGCTTACAGAAAAATATAATTAGTAAGTCAGTTAAGTTATTATTCTCTCGCTCGTTGCTCGCTTGCTCTCTCTCTCTTTCTCTCCTCTCTCTCGCTTGCTCGCTCTCTCATGCTTCCACTCTCTTGCTCTTTTAATCTCTCTCTCATGCTCTTCATCTCTCTTACGAGAGAGAGAGAGATAGAGAGTGCGAGCAGTGTCTGTGTCAGTGTGTGTGTGTGTGAGAGAGCGAGAAACCCCAAGCAGTGTCTGTGTGTGTGTGTGTGAGAGAGAGAGGGAGACTGTACTGTTATGCTGATTCTTACAAAAATATTAATAACTAAGCAGCATGGCAATAAAAAATACAAAGATTAATATGTTATTAAAAAACTAGTATAAATATCAAACTATCAATATTGTTCTAAATATCTTGCCAGTCAAATATCAATATATTTAATGAAGTGTGTAAGCAGAACTGGAGAAAATTGAGTCATCATATTAAAATTAAAGTGAAACAAATTTTGGTTGAATTATAAATACTAGAAATGAAACATATTTTATTTCAAAATTCTGATATACTTCATAACTAACTACCTATAATAAATCAAATCATTATCCGGATTAGAAATCTCTTGCCAAAAGTTTTTTTTGGTTTGGATTTTTACATACACCAATTCTGCAACATACCTCTTATTATATATAAACAGAATCACAACATATTTACAATCATGTTGTAACAATACAGTCAAACCTCTCTATAAAGGCCACTCAGTAAAAATGGACTATATGGACAGATGGTCCTCATATACAGGTTCAAACAAGAAATCTGTGAGCTACTGCTCACTTAATATACTCCTGCTTTTAATAATTGAAATTGATACTTGCAGCATGGGACCACATACTGAACTCACATACAAAATTTCAAGTGACTGTGTTTAGTAGTTGCTGAGAAAACTGTTAGGAAACTTTTGTTTTGGACGGATGGTCGGAAAGACAGAGATAAACCAGCTTCAAATTCTTACAAGAAGGATTTGGATAAAATTTTACTGGTCTTTAAAAGCAGGAGACCCTTATATACAGGTGACCTCTAAGACAGGTTTGACTGTAGTTCACATCTACATAGAACTTGTACAAAATAAGCCTATTTTAGAATCTAAGAAAAATATAGTAATTCTGATTATAGAGAGCACCATGTTAGAACGAACTTTAATGGACATCCTGGAATGACGATTTACAAATATATACACATACATGGTATACACATTAATTTTATTTATAATTTCTTACATCTTTCAATGATTTTTTATGTTTTTATGTACATTTTATTTCAATAATTGCACACATATTATATAAATATGAAAAAGCACCAGAATATTATATAACTATAAAACTTAAAACTCAAAACCACTGAATTTATATTGCAAATTGCAACAATTTAAAATATCTAAATTATAATTTGATCGAGCAGCATCTGAGGGAATCAGTCAGTTTTTAGCAAAGAAATATTTTAAAGAATATTAAATCCTAATTTTACATAATTAAAACAAATGTCAAAATTGCAATTGGCTACTAATTAAACATCTGAGAAATTCTTTCAAAAAGTAACTTTTTATCAAATTGGTGTGATACTTTAAAAGGACTATATTTTCACCAATTTGGGAAATTTTGAAATTGTGGAAATCTAGAATAGCAGAAAACATATGAAACCAGACAAACATAAATAAAGATAACTAAATAATCAACTACTAAATATCCTAAATTATTGCACTAAATAAAAGCAAATCATCTGATTCAGAATTGAAATTGCAAGATATAAACAAAATAATTCATGTCGCAACGTCACTAATAATTTTCATTTTTAATTGAACTGTATCATGTGTAAAGGAAGTAAACTGATGAAAATTTTTGCATACAGATAATGATATAATGATCACAAGAAATATTTACCACTACAATAGACTATTAAATAAAACTTGATAAAAATCTGTTATCTTCGTTGAAGGGATTGCACTACTATAATATATATGATTGACTGATTGATTGATTGAGAAGTAAAAATGGGAAAACTAACCTAGCCATTTCAACCAACTAACATAGTCATTTCAATCAGCCAGTTAACATAGCCTAAATAAGTTCAACAACATTGATTTTTTTCAATTTTGAATACTAATATTAATTGAAATAAACTGATTGCATTATTTTGAGACTATGCTCTTAGTCATATATTTCCAGTCTCCACTCCAAATAATCTGAAACCTCTAAAAGGTCAATTTTATATTGAAATATTAAAGGTCAATAGTCTAGAAAGTTAATCAAAGTTGTTGTTCTCTGACAGGTCAATTTTCTATTTGAATATAAAGGGTCAGAGCCTGAAAGTCGGTCAAAGTTGCATTAAAAAAATTAAATTTTTTATTTAAATATAAATGGTCAAAAGTCTAGAAAATTGGTCAAAGTTTTTGTACTGTAAAAGGTCAAGGTCTAAGGAGGTTGGTCAAAGTTGTTGTACTCTAAAAGGTCAATTTCATATTAAAATATAAAGGGTCAAAACTCAAGGAGGTTGGTCAAAGTTGTTGTACTCTGAAAGGTCAATTTTATGTTCAAACATTAACAGTCAATGGTCAAAGTTGTTGTATTCTATAATGAAATATAAATTTCAATAGTCTACGAGGTTGGTCAAATCTGTTGTATTCTAATAGGTCAAATTTATATTCAAATATAGAGGGTCAAACATCTAGGAAGTTGGTAAAAGTTAATGTACTATACAAGGTACATGTATATGTAAACATGATTGTGTATATCAATAATATAACAATATATTTAATAACAATAATTTGGTCTTTTACAACAAATTATTTATCCATAATACATATAAAATATACATCTTTAAATTGTTTATACATTAACCAATATATAATATATATAAATATATACAACCAGTAAAATACAATGTTATACATTACATAGAATTTCTTCATTGTCCTAATATCTTCAACAAATTTTGTAATGATCGATAGGCTTGCAAAGTAAAAATCATTTTCGTTTTTATACATACTGTACAAGGAGAAACATTAGCTGTAGGAAACCTTCATGATTTTGATCTACTAAAACTATTTCACGGTAAGACATTTTCACAGTTCTGAATGTAGAAAAAGGGAAACAAAGTAAATAAGAAATTTATGCCGAGAAGATGTATTCTCGGTACAAGAGTCATTGTGAAAATAATTAATATTTTCCCCTGTGAATGTTTCTTCTTATACAGTAATCACTAGAACAATGGCATTTATACTCTCACTAAAAAAATCACAAACAAACTTCTATACAGTTTTTGGACTGATACAGTTTAAATATTAACTGTTACATATTTTTAAAAAAATATTTTTTTTGTTCCTAGTGTTCTCTATTTGTGATAAAGGTTTACAAATTCATCATATTAGGAACTGTGGCAGAATGAAGGAATCCTTTTCTTTGTTTCTGCTTTCTCTGTTCTGTCATCTAGAAAAAGACATAAAATACAAATACCGGTAAGTAATTTTTATTGATAGAATCGGCTACATGTAAACAGGAAAATCTGACAATTAAAATTTATCACCTTAATGACAAAATATGAAAATTTAACATGGATGATGACACCTGAGAAACTTGTATCAAAATCATGTTACCCCTGTATGACTGATAGAATGTGGTTTTACATCTCAGTCAAAAATATTTCACTTATACTGAAGCTATAGGTGAAGTGGCAGAAATTTTTAGCTTTGCAGTGCACTCAGGGCAATATGCAGAAAGGGTTCTTTAACATGCCATGCCTGCTATATCGTTTTTAACCCTCTCTTCTAAAGGATCTTATGACTTTCATTTCTACATGCTGAGTGCTTGACGCAAGAACAGTCACTACCTAATTTCAAGTCCTGGTCAGACTAGGCTGGGGTTATGTAAGTATGAAATGGTTCACCTATGAAATATTTATGAATCTATAAGAACTTACCTGATCCCTTAGTTCTAGTAACTGTTTAGATAAATGTTTAACTAATCTATTGGTACTATCTAACTGCTGTGATAAGTTGCGTAACTCATTTTGTTCTCCGTCACTTTCTTCTGCTGTCAGTGACATAGCCCTCATTCTTGGAAACCAGTCTAAATTTTTCTCCTGCAAAAATAATGTGATAATTTATTACATGTATACAAATGTATATACACTGCGATCTAAATAAAGAAGGCAACAGAATTAATGTAATCATCTTTTGCAAGAAATTTGGGGTGGGGTGTAAGGGGCCAGCTCAGCTTGATGTGTGTCTAGGTAGCCAATCTTTACTTGTCACTTAATTTTTTTTTATTTTATGGCATGTACATTACTCTAACTTTCTGGCCCTGTGTATAGACAGTATTGTCACCCTTCAAAGAAATTTTTACATAGTGATTGTTTAACTTGCCAGGGTACATGGAACTATGTTCATAAATCTGCCAGGGGTACATTAACGCATGTGATATTTAGCAGTAAATGGGAAGTAATTTGCACATTCCAGAAGTCTAAGTACCGGGGTAGGTAAACAAACAAGGCGGCAAGGTATGTAAGCCAAACAAATTACGAAACAAAAGTTAAAAAGAAGGAACTAACACTTCTTTGAAGAATGACAAAATCATTATATAAGTTTCTTGGCAGGGTAATGCCCCAAGTACCAAGACTCCGGAAACAAAAATCTTTTTGACAAGGTAAATGGGGCATTTTAACCTGCCTAAAGTCTGAATAACTAATACTACTGTAATTCTTCAATGTTTTTAGCCCCTGCATGTTTTCAGACACCCTAATTTTGAAATTTCAACAATTTTCAATTTTTTTCAATTTCATACAGCAATTTTTTGCTTCTAAATCTGGACAAGATACTGACCAAGAGTGTGTGATACCAAGTGCATATAATAAATATTTAATAAGACTCTCTATAACTTACCTTTACCATGGCGTGTACATAACTTTCTGGTCCTGTGTATTCTGTGTGATCTTTTACTTTTACTAACACAATAAAATTTAGGTAATGCCACATGTTATGTTCTTTATGTATATGTTCTTCAAATGACACGACTTTATTATCGAAAGATGATCTATTTAAACCTGAAATGGAAAAATAAAATACCACTTACTACAGTGACTGTCATTATCCCATATAATGTTTAAAAGCTTAGCTCACCTGTTTATTTCTATACAGGTTACTGTATGACTAATGTGATATAAATCTAGGCCCATCGTTTACTTACTGGTAATTTGTATCTGCTGTGTTGGGCAAATAATTTTTTTTTAAAATTTTTTGTTTACAATCTTTAGGAATATTTTCAGTCAATGGTTATGTCTATAATAATTTTTTATTGTAATTTAATCTTAATAAAATATTTCTTTGAGCTATCAAGAAAAACAACAACCAGTAAGTAAAGGTAATTTTTGCATTTCTATATCTAACTCTAGAAAAAGTTTTCAGTGGTAAATTTTCATCTCCTTACCACACTGAGCTTAACACGGACTTAAAACACAAAAATCAGATCAAGTTTTCTCCTGTGGCCCCTTTTGATTGATGTCTGTGTAAGAGACAAGTGAACAGAATTTTTGTTTATAATATAAGATACTTACCGCATACAAAACATGTATTTCTTAAAATTTCATCTTTTTGTTGTTTCTCGCTTCTTAAGTCGGCGAAAGTGTCAATAATAACACCAAAAATGAGGTTGAGTACAATAATAATGACAATGAAGAAGAACAGAAGATCATACACAACACGAGCCATAAAGTAGGGTTCCTGAAAATAAGATATCATAAATGAAATTATGATACATGTATATAAGAAAAATTATTTTAAAAGATCTATTAAATTAAAATTCTTTTTCTAAAAATTAAAATATAACAGTATTACTTCAAAAACATTTGACATAAAACTCAGAATTAATTTAAAAGAAAGAAAGAAATGAAAATTAGAAGCCGAGTGAAATAATATCTTAAAATCTCCACCTTGAAGGTAAGTTATGTAAAGAAACATGCTGCATTGCCACCAAGATGTTCCAAATTATTATAATGCCTACATACAAGACATAAGATCACAGATCCATATTTACATACAACTGTACATGTACAAATGCAAGGAAAGGACAGACAGACAACTGCGTTATTGCCCTTGGGTGGACTGACTCCTGAGGGTAGAAGGAAAAAAGGCCACCCTTAAACAACTTGGCAGTGAATGGTTGAACAGAACAGAACGGCGCAGACTGCAACACCTGGAATGTGGAACGTTGTGTAGTCTTAGACCGACTGACATGAAGAAATGACATCCAAGCCTTGTGTGCCTACTGGCACTGAGAGAATTAAGGTTAAAGTAAGGTACATATGCAATGGAATTTTAAGTATCAAATGGGTTCTTTTCAGGCCTATTATTAAGCCCAAACTTTCAGTTGACTTCTAGTTATTTTTCAAACATTATAAAATAGACTGTGCTGTATTACATACCCTACTATCTGGCTTCCTGAGAACATCACCTATACCTCCACCATTCCGTAATCCCTGGTTAAGTGTGGTTACTATACACATTACAAGAGAATCACAAACTTTCTGTTTGTTGTCTTCTGTCACATCATCTGCTTTCTCAGAACCTGACGGAAAAAATCGCAAATTATCATTGCTAAAATGAGGCAAGATAATTAATGTTTGGATATGATTGTCCAAATGTCACTACTGTGATGGTGAACCTTTAAATTCCTGAATTCAAGAATAAAATTTATAGAATTTACCCCTGCTTTGTAGTGGAGAAATAAAAGTCTCATCCCAAAAGTTGAGATTTCTATGTTTTCAATACAAAACAGAAATTGATTCTTTTTCCCTATCCAATACATTCCTGCTCTGTAAAGCTTGGTTAAAATCATACTAAAACTATGCAAAAAGTATATAGCATCTGCAATATGTATTGTAATATCATAGCATGTGTAGCTTGTCTTTACCCTAGCTACTTAATGTATCTTATCATGCAGACTCCTTTATTTGGGGGTATCAGATATATACAGACTCCTTTATTTGGGGGCACCAGATATATACAGACTCCTTTATTTGGGGGTATCAGATGTATCTTATCATGCAGACTCCATTATTTGGGGGTGTCAGATGTATCTTATCAGGCAAACTCCTTTATTTTCCCAGGTGTCCGAGACATCTTACCATACTGACTTAATATTTGGTTGTTCTAATGTGAAACAGTGGGGAGGTGTGGGGTCGGGAGAATTAAAGTGGTGATGTTTAAACTTTTTAAAAAAAAAAAAATAAAAAGTCATCGTCAACAACAGGACTGTCTGTGCAGTGCATGTTGTGGAATATGTTGATAACCCCCAAAATTTTTGAGCTATCGCGATAGCTGATATTAATCAATGTGTGTGATTAGATCACGATGTTTATTGCATGTGTATTAGGTGAAATCTAAGACAATTACTGCTTTTTTGGTCAACCACGATATGATGTTATTATCAATATGCGTTATAGTCCACAATGCTTGACATTTTGTTTACTGACAATCGTGAATTTTCGTATTCCGAAGATACACAAATTGTATTAGATTATCACCAGAGGTTCCAAATAGGAATCAAGGTATCACAAATCACGATATAACGGGAAAGACTTGACGAGGTTTTAATATATTAATGTCTAATGTTTATTAAAATAAAATTTGATCACGTTTCTTATTTATTAATAAAGAAACGGTTACGAAGCGCGTAGTAGGTCATTTTCAACACCCCGCGTGGAACCTCTTTAATAACAAACCGTCATCCTTGACCAAAACTCTTTATGGCTTCCATAATCAATACAGTTACATCCATGCAATTATTATTAGAAAAACACGTTTAAAGAAAGTTATGATGATTCTGACTGGGAAAAAAAAAAAGAAATTGACACGCGACACGCGACTACTTAAGTCCACAGGTATTTACTGATTAATAAACAATCACCTGATTATTAGATCTTAATACTGTTGTAAATTAGTTGACAGGTAAACACGTGGTAAGGACAATATACTTAGTGAAGTCAGGTAGAGTTTTAAACGCCGACAGACAGGTCTTGTGTGTCTGGCAGAGTTGTTTTAAAAGTAAAACTAGCGGTAGTTTACTTTTGTCGGACCGAAAACTGATTTGTCCGCTTAATATTCCTGCATTTGAAAATGTCTGAAAACCAAAAATGTCCGACTGGTGATTTTTCACATCGGTCAATATTAATTTTTGTCGGACATGTCCGGCAAATATGACCGTTTCCGGACCCCTGCTGGGGAGATATCTAGTTATATAGACAATTACCTGTTAACTGTGCTGCTATTTGTGATACAGTGTCTGTGACATTACATTGTGTTCTATCTGTGGCATCACAGGTGCTCTCTGTGGCATTAACTTGTACCTGGGGAGATATCTAGTTATATAGACAATTACCTGTTAACTGTGCTGCTATTTGTGACACAGTGTCTGTGACATTACATGCTTTATCTGCAGCATCACAGGTGCTCTCTGTGACATTAACTTGTACCTGGGGAGATATCTAGTTACAGTTGAATCTCGTTATCTCGAACTTGGATATCTCGAACTACCGGATATCTCGAACTTTTTTAAAAAGTCCGAACAGAGTTGTTCTTTCTTAAACCAAAATCACCCCGGTTATCTCGAACTCGGATATCTCGAATTATCGGATATGTCGAACTAAATTTTCGTCCCCTTGAATGAAAATCCTAGGAAAATTACACTCGTTAACTCGAACAAAAAATTTAGGAAAATTAAATTTGTTAACTCGAACAAAAAAATTTGAGAAATCAAATTTGTCAGCACCTACAGATTTTTTGGTAGAAAAAACACATTCCGACACAAATAAATATTTGACTGTCGGCCTCGTGTTGATTTTAAAATTACAACTTTGCACTGACCTCCCAATTTCCTTAAGCTCTTAATTATTATCCCTGGCATAAGCAATTAAACCATCAAGGGGATTAGCAGGTGTTATAATTACTGCCATGCTGAACATGGCTTCCGAAAACGTGTGATGTGAACATTACTCAATACAACCGGAAGCTTGGGGTGATTAAAGTACACAAAGCGAAACTGGTATGGAGACCAAAGCGGACTCCACTATTTGTCGGCTAATAACAAGTAACAGATAATCTCCCGATTTTTTATATACTACATTCTCAATTATAAATACAAATAATAAATAATGCAGTTTTTATATATCATGTTTGAATACATACGATATAGGAGAAACCGGCAATATACAGTTTAACAAGATAAAACCGGAAGCGACTTCCGCTAGGCGTGTACGAGTTACTTCCCTTTTGTTGTCGTTTTTAACATCGGTTATCTCGAACTCTGGATAAGTCGAACTTTTTGCATTTCCCCGTCGAGTTCGAGATAACGAGAGTCAACTGTATATAGACAATTACCTGTTAACTGTGCTGCTATTTGTGATACAGTGTCTGTGACATTACATTGTGTTCTATCTGTGGCATCACAGGTGCTCTCTGTGGCATTAACTTGTACCTGGGGAGATATCTAGTTATATAGACAATTACCTGTTAACTGTGCTGCTATTTGTGACACAGTGTCTGTGACATTACATTGTGTTCTATCTGTGGCATCACAGGTGCTCTCTGTGGCATTAACTTGTACCTGGGGAGATATCTAGTTATATAGACAATTACCTGTTAACTGTGCTGCTATTTGTGATACAGTGTCTGTGACATTACATGCTTTATCTGCAGCATCACAGGTGCTCTCTGTGAGATTAACTTGTACCTGGGGAGATATCTAGTTATATAGACAATTACCTGTTAACTGTGCTGCTATTTGTGATACAGTGTCTGTGACATTACATTGTGTTCTATCTGTGGCATCACAGGTGCTCTCTGTGGCATTAACTTGTACCTGGGGAGATATCTAGTTATATAGACAATTACCTGTTAACTGTGCTGCTATTTGTGACACAGTGTCTGTGACATTACATTGTGTTCTATCTGTGGCATCACAGGTGCTCTCTGTGGCATTAACTTGTACCTGGGGAGATATCTAGTTATATAGACAATTACCTGTTAACTGTGCTGCTATTTGTGACACAGTGTCTGTGACATTACATGCTTTATCTGCAGCATCACAGGTGCTCTCTGTGACATTAACTTGTACCTGGGGAGATATCTAGTTACAGTTGAATCTCGTTATCTCGAACTTGGATATCTCGAACTACCGGATATCTCGAACTTTTTTAAAAAGTCCGAACAGAGTTGTTCTTTCTTAAACCAAAATCACCCCGGTTATCTCGAACTCGGATATCTCGAATTATCGGATATGTCGAACTAAATTTTCGTCCCCTTGAATGAAAATCCTAGGAAAATTACACTCGTTAACTCGAACAAAAAATTTAGGAAAATTAAATTTGTTAACTCGAACAAAAAAATTTGAGAAATCAAATTTGTCAGCACCTACAGATTTTTTGGTAGAAAAAACACATTCCGACACAAATAAATATTTGACTGTCGGCCTCGTGTTGATTTTAAAATTACAACTTTGCACTGACCTCCCAATTTCCTTAAGCTCTTAATTATTATCCCTGGCATAAGCAATTAAACCATCAAGGGGATTAGCAGGTGTTATAATTACTGCCATGCTGAACATGGCTTCCGAAAACGTGTGATGTGAACATTACTCAATACAACCGGAAGCTTGGGGTGATTAAAGTACACAAAGCGAAACTGGTATGGAGACCAAAGCGGACTCCACTATTTGTCGGCTAATAACAAGTAACAGATAATCTCCCGATTTTTTATATACTACATTCTCAATTATAAATACAAATAATAAATAATGCAGTTTTTATATATCATGTTTGAATACATACGATATAGGAGAAACCGGCAATATACAGTTTAACAAGATAAAACCGGAAGCGACTTCCGCTAGGCGTGTACGAGTTACTTCCCTTTTGTTGTCGTTTTTAACATCGGTTATCTCGAACTCTGGATAAGTCGAACTTTTTGCATTTCCCCGTCGAGTTCGAGATAACGAGAGTCAACTGTATATAGACAATTACCTGTTAACTGTGCTGCTATTTGTGATACAGTGTCTGTGACATTACATTGTGTTCTATCTGTGGCATCACAGGTGCTCTCTGTGGCATTAACTTGTACCTGGGGAGATATCTAGTTATATAGACAATTACCTGTTAACTGTGCTGCTATTTGTGACACAGTGTCTGTGACATTACATTGTGTTCTATCTGTGGCATCACAGGTGCTCTCTGTGGCATTAACTTGTACCTGGGGAGATATCTAGTTATATAGACAATTACCTGTTAACTGTGCTGCTATTTGTGATACAGTGTCTGTGACATTACATGCTTTATCTGCAGCATCACAGGTGCTCTCTGTGAGATTAACTTGTACCTGGGGAGATATCTAGTTATATAGACAATTACCTGTTAACTGTGCTGCTATTTGTGATACAGTGTCTGTGACATTACATTGTGTTCTATCTGTGGCATCACAGGTGCTCTCTGTGGCATTAACTTGTACCTGGGGAGATATCTAGTTATATAGACAATTACCTGTTAACTGTGCTGCTATTTGTGACACAGTGTCTGTGACATTACATTGTGTTCTATCTGTGGCATCACAGGTGCTCTCTGTGGCATTAACTTGTACCTGGGGAGATATCTAGTTATATAGACAATTACCTGTTAACTGTGCTGCTATTTGTGATACAGTGTCTGTGACATTACATGTTTTATCTGCAGCATCACAGGTGCTCTCTGTGAGATTAACTTGTACCTGGGGAGATATCTAGTTATATAGACAATTACCTGTTAACTGTGCTGCTATTTGTGACACAGTGTCTGTGACATTACATGCTTTATCTGCAGCATCACAGGTGCTCTCTGTGAGATTAACTTGTACCTGGGGAGATATCTAGTTATATAGACAATTACCTGTTAACTGTGCTGCTATTTGTGATACAGTGTCTGTGACATTACATTGTGTTCTATCTGTGGCATCACAGGTGCTCTCTGTGGCATTAACTTGTACCTGGGGAGATATCTAGTTATATAGACAATTACCTGTTAACTGTGCTGCTATTTGTGATACAGTGTCTGTGACATTACATTGTGTTCTATCTGTGGCATCACAGGTGCTCTCTGTGGCATTAACCTGTACCTGGGGAGATATCTAGTTATATAGACAATTACCTGTTAACTGTGCTGCTATTTGTGACACAGTGTCTGTGACATTACATGCTTTATCTGCAGCATCACAGGTGCTCTCTGTGGCATTAACTTGTACCTGGGGAGATATCTAGTTATATAGACAATTACCTGTTAACTGTGCTGCTATTTGTGATACAGTGTCTGTGACATTACATTGTGTTCTATCTGTGGCATCACAGGTGCTCTCTGTGGCATTAACTTGTACCTGGGGAGATATCTAGTTATATAGACAATTACCTGTTAACTGTGCTGCTATTTGTGATACAGTGTCTGTGACATTACATGCTTTATCTGCAGCATCACAGGTGCTCTCTGTGAGATTAACTTGTACCTGGGGAGATATCTAGTTATATAGACAATTACCTGTTAACTGTGCCGCTATTTGTGACACAGTGTCTGTGACATTACATTGTGTTCTATCTGTGGCATCACAGGTGCTCTCTGTGGCATTAACTTGTACCTGGGGAGATATCTAGTTATATAGACAATTACCTGTTAACTGTGCTGCTATTTGTGATACAGTGTCTGTGACATTACATTGTGTTCTATCTGTGGCATCACAGGTGCTCTCTGTGGCATTAACTTGTACCTGGGGAGATATCTAGTTATATAGACAATTACCTGTTAACTGTGCTGCTATTTGTGATACAGTGTCTGTGACATTACATGCTTTATCTGCAGCATCACAGGTGCTCTCTGTGAGATTAACTTGTACCTGGGGAGATATCTAGTTATATAGACAATTACCTGTTAACTGTGCTGCTATTTGTGACACAGTGTCTGTGACATTACATTGTGTTCTATCTGTGGCATCACAGGTGCTCTCTGTGGCATTAACTTGTACCTGGGGAGATATCTAGTTATATAGACAATTACCTGTTAACTGTGCTGCTATTTGTGATACAGTGTCTGTGACATTACATTGTGTTCTATCTGTGGCATCACAGGTGCTCTCTGTGGCATTAACTTGTACCTGGGGAGATATCTAGTATATATAGACAATTACCTGTTAACTGTGCTGCTATTTGTGACACAGTGTCTGTGACATTACATGCTTTATCTGCAGCATCACAGGTGCTCTCTGTGACATTAACTTGTACCTGGGGAGGAGGGGACTCTGGAATTTCTACAATGTATATACGACAAAATATTAACATATACATATGTGATCATCATTGTAACACTGGAATTTATATAGTATAAAATGGTGATTAAAAATTCAAGGTATTTTAAATAAATAATGTGACAGCCTTCAAGTTGTTAAAAACTTACCGGGTAGTTCTTTGAGTGCAAGTTCATAAAATCAACAAGCAAATTCAGTGAATTAGGATCACCCGCCAGCAGGTTATTTTTTTGTGATTTGCACTTTTATTCAAAGAGCCATTATTCTGAAGAAAATGAGCATACCAATACGTTAATAATATGCGCATCTCCTATCTGTGTTGAAACTTTACACCAAGTTTCGTGAAATAGTGTTTCATAGTTTCAGAGAATTTGCATAGACAAGAATTTCGTACAGATGGACAGACACACAGAAGGAAGAAAGGACGGACAGATGAAAACTCGAATTTAATATCCCCCTCTTTCTTCAAAAGGCAGGGGATAAAAAACATTTACAGCAACAAATTAGGAGATTTACAAGAATATACCAAAAAGTGAAATTCTATCATCCACAAAACTTTAGTTGTGATAGTATCCAATCATTATCAATATTCATTATGAACAGTTATAACTTGATAATAATCCATTGAAAAATTAATCAGACATTTCTGGTAATCAGCACCACACATAAGAATATGGCACCATAGAACTGCAAGTGAAAGAAGTAAATCAATGGAATTCTTCATTATGAACAGTTATAACTTGATAATAATCCATTGAAAAATTAATCGGACATTTCTGGTAATCAGCACCACACATAAGAATATGGCAACATAGAACTGCAAGTGAAAGAAGTAAATCAATGGAATTCTTCTATCTCCTTCCTCTTTCATTTCTCATTTCTACCCCTCTGCGTATTTGTGCTGATCTATTGTTTCTCATAGCTTGCTCTTTCTCTCTGTTAGCTAACATTTGTAGTTGTGCTCATCGATTGTCGCAAATCTCTCTCTACCAGTATTAAACATCTGTACATGTTAGTATATTGTTTCTTACTGTTACAGAAACTGGTTACCTGTTCCAGCAGCAACAGGATAATAAAATCTTACCTTCTGCAATACCTAATGGTTCTATCTCCATGAGGAAATCATTTCTGAAGAATATATATCCAAGGATTGAGAAGAGATATATAAGTATAACAGCTAATATAGCTGTCAGTATGATGGAGCGTCCATTTCTTGTTACTGACTTAATCACATTTAGTAATGTTTCTTCTCTGTATACTACATCTAACAGCTGTATAAAAAAATAACAGAAACAATTTATCACTATAAACAATGAATTTACACATCAGCATTTTTTATTCTATTGTAGGACATCTGTTTATGCAGATTGTTGTTGTTGTAATGTTGTTTAGCGTCGCATCAGCATTTTTTCAGCTATTCGCGACAATAGCCAGTCTTTTAATCTCTAAGGAAAAATTTCATAACAAGTTTATTGGTAAAATGTGCAAGTGTTGAACGGTCTGCCTTCTATTAGCACACACTAAGGGTGACTTTAAGGTGCTAGCTCACAGAGTCAGTATGCCACAGACAAGCAAACCCCTCCCCCTGTCACATTATCCTGGCACTAGGTGAACCAGTCAATACTCTGTCTTCTTAATACTGAAAGCTAGACAATTCTATATATTTCAATTTTTATAGAACACCCGTCTTTTCAGAATTTCCAATAAACAGGATTCTATTGTTTTATAATTAACAATGATTATAGCAAATCTGTCTTCATTTCTTTCCTTTTTTCATTAGGCAAGTTTGAATTTGGTAGAATATTTGGCTTAAAAGGGAAATCATGTTAGCATACTGTAGATCACCTTTATTTCGCCAGAGATTTATTTTCGCTTAAAAACAGATTCAATTGCAAATTCAAATCTCTTACAAATATTCCATTATAAAATACATTTACTGTTGTAATAAGTTATATGATACTCTTTTTGACTAATGTGAAATCGATCAATGCATACATCAAATAGATGCAGTTTTTAATTTGGCACAAAACCAACATACCGTACAAAGCCATGTAGTGCAATGTAAATACAACAGAAACAGCGTTTTGCATTTGCGCCGATTTGCATTTCATTTGCGCCAATTTTTTTTTTCATTTGCGCCAATTTTTTTTTTCATTTGCGCCAATTTTTTTACAGGTAAATCTAGATAAAATAGGTAATTTTTTATTATTTCTCAGGTGAACCTCTTCCGTAAGCCAGTGATTTTCATAACTGTTGTCCCCTGCTCACCACGGGGCATGACTTGACAGTACACCGATATGAAATGTTGCCATGTTTCAGGACACCTACTTTTCGGTACGTCATACCCCAGTCATATTTCAAACGGTCACTATATCGGGTCTTGATCACTTTACAATGGCCTAATCACAGTTTTCATGAACAATGCTCGATTTGATTGAAATTTCTGGTTTTATCAACATACACGGTACTTAAAATATTATACCTAAAACATTTTAAAGGTAATTACAGGTAAATCAGCAAATAAAAAAAGATAATCGGCGCAAATGAAAAAATGGAATTTTCAAAAATCGGCGCAAATGTCATACGGCCAACAGAAATTAAGAATTCCTTAAAATGCATATAAACTTATACTCACTAATAAACTATAGAAAAATTCATGTACACACAGTCCTAGCACACACAGCCCTAGGTAACCTATATGATACATAAATTCAAAATCTGTGACAACTTGTGGGAATTCTTTAGTAAATGTTCCTCTGTTACCCATTAAACTGATTAAATAAATTCCTTTGTTTATTACCTGAAAAATTAAACAGGAACACATTTTAAAAATTAAAGGACTGTAAAGCCAAGTTTCACATGATAGATGGAGAACATTCCTTGTATACAATCATTCTGATAAAGCTTAAATTGAAATGTGAAAACCTCTAAATATTCAGACAATAAATATATGATTTTCAAATTTCCTGCAAGTTCCTTAACACTTGAAAATGAAATTATTACAATCTCTCTAACTACATAAACTGTTAGATCCTTTGATTCAATTTGATTTATCAGATGACTTATTTAACTAAGACACTCAAATTAACTTTCAGAAAGGTCGAGGTCACTTCAATTCAAGTGAAAAGTTGTAAGTTTTAGACAATTTTAATGTCAGCACAAATCTTTTCACTTATACACAGCAGTGTTTTGGTCCAAAAATTAAACATACGGTAAATCAATTTTCTTCGCTGCAATTTTCTAACTTCTCTTACCAAAACCATAAGATAACTATTTACATTCATGATATGATCTATAGGTGAATATTTGGTGTATGGATTCATGTTCAAGATAATTAAATTTTTCAATAACTTTTCCTTGTGAAAAATTAATCACACTCGAAAAAAGTTGGTCTATATTAACTAGTCAAGCTAATGTAGAATTTAAATAACAAGACTTAAATATTATGCCATAGTAACTTACATTTAAGGCACCTAATAACCAAAGTGTCGGTTCTAGTCCCACAGAAAATATAAATCGTAGTATAGTGGAGGCTACAAGTGTTCTAATGGCTGACGGATTTACTCCAACAGTGATAACTAACGCTAAAGATCCCAACATGGCTGTCCATACTAAACCAGAAAGACGAGGATCTAATTCTGAAATGTAAAGAGAGATGTAAGTGTAATAGTACAGTCAAACCTGTGTTTAAAGGCCACTTTAAAGGAAACAGTAAAATTACCTTTATATACAGCATGGTGCGGTACTTTAACAAAGTGAGCTCATGATATTTCTCTGAAAAGGAATACTATCAAAAGAGGAAAAAAATTTCGATTTTTTTTTCTCTACGAAGGTAATACATCTATATGAGTGATGGCTATATGACTTCTGAATCTAACACAAACAATGTCAGACACAGGTGAGACAATAATTACATGTAGTATAGGTCTTGAACCTACAATAGCTGGATATAGACGATTTAGCTGAAATACACAAAAGATATGAAATACATTGAATGGTTATCTAGGTTTCCATAATTTTAAAGTTATTAGTAGCCAAATTTCCAAAAATTTGAAAATATAATCCTTTTTAAAAGTACTTTTTCACAAATTAGCTCATATAAATTACTAAGATGCTGGTACTTTTTGAAAGAATTTCTCAGAAATAAGTAGCCAATGGCAATAATGCTACCAGGAAAGGTAACATAGGATTATACTGTACAAATGTTTTGTTACCTTTGTTTGATCCGACATTGAAGGGATAAAACATGGCTACCAGGATGTTGATTAATACAGCAAAGTTGAAGGATATACTG
Organism: Anadara kagoshimensis; assembly: GCA_021292105.1. Lineage (NCBI taxonomy): Eukaryota > Metazoa > Mollusca > Bivalvia > Arcoida > Arcidae > Anadara > Anadara kagoshimensis. The sequence continues at coordinate 12,742,970 of CM037862.1, forward strand.
CTCCACAGTGACATGTGACTACTGAACCATGACAAGTACGGATTGGCTGAAAGTAAGAAATAATGATTATTAATGAAAAATTTAAATAATAACAGGTAGAAAAGCAAAAATATCTAAAATATATATAAGACTCATCTAGCTGCTGGTGATACCTGTGACATAAAGTGACTGATAGAAAAACCTCCAACTTGAGACCCTTATCCATCACAATATTACCCGACTAAATCTACTAATTATCACATTATTTAGTAGTTTGGTGTACTGGAGCAATCTGTTATTATATTGCCTATAGAAATTTTTGCAATGAGGTCTTTGAGGATGCTGTTCAATGTGTAACCGATAACTTGTAAACCATGAACAACACAAGCTTGCTTTTAAATAGCAAGATATCATTACAGCTTATAGGACCTTGTGTTCAGTGGACAGGTCTTAAGTTCACACATAAAGACCACAGTGCCTTCAACCACCTAGGTTCCAATCAGCTCAGCAGATCTAAGCATGAGAAAGTTTGTTAGTTCACTTGCCGAAGGTCAGTGGTTTTCTCCATGAGCTCAAATTTCTTCCAATCATCATTGAACTGACTACTTTGATATAAGTGAAAATATTTTGACTATATACATGCTTAAAACCATTACGCTACTCCACTCATTACAACTTGAATAAACTGTTTTAACTGTATATCCACAACAATAAATATTGCGTTCTAACCTCTAAGTTTCTTCTGCCATCTCATTTCAGCAAACATATCATCATGTCTGTCAAAGAAATCAGCCACTTTACTTCCTTGTTCATCCCTCTCAGTGGTCTGGTAAACTCGTACTTTAGTCTCGTCTGTCAGGTACTCACAAATCTCTGGGATAGGGAAAACAATCCTCTCCATAGTACGGTCTTGTCTTACGATCTATAAAGCACATAACAAGCAACATTCATAATTACATGTGACTTTGTGGTAAGGTTGGGTAAGATTTGAAAATTTAATGTCAACGTTAAGGCTTTGATATGATGCCATCACAAAAATAACAACTAGGCACCTTTGTGCATATTTTTATATTCCAAATTTCTCAACATTTTGCTTTGTGGTTAACATGGTTAATGAGTTGATTTAATATATAAAACATTTACAGATGCAGGAAACATGACAAAGCACAACACAAAGAGAACCATAGTGCATATACCAGTAATAGCTCATACGGGCTAAATACTAGCAAAAAAATGTGTTAACTAAAAAGTTTAAAATGGCTGCCAGGTTGGCACATAATTTTTTCTTTGTGGAAACTTTAAATTTTTAGGAAATTAAGAATTATATTCATTATTTCTATAAACGTTGCTTTTAAAAAACCATTCTATCCCACTTCTCTCCTCTTCAATAACAAGTACCCATTTTATGTCCAAATCAAATCATATCTAATGACGATGGCAAAACACATTTAATTGCACTCATATGCATCCTTCTATGCACATTTGAATTTAGAATATTTGGTATGACTTTTATTCTTACCTCAATCTGTGCTGTGTGTTTTTCATAGAATTCTAGTGCTTGGTCACCCCAGGGATCACCACTTGTCTTCAGTGAATTAAACAGGTCTTTGTTATGCTGTGCCAACTTTTTCAAAAACACAAAATCTATAGTGATTATCACAAGACACACAAATATACATGTATATATTTTGGCTAATTATTTTACAGGATTTTGGAAATTTATGTGCTATAAGAGACATGGAATCTTGTAGAACTTGTGGTGGATTTTTACATCCTCAATAAGATTCTAGAGAATACCTGAGAATACTCACACAAATGTATATGTAGTTTTTTTTCTCTTTTATTTTGTAAAAATAACAGAATAACAATAAATATATAAATACAATTAAATGAATTAAATAATGATATGAATTACATAATAATAATAAGACATGTGCTTTGTTGAATGATAGAAATGTATATGTAGTTGATTTATTGTGTTTCAAAAAATATTGCAGACCACTCATCCATTATACTGGTAGCAAGTCAATAAATAAAAGTCTATGATAAGGTAAAATCCCTTTCTCTCTTGAATTCAACCAGAGCTGAACCCACAGCAGTGAACACCTTAACTACTTTACCATTATGGTGACTACAAATATTATATACAATTCATTGTATATGTTGTACGTGATACAAACCTGAGTTGCCAGGATGTAGATGTTATGTCCGACAGCTTTTGGTGAAGCTTCTCGTTCTTCCTCCTCCTCTTCCTCATCATCATCAACTGAAGCCTCCTGGTGGAATGCATCCTTGGCAATGTCAACCTTAAAATAAACAGTATTACATAAATACAACATTATACATTCAGTACAGCATTTAACTGATCACACTGTTCACTATGTGTTGGATAATTATTTGTGAGAATCAATATTCATAAAAGGTACTTCATTATAGTCATATCTTTCAAACACAATGGACATTTATATATAAAATACGGTAATTAATCCTAGTAGATCTGATTCAAGGACAATAACTCTTGTGCTAACTGATGCTGATTATTAATATTAAAAGCGTGTATAAAACTGAAATATTAATGCTGTTAATATGAATAAAATTATAAAATAATAAACAAATTAATAACTGGACATTTTGTCTCAACATCACCACTCCACCTAGTATGGTTAATTTGAGTATTTAATTTAACACCTGTTGATGCTAAAAATATCACCTGAATCTTGTCTCTCTTTTTTTGTGTGAGAGAGAGAGGTTACAAAAAGTAAACAATTTAAATTTTAACAAAAACACATAATAATAATAATGGTACTACCAGTTTAAAAGTTGCTTAAAGGAAGTTATTTATTCTCTAAAAAAGTTTTAATGGAATAAAATATAGTTGACAAACACATTTATTTACAAATTAATTATAAGTCATAAAAATAAAATAAAATAAAATAATTGAATTCAATGATATCTATATCATTTGAAATGAACTACTCAATGTCATGAAAGAGGTATGAAAACTCAAAACTAATGAGAAAACATAAGCCAAAGTTTTGAACATGACAAATGTATCTTTAAAAATGCATAAAAATATATAATATATATACAAAAAAATATGAGCTCATTAAATATGAGTTACAAGTTCTGAGAGTTAAGTGATACATTTAAAAATTGTAAAAATCAGAATTACTAAAAAACATGAAAAAGAAGAAAAAACAGTAAACATCTCAACAGTATACATGTATATATCATTAAATTTGTAACAATAAGCAATAGTCAATACAGCTTGGCAAGTTCGATTATAAGAAGAGGTTCCACTGAACCACTCAAGGGAGGAAACTTCCTAAAAAAATAATATTTGACCATCCATATGCAAGATGGCCCCTTTTGAAGTTTTCACTTTTCGTTATATTTTTGAAGCACCAACATTGGGTTATACAAAAGTAGTAAGCTGACTATATTTGTTGCATTCAGAATATCTTTTGTGTATTACAATTTACTATTCTAAAGCCCCATTTTACTTACGAAACAACATTTATAAATAGAATCAGCAATGCAAGAGGAATAGCGCAAATTACCTTCCATTATTTGTGTTTAACAAGGTGTAAGAGTTGGAAATTTGCTAATTATCAAAATCGGTTTGACTTCTTCATAAAATCAAACTTGACAAACCATAACAATTTTTCAGTATGTATAATGTTTTTATAAACATAAAGTGCATTATTCAGGAGTTAAAACATAACAATTAAGTAATTTTCTTATACTTCAATGAATAAGCCATTATGTGAATGATGAAGTTCACTGATTTACCATACATATGATGCTGTAAAAACTGTTAAATTTCCAAATCCCCAAACATCAAAATTCAGCAAATATTTTCATTTTTCTCTAGACAGTGTCAAAACGGATCAGCAGGCCAAAGCTAGCATTTACCAACAAAAAACAGTTTTACCGTTCTAATTCAACAATTTTTTTTAATTTTCACTATATCTGGGCCCAGTTGCACAAAACACAATTAGAGTTAATTAATAATTAAACTATAATTAGGGCAATTATATATGATTAGCTTAATATTTACAATTGCAATATCTTTCCTTCAATAAAGTATTTGACATCGACTATACTTTGCAACTTCATAGAGACATTGCTCCAGGTGCTCCATTATGATGTCAGATGTCAAATGCTCTCGTTGACTGACAGGAGCCGATCCATTTTTATGACAAGGTGTATCAACATTGTATTTCAAAATTGTTTTCAAATTAACATGGAAAATGAAAGGCAGCAATAGATTAATTTTTATAAATATTGTAAATATAAGAAATAAGGTAAATTTCCATATCTTTATGAAATTGCAAAGTATAATGGGCTGTCTCAAATTTTTCCATTAAAGGCTTTGCCTTTAATGCAATTTAAAACAGCCCATTATACTTTGCAAGTTCATAAAGACACTAGAAATTTAACTTATTTCTTAATCATGGTTTTAATCAATGATTAACTTTAATTAAACTTTGTGCAACTGGGAACTGGTAACTTTTCTGTAGAGCGTTAACAAAGCTCTGATCAACCAGGACCCTGAATGTGATGGTTGATATTTAACAGTTCTACATACCATCATTATTACCATGGTAACCAGTGGTGTTGTTGTGAACCCTATATTACACAATAATTATGAAAAGCCAATGGTATGAGAAATACAATGAAAGCATAATGTAAACCTCAACATGTAGTAAAAGTGCAAATAATTTCCTTATAAAACACTCGTGTAGTGAGACTAAGCAGATTGACATCTCCATTAATAAATGAGAGACAAATACTCCCCTCCAGAACATTGCAAAGTTGGATGAACAGCCACACAGAAGGACAGACACTAAATTTGGTATGTCGCACATAGCCTCATGTTGGTTTAATTTTTCTGTCAAGTTTGATCAGAATCTATCCATATACATGGATGATATGGAGTGGACACTATACTGGGATGGACGACCAAACAGACAGGGCGATTCTTATATACCCCCCACTCCTAAAAGAGAGGGGGATAAAGTAACAAATATATCATACTGTGGCATTTCCCAAACAGAAAGTGTTAAAATTCTCATCATAATTCAAATAAATAAATGTTACAGGTCAACCATACACAAAAGATTTCAAAAAATATGACCAAGACACAAAGTGGATTGTAGTTCACAGGGAAATAACATTACCATATATAACATTTCTAATACTCTATGGAAAATGAAGGATTTTATGAGAGGATATGGCTTACAATAATTGCAGATTTTACAAAGATGGTTAAAATAATGACAACATTAAAAGCTCAGAAAGCACCAAATGAACATTGAATCTATGTGTTCCAAGTCTGATATATGAAAAATACATGTGTTCCAAGTCTGATCTATGTAAAATACATGTGTTCCAAGTCTGATTTATGAAAAATACATAACATGTTCCAAGTCTGATTTATGAAAAATACATAATGTGTTCCAAGTTTGATCTATGTAAAATACATAATGTGTTCCAAATATATATCTGCATTCAAAAATGTGTTTCAAGCCTGATACATTAAAATATATATCAAAGAAACCGTATATGTCCCATGTCTGATATATGAAAGTACACATGTGTTCCAACCCTGATATATCAAAGTAAACAATACATGCATTCCAAGTCTGATATATCAAAGTAAACAATATATGTTCCAATTTGATATTTCAAAATTAATAATATGTGTTCCAAGTCTGGTATATTAAAAAAATAACATATGTTTCAATGTTCAAGTCTGATATATCAAAGTAAACATTATGTGTTCCAAGTCTGATTTATAGAAATAAACAATATGTGTTCCAAGCCTGGTATATCAAATTAAACAGGATGTGTTCCAAGTCCAATATATTAAAGTAAACATCATGTGTTCAAAGTCTGATATTTGGAAGTAAATAACATGTGTTCCAAGCTTGGTATATCAAAATAAACAAAACATGTGTTCCAAGTGTGGTATAGGCAAGTGGCATGATGTTGCAATGTCTTGGCTTTAGCCCTTCTTCATAGTAAAATTAAAAAAAACACCAATGATTTGCATGATGTTCATCCTTAACAGCTGTAAAACACACATTAATGTTTTATGTCAGATACTATATGATCTTTGATTTTAAAGCTGAGAGTTTTGAATGATAATGGTTTTTTAAATATATATATATATATCACATAAACTATATATGCAGTACACATCACATCAGACTGCCACTATTATAAGCCTAGACAAATAAAATCTCTCTACATCTAAATCAGAATCATTCTTCTAATTGATTTATATATTCTAACTGGTCTATATAACACATAGTATATAATGAAGAAGCACAGAATAACATATACATGTATATATAAAAATCACTTTTAATAGACTGTATGAGGTGAACATTTATTTCGATCTCTACAAGGAAAAGTCTTTCTTTTCATTATTTTTTAATCTTGAAAGCATTTCTCTGAATCATAAAAACCATGTTTCAACAACCAGTTAATGCCCCCAACAACTAAAACATCTCTTCATTATGTTTAATGAGCAAATACTTAGCACTGACAATAAAACAGATTCTGTGAATAAGTAAGTACACATAAACTTTCCTGACCCATCAGCTTAAGTATGGCAAAATTGCCAAACATTCCTCATCCTTAAACTACTTCAAACAGTTGCATATCAAAATCCTCAAATTTTTGTAACAGGTAAATCAAAGTTGTGAGTTGGATATTTTTTGTGAAAGACACAGTATAATCCAAATTTTTCAATACTAAATTAAACAAGTAAAATATAACAATGCATGTGATGTTAGTTGTAGTATATGAATAAACTCTTCCATAAGGTCTCTGTCTAAAGGGACCGCTCTTTGCATATTACTAATCAAACAGATAAACTCTTCCATAAGGTCTCTGTCTAAAGGGACGGCTCTTTGCATATTACTAATCAAACAGATAAACTCTTCCATAAGGTCTCTGTCTAAAGGGACGGCTCTTGCACATTACTAATCAAACAGATAAACTCTTCCATAAGGTCGCGAGGGACGGCTCTTTGCATATTACCGGTACTAATCAAACAGAGTAATTTCCGCATTACATAGAACTTTAAATTCAAGGTTTTATCCCTCTCCTTCCCTATCAAACCTCACAGAAAAGATATTATGACCAAACATCTATTGTAGTATGATATATCTACACATAATAGGCAGTGATTTCTTCAACTTGCATATAAACATACTTCTTCAAACTACAAATATTTAAATTTTTCTCTGACCGACTTTGAAATGTACATGCACTGATGTTCTACCAATAATTCATGTCAATCTTTACTTTTAATCAGCTGACATGTTCATCTTCTGTGATTAAGTGGTTGCTAAAGATCCTATAATACTATCATACTTGTGTTTAAACTACACTTTGAAGAAAACATTTCAATTTCATCTACTAAAGTTTAAAGAACACACTATCCAGAAAATATACAGTCATTCCTATTCTAAAGACAAATGTATTTAAGCATTAAGCATTCTCAGTAAACTACCGAACCTAATAGCTCTCTCTCTCTCTCTCTCTCTCTCTCTCTCGTAATTTTCATTACAAGCAATGCTAACTATTCTGAAATCAGTCATGCGTGAGATAAATGAAATTTCTATTTAAATTTAATATTCATTTAAATGATGTGGTGAACCATTTAAATGATTCTGATAATAACTTTATTTTTATATTACATTTATCATAAACAGAGTTGAAATTCTACATTAATTCATTATCTTCACTGCACTGATGCTCATTGGGACAAGGGGATTACCAGAATGTCTAAGATTAAGGGATTATCAAATTGCAAACTTTTTAACTGAACTTGCATACAAAGGGCACCTGTCAAGTAAATCCACTTTACAACATTCCAATAAGTGATATAAGCTTTACAGATACTGTAATAAAGATGGCAATATTTATCAGTCTTGGGTTTTCAATGAAAGAGAAGTTTAGAAAATACCCAGTAAACAAATCAGTTTAATTTGAATTCTGTCAAAAATGCATTTAGTTTAATTGAAGCCAATCAAGCTGAAAGATTTACTGGTAAACAGGCCATTTTATACAGAAAATCTTGTAAGCAATGTATATACATGTATATAGAACATGTTTATCAATAGTTTTAATAACTAATTAATTTGCAGAGATTCAAAAGTCAATAGTGGCTACATGAACATTATTCTTAATTTGCAGCAGTACTATCCTAAAAACAACACCCAAAACTCTACACCACATATAAATCCCTGTTAGAAAAGTTATACAGGATAGCAATGTATGTCTTCCTTCATCTTATATGTTGGAAAATTCAACTTTCAACCACAAGTACAAGTACCATAAATAATTGGATATGTGCTCAAACCCAAGGACCTCAGTGTTACCAGTATAAGAAAGTCCCTATTTCCACCCAGATTCATTCTTACACCCCTTATTAAAGAAGAAAATACAAAATAACGCAAACAATATCTGTATGGATATAAATATCCATGTGATGTGTATAAATACTCCCTGTGAGTTGTATAAATATTCCCTGTGATTTAAATGTGTAATTACTGTTGGTTATAATCATATTCACTGTGACTTAGTTAGGTCATTCACCAGGTCAGTGAATACCCCCAAATCTGAGGATAATGAAAGGGGCACCACTCTGCTAATTTGCCACCCAAGAAACATCATTCAGCTAATCTGTCACCAATGGGACATAATTCTGCTAATTTGCCAGTGTTTTGCACTTACATAATGTGATCAGCAAACAGACTCCTCAGTAGAAGTGCAATACACTTGCCATGAATCTGTGTGCTAATTAGCAGAGTAGTGTCCCTTGATTATATCCACAGATTTGGGAAGTTCCCTGTCCTGTTTACTACATATCTTAATAAACTGATCAGTTGCTATTCAGTAATAAGTAAATATGTAAATTAAAAGTGAAGTTTTAATTTGTGCATTTGTATACATGCAAAATAAACTACATGCATTAAAACTGAAAGAATTGACACCACAGCAGGCAGCGTCTATCATATTGTATGAACCTTTTTTATAATTCCTTCATCTATAGCTTGTCTAAAAACCAGACCCAATGCCTCTACCTGTCAACAAAATTGTATGTAACTTTATTTTAAATTCATTCAATATACTAACCAGGTGTTAATAAAAGTCAATACAGCTAGGTCAGAAAGGGGAGACAATTATAGGATCATGAGTAAGGGAGATAATTACAAGATGGCTGGTATTATTTAAGTTTTGATGTGAATACGGTACACAACAATTCCACAAGAGATAATTTTATGGTGATATGGGGTATCAAATTCAATGTATGGTTGAATCTCGTTATCTTGTTTAAAGTAGTTGAAAATGAAAGAGATCCCAGAATAGACTTGATATTAAAGCTGGAAACTAAAACTAATGACATATGCCTCTAGAGCAGGAATGTGCCATTTTTAAGGTGAAGGAATCGACAATCAATAACAAACAGTCCGGGTTTTTACAAAATAAATTCATGTAGCTGTTTTGTGAAAAGTATCAAACTATTCTTTAAGACATTAATGAACAGAGAAACAGTACAGAGAACATCAAACTAAGACCATATAAACACAGGTTTACGTCCAAGATGTAATGGAACAATATGCTATACAAGGTCTTCAATGAAAAGATACCTATACTGTAAAACATCAACAATTTCCTGTTCCAGCAATGGAAACAACTGTGGGATTTACAAAATTACTACTGCACAAGATAGACATCAACAACAATATAAGCTTCTTATTTATAGTTAAAATGGAACAAAACAGTGATACCATCAGATAGATAAGTAAAATACCAACACCTTCAAAATGCCACAAACTGTAATAATGTAAGGAAATATTCAACCTACTCATGTACTCCTAGTTCTGCAAGTCCACAACCATCAGAAATTTAAAGAGCCTAAACATAGCCTGGAGACCATATTAATCTGGTGTTGAGCTATTTATAACTACTGCTGGCATAGACAAGACATGGCATGGGACCATTTCAATCTATTTTTGAACTGGTTACAACTGGTTGCTAGCATAGGCAGAGTGAAGCCATTTCAGTCTACTTTTGAACTGGTTACAACTGGTTGCTGGCATAGGCAGAGTGAAGCCATTTCAGTCTACGTTTGAACTGGTTACAACTAGTTGCTGGCATAGGCAGAATGAAGCCATTTCAGTCTACTTTTGAACTGGTTACAACTGGTTGCTGGCATAGGCATGGTGAAGCGGTATTACAAGCAAACCTGATTATTGATACTACCAAGCAGAAGCTGATGCAGAACAAGACATACCAAGTTACATAACTTAGTAACATGTGTTATGCATACAAACAATTGGTCACATGTGCAAGTAAGTGGACAGAAACATGACAATTTTTTTTATTTCAGTAATACAAAAATCTAACAACCATATTCAGTAAAACTTAAACAGTCAAGATAACGAGAATCAACAAATGTTTTCTGTTATTTCATGGTAGAAAAATATTAATTAACAAAAATCTTTTTATATTAAGATTAAAATGTTCTCATAAACATTGATATTTCCTTTGTCTTTTTGGATTACAATCAGGATTTTATTTTAAAAGAAACTAAAACTGATTGTGTGCAAAATGTGCAAAGAACTGAATATGGATCATTACAGATAAAAAATAAAATTTGTTGGCCAAAAAATCAGTTGGTTGGTCAGTCAGTTAGTCAGACTATTAACCACTCAGTCAGATAGTCAGCCAGACAGTTGACAACTCAGTTCAACAGTTAACCAGTCAGTCAGATAGTCATACAGTTAACAGCTCAGTCTGACAGTTAACCAGTAAAATTATCAGTCACAGTTTAACCACTCAGTCAGTCTCACAATTTTCCAGTCAGTCAGATCATCTTTCCAACAGTGAACCACTCAATCAGACAATTAACCAGTCAGTCAGTTAACCAGTCATTCAGATGGTTAACAAGTCAGTCAGTTAGTCAGTCTGACAGTTAATGAGTCAGTCAAGTTAACCAGTCTGACAGTTAACTACCACTCAATCAGACAATTAACCAGTCAGTCAGTTGGTCAGTTAACCAGTCAGTCAGTTGGACAATTAACCACTTGGTCATATGGTTAACCAGTCAGTCAGTTGGTCAGTCTGACAGTTAGCCAGTCAGTCAGTTGAATTAACCAGCCAGTTGGTAAGTCACTCTGACAGTTAACCTGTCAGTCAGTAAATCAGTCTGACAGTAAACCAGTCAGTCTGACAGTTAATGAGTCAGTCAGTTAGTCAGTCTGACAGTTAACAAGTCAGTCTGACAGTAAACCAGTCAGTCTGACAGTTAACGAGTCAGTCAGTTAGTCAGTATGACAGTTAACAAGTCAGTCTGACAGTTAATAAGTCAGTCAGTTAGTCAGTCTGACAGTTAACAAGTCAGTCTGACAGTTAACGAGTCAGTCAAGTTAACCAGTCTGACAGTTAGCTAGTAGTTAACCAGTCAGTCAGTTAGTCAATGACAGTTAAGGAGTCAGCCGAGTTAACTTGTCTGACAGTTTACTAGTCAGTCAGTTAGTCAGTCTCGCAGTTAAACAGTCAGTCAAGTTAACCAATCAGTCAGTCAGATAGTCAGTTTGATAGTTAACCAGTCAATTGGAGAGTTAACCAATTAGTCAGGTTTTTATAATCATTAACACATGCTGTTATCTCAATCATAACAAACAATATGTGTAGTTTGTACATTGTATATATTATGTATCTGGTTATAAAATAAATGGGGGTTCTAAAATAATGCTGATAAATAGCAATACTACAAAAACAAAATATTATTTAATGTAATACATGAAATGATAGACATAATGGAAATGCAAAATCAGTGTAATAAAGTGTTATAATTTCCATATTCAACATACGTTTGATAATTTTGCGGACTGACACAGGATCACCAAAATACATTTTGAATACTGATCATGATCAAATTAAATATAAAATTAAAAACTCAAAAAATGTCTTAACAAAAATACAAATACAAAATCAATTAAATTTGAGTTTACCAATGTAACTTTTGAGACAAACATTTTTTTATCAAAAGTATTTAATATTTATTATTATGATCAACGTATACTGTATTTTGGTATATATATATATATGTTGAGTTATGGAAATCACTGATATCCTTTATTACACTATATTATAAACACAAATAAATAATGTCTGAATATCTTGTAAGTAGCATTAATAAGGATTCAATTCCGAGTAATATAAGTAGCATGAATCATAATTTTCTATGATGAAGATGGCAACGCCACTGTCGATTATGACAATGATGACGATGATGATAAGTACATTAGACTTACCAGTTGTTTGGGGTTCATGTTATACAGAATCCGCTCTGCATTCTCACTGTCATGTCGACTTTCCATGATTGCCAGTAGTAGTTTTGAAGCATTGTTCTGTTATAAAAGGCAAATAGGAAAGATAAAATATGCATACATGTCATTCAGAACTTTAGTGATTAAAATTAATTTTTGCACAATAAATTTCTATTTAAAATAAATCTAAAAAATCTCATTATTGTGAAGATATTAACAATTATTTAAAGAGCAATTCATATTAAATTTTTTAGCTTCTAAAAGGTGACAAAATCCATTTTTAATCATATATACAATATAGTTCTGTAAGACACAGTCCCAACATAGCAAAATCAATAATACTTAAATTCTCCCTGCTATATGTACATTGTCACCATTTGATAAGTCAGATTCTGGGGTTACAAAATGGTTTAACAATACACAAATGTAGATTTATGAAGTGATAAGTGAGGTGGCATAGTTATTGAGGGGCATTACAATGAGGTTTTACAATACCTACTTGAAAGAGACAAAGGTTTCTTTATAAAATGTTTAACTATAATCTTAATTTTGTTATTCATTGTACAGTAAAACCTGCATTAAAGGTCACTTATATATAAGGACCACCTGCTTTTCAAGGTCAGAATTGCTCTTTTTCATATTATTTTAACCTGCATATAAGGACCATCAGCTGATAAAGACCACTTTACTGGTTCCTTTGACTGACCTTTATAGACAGGATTGACTGTAGTTGGGTTTATATAGATTTACCTTTAACTGTAATACCAACTCCATTCTGTTTTTGCCTAGTGGATTGATTTCATTCAGTAATAAAGCTGTTATGATATCTATGCCGTTACTCTCATGCATGGCTATAGCATTCTGTAAAATTAATGTGAAAATTCAATAATTAAATGATTTTTCATATATTAAATCTGGAAAAAAAATTGAGTTTGAACTAAATATCAAAACTTAGCCATGTAAAAATGCGAATGAAGTTATCCCCTTTGGCCTTTGTTCACTAATGAGTATAAAATGTATCTGCTTTTCTGCTTTCTTTCTTTTTATCTTCATTTTTAGTAGACAATCTTATTTGATATAAATTACAGTTGCAAGCTATGATAATTTTTAATTATTATAGAACACAAATACTATATATTATTGTACATCTCTGAACTAAAATGAAATTTAAACTTGAATGCAGTACAATAATCAAAGCTTCATAGGAATTGCTGTATAAAATTACTGTTAGGCTATGCCAAATTAATTAGTAGTTTGTCAGACCCAACTGCCTGTAAAATTTAGAATTACGAAAAGTTAAATTCAGTTTCAAATCATTTCCACCTATACAATGAAATTAAAAATTAATTTGGTGTGGCCTTACCTGGTTTTCATGGCATGGTCCTTGACAATATTCTGTAAGACTAGCTAAAGCTTGGTTAATCAGGCTGACATTGTGTTCGTTGATGTATAACCCGAGTAATCCAAGTCCCCCGGTGGTACTGCCACAGATACAGTCCAGGAACTGAAGTGTCTCACATACTAAGTTATAGTGACTTTTGTTATTGTGCTGATTCCGTAGGTAATTCTGACAAATAAAGATATAAAAATTGTTTATTTACATACTATACTTTCATTTTATAATTCAGTTTTGTTATCTTAGATTTTCCTTAACTTTGATTTGTATGTACTATTTATTGGAAAACTTGTAACATTTTTGACAAACTAGAATCAATTATTTAAGCTTCAAGTCATCTTCAAAAAACATCCTAAATTTCTTAATATCAAAGTCATTAAGATTTCAAATTTGCCAGATTTAATTTTAGAAAAATATTAGTTAAGGAATGATTGTGAGACCAGGGCCAGATGCTACTTACCTGCAAGTATTTTCAAGATACTGAAGAAACAATTGCACAAGATATAAATCGACTGATTGAACCACATAGAATGATTCCTTAGCATTTGTCTAGTTTAACTGTTTTCAGAATGTACATAAGTAAATAAGAGTTGTTTTTTTGGTTTTTTTTTTTAATGCTTACCTGCAAGTCTCTATTATGATTTTCACACAATAGTTGTAGAAATCTGAGGATAGGCTGCATTAAGGCCACCATTGGGGGTAATTTTTTCTCATCTTTCTCCTTAACCTGTTTTTCTGTCATCTCCTCATGTGTTGTGGAATGTGGGTGTTCCTCATCTTCTGAGTTCCTTCCCTGGCGATTCTTTAACAAACCTACTTTGTTACCAGCTGGAGTATCATAGGATATATCCTCTCTTCTTTGATGAGGACCATTCAGTTGGCCTAAAATTCACATCAATATATTACTTCAGTACAATAAATTAATTCTGGAAAAATGTTTGAATAAAGAGTTTCCCAGAACCCTTTTGTCAACAACACAGCCCAGTGATTTTGGCAAACATGGTTAGAGGTTTGATTTAGAAGAAAAATAACATAGTGTTATGTATGCATTTGACCTTTATAAAACTTTTTACCTGTAATTTGAGTACCATAAAGATTGCCAAAATTTTCTTAGGTCAAATTAAAGAAAACTTTAGTTAAGGAAAGATTGTAAAATGAAGACAATGTGACAAAAATCACAACTTTCTCAACATATGCAACTTTGTGCTGGAATATACATCTCTCTCTCTCTCTCTCAGTGTGTGTGTGTGTGTGTGTGTGTGTGTGTGTGTGTGTGTGTGTGTGTGAATAATGTTATATATACCTCTAGATTTACGAAGACCTGGTTGTTCTTTACGGGTTTCTTTCTGTTCATCACTCCTTCTTTCGCCTTCATGTGTGTTAACTACAAAAGTGGATTTGATTTCCTCTCTAGCCTTCTCCATTTTACGATAAAACACTTTAAAGAATATTTCTGCATGTTTATCTGCAGTAAGTCTTTTATATATGGATTTCTGAAATATATATAAAACACAGATATTAATTTGAAACAAATTCTCATTTTGGCAACTTATTATCTACAAGTTTCCATACCTAATGGAACAAGTCAGTATTGGCAGGCAATGCAACACATGTACTGTCCAAGCATGATGGATGGACAAAAAGACAGAAGGACAGAGGTATGGAATGATGGAGTGATGAAGAACAAACATATAGCCTTTTCTCTGGTAAGGAACCAGCGGGAGACTAATAACAGAAAATTAAATTTTGAAATCACTACTGTATGATGTATTCTATGGTGTTTCAATGGTACATAGTGGTTTATAGCCTGATAATGTAAATACAATGCTGTCTTAACATCTATAACAGAGGGATACATCTACTGAAAACATTGTTTTTTCTGTGAGTGGATATTTTTTACAAAATTGTATTGTTGACATTTTGTTGATTTATTTTCACCAGATTGACGATTCTTGAGGTATGTAGCATATGAAACATGACTAGCTCCACAGTTAGCTGAACAAACTAGACACATATATACAGACCTGTATGTGTGTATTGCCTCCCTCTAACAAGGCAATACCAAGCTCCACAGTTTCTAGAAATATTTTATCATTTGTGTCCTTCATTATCAGATCAACAATTAAGTCTGCAGCACCTTCTCTCTCTAGTCGACACTGAAATACATCAAAGTACTGATATCACTGACAGCAATTAACATAAGAGGTATAAATTAAAATTCTGTGAAACAAATACAATAGAAGATATCAGAAGAACTCTTTTTACACTGTATTATAGCACATTAAAATTGTCAACTAAAAACTTAAACAACTGTATTGCAAATAATTTTGATTTAATGATAAAAGGCATTTACTATACCACATAATCCAATGAAATTATTAGTTCAGTTTCATTAAACGCTATTTTTAATTTATTTCATTCTTAAATTAGTGTTATATTTTTATTTATTTATTTATTTATTCAATCATTAATTAACTATTTTATTTTATTTCATTTCATTTACTGTACCTGAACTTCACGTAGATATTTTTCACGCTCTGTTTCTTCTCCCCTTGTGGCCATATCACCAGAATGACGACTTGATACTGCTATCTTATTAATTCCCTCGAGTTGACCTCTTGAAAACACCTGGTAATCACAAAATAATAGAAGATAGATTATTAATAATTAAACAATTTCATTGCTTTTGTTTCTTGAAATTTCTTTAATATAAAACATCACTGCCAAATCTAATTACTTGAGCAACATTCAATTCAGGACTAAAGCTTAAACCTTAAACATTGGAGTTTGCTGTTGTACCATGTGATCAATGCCCCATAACGTTTTTGCTGGAAATTTTGGAAAATGTTTATGATAAGAATTCTCTTAATGACATCAATTTTCAGGAAAAAATTGAAATAATATGATTTCATATTCAATGGAAATATTTGTTGAGGGGTATCATGTGGTACAAAGGCAAACCAATTTGCTGAAAAGTCATTATTTTATCTGTGATGGAAATACATACAGAGTATTACTGAAAACTTGTACATGTATTATAAAAGTTTTGGTACTAAAAATAAACTCAGAAGTGGTTTGTGATTGTTCTATAAAGTTTATATTTTATTTTATTTACATTTGTTCTTCAATCAAGTTATAGGTCAAAATAAATATCTGTTTTAGATTTACTAACAAATGACTTTAAAATGTAACAAATATCCATCGCAAGTATATCAACATTTATGCCTTCATTAAGAATTTACTTTGGTGTTTTAAACTTAATATACAAATTAAAACTTAAGCATACATCTCCGAGAATTTATGAGAATTTTTACCTTTCCATAGTAACGTGTCAAGAGACTCTGTCTTAAAGCTTCACCCTGTATAACACAATAAAATATGTCTATAAAAAATCCAGAGTTTTTTTAATATATAATAGTACAATCTACTAACAATAGCTGTAACAACATAAAATATATCAAAGCATAAACAGCGACAAGCAGGTAATAGTACAGATCTTTGAACTGCTAGCCTAAAGGTCCAGAGTTTGCTATTACTGTAAATGCTAAGTCATAATAGCTGTATCAGTATCAGTGTTCATTCTAAAAGAGGCCATAGGACACTTGATCCCTTATTTTGCCAAATAAGCCCATTGATAAGGTCTAAGTGGGCCATATTTAATATTAAAAGGCAGGTCTTAGTGAGCCATATGTAACATTAAATGAATGCAAAAATGTCAATTGTTATGGTGTTCATTTTGTTGTGCATTTGATGGATCTAACTTGACCCTAAAGGATTCAATAGCTTCTAGTTGCTTGCTATGAAATGTGATTATATTTACTGAACAGTTCAAAACGAACAACTAGATGAATGTCTCTAATCAAATCAAGTAGTGCAATGGCTAGTAATATTGCCTATTGCGACCCGGGTTCAATTCCTGAAATTGTAGGTGAAAAGGTACATATGGTCACCTATTTTCACTGGTTTTCCTCCCACATAAAGACCTAATACAGGCTAAAATCAGGGTAAATTGGCTAGATTAATATACCTGGTAAGTTGCATTTTTAAACTGTAGTTAAACAAAAAAAGTTTTTTGGTTTCTGGAAGAGGGAAGGTTTATATAACTTATCATGAGTTCTGAATGAATCAAAATTTTAAAATTCAACATGAATAATCAATCCAATGCAAAGGGTCATAATATCATACAAATTCATTATAAACATGTAAACATGCACAATGCAGAAAAAAGCTTAAAACTTCAAAAACATTCAATTTTTACTGTAACTACCAATAACATGAAAATAATTTCAGTCTGAAGTTGAATGTCAAGTTCCCTTGGTGTCTTTGTCAATCAAATTTTGATGGCAATGATGTTGAACAAATTCATTTTGGATGAAATATAACAAACATAGACAATGAATCCTAAAACTTGAAATTTGTAAAATGACATGAAATTTTTTATAAACATTTTTTTGACAGTATAAGAAATAAATATGTGTAATTGAAAAAATATGATTTATATAAAAACATGAAGAAAATGTAATAAACTTGAAATTAAAATGATTACCCTGCATGCTTTTATAAATAGAAATATTTGTAAAAATAGAGAAAGAATATATATGTGTGTGATGTAAACAGTACCAATGTGCAAAATCTTGTCATAGTGACTTACTACACAGAAAAAAGACAGGAAAAAATAGAAAGAAAATGTACCTGAAAATATTTATAATTACTTTAATTCTAATTACCATGGCAACAAAAGTCCAAAGCATAAATATTTAAAAAAAAATTCCCAATGATTTTAAATCAAGCCTTTCTATTTTCAACACTTTGAACATTTATTGAATACCTGTAGTCAACTTTTTAAAAAATGACTGAAATTTTAATTTTTTAGAAACATGTTATTATTATTCTAAAGAAGATTTTTGTGACCACATACACAAACACAAACACACACACACATACACATACATGCATGTAAGCACACACACACACACTAACCCACACACTGTGTTTAAAAATAGAAAGGCGTCCTTGATATCTAAATGTAAGTTAAATGACTTACAATGGTGCTAAATTTCTACAAAATAAGCCATTTCTAAAATATACTAATTATCTATGTAACAAAATTTAACAACAAATCTTAAACATTTCATGAAACTGGTACATATTAACATTCAGAAAATCTTGAACATAACAATCACACTGGTCTAAATATTCAGGAAATCTGGAACATTTTTATTAAACTAGTGCCAGCTGAGTTTGAGAACAGGCTGCTTATGTCAAAATTTTAAAAAAGAGGCCGCTTGTGTCAAAATTTCAAAAAGGGAGAGAGTAATTTGTCTAAGAATCTTATAATAACCATCACATTTACTGCTGCCAAACCTTGCATAAAATGTATTTTTCTTTAAATTTAAACTTTTATGCTTTCTTTTAAATTTTTTAAATTGGCTAAAAGATAAAGATAAATTACTTTATTTCCCAGTCAGAGTTGAAATTAATAAATTTGTAAATTAACTAAGAATTATTTTTTCAAACAGATAAAATAAATTCAAACTTGATTATTAATGGTCTTATTTATCAATTTGTTTTTAAATTACATTGCTAGTTTCAATTTCTGGCAGTCGATGGCTGCCAAGTGGTGAAAGAAAAAAAAAAAAGAAGATTTGAACATGTTGAAAGATTTAGGTAAAGATATATGTTATGAGAAGGTTTACATTATATGTCCCTTCAAAGGACATACAATGAAGGATTTGATATACTGTTACTACTTAGGTAAAGATGGAAAATTCTGAATGTATATATAAATATAGACATGTTATGTACTAAAATATTAAATACATGTTCCTCTAAACCAGTTAAAACTACTGACACAAGACGATAAAGGCATTATAAACAACATAACACTAGGGATAGCTACAATTACCTCCCCTTATATATAGTTATCTCCCTTGTTCAGGAATTTTTTCTACGGTAACTATTATGTTTTGAAATAGCAACAGACAATTAAATAAGTTGAACATGCATGAACGAAAATGATAATGCAAATGACCATGTGATCATCACCAGATGATGGTCATGTGATGGTCATGTGATGATGTCTTACCCGTCTATGATCATCAAGTTCCTTCCTAGTCAATGACTTCACGTCCACCTTAGAAGTGTGCAGTAAATAAAAGTGATGTTAATAATCAATGGATATGATGAATTCATGATGCACATTTATAATTTTATAGGCTTCACAAGGGACAGAACAAAGTAACATGAAGCATTTTTAGATAGGAATTTTTATAACTTAAAACTTTTTCTTGAAAAAAATTAAGGTATGCTGCCAAAAGTAGCTAAAACTTCGATATCAAAATTAATAAAATAAACTAGAACTGCCAGTGAAGCTGACTTATCCACCCCTCCAAGTATTATCATATGTTTACAACTCTTGACCTATGCACTTGAATTTGGTATGGCACACTTTGTCTAATGTTGGTTTACATTGGTGCTAAGTTTGATCAAAATCCATCCATAGTCATGGGAGATGTGGAGGGGACAAGATATTGGGATGTGACAGAGAGACAGACAAACAGGATGATTTCTATATGTCTCCTAAACCTTGCTTGGGGAGAGATAAAAATTCAATGTAACAAATGATGAATATGAATGGATAACAATTTGTTGACATATGTAAATACAAGGTCGTCAAACAGTATTGACCGATTTCACCATCAGTCAGCACATCAATGAAGAGGATTTTGTATGTCACACGTAAATGTGTATTTTAAAACATAAAATCTAATTTCTTTTTTTTTCAATTTAAATTAATAATGCCTTAGACTGATAGAAGTGAATAATGTTTGAAGCACTGAGAGTATACAATATGCTGTAGATCAAGGCATATTTGATAAAATGTCATTTTTTACAATTGTTTAATGACTGACAACTACACACAGGCTGTCCTTTTCGAGTTATTTTGTGAATGATACTGTATTTGTATTTAATCTATGTAAAAAATCTATGTAGCAAATGTTATGGATAAAAGTGAATTCAAATTTAAATATCTGCACAACAAATCATGAGACAGTGAAACTAACCGGATCTACAGCAATATAAACATATATATCAGCAAAATACAAGACTCAGAGAGGTCCATATAAGGTAAAAGCAAGCAAATGCATATTTCCCATGATGTCTTGACACAAATGATGAGATTATAAATTAATGTTTAAGTTCTAATAATGAAAAAAGTCATGTTTACTTTTTAGTTTATTTACAGTAAATATCTAAATATGATAAAGTGTAATTATTTGTGCTGGTGAAACAATATAACTATCAACAATGCTACATGAGTGACAATTTCCCCTCTCCCTCCCCCTAATATTTCACCATCATGAATTTAAAGCTAAAAACTAACACATGTATGACTTTCTTTATATTAATTGTGAAATAAGTTATGTTTGGAAAATAAAATTTTATTGATGGCTAATTTTGACTATACAATGTACATTAATGGTTTTATGAAATAACATTCTGATAAAAATGTGAGGGTTAATAATATAAAACCTTATTCTATATAAAATATGTTAGCAACTCTAAAATACAGTGAACTCTGATTCAAATTCTGAAAATTTCACATGTAAGAAGATTCAAATTCGGAAAATTTCACATGTAAAATTTGCCTTGTATGTACATCAAAGTTTTTGCAGAAGATTTTTATTCTCATATTTTCAGACTAAGACTAAAGACTATCACTCTTTTCAAAATTATAAATACAGTGAAAATCTCATAATAATGTCCCTAAATTACTTTGCCACATTGCTTATTGCCACAATATTCTGAAGTCCTAAAATCCATTTCTTTTAAGTTTTAACTCATAAGCCTAACAAACCCCTTTATAATGACAAAATTTGACAAAACAAATGAACTTTTAGAAGTGGAAAAAAAAAAATTCTATCTTTTTTGCCCCTACAAATGTGAGGCATATTCCAAAAGTCAGGAATATTAAATTTTCAGGAGTGAAAATTTTAATCAAAATTCACCATATCTATATTGTTACCACACATCTACATATTTTACGACGGGGATAACGTTGTATTTGTAATTACCTTGTCTCGACAATCACTTTCAACATCCATCATTTTACGTAGTGTCTGTAATACTTTTATACATAACTTTTCTTCCTTCTCCTCTAGTAGACATTTTGTATGTCGAATCAATCTGAAATCACAATGATATCGTAGGAAGATACAGAGAAGTTGAGACAACATTTAACAAATACTGACAAGCTTAATCAAGCTGGTTAAACAAAAATACTTTGTATGTGTAATCTGATAAAAACCAGCAACAATTTGAATAATTGCATAAATTTATAATTTCTTCAGAATAGGAGAAACACTTAAAACCTATAGAGTAATCTGGAGAGAGAAGACTGTGTTCAAATGTGGTTCAAGAAGATATGAAGCTGACATACAAGTAAAATGAGGTAAAAGTGAGAAATAGAAGCTGTAATAGATGGACACTGAGACTACAGTAGACAAAACAATCATTTTGATTGAGGACCATAGTAAAAGTTATATTGTTTTATCATTTTGATGTCTCTTTATCAAAGAATGTCAAGGATATATTTGATATTGCATAGTTTCATGCTCCTTTCATTCTCAATTTTGATTTCACACATGGCGTTTGTAGCTAGTTAAAAAGGCGCTTATCCTTCTGAAGCACTTGGCTTCATTTTCATGGCAGAAAGTTCATTTTTAAAAAAAATTTGCCATTTTTTACTTTGACTTTTGTATAGTGATTTGAGCATGGACTGGTATGTTTGTGTTTGATTTGATTCTGGACACTAATAAAAGTTATAAATCCCTATATTAAACACATACTAACCTAGATATAAAACCACTTATTTCACATTTGGAACCAGTAGGAAACAGTTGTTCTGGACAATGAAGGACATCAACAAGGACAGATAACTCTGCCTGTACTAAAGTACATAACTGACGCTCCAAGGAGTTCACTATTTCCTGTAAAAGATCAAAACACATTCTATAGGACCAGTATAACTTTGGGGTCAATCTAGTTATCATAAATAATATATGCAATTAGGAATCATAAATGCAAATTTTAGGACATTTTAATTTCAAAGCTGAAAACACAAAATTTTACAAATGCATTCAAGAATTTTGGAAAAAAAAGTAAACTATGCCAAATTTTATCATTTAGCTAATATCAAAGAAAACTATTAACACAAACTGACAGAACAGCAACATAGGTAACATAGATCACCAGCCAATGTTAACAATCAAAAATTTTAACCATAGCCTGAGCATCTGGTCTCAAGGTTGTGGTGCAAGGTAGACATTGGGTTTTTCTGTACTCCACACAGGCCAATAAATATATGTTTATAAACATTCAAATAGTCAACATTTAAAATCGTAAGTGGCTAAAGTACCTTGAAGAAAACTTATTTATTAATTACACAACTGTATATAACAAACTTTCAATATATGAAATTTAAATCTTCATCATAAAGCCATACTGCCACCTTTCAAAAAGTTTATGTATTTTTTTTTTACATTTTAGAAGTGGCACACTTTTTATTTAATTCTGCTTTGGTATTATACCTACCACTGCTACAGTTGATTATTTATAGTTTGTAAATTTTAGATTTGTTTTGAAACCTTTTCTCTCTAATTTGGCTACACTCATTAATGCAACAGTTGATAACTGGTACTCATTACTGACATACCTGTAAACCTTCTATAATATGTTTATAGTCCCTGTTATCATACCTGTAAACCTTCTATAATATGTTTATAGTCCCTGTTTATCATGGGTACTGATTCCTTTTTACTGGTTCTCACAGACATCCATTGTTTAGCTTTCTGCATGACATTCTGACATTTCTCAAACAGTAAGTTAACCTGGCTATCTAAGTCAACTGGAATGGCTATCCCTCGGGTCTTAGCTGAAATGTCATGAATATACACATAAATATGAAGAATCTTTGGATAGCATGCATCAGCACAACTTGTCTGCATATCTAGTCCAACAGACAAGAGTTATTCAAAGACCAGCAGAACTCGCCTGCACAATCAAGTTCATGAAAAGACTTTATTTAAGAAAGTTTATAAATCAAATCTTTATATTTTGAAAAACTGAGTATAGTTGAGTATAAACATTTAATATGTTAGCAAATAAGTGAAATATTCTTGATTTGGATGTAAAACCCCCAACAACCCAAACACACACCCACCGACCCACCCACCCATCCATCCATCAGTCTCTAAATCATGTTAGTATATATTATCATGATTACCTATGTCAGCTAATGTTCTGATACAAGTTTCCACATTAAACTTCTGAACACCAGATAACCAGTTAGAATGTGATACTCTGAATGATCCTTGTAACAGTTTTACAAATATAGGCTGTCTGCTCTGAAATTACAATAAAACACTTGTACTAACAACTTTATAAGTATATACTGTCATCTCTAAAACTGACAAACAAACAGCTGATCACAAAATAAAATCAATCAGATAAAAAAAAAAAAAAAAAATACAAGATTAATATATCTACAATTTGTACATATAAAAGATGTTTTACTTCAACAATTTTTAAAAAAGAGTGTGAAATTTTAGAAAATGACAAATCTTTGTTCAAAACTTTCTTTTCAATACAAGCATTTCTGTCAAGATGTTTTAGATAATGTATCTTTTATATTGGGAAACAATTGACCATTTTGGACAGAGACTTATTCAATATCTCGAAACATTTTCAGATTAAACAACATGTAACACTTACCGTATACATGTATAACTTTTAAATGTTTAAAATTCTCATCAGACCACTAAACTTGCTTAAGTCCTCAAAATTTTATTTCTCACTTTTTAAAACAATAATTTCTCATAAATTTCAACTCAACCTCAGTTCTGAGAAAAATTTACTTCAGTTCTAGGGGAAACTGAATTACTTAGGAAATCACAGTGAATATGTTGCCACAGGAGTCTCTCTGGAGAAATTGGACTAATAAACTTTAGGAAATCAAGGGGTGAATGTGACCTTTGACCTTGCTCTCTCTAGAGAGGAAAAACAGCATTTTGCCAATTTAAAGATTTTTCAAGAAATTTTTTTGTTGGGGTTAACATTTCTATGTCAGCTCTATACAAATAACAGAGGCGGTGATCCAACATGTGGAAAAATAATCTTAAGACCATAGTATGTAAAGTATGGTAAGTAAAGAACAGACCAGAGCAGAAAATATTGCTCTAATGTAAAATATCACCACAGCTTCATTTCTGTCCACATTTGCTGTAAGCATTTGTGATAAATAAGACATGTTTAGTGCTAAGTGGCTGTCATTGACGTTGATCAGGGGAAATAACTCTCATGCTGATAAGATATGGAATATGTTTACTACCAAGCGGCTGCCACTGAGGTTGATCAAGGGAAATAACTCTTATACTGACTATGACTAGCTTTGGAATTTATTTACTACTAAGCAGTTGCCATTGATACCAATCACAAAAATAACTATATACCTATCAAGGGAAATAACTCTTATACTAACAATGACTAGCTTTGGAATTTATTTACTACTAAGCAGTTGCCATTGATACCAATCACAAAAATAACTATATACCTATCAAGGGAAATAACTCTTATACTGACTATGACTAGCTTTGGAATTTATTTACTACTAAGCAGTTGCCATTGATACCAATCACAAAAATAACTATATACCTATCAAGGGAAATAACTCTTATACTGACTATGACTAGCTTTGGAATTTATTTACTACTAAGCAGTTGCCATTGATACCAATCACAAAAATAACTATATACCTATCAAGGGAAATAACTCTTATATTGACTAGATATGGAATAGGCCTAGAGCTTGCTGACTCTATATGGGCTACATTAGACAGCCTTATGACCAGCAATGTCAAATGAAATTCAAAGAAACTATTAGGAAGTACCGTAGGATATAATATTTTACAACATGAACTGAACAATACATAATAATAAACATAAAAGGCTGTCATTTCAAATATTCATCTAGATCTATCACAAGAGTGTAATACTTAATCTAAAATCTATAAGGGAACTAAATGTTTGAAAATATTTACAGCTAGCAATTAAAACCTGCTGAAACACAGTAACCACCAGGACTTCACAAACTTACAAATAACTTAAGACTTAATGAACATGACACAGAAAAAACAAACATAACTCTGTACCAACCCAACCTCTCAAACACATAGAATACGGGAGTTTAACAATTTTATCTCCCTTGATTACTCTCTATGGTTAGAGGTAAGAAAGTGTGTCGTCTGCAAGCCAGGGGGCATTCCCCTATTACCTACATGTATACATGTGCTAGTATGAAACTTAGTATATGTAATACATATAAATGTAACTACATTATATTTTATTTTCTTAAAGTGTTTCGTCTGAAAATAAATAAATAAATAAATAAATAAATAAATAAATAAATAAATAAATAAATAAATAAGACTGAAAAGTAATCTTGACCCAATAAGTATCAACAATGTAATTGAATAATGATCAGCTGATGATTGATGCAAGGTTGCATTATAGTATTTAAATAAATAAATAAATAAATAAATAAATACATTTTGAAACATGACCTTGAATGCCGCATCAATATACACTTTAAATATTTTAAATCTTTATTTTATTTTTTATTTTTATTTATTCATTTTTTTTTTACTTTTTTTTCTTTTTTTTTCCATTGACACAGTGAAAAAAATTCATGTCATGTCTATCAATTTATTTATTTAGTTATTTATTTATTTTAAATTTTATTTTGGAAAGTAACTTTATAAGGGAATGGTTGGTTACTTTAGATAAAACGTTTGAAATAAATAGGGATTTTTTTTAAAAAGTAATGAATCGTTTACCACTTTCATATGCCATTTTTTATGAAATCAAAATTTAAAAAAATATGACAACCAAAAAACGGATAAAATTATTGAAACCATACAGATATTTAATGTTAAAGTTTATTTTAATTTTTTTTATTCACATTCTAAATACTTTTACAATATTATCTAACATTCATACATTTCATTTATAAGTTTATAAGTTTTGATATTATCTTGTATATTGAATAAGTTTGATGAAGTTTGTGTAATTAATAAAAACGATACTTGTAAATTCTTAATGTTATCGATGGATGCTGACCATAAAAGGGTTCATTTGTCATTTGTCGGTACGTGTCATGTATTGAGTCATCCGGTAATGTTGACAGGTATGCGGAGGTATGTGAATTACGGATACTAATTAACAGATTAAGACTTCAACACCATCATCTTGGTAATACATTACGGGATAAACAATTCATCAATGAGAAACTTTTTAATAAACAGTAATGTAACATGTAGATATGAGGAGCATCATATTTCTTGGAGCAAATATTGGGTAAGGGAAAGAATAAAATGAAATTGTAATCGCCATAAGTACATCATAATTTTGGGTTCGTTTAATTAAATGTAATTCTGTCAAAGGCAATTATATACATGTATACAGAATATATCGATTTAATTTTCACCCACATCGGCGTAAACTTTATAAGTTTTGATACTATTTCAAGAAAAGAACAACTGATAAAGTTCTTCCACAAACTTGTATGTATTCAAGATTGTTTTTCTAGCTATAGACTGCCTATTATTAATATCATATCTTTGTCCTTGTAGCAAACATAACCATTTTATTTTATTTTTAAAGTTTAAAATGCTAAACAAAATATATTAATTATACTCCTTTAATTTGGTTTATTCATTTTTATCATCTTTTAATTTTAACTGTTTTTTTTAATTCTTGATAGTTTTAATTTCTAAAATATTAAAAAATTAACATATTTGACTTAAAGAAAATATAAATTTATTAGTAAGAAAAAGTTTTGTCACATAATATATATATTTATTCATGAATGAATGTAAATATATCCCATTTACGGCAATGTTTAACCATTTAAAAGCGTTACCAGCCTTAGACCTTTATTACGACTGCCCCCTCGATTGCAAATCACGTTCAATCGCGTCCAATCTCGAAAGGTCACGGGCCTTGCGCATGCGTAATAAACAATGTTAAACTCCTCTATTGGTTACCATCAGGATTTGACCAAATTTACAATACAATGTCTGACATAACGTTAACAGTGGAACATGACACAGAAACACAAAGATAACCCTGTACCAACTCAATACATCAAACACTTATAACACTTAACCATATCCATAACCAAGTATTAATCACAAAATGAAAATGAGTTCATAAGAATGCCAGAACCAGGTTCTATAGATCAATATAAGACACTAACTTAGTATGCTTGTAAAGACAATCAAAATCTGACAATGGAAGTCTTTTAAAAGAAAAGAAAATACAGCATTTTGGTATTTGTTTTTTTTCTTTGAATTTTAACAAACACAAAGAACTAATAGCTACTACAGCTGTCAAATTGAAACCATAAACACCAAAACTTTATTATTATTGAACAGTGAAGGTAATTTCACATAGATATTCATATTCACATAAAAGTTAAAGTCTGTCCCGAGCCATTAGGCCCATCAGGCCAGAGGTTATCCCGGTTTTGGTGGCGTTGGACTCAGCGACTGAGAGTACAAGACTCTCCCCTGAATGGGACGCCGGATCGAACCCACGACCTTCGAATCATGAGTCCAACGCCTTAACCACTAGGCCACGAGCTTCCACATATTCACATAAAAGTAGTGACATAAACTTGTTCCTATCTCAAACAGGTGAGCTTAACAGGTAATTGATATTTCTCTGATAGAGCAGAACAAAGACAAATCATGACAGATTTTTAAGGAGTTTTTACACACTATAATCAGTTTTGAAGACTAAAAGATTGAAAATGTTAAACTAGTCCCACAAAACAAACACTACTGAAATGGCACAGTTTGACCGTTAAACGTGAGACAAACATAAAACTATCTACTGACATTAGCTGCTGTCTTCCATGACACATTTATTTTGTAAACAGCTGATCTGCATGCTTTCTTTAAACCTAGGACATAAACTATGGGGTGTGTGTTCTGGGGATGTGTGTCTGTCTTACCTGGTCTGAGAGCTCCTGTTATAGTACAGAATAATAATGTAAGGATCTCACAAATTCAAGAAGCCCAATGGGCCCCGACACGTTCACCTGGCAAAGAATGCCTGGTTCAAATTTCAAATTGATACAATAACAATAAATGCACACATATGAATGCTGCTCTAGGCCAAAAAATCACATGACCTTTGCCAGGTGCCAGTTTCATAATCATTCTTAACTAAGATTTTCCCTAACTTAAATCTGGTAAATTTAAAATCTGAATAATTTTGTTAGCTTTCAAGATATTCATGAATTTATTTTTTAAGCATCATTTTGAAGATCATTCTGAGCTTATATTAACATCTTTATTCTAATTTTGTTGAAACTCTTTATTTGTAATAGAATAAAAGATTGTCAAAATTTGCCAGAGGAGAAAAATTTTAATTAAAAACTGATTGTGAATCCGAGGCCAGATGAGCTAATCCATTTCTGGTTAATCTGTTGCATTTAAACAAAATCAGTTATAATGCCAATAGAATTATTGTTAAAATTTCTTGTTAAAGTAATTTAGATAAAATGTCATTAGCATTACATACATCCAAGAGAACTAAAAACAAGATTCTTCAACATATGTCTTGTCCGATATCCTATTAGGCACATGTAGAACATTGAAAATATAAATAA
The DNA here is from genome assembly GCA_021292105.1 of Anadara kagoshimensis. Taxonomy (NCBI): domain Eukaryota; kingdom Metazoa; phylum Mollusca; class Bivalvia; order Arcoida; family Arcidae; genus Anadara; species Anadara kagoshimensis. The sequence goes on from CM037862.1 coordinate 12,772,436, forward strand.
ACAATAGCAATAGGGGTCACTGTTGTTCCATGTGATACATACCCCCAATGTTTGTGCTGATAATTATTTCCATGCCCTGAGGGCACTGCATCGCTAAAAATGTCTGCCACTTTAATTATAGCTGGTGATGTTTCAATTCAAGTAATTTATTCTTGACTGGGACGTGGAACCCCATTCAACCAATCAATCAATCCCATGAATTTAAATGGTATAAATAAATAAAGTGACAGCATACATTGAGAAAATAGCTGGTGATGTCTCAATATAAGTAATATATTCTTGACTGGGACATGGAACCCCATTCAATCAATCGATCAATCCCATGAATTTAAATGGTATAAATGAATAAAGTGACAGCATACATTGAGAAAATATAGGAGTAATATCCTAAGATGCATGCCACTTAAAATTGAGACGTAGAACTAGCAGAAAGTTCACTGTGTTACATGTTAATGGTTAGATTCTACACATGCATAGAAACATGGAAATAGGAGAAAAATGATCTTTAAAAGATTTAATGAAATAAAATGAACAGAAATAATCCAAAATTATTAGTCAAGCTATGAAATGTTAAATCAAACTATTCCCTTCACCCTTGAGTGTTCAAATTTTAAATCTGTACCAAATGACACATTTTTGGTTTTTATTTTCAATCTTTCATTAGCACCATTGGTACGTAAAGGGTGAAAAGTTTATATTTTAAAACAAAAATATAATTAAATATCAAATTGTAAGAAATGTTTGTTTAAGAAAAATAATAAAATCAGAAAATTAATATAAAATTCATTCATAAATAAATTAATGCAAGTTTTGTAAATTAAAAGCAAGTAAAATATTAATCAAGCATATTAAATAAATATCAGAGATTTGACGACAAGTTTGACCTGATTTGATGAGTTTGACTTGATATTATCTTCTGACCACAAAATTAATCCCTGTAATGACCCTGTAATCTTTACGATGAAGTGTATGTGACACAGTGATGATGGAACTAAACTCAACCTGACATTTGAGCTACCATTTACACACTGATGTAAGTCGTAACTTCTTCCATTACTAACTAAAGTATACTATAGTGTTGCATAGTAGATGTAGCACATAAACTAGATTAAAATCAAGATTTTAGCAACAACTCATGGCAAGTAGTCAAACCTGTCTATAAAGGTCACCGAGGAAACCCGTAAAAGTGGTCTTTATGGGAAGTTGCTTCTTAACATGAATAAAGAGCATTTTGGATAAAATTTTACTGGCCTTTCAAAGCAGGTGGCCCTGACATAGAGATTGCCTTTAAAGCAGGTGAACTGTAAATGAATTACTATTTTTGATTTGTCCAATTTGAACTCAAGATATATTTCCAATTTTGCACTCTCTGATGCACAGTAAGTTAAATTTGGAACTCAAGAGAAGGTAGTACAAGTAACTTAGGTAAATTAAGGGTCCGTATACAGGTCAAACTTGGTCAATTCTCTGTATATATAATATAAACAGGACAAACCTGTATTAGAGGTCTATGTCCCTGTAATGTTTTAAATAAAATTATAATTTCTATATTACATAAATAAAATGTATCTATATTATCTAGTAAATACTTAAAAATATTCTTATTTTACTTGCAAACACCCAAATATAATCAGTTTAAATAACATCTCTCTCCCTCTCTCTCCCTATGTATACATATATGCACACCCTCTCACTCTCTCTTTCTACACACACACACACACACACACACACACACACACACACACACACACCAAATGACAACAGTAGTATATGTAGTTGGATATATATTTAGTTTTGGTCTTTCAGTGTTATTTTCTTGTCAAAGGTTGGAAACAAATAACTATACAGGGTTACTAAAAAAAGTTATTTTCTAATAGACTGTTAAAATATTTTTTTTCACCATAACCTCATGCTGATAAAGGTAATCTATTCTATTTTTCTATCACATATATGTGACAACCAAATGGAGAATTTCCAAATTAAAAAGGACTAAAAATCAAGATATGGGTTTTGTTTTAGTCTGATGCAAAGATAATAAAATATTTAATTCTATTCTATTTTCTATAACACATGTGACAACTGAATCGAGAACTTTTAAAATTAGTGGGACTAAAAAATAAAGATATGGTTTTTATTTTAGTCTGATGCAAAGATAACTAAATATTTGACTAATCCTGAAACCTTCTCTACCCACCTGAAGTGTTGTGGTCTGATCAGCAAATGGTGAACTAAAGAACATGTGGATGACATTCATGATTGTTATGGTTACATAATTCTCCATGGCAACATCGGCATGGCGACGGTCAGTTGTAGCATTGGAAACCTGGAAATGATAATATAAGTATAATAGTAGAGCAACATATATAAAAGTAGAGCAACATGACAAAAAGTTTCATCTCAATACAGTTGATTTATCTTTGGAAACAGAAATCCTTATGCGTTTGAAAAATTGTGAAAAATAACTTCAAAAGAATTGCTAATTAGAGGGACACACACAGTGATCTATAAAAGCATCTCTGATTAAAACCAAGGAAACTTTCTATGTTTAAATTATTGTAAATCTCCATTTGTAAGACAGGTTTTTATAATCCAGAATTTATTTTTCGAGTTGGGAGAGGGTTTTCTTACATGACAGGTACAGAACTTAGGGATTGAAATTCTTGAGAGAATGCCCAAATACTATGGTCATGGCTGGTATGTTTGTTTGTGTATATCATGTATATGGCAGTTGCATAATAGTTGATATCTTTTACAGATTCACAAACATACAAGAAACAACAAGATCAGAAATACCTCATTGCTGTAGATCTATATATAATACTTACAGTTGCCATATCTACCAAGAAGTTCTCAAATAAGGTCCACATATGGTTACTAGTGTAAATCTCCTTCATTTCAACTTCTGTGTCGATGTAACAATGGTTCAAAAAGTTTATGTAAGCTGATTTCACCTAAATAAAAGGAAAATGAAAAATCACTTATATAAAGACTTGCATTTAAATTTTAGTGCCAAAAGTATTTAATTGTTGGTCAACTAATAATGTGAGAATGTGCTTTGCTAGGTGGTACTATCAATGGGTTTCAGAGTCAAAAGGAATTCAACCCATGGCTTGTGACCCAGTATTTTCAGCGATGACTTTGAAATACTCAATACTAAGATATTTTTTAGAAAAGACATGAAACATCAAAGACATCACATGTAGAGAGAGAAAGAATACAAAATCTCTAACTGGTATAGAGGATACTAACTACCAGTAATAGAAAGTGAAAACAACAGACTAGAGAGAGAGAGAGTAAGTTGTTAAATTTATAATATTTAACTCAGGTATACAATCATACAATCTTGGTGCTTCACCACCAATACATTAGCATACAATACCAAATAATAAGAGGGAGAAATACAGATGGATGTTATAAAAGAGAGAGAGAGAGAGAGAGAGAGAGAGAGAGAGAGAGAAGAGAGAGAGAGAGGTTATATTTACCTCAGGTATACAATCTTGGTGTGTCACCACCCTTACAATATCATCTAGCGGTAATAACGAGTGACATTTGATTTCTGTATACACATTTTTGCCTTCAGTACACAGAGCCAGTAACTGGACCAGGTTAATATGATAAGTTAATGGACTGGCTTGATCAAACCGATGTCTTTCTGATCTCATCAGGTCAACAAATAGCTGGAATGATGACTTATCGTTGTAGAATAGCAATACCTCCTCACCAACATTTACAAGCTGAAAAGAACAACAATAACACATGTATATTATGTATATTTATAACATATCATACCAGCATTTATATTACAGCACTAGACAACCATTTTGGAATACAATTCCCCATCAGTAGTGCTTGGACCAAAATTGTGAAACCAAAATTTTTCAACTTATCAAATCTGCTGCTTTATTTCTGGTCAATGTGATATACTGTTACATTGTTTACTTTCTTGGTGTCTAATGACATACATGTACAATTTGGTGTTACTATGACAGAGTTAACTGATAACAGTTCATTTAAATGAAACATAAATCTGTTTTTTTATGAGACCATAAATCATTTTTAACAATGACAGTTTATAACATCTACAATTACATCTTACTACAAGCGTTCCAATCAACCATCTGTATACCTACCTCAGCCATTACCATCTCCTGACATTTTTTGATGTATTTTTCATCAGCTTTAACAAGAGTTTGTAGAAACTTGAGATAAGGTACATGACGTCCATGTGTTTCTATACAGTGGACAAAATGCTGGACAACCTGCTGTGTTACTTCATTACACAACTGGACATTGTCCTGGAAGATGGCCTGTACTGTCTGTGCCTCTAACAACTGTAAATACAAAGAAATGGTCAAGTTAAAAGTATTGTAATCCACAAAGTAAGTAAAACAAATAAGAAATTCTATCACCAAGGCCTACTCAATATAGGAAAGTAAAAAACATATACTGTAAATTGAGAAATTTTCATATTGGTCTTTTTTTTGTGAAATTCATCATTTCAAAATATTTACATACTGGTAATTTTATTTCCAATCAAGCAAAATTTATCGTATCCTAACCCCCATCAAATCAAAACAGGGATAGATAATACCTTAAGAGCTATATTGCGACATCCCCAGCTATAAGTGGTAAAGTATCTTTACAGTGTACTCAGGGAAATGTGCAGGGAGAGTTCTAGAACATGCCATGCATACTGCAACATGAAACATCAGTTTTTCAGGTTTCTTTTAAAAGACCTTTGAGCCAACAAAGAGGTGATAACCAATGTCTGGTGATACTTCTTCAAAAGGTACTGAATATTCAACACACAACAGAGAGTTACAAAGAACAAAACAATACATACCCCTGGTGTGAGAAACAATTCTAAGCTCTGGTGTAACAGTATCTGATTTTGTTGATTTCCCAGACAGAAGTGTTGGAGGAACTCATGGGCAAGTTTCATCAACTCATGCATCCTGATATCATCATTCTGTAAGAAAACATAACAATACAATACAGTGTAAAGACATGTTTATTATCTGAAAAAATATTTGTTTTTACAAAATGGATAACTAGTCAAAAACAAAACATACTGGTCCATGTTCAAATTACAATCCAAGAAGCAAACAAATTGAAAATTTTGAAAATCGACCAATTTACCAATAGTTTAACACCTGAACTTCCAACAGGGAAGTGAGACCAGGTGCCTATGAAGGGTAAGCACCGTCTGTTTAGCTAGCAACACCTGTTATTGTGACATCAAAATTGGGAATGAAAATAACAAGGGTCTCTGTGATATGAAATACATTGAGGACAAACTCGGATACAGAGACAAATAAGTTTTAGTTGATTCTGGAAATAATTTTCCTATATATAGGCAAGTTGCTTCACCATTTTCAAAATCTACTATTTTCTATACTGTTCTTGTTTAGATTTATCCGAGATATACTAACCTTTTCATAAGGTATCTGTAGTAGTTCCAGTATAACCTGATGAGCACTCATGTTACGTAATAATCGTTGTTCATGTCGTCTTGGTTTTCTTACACCAGGTTCTGCAGTCTCCTGAACACATAACTTGCTCAATCTTATCAGAATCTGAGATCAAAAAGAAAACAAAGTCATTATATACCATAATTAAACAAGAACTACATGTATAACAGTTAATATCATGTAAGTACAAATTATCAATTATTAGTTTTGTTTTTCTAGGTCCAACATCATCCAGGCACCAAGATTAAACATGGTTCTCCAGGACTTGATATGGAATATGTATGGCCCTTAATTTATATATATCATTCAAATAATCATTTACAGACCCAAAAAAAGGTATTTCTGGACCAACAAAACAACTGCATAAAATTTAAAGCAGTGACTTCTTGTTTTTCTGTGTGGATTTATAAACACTGGTTGAATTAACAACCTGATCAGTTAGGTCTACAAAAGATTGCTGCTACAACTGCATGTACATGTATATGAAGGAAAACCAGTACTTATATAGGATACTCTAATTTTATAGTAAATATATAATATGAAAGTAGTATTACAAGTTAATTATTAAACACTTAAAATATATGTACAGTAAAACATTATTATAACTTTGCCACCACAGGTACGCACCAGGTATTTTAAAAGTACAAAAGTCAATCACTTTTTATATATTTTTTTTACAAGTCTGCCTCAATGTAATGTCAAATCCCTTTATGACATCAAAATCTTACTGGACAAACTGTGGCAATGAAATCAAGGTTTTACTTTATATGACTTACTTCTTTGATTTTTTTGTAGTTTTCAGCTGAATGTTTGTTTATAGATGGACCATGGTCAAGATCTATAGCTGATACTTGTTCTCCTGATATATTCTGTAAATAAACAAACAAAAACAATGATTTTTTTTTAAATATTTTAAAATATTTTTACAGAATTTCTTAATTATTACAAATTTCATACATACATGTAATTTGATTTTTTACATGCTTTATCAAAATTCTTTATAATACTTAATGTCATTTTGGAGCAATGATGCATCTTCAGTTATTAACTTGTCATGTATATAGACATAAATGTATTGAAGTTTTTTAAAACACCCATATACATATTTTTATTTTGATAATCAGGTATTTCCATATTGACCAAGTTTATCTCATTTATATACTTACCCAGACAGATGGCTGTTGTTTGACCTTTTTCTTGCTGTCACCATCACCTTTACCTTCTTTTGAGTCCTGTTTATATCAAATATAAAAGTAAAAATAATCAAGTTTTTTTGTCATATTATGTATAAGAGAGAGAGAGAGTACGGCCATTCACTAGAAAATTTCTATAAATTACCTTTCAATCATATGTTTACGAAAATGCTAAATATAATTCTCCTATATTTAAAACTTTTAAATTTATTGTTTTTTTAATAAGTTTATTAATTTTTCCATTTACCATTGTGGTAATTGTTGATACACTTAATTCTGTTTCTGATAAAAATATCTCGACTTTGATGAAAATGTCCAGAATTTTCACATATAATCCTGAATTATTTTGTCTAATGTCCCCGATTTCTATTTCGAGCTATAACATGCATGCAACAAACACATAAAAACTTCTCTTTACCCCATCCTCACTATCCTCTGTTTTCTTTTTCTTCTTTGGTTCATCTGAATGTTTAACTTTGTAAACCCATAATTCTGATTTCTCTACCATGTTCCTCAAATCATCTAAATCGGCCTTAATCTGTTTGTAGTTCTCAACATCACTTGTTGTTACTAGAAGTTGTACCTGTATAAAGATAACAAAAGTAAATGTACAACATACAGGAGAATGTTATAGTTGACTCATTAATCAAATGATGAATGCTTTGTTGCCGCCATCTGCCAATCTGGCTTTTCTAAGTGTTATTGAACTTTTATACTGTGTCCAAGATGGATGATTATAGTGCACATGGGTCTACTATACACTAATGACTTTCAGTTGTTTTCTAACTATAAAGTAGTAACAAGTGTTGCTATTCCACATGTCCATCAAAAACAAACATACTTATCCATGTCCGAATCACAATCCAGAAGCAAAGTAAAAACTTTGCATCTGACAAGTCAGGTTAGACATGTAAACTTACACCAGGAAAGTGAGGTCGGGTGCTCAGGAAGGGTAAGCACCTCCTGTTTAGCTAGCTACACCTGCCATGTGTGTAATCAAAATTGTGTAAAAGGAACATGGAACTATGGGAAATCAAATATGTCCAAGGCAATCCTGGACAAAGAGACATCAAAATCAAACCTATCAACAATACTGTGATGACGACCATAAAACTTTTTAGAGGCCTTGATAAGCCTAGGCTTGCAATATCCTTGAGTCAACAACTTATTTGCAAGCAGCCTGCTTCGTTCCATAAAACTGCATAAAACTACAAGAATGTGAGATAGAATTATCTGCTTACTATCATTATATGACCCTTGAAGTATCCAAATCCATGTGTATTAATTTTCAATAAAAAAAGAATGAGAAAGAATACAACATGTTCTACAATACTGCTAAAGAAAATTTCCATTAGAGGTACAGACCTGTTTAAATGCTAACAGCACTTCCTGTCTCTGGCTAAAATGTCTAAATAGCAATTGTAATGCTCCAGACACCAGTGTAGGATAGTTATGCATCACCAAGTTTAACAAAACTCGTAAAAATATCTTCCCTCCTTGTCCATCTAAGTCTAGTTCTACAGTCTCTGTGCTATAAAATAAAATAAACAGTTAGTTTTTTAATGTAGCATTTTCAAAATTTAGTTTTATTTATTCATTTATTTGCAAAATTTAATACAGTTATACTATATTCTTATTCACCCTATAAAATTTAAACCCCGGACTGGCCTCTTCTTACCTCTGTTATTTGATCCAGTTTACACAGGCCACTTTTTAACGTCCCTTGGTTGGTCCTTGCACTATATACATACAAAAGTTACCTGGTATCCCCTTCTGCAGACTGCTCTGCATATTGGCTGAAAGGCTTCATGTGGACTTATTGATTGATTGATTGATTGATTGAATGGGGTTAAATGTCACAGTCAAGAATATTTTGCTTATATCAAGACATCACCAGCTATAGGTGAACAGGCAGAAACTTTTACCTTTGCAGTGTGCTTTGCTAAAGGCAATGTACATGGAAGGTTCTTTCATAAGTATATGAGGCATAGTTTTTTAAGGTCATTTCAAAAGGACCCTGTGATTTTTATTTCCAAATGCCAAGTGCTTGACAAAAGAACAGTCACTACCTCCAAATAGAGATGTTCAACTCTGACAATCATCAAATTTCTGAAGTGTTGTAATAGTATTTGATGTGATTATTAATTTTTATATTAGATTTATTTTAAAAGTTGTCTAGTGATTATTAATATCTTAATTAAGGATCATTATAAAGGAAAGGGTTCTAATAAAATCTTGGTTAAGAATCACACAATTGAGCATTTACATACCTTCCACCAAATATATCTTCAGCTTGGGTACAGATACTTTCTGCATCTAAAACTGAAAATAAAGAACAATATCTAAGTAAAACATCACAAGTCCCAGAAAGGCAATACAATATGCAGTAAGTAGGTAAGTATAAATGACTGTGTAAAATAATTTTGAAAATAAAAGAAATATAAAAAACATTGTAAACAAATATAATATCTTCTACATATCAAAAACAAACATACCAGTCCATGTATAAAAATCTCAATCCCAAAAGCAAAATAAAAACTTTGAAAACTGCAAAGTAAATTAAAAATGTGAACTTCCACCAAGGAAGTGAGGTCAGGTGCTCCAGAAGGGTAAGCACCTCCTATTATATATCCCTAAATAAATAACAATTTGTGATATATTATTGCTACTTTTTATTTAACATATTATATCCTCAATATTGAAACAAAACAAAGAAAAAAGGTTGAGCCATCACATTTTAAACACTTTTCCTTAATTCTGTTGCTATAACAATAACCTTTGTTGTTATTTCAATATTTTATAAATTTCATATTAGTTTTTGAGCAAAAAATAATACAATTATGTAAGCTTACAATTCCAGATACATGCCATACAATATAATATACCATGCATTTAAATTCATGTAAATTCTAAAATTGTAAAAAAAAAAAAAAATTCTACTGAAAAAAAAGAACCAGAGGCTCAGTGTGGCTGAGCCTGTATCGCTCACCTGACTAAAATGCTTTTAAAGCAAATTTGTATTCCAGTGATGAAAAAATGCACTGTTTATATCAGACAGAATGGCTAAGGAAATCACTGTAGAACTATATGTACCATTCACAGTTTTTTCAATATGATTAAAATCACATCTCTCACTTGCTCCCTCATTTTTGATATAGGCGCGGAGTGGGAGATCTGAGGAAACACTGTTTAGGGGCATATGTGAATGAGCCATTGTTGTAACATTTATTGTCCAATGAAATTTCAGCTTCCGAGATTTTGAAAGTGTTTTGCCTTTATTGTATATGAAACGGGCAATTTGAATTTGTCAATCTAAGTAAAGGACCTTCCATACATCATTCCCATAAAGTTTGGTTCAATTTGCTTCAGTAGCTTTAGAGGAGATAGCAAATATATGCTATTCCCATAGGGTTAAACTATGTTCTGTGCTGGCAGCCATCTTTTTTGGCAGATCAAAAAAATGTCCACAATCTAAGTAAAGAACCATCCATACATCAGTTCCTGTAAAGTTTGATTCAATTTGCTTTAGTAGCTTCAAAAGAAACAGCAAATATATGCTTTTCCCATAGAGTCCAATGTGAAACAATGTTCTCCACTGGCAGCCATGTTTTATGGCAGATCAGGGAAATTTTGGCAATCTATGTAAAGGACCTTCTATACATCATTCCTGTAAAGTTTGGTTCAATTTGCTTCAGTCATTTCTGTGGACATAGTCAAAAATGCGTTTTTCCCATAGGTCCAATGTTAAACTATCTTCTGCCCTGGCGGCCATGTTTTTCGGCGGATTAGAAAAATTTTGGCAATCTAAGTAAAGGACCTTCTATACATCATTCCTGTAAAGTTTGGTTAAATTCGCTTTAGTCATTTCTGAGGAGATAGCCAAAATGCGTTTTTCCCATAGGGTCCCATGTTAAACTACCTTTTGCTCTGGCAGCCATGTTTTTTGGCCAATCAGAAAAATTTTGGCAATCTATGTAAAGGACCTCCAATACATCATTCCTCTAAAGTTTGGTTAAGTTTGCTTCAATAGTTTCAGAGGAGATAGCCAAAATGTGTTTTTCCCATAGGGTCCAATGTTAAACTATGTTCCCCGCTGGCAGTCATATTTTTAGGCGGATCAGAAAAATTTCGGCAATCTTTGCAAAAGACCTTCCATACATTATTCCTGTAAAGTTTAATTGAATTCGCTTCAGTCGTTTCAGAGGAGATAGCCAAAATGTGCATTTTCCCATAGGGCCCAATGTTAAACTATCTTCTGTGCTGGCGGCCATGTTTTTTGACGGATCAGAAAAATTTTGGCAATCTAAATATAGGACCTTCCTTACACCATTCCTGTAAAGTTTGGTTAAAGTTGCTTCAGTCATTTCTGAGGAAATAGTCAAAAATGCAAATTTCTCATAGGGTCCAATGTTAAACTATCTTCTGCGCTGGCAGCCATGTTTTTTGGCGGATCAAAAACATTTCGGCAATCTAAGTAAAGGACCTTCCATACATCATTCCTGTAAAGTTTGGTTAAAATTGGTTCAGGGGTTTCAGAGGAGATAGCCAAAATGTGAAAAGTTTACAGACGGACTGACAGACTGACAGACTGACAGACTGACGGACGGACTGACGGACGACGGACGCCGAGTGATGGCAAAAGCTCACATGGCCTTTAGGCCAGGTGAGCTAAAAAGGAACAAATCATAAAAATTTCATCATGTTTACAGCACATCAAAATGAAATGAAATCTGATAATAGAGATAGGAAAATCTCTAGTAATGTTTTTGTCTGTCCCAGCTGTGCATTCAGAGACATACATCAGGTCTTCAATTACAGAGAAGAATATTTTTTCTTCCACAGTTAAAAGTCGCAAAGTAGAAAAAAAATTACTAAGTCCCACAGTTTATTAGTTGTTTTGTTATTGAGCTTTCAACTGAGTTATTTCTTTTTAGGCCAAAATGTTCTTTCAGGCAATACTTCAAAACTTGCAAAACTTCTGGTTTTTTTTAAAAAAAAAAAAAAAAAACCAACAACATTGTACAATATTACATATTAATTAATTTTCATTCTATTAATATGAACCAATATTGTACGTCAGATAAAGCTTATCTTTACACATGGACATATAGTTACTTATTCTCAACTGTGGAAGAAAAAAACCTAACTGCCAACACAACATCAATCAATGTTCATACTCAAATTATGCCACATGAAACAGCTACAGTAGCTAAATGCTTGAAAAAGCAAATTTTAGTTTTAAGTTTAATAGACCAGGTAAAATCCTTTAAATATCTAATTCAAAGGATTTGAAAATTAAAATGTCATTCAAACATTTTTAAAATTAAAATCTAATTCAAACATTTTCAAAATTTAAATCTAATTCAAATATTTTCAAAATTTAAATCTAATTCAAACATTTTCAAAATTTAAATCTAATTCAAACATTTTTAAAATAAAAATACATACATGTAGCTGTTTTATGTAGGTATAACAACATCCAATATAAATTTAAACATGCAAATAGCATCTTGTAACAACATTTCAACGATAGTGATAAATTAACCAAGCACATGTTTTATTCCTGAATAATTAAGCATGATGGAACCAACTTGAAAATTGTACAAACCAACCAAAAACTGTAAATTCTTCACATGATTACTGGAAAGTTATGATGCTGTCAGAGTGTGTAATAAGAGTGTACATATAGGTTTTACTGAGCATGTTTTTGGTTCTTAAAGCAATCAAACTAAATATGAATGGTTTTATGGTTAGCATCACATACAGGATGAAATAACCTTTGAATATCTGAATACATGAATAAATGAGTGTGTCATGCAAAATGACTGTTAAATGTTTCATGCATTTGTAAAAACTAGGGCAGTCTCTTGTGAGACAAGTATCCTCCGTCCCAAGACAGATGGACAGACACTAAATTTTGAATGTGACACATATTATCAAGTTTGAATACATTTGTGTCAACTTTGATCAAAATCCACCCATAGACACCAAAAATATGGAATGGACACAATATTGGGCACAGCAAATAAATGGACAAAAGGGGGATTCCTATACTCGTACTAACCAGGTTATACACAGCTAATATGCTATCAAATATATCAAAAACAAACACTAAACCATTTCCGAATCACAATCCAGAAGCAAAGTAAAAACTTTGGAACTGACAAGTTAGGTTAGACATGTGAACTTCCACCAGGGAAGTGAGGCCAGGTGCTCTGGAAGGATAAGCACCTCCTGTTTAGCTAGCTACACCCGCCACGTGTGTAATCAAAATTGTGTGAAAGAAACATGGAACTATGAGACGTCAAATATATCCAAGGCAATCCTGGACACAGAGACATCAAACTTATCAACAATACTGTGATGACGGCCATAAAACTTTTTTGAGGGCCTTGATAAGCCTAGGCTTATGATATAATTGAACTATTGTTTGAAATTGGCACCATGCATTTAAAACATTTTGTCAAACAAAATCAAGAATGCAGCAATTACCAATTGTAACACAAATTTATACTATAAAACAACCAAAACTCTATAGGGAAAAAACCCAGAAAAGTTACAATAAAAAAAAGAAAATAAATAAATAATAAATAAATAAAATAGATATTACGGTACAACTATTTGAGAACTTAAAACAATATAGATCTAAAATTCTAAAATTCTAGTTACTATGACAACACCTGTGTACAAAAACAAAACATTACAGATAGGAGGATATTAAAAATTTTGGATTAAGAGTTCAAACCCACATAATTCGGCGGTTGGCTTAGACAAATCATTAGCGGTCTGTTCTACTTGACTTTTAAACATTGATAGTATCCATGTTAACCGATAGTCCAACCGAACATGCATTAAATACTGGAATAAACAGGAGTTATATAATAGATAAATACTCAATCATGTCATACATATTAATATGCAATACCGAAATATTAGTGTGCATGTATATTAAATATACAATAATGGCAACTGGTTACTATGACAACCAGTCATGTCTGTTATACCCTGGTAAAGCAAATAGTTTTAAGTTCTGAGAAATAATGACAAGACAACCAATAATCCAAGTAATCTTCAAATAAGTCACAGGACAAAATTGGGTATAACCACCATTGAAAATATTGAGTTTTTCAAATGAGACAATATTAAAATGTACCAAACTGAAATCAAAACTTGCACCAAAGAAAACACTGAATGAGCAAACACACCTGTCAAAAGAGAAACTGACTAGTTAATCAACAATCTTTCTAAAGTCTCTAATAACTAAATACTACTACAGAATCTGATAGGAAAATACTAGCAATATAACAAAATGTAGCTGGTGAAACTAGTGTGTGATACTGAAAATGTCCAAAACTTGAAACAAACATTATTTCATTTAAAAGTAAGTATTGTACATACATGTACTGATATTGTCACACAATGCTTCATCTCAAAATACAATTGACAATACTGGAAACCAAAAACTTCAAATTATCACTTAAGCCTTACCCACTCAGTTCAAATACAATGTATTTATCCATGACAAAGCAAAGACCTTAAGATTTTGCCTTGTACAAGCATGATCATGATGATACAGAGGTACAGGATCATATTTACATCTATAGATTCATAATAGCCAAACACATTCTGTTACTCCATCAGACAAGCACATAAACATTAATTTTCAAGATGAAAGCACACATTGCAGGCATGGAAGGAATGTGAAACTGAAAGCCAATGACATTTGTCCAAATTGCTGCCAACACTGTAAGCTAATGGACATCAAACCTTGACAGAAAATTATACAACCCTTTTCATTTGTTGAACAAGTTTATTTACAAAGAGAAGATAAAACAATAATAACTCTTTGCAAAGTTTCAAAAAAGCTAAAACCCATAAAAATCATTTGAAGTCATCAATTAGCCAACAATAAAATCATCCATGTCATTTTGTCAGAAATAATCTTGACTCAAATTTAAACCACAAATCAATATGTAATTCCATTGAAATTTGGAGGCTGAAAAAGACCTTTATCATAAAACTTCAAATAATGTTTACCTCGTAACCAAGGACAACACAGAAAATTAACATAAGTATTTATAATGACAAGATAATAATTTACATGATATCTGGATCAAAAGTTTGTGTGACAAAATTTTACATATTATAATCTACAATATAAAATTACATAAATGACAATGTTCTTATAGCCTGCAAATAAAAAATATGTAAATGCAACAATGTTAAAATCTAGGCATTTCGAGGATAATTTCCAGTAGCAGAATGTGGAGAGCCAAGCAATCAGCAGTAAGCTTTAAATCTGCAGTGATTGTTAATACACACAGAAAAATATCAAAAGGCTGCACAAATATAGTATGTCAAGTTTGATCTAGCCGTTTGACCTTTATTATGAATATTCAAACAGACATATCTATTGTGTAATTTAGAGGGTATATAAAGTTGATAATTAAAGATAGCTGATAGTTATACTGGGTATCGGTTGTTTATGGTAATGGAACATGCTGTCTTACCCGAATTAAACAGTTTATTAGCCCAATCTAAGATTCAAATTAAAGGTCAAACAGCCAGGTCAAACTTGACACACTATATAAACATGGATTGGCACTTAATTATAGATTTTGATGTTTTAATGATGTCTGTTTAAATGAGGAAAACAACACACAATCTTTGGTGGATTTTTTTTTGTTCCAACTTACTAACGTCCCCCTCATCATCATTATCCTCATCAATGGTTTCTGAAAAGTCATAACAAAATAAAGAAAATCTAACATGCCAAACAAACTACTACCACAAAGAAGAGAGACAATACATAACTAAATGTTATATAGATGTATTAGAAAGACAGATGGAAGAAAATACATGTACATAAAATGTAATTAAAATAAAACAAAAAAGTTCAATAATATAATGACACAAACAACCCTATTCTCTTGTGGTGTTGTGTAATGTTTTTACTTATGATTGAATAAGTTAATTTTTTTGGAATTATAAATTCATGGCAACAGGTCTTTAAATGCAAAATAAATGAATAACTTGGAACATAAGATTAACATTCTGAAGATAGTTTAATAGTTAATAGAGTGAAGTAATGGGGTTTTAGGCCAAAGTCAAACATTTTTGACTCAGTTCTGGGATGGTGGAGAAAACCAAAGTACCTACAGAAAACCACCAACTTTGGCAAGTAAACTGACACACATACTACTATATGTCCAAGTAGGGTTTAAACCTAGGTGTTAAACATGTTGTGATCTATAAGTGCACATTAGGACCACTTGGCCACTGATGTCCCGATGGTATCTAGAAAACAGTCTCTTTATTATTGATAATAATGTATTATTCATTTTTTTTTTTTTTTTTGCAATATTGATATTTGAAGTGATATGTTTATATAATGGTTTTCGAGTGAATTGTTTATATAATGGAAAATTTAATTTCGTATAAGTTGTAATGTATGCAAATGTGTAAAGAACTAATAATTTTAGTAACAGAAGCTTGAAAAAAGTATTGCTGTGCAAATAAATGACATTTCTTCCAGTGTTTTAAGCTGTTATTGAAAACTATTTCACTATATAAAATGCGAGTGTTCTGAAGCCAAAATATAATAAATACCGTACTCATGATTCCCAAAGCCAAAAAGATATATGAAAAACCATATAATGAAAATTGTAAATGTTAGTAGCAATACAGTGTCAGTGTATAAAATTAATAAATATAGTATTGTACTAGTATTAAAGTGTGTATATATATAACTATTGTCACGCCTGAAAAGTGTGAGACGTGGTAGTCATGAAGTTAATGTCAGGGCTGTTTCTCAATCTTTTGTGAATAGGGCCAAGACCCTTGTAAGTGTGAAAATAAGCAAACAGCCAAAAATGTGAAAATGGAAAATATCATAATGGTAACAAAACCCTAAAACAGACAGGCAAAATCGTGTTTAAAGAACTTGATTACTAATATATATTACTTTTATTTGTTTTCAGACTTGAATTTATATTTATTTTGATTTATTTTACCATCTTCATAGTTTTTTTTTTTTTTTAACTGTGACAATCAGTTTTCTGGTTGTTAAAAAAATAATACTATATTTGCCTCAGTGTTCATTCTAGAACAAGGCCATAAGGTCATTGATCCCTAATTTTGTCAAATGACTCCATTGTTAAGGCCTTAGCAAGCTATATTTAACATTACATGAATACAAAGTGTGCCATATCTAACATTACATTTAATACAAAAATATTGTTGTTAGGGTGTTTTAGAGGAAGTTTTTTGAAAATGGCCCCTCTGAAAAAATCCTAGAATGAACAAGTCCATTGATTCCTTTTCTTGCTAAATGATCCCATTGTTAACGCACCATATTAAACATGACATGAATGCATAAATATTGATATCATGGTGTTTTAGAGGAAAGTTCTTGAAAATGCCCCCCCCCCCCCAAAATCCTAGAAGGAAGACTGGTATCTTAAATGTAGCACTTTTCAGATGAGACGAACGATCCTCAGATCTCTTGTTAGTAATATAAAAATCCTTATATGTGTGTAAAATAGAGAAGAAATTTACCATCATCTCTTATTGTGTTATTTTCATCAAATTCTCGTCTGAATATGGACAGTAGACATGTTATACGGTAGTCCAACCTCACATCCAAAATAAACTGAAAGACAGAAAGATTATCTAACACAACAGATTTACAAACAAAATAAATATACTGATAAATGACATTAAATCATTCCATTCATAAATCTATATAAATAAAAAGTCTATGGCTAAGAAGTTAAAATGAAATTTTAAATCTTCCTGGGATAACTTCTGACTCTATCTCAAAACCATTTGTGTTGATTAATTGGGGAATATTTAGTTTGACTATAAAACTATCATGGACATTGGAATTATCAACAAAATTAAATTTTACAACAAAAAATTGTGTATGGACAGACTACACTTAATACTAAAATACAGTGCTTTTCAAATTATTTTGCATCAACTTCCATCTGGATAAACTTTTGCATATTTTCAGAGCCTGGACATAAAATGGGGGCAGTAAATAACTGCAGTTTGATTTTTCCATAGAATATTAAGTCCCTAAACCCCACCCCCTCACTTGAGTCTAAATCATGAAACTTTACAGTCCATAATATATATATGCCCTGTTCTGTTCAGTAGTGTGAGAAAAGTAGGCCACAGATAAGAAAAACATGGTTAAAATTTCAAAGGGACACAACTCTTGAGAAAGGAATATAAAATTCCCTAACAATACCCTGGCATTTCCTTATTTTTCAAATTCCCTGACATTTTGTTTCAAATATTCCGAGAGTTGCCTGATCTTAAAAAAAACAAGAGGCCCATGGGCCTTAACGCTCACCTGAGGAAGAGTACATATCTTATGCAGAGGTTCAATGGTCAATGACATTAATAAAAGAGAATATCAAAATTTTCAGCAGTAAGGGCCAATAATATGCAAGTATTTTTGCAAATTAATTATAATAATTATTATATAAGGATGCTATATATAACATATTTAAAGTCTAGCTACAATATATAATATAAACAGCTAAAACATCTGTATTTTAAAATGTGCATTAGGTTAATACCTACAATATTCCAATATACATGCCTATACAAAGAGTTTATAGTTTTTGAGATAATTAACCATTGAAGTATTCATTTGCATCTATGACCTTGACCTTTGAACCTATGACCTTCATTCATATATCAAAATGATCGATAGGCCAATACCTACAATATTCTAAAATACATGCCTATACAAAAAGTTTATAGTTTCTGAGATAATTAACCATTTAAGTAGTAGTTTGCATCTATGACCTTGACCTTTGAACCTATGAACTTCATTCATATATCAAAATAATCTTGTGCAAATGACTACAATATTCTAATATACATGCCTATACAAAAAGTTTATAGTTTCTGAGATAATTAACCTTTTAAATATTCGTTCGCAGCTATGACCTTGACCTTTGAACCTATGACCTTCATTCATATATCAAAATGATCATTAGGCCAATACCTACAATATTCCAATATACATGCCTATACAAAAAGTTAATAGTTTTTGAAATAATTAACCTTTTAAGTATTCATTTGCATCTATGACCTTGACCTTTGAACCTATGACCTTCATTCATATATCGAAATGATCATTAGGCCAATACCTACAATATTCCAATATACATGCCTATACAAAAAGTTTATAGTTTTTGAGATAATTAACCATTTAAGTATTCGTTCGCATCTTTGACCTTGACCTTTGAACCTATGACCTTCATTCATATATCAAAATGATTGTTAGGCCAATACCTACAATATTCCAATATACATGCCTATACCAAAAGTTTATAGTTTTTGAGATAATTAACCATTTAAGTATTCGTTCGCATCTGTGACCTTGACCTTTGAACCCATGACCTTTATTCATATATCAAAATGACCATTGTGCCATTACCTACAATATTCTGATATACATGCCTATACAAAAAATTCATAGTTTTGCAGATAATTAACTATTTTGGTATTCTTGGACAGCTGTGACCTTGACCTTTGAACCCATGACCCTGATCTATGTATCAAAATGATCGTCATGTCAATACCTACAAATAACTGAAAATCCTACGCCATTATCACAAGAAATGTTAAAAAAATAGCATTTTTTATCAAAGGTCAAAAACTGGGACATGACCTTGACCTTCGACCTTGACATCAATTGAAAGAAAATTGCAAGACAAGATCAACAGTGAAAACTCCATACAATTATCTTCAGCCGTTATGAAGTTATAACAATAAATGTCTCATTTTAAAAATTACGTAATTTTACGCAAAAAACGCGTAACTTATTTTTCGTCTAATTTTCATGAAAAACACAATTTTAATGTTCCAAGGTATGCTGAATCCAAATATCCAATCAAAATTTGCCTGCACCTTTTGGTTTCAGAGAAGAAGATTTTTTTGTCTATTTGCTATTTTTAGTAACAGCAGCCATCTTGTTGGGCGTGGCCAAACCCCGAACACAATTTTGAAAGGCTGTTACCTAGGCATGATAGTCACCGAGTTTCATCAAATATGGCCCAGTAGTTTTGGAGGAGAAGATTAAAATGTAAAGTTTACACACGACGCACGACGGACGACGCACGACGAACGACGGACGACGGACGACGGACGGTGATAGATTGCAATAGCTCATCTGAGCTTTTTGGCTCAGGTGAGCTAAAAAAATTCCAAGACATTTCCCGGATTTGTGGAAACCATGAATTATCAATTAAAATGAACTTAGAAATACCTCCCTCCTCCTCTCAAACTCTCACACAATCAACATGCAACACAAGTCTTTTACCAGATTAACTTAAAGTGTGTTGAAAAAACAAATAAATAAAACAAAAAATAAAAACAATATCACAAGACAAAAGACAACAAAAATAAAGAGAAATAGGATAATTATCAATTCAACTGAAAAAGTTTTATCATATAAACCATAGACTCTATCACAAAACATAGTCTAAAGTCAGACAAGCAGAGATGTAATCCTGGCTCTCACACATATGTGCATCATTGTGGTACTATCAGTTTAATTTACAAGTACCAATATGTGGATTTCACAAATCCTTCACATGTACTAATTTGAGTGAGTGAATTATAGTTTAAACCACATCGCAATTATATATAGCAATATTTCAATTTTACTTCATTATTAAGCATTAAAGAAATTTAAAATGTGATAGCAATTTAAATTTCTTTACAGCTGTCTAAAAGTAAAATAACTGCATTTAAATCCAGTTACAGCCATATAAATGATGTCACATTCATAAGCAAGTCATGTGATCAAAGCTCATATAAATTAATTCATTGCTCTCAAACAAAGCTTCATGGTACAAAATAATTGGAAATGAAACTATATACACATAAATAACCAAAGACAGTGCACTGTTGAACAAATTATTTTTAAATATCTTTTTAAATTAAGTGCTAAAATAATTTCAGTGGCACACTGAAAATAAAGATATTTTTATGGGAAGGTTTATGCATGAATCTTATCCATCTCTTTCTCACACATGTGTGCTGATATTTTAACTTTTGTGACACAATCTGTAAAGCTCAGTTTTCAGGAACTTTTCTTTCCCTTTTATATTGTAATTTATTATATGGCTGTAAATGATACATGTATAAGGTTATTGAACTGATATTGTGAAGTTAACTCGACATTTGCATGAGCAAATTTAGGGTCTACATGGGACAATATTTTACAATATCAGTTTATTTCCTTTACTTTCTACTATAGTATTCCATCTAAAATACCATGTTTGCCTCACAATACATAAATATTGCACTAGTTCTTGTATAGGGATATAAGAACTAGTGCAATATGACAACACAGCAATGTGACAAGGTCTTCAATTCGGGAAAACCTCAGACCTGAACAAGGTTTATGTGCAACTATCTAAATATTTATATACACAGTAACACCTCAGAACTTATCCTTCAATTTTCTGCGAAACATAATTGCTATATAATAATAATCATTATAATTAAAATTGTACCTTTAATATTTCTATTATTGTTAGTTTAGTATCCATGACAAGTGTATCTATGTCTTCTACTGATTTCTTTGATGGCATCACATCTACTAATTTATCTTGTTCTGAAAATAAAGAAATAAATCAAGCTATTAATTGATACCCGTATAACTTCCAAAACTCTAGATGTAAATTTCAGATTTCAATGTATCAGTAGTGTTCAGACTGATTTGCTTAAGGAAAGTACATGTACAATAATTTCAGTCTGACATTCACACGACCTTGGGGTCTAAGATGCCTAAAGCGTGCACTTACCAGTAACAGCACCTCTCAACCCATAGGTTTAAATCCCGCTCAGGACAAATCTTAATGCGAGAAAGTTTGTCAGTTTGATTGTCAAAGGTCGTTGGTTTTCTCTGAGCACTCCAGTTTCCTCCACCGTCCCAAAACTGACAACTCGATATAAGATAAAGAATCTTGACTGTGGTGTACAACACATTACTTCACTCCAATCCAATCCATTCTGATATTCAGATGTACAAAAAGATAAGTACATATCACAAACCTTTTAATCTGGTAATTAAAATTTATATAAATTTACCTGTTTCTGTTTTTGACACTTGATGTCGAGGCACAATTTCTTTTTCTGGACATAATCCAATATTTTCAATAATGTCTTTGTTAAACGTAACAAATCACTGAAGGAATAAAATCCAAAATAAATCAGCTGCTTGGCCAAGTTCACAACCTGATAAAAATAATAAAAAATATTTTTTTAAATATATGAAATATGACAAAACAAAATAAGATAATTACATTACAGTTAAAAATTTGTTGTAGATTTTTATGTCTCACACATTGCACATTTGAATAAATTTTTTAAAAAGAATTTGGTGTGTAAAAATATATACAACAACATCAATTATCTATCCAAATCACATGAAAGTTTTCCAAAACAGAATGCACAAATTATCAAGAGGTATTGACAGGGTTCCTACAGACATTTGGACTCAAAATATAAGGGACTTTTTAGGGTCTTTTCATGGTCTCATTTGCAAATTTAAGGCCTTATCACAGGGACAATTTTATAAGAAAAACATTGGTGCAAATACAATTAAATCAATAAAACAATTACTTACATGTCCATAGTAACGACACTTGAAGTGGGGTTGATTTTGGGTGTTCGGGAGGGCCAGGTACCTTTAAATCGCTCATTTCAATGTAACTTATTTATTTATTTTGTCAGTCTATTTACAACCATTTCATATCAACACCTAATTGGCAAAATTCAAGGGCTTTTTAGGGCTTCAGGATAAATTCAAGGGCTTTTAGGGCAACTTGTTTAGGGCAAACCTCAAAATTTAAGGACTTTTCCAGGCCTGTACGAACCCTGATTGACTAAGTGTTACAAAGGTGAACACAATTAATACTTACTCAGAAATTGAACTGATACAGAGAATTTACAATAAACTAATAGATATACCTGATATGTAAGTTTGTTTTGTTTTTTATCTGCGAATGAGCCTTCTTGGTTAACTACATTACACAAATAATCCTCTACAAACATAATAGTGGCAGAAAATCTAGGTTTAACTTTCTCCTTCTCTAGATCTTTACCAATACTGGATTCATAACTGAAATATATACATAAAATACAGTGTGAAATATATGTATAGAACTAAGGAACTGTTAAACAATGATCGTTTCTAAAGATGGATAGTCAATAATAGCAATCAAACAATGATTGATTTCTATAGACAGGTGCTTCAATGAAATATGATGTATAATTTTTTTTCCCAATACTGGACAGATAACTGAAAATATACATCAAATAAAGCATGTGTACAGAATAATGTTCAAACAATGATCGGTCTATACTGACAGGTTGTCAATAAGTTAAGTTGTACAAAATGTCTACATTTATCATCATAAAATTATTTGTTCCTTACTGTGAACACTTTTTCTGCCAAAAGAGATTTATTTTTTAGCCAAATTTAAATTTTGTTGCCAGTGGCAATGCAATTCAAATAGCAAATATCAGTAGCAAAGTCAATTTTACCTATAATGCCACTAATGACCAAAATCAGATACATCTGACTTCTTATTTTGAGGTTCATAAAGAGAAAACTGTTATGTTATTTCTGTCTTATAGCTTGTATCATTAACAACATTTTGATTTATGATATACAAGAAAGATGGCACATATAGGCATTTCCTTAAAGTGCATGGCAGAGAAAGTGTTGAACTGTCAACTGACAGTTACATTCACATTCAATCTTACTTTTTCCCTAGCCATTTGTAAAGGATTTTTTTGAGAAAATACAAAAAATACATCACTGGTATATAGATATTATTTTGAAACTTCAAATTTCTTTAACTTATTCTGTTAATCAATTTACTTTTGTTTGCACTCCTTTTATCATTAAAAGTGAAAAATTAAAAAATTTAAGTTAAAACGTAACAGTTAAAATTTAACAATTAATATTTGCACCCTTTTAAAAGAAGAAAAATGAGGTATAAATAATTTGCAGAAATACTAGGAGTAGCTTGGGATCTAAAGGAGATATTTTATTATGATTAATTTATCATATAAAGAATATGGAGTACATGTATATATGTTTATATACTGGCATGTGGATACACTTATATTCATATGAATTGGTCAGCATTCAAATCTATTTCTTACGTTTTTATCCTTATTTGGAAAAAGGGATAAAAATAAATCTAATGATAATTTTACATTTCTGTCATGTTAAAAATATTTTTATGATTGTAAATATAAGAAAAAACATACTATTTGAATGGATTCAATCAGTATTATGAATGAGAGTCAGGAATAACAAATTTAAAAAGTTCTACTTCGCAGTTAACTCAAATGCCCCTCGACATCACCAATACACTTTGTATTGTTATGGTTACTAATGCTAACAAAGTGATGTAAATGGTAATGACATAAGATAAATAAATAAGCTTTATGGTCAATAATTCTGTTTGACATTCAAACTATATAATTGTCATAAATTGTTCACATTCCAGAAATAAAACATGAATGATGCTACAAGCACACCATGCCTTTTTCAATCTTCAATTTTAAAACAAGAATCATACAAAAAATGAAAATCACACAGGTGTCTTTAAACATAAAACTGATTAGCAACGGTGACATTAAACACTCTACATGTTAGTTAGAAGATGAAGTGTGCTGGTCATTTCAAAAAACATTTTCTGAAAAATCATGCGAGTTAGGATAAGTTGTTTCTGGATTTGTCCAGAATAAGTATCATCAACTCATACACAGTTCAATATTCCAAACCCACATTATTTCCAACTGACATACCAGTAGACGAAACACAAGTGCAAGCTCTAATTTTATTTTTTAATATATCAGACGTTTAATCTACTGGGCATTTAGAATGAGTACCTTTGATTCATATGGTTTGATTTTCCAAACCCACATGATTTTCAACTGACATACCTTCTAATTAAAGAAAGTAGACGAAACACAAGTACTAGCTCTAATTTTATTTTTAATAGTCGACCTTTCATCAGACTTTTAATCTAATGGCCATTTAGAATGAGGACCACTGATAATACAGTTTGATTTTCCAAACTCACGTGATTTTAATTGACACACCTTGGAATTTAGGGCAGCAGCCACAAACACAAATTAAAGCCCTAAATTTTATTTTCACAATGCTGAGATGGCATGAACTTTGGTGTGTAAAATGAATGTCACAATAGTATTTACCATGATGCATTATTTATTGATTTTCATATCAAAAACCTTGGTAGACTTGTTTGACAACATACCAGAATTATACAGTAAGTGTGATAGAATCAAACAGTAAAATAAAAACCAACACCATATAATTTTGTAAGTTTAGGGAAGAAATCATAGATAAGATTGATAATTGTCAGAATTTGGCACCGATTGGTGATAAAATATATTCCATATACCAGTACTATGCAATCTCCTGAACTATTTGTGGAGAGCTAACACAATTTTAATGAACTTTAAATCTATGTCATAGCATAAATACTATGTTTTCATTCCTGATGGCCAAATTGCCATTGGCTTCTAATTTCTGTGACATTCTTTCAGAAAGTAACTATTTTAGCAAATTTGTTAAAAGGAATTTTTTAAAAAAAAGACTAGAGTATCACAATTGTTTTAAAATTTGGCTACTAATAATTTTTCATTTGTGAAGACCTAGAAATATCTGATGTTATAAAATTCACATTTTAAAAAATGTAATTATCTTCCTAAAAAAATAGAAATTTAAAACATTAGCTTACTACTTATGACATGTATAGAATGATGTATAAAAGTATGTATGATAAATATTTGAATCAGGTACCAGTAGTTAAAAGAACAAGAGTTGGCTTATAATCCTTTCACCCCTGAATTTAAAACAATCTGTTCTTAGTTCTTTGATTTTGGGTTGTACCATTTATCTGTCAGGGTGAAAGGATTATATTAAAATCCTACTTTCTACATCATGCTACAAAAATATATACAAAATACATGTATACTCAAGTCTATGATAAAAATAAATAAAAAGAAACAAAGTTTCATGTATACAGTATAACCTCCGAAAACTGAATACCCTGGACCAGAATTTTCCTTGTCGTTGGCCTTTACTAGTTCGCCCTGTGTCAGTATAATGTGACTGGGGGAGTGGTACACTTGTCTGCCCATACTGACTTGGTGAGCTAGCACCTTAAACGCGCCCTGAGTGTGCCTGGTACAAGGCAGACCATACAACACACTCCGCACTTCACATGAATACATGGAATTGTTCATAGATTAATCAATAGAGATTAATAAACTCGTTCTCGTCGCGAATAGCTGAAAAATTGCTGATGTGACATTAAGCAACAACCAACCAACCAACCCTCTGGACAAGATAACAAAATATGTTTTTGACAGGTTTCGGTTAATAAAGCTAATATGAAGTGATTTGCCATCTGTACTTACGATAGAATTTCAGAAGTTAGCTTCGTTTCCATATGCAAGAGAGAGTGTTTTTTTCTATGTACATTGGTTATATATTGAGAGAATATAAATAATTTTACGTATTTCATTTTTTGATATCTACTTACAAATGAAAAGGTATGCCATATTACTTGCACAACTTCAGATGCCATCATGGCAATGATGAACATGATTTAATGATTTTTGCAGATCTAGGGAATTTGTTTATAGATTTTACTGTTAATATGCTATTAGTTGCAAGTTAAAAGCTTCATTAATTATAAACAAACTTTTATCATCTTTACAGTAGATGACACAATAAAGAATTTTTGTGCAATAAAAGTCTTCAGAGTACATATTTTATTAAAAACTTTAAAACAAAAAAATGTCATGTATTGACAAACATTTTGAATTGTAATTGGAGTATGAAATTTACCATATTTTAGGGGGAAAGAAGATGGGTTTTATGGTCAAATACTGAACACCAACTCCCCTTCTCCTCTCTCAAAATTAAGTTCAAACTGTTTTAAGTTTTTCAGTCAAAGGTTCATAACTCCATGGAAAATGAGCAAATAAACTCTGGTTAACGATATGCGCATCTCCTATCAATGTTGTTGCTTTGCACTAAATTCCTGATATAGTGTGCATGCTCTATAGTTTTAGAGAATTAGCACAGACAAGAATTTCAGACAGACAGATTAACAGAACGACAGAACCTCAAATCTAAAACCCCCTCTTTCTTCAAAAGGCAGGTGATAAAAATTGGGACCAACATATCCTTTTGCTAGCCTGATTCTGTTTTTACAGTTTCCGGAGGTTGTACTGTACTTTGTTAGCAAGACTTATGTAATGAAGTACATGTATATGTTATATATAGGTAGGTGGGGTTATAACTAACACAGAGAACACAGAGAATTGGGGGTGTGTGACTGTGTGGTACATGGTATACATTAGTATGATAAAACTATGACAAACTCTCAGAACTCATACTTCTCATTGTCTTTTGTCTTATCATATCTGAAATAAGTCATAATGTCAACACAATATCAAAAACTCTAATTCTGTACACAATATTAAAAACCTAGCTCTGTATGAACACTTAAAAACTAAAGTTAATTTACAAATATTTTCATTAACCTGGTGTTAAAAAAAAATCAAAACTAATTTTTTGAAAAGACAGATTTTTTTAAAGAATAAGGTACTATCTTTTGTTTGAATTGATTTTTGATAAGAATTCCAAATGTTAAATAAAACAAGTTATAACTGAAATGGAATGTAATTTCAAAAGCGTCCCTGGAATGCACCACAAGTGGGAAAACCATGTGCATCAGTTTTTTTAAAGTTTCTTCTGAATGATCCTGTAAGTAACATTTCTTGACCCTGTAAGTTTCATTTCTTGACCCTGTAAGTTTCATTTCTTGACCCTGTAAGTTTCATTTCTTAATGCTGCCTGTTTGCCAAACGAAGGTTAACAATCTTGGACAGACCTAGCCAGGGTAAGAACCCTAACGGGAAACGTTCTTTTGTGCCAATTACATATTTTAAGAGGTATCATTTCAGCCACTAATTTGAAATTAAGGTGTTTTAAATCTGCCAGAATCTGTGGATCTTTTGCGTTAGTCTTTGGGTACATGTAATTCATGTTATCAGATGGTTATTAAGTGTTTCAAATACCAATGGTAAGTAGTAATCTGGTAATATGTTCTCTCAAAATTAGTGGTGAAATACAATGGCGATGTCATAATTATTGTTCATGCCTCCATCATACTCTCAATAAAATGAGGTAGTTGGGTACCATATTGGCACAAAAAGACAAGGGTTTTTAAAAAGTTGGTGGCAGAAATGACATACTGCTGCAAATGGGTTGTGGCAGAAAGGCAGCTAAAATGGCGCAGATTTCACCCACCGTAACCTCCCACATAAAGATATATTTCTAGTAAAATTCTCAATTTATTTACAGTTTTTTTAATGCAAGAAGTATCTACAGTGATTTCTGTGTAACAGAACATGATGTCTCTATTAAAATTATGTCAATTTTATATTTCATTCTAATAACATGCATATATAAAATGAAGTATTGAACTTGTGATTAAAAAGCATAAATTTAAATAAGTATTGAAATACTGATTAAAATAATAAATTAATTAATAAAATGAAAATTAATTAATTAAATAAATAAAACTAAATGAATGAATTTAATAAAAAAATAAAATAATATTTGACATAAAACATGCTAATATCCAGGCTATACTTGATATAGAACACAATTCATTGTATACATATATAGATGATAGATATATACAGATACTAAGGCTAAGTGAACTTGTATACTATGTGTAAGTATTCTGATAAACAAAATTCAAATTAGTCAATTCTAAAAAAATGTATTAATTGAAAAAAAAATCTGTATAGCATTACAGATTACATTCATTAAAGATTCAGCTAAACTGTGGGGTGTAAACTGTGTAAAATTTAGGGGCTCAGGAGCCATAAGCTATTAGGCCCCTTCTTATCTTAAGCCCTGAGGGATATAAAATTAATTTCATGTTTATATTTTTTGGTGCTAAAATAGTACACTCAAGAATTTTCACAGTACAATTATTTTGCATTAGTCTGTTGACTGGTAAACACTAATACTGTGTCACCTATGTTTTGCCTTTGTTGTTCCATCATGGTAACCAGACAATAAATGTTTCTCATAACATATTAAGCCATCTTTATAATTGTTGAAATAATCAAACAAATGTCAGTGAAAATAATAAAATGTGATAATTAGCAGCAAAAAACTTTACCATATTGTTACAGTAACCTTTCATTCCTTTCATAATGACTTACTCTTCTATAGAAATCTGTGTTGGAATTTCGGACCAAAGTCTGGCATACTTTACTGGTTTAACAATTTCCTGAGGATCTCGGTCAACATGCATATGTAACATAAGGCGGCAAAATGATGCTCTCAAGTCATATGGCAATACCTCATCTGACACACACCTACAACAAAAAGCATATAAACTATGGTAGCCATTCCTGGTAGCCAAAATTGCCATTGGCTACTAATTTCTGAGGAATTCTTTCAAAAAGTAACCTATTTTAAGCAAATTTGTGGAAAAATACTTTAAAAAGGACTATATTTTCACAAATTTTGGAAATTTGGCTACTAATTATTTTAAATGTATGGAAACCTAGTATAAACTATCATGTCACTCGGGGCAATCACTCAGGACAATGTGCAAGGAGGGTTCTTTAACATGCCACATCTGCCATGACACAGGGAGGTCTCTGCCCAAGAACCCAGTGACTTTCATTTCTAAATGCCAAGTGCTTGATGAAAGAATGGTCACTTCCCATTTTCAAGTCTTGGTGAGACCCGGCCAGGGTTCAAACCCATGACCTCCCACATACAAAGTGAGTACTCTACCAACTGAGTTACTGTAGTGGAATATATCAAATGTAACACAATGCAACAAAATGATGCTCTAAAACTGTATGGCAATACACTTTAGAACATATTCCTTGAAAATTTATACTTTGTAGACAGTGAACTTATCAGAGGAACAGTTATACTTTCTCTCTCTTCTATTGAAAATTGAATGCACAATGCCATCTTTGGTGTTAGCAGGGCATACTTGCTGAAATGAATAGGATGTGCTTATCCTTCTGGAGCACTGGCCTCACTTCCCTGGTGGAAGTTCATGTGTGTAACTTGTCAGTTTCAAAGTTTTTACTTTGCTTCTGGATTGCAATTTGGACATGGGTAATTATGTTTGTTTTTGAAACACAATGGATACTTTTGCATATTTATTGTTTAAAGTAAAGGCAACCATCTTGGTTCTTGGAGAAAGGAGGGGTTTCCTGGTACAAACTTTAGTATTAAATTTTACACACAGACACATATATGCACTTCACTATGGCTATGCTATAAGCTAAGCTGGCTATAGCCAATTTAGCTAAAACTGAACAGCTGTTCAACTTGAGTATGGGGCATGACAAACTCTCTTCTTCATTTCCTGCATATGTGCTAAAGCCGACTTGTAGATTGATGTAACACATACCTAAGTATCAGGTCTATATCTAACTGAGGTGATAATTTATTTATGGCAAGATACTGTCTGTCAAGGCACATGTGTGAAAACAAGTCTAACTGGTGTCTGAAATAAAAACGTTATATATGTAAAAGTGTGTTAAGATACAATGTAAATAAAATACTTTTGAATAAATAATTTCCACACCTATAAAATATTTAGCAAGGTAACCGTGGTATGGAGTACACCAGGGTTGACTCAGATTTGCAACTTACAGTACTAAAAATGGAAAATTGTTGAACTGTGACCAATTCATATTAGACTTCACAATGACTTGCAAATAAAACCAGAAACAAGAAGTTGTTGTAGATACATTAGGAGCCCCATTCCTGCAGAGCTGTAGACCATTACTATAAGTGAGTTCTATATATATATACAGGTGTACAAATAGACATGAACATTATTGCAGGAAAACCAATACTTTTATGTCAAATATCAATACCTGTAATATTCTATGATAGCCATATCATCTGCTACTTCCTGTTGTGCTAACTGGTGTCCTCCCTGATCAAAGTCGGCAGTACTCTCAGCTAGTTCCCTGATACTCTTTTGTTTGCTACCGTTATCCCAGATAAGCATGACTTCCTCTACTTCTTCGATGGTGACAATTGGTTCAGATGCTGGGGTACCATCTGGACTCTCGACTTCCATTTCTACCTCCATCTGGGTCTTCTCTAATCTATATATCATAATAATACAATATAGTAGAAATTTAAGAAAAACAAGAGCTCTACTAGGCACAGCAAAATATAAAACCTGTACACATCTTTGCCAATAAGCTGTTGGTAAAGATCACAAAAAAACATAATTTAAATGTCAAAGGGACACAACTCTCTGAAAGTTGCACAGAGTTACCTCATCAAATGGCGAACAAAACGGCACATCCTGGTAATCATGTATATCAAGTTTTGTAAGATCTTGTAAAAAAGAGTTGGAGAAGTAGGTCAGACAAACTATTACAGATGAACGGACAACATCTTACCATAATACATCTTATATCTAGAAATGGACATATAACAAAAATCCATCATCACCTTGAAAAATAAACTTAAAACTTAGCATACATCAGTTTGACCATGTCAGGTAAACAAAAAGAGATGCAACATATGGATTGCCTCTTTCTTTACTATATACAACAATTCCAATGGGGCTGTTTGACACTGAACCATGTGATCAACACCCCTTATTATTTGGAAATTGTTTACGCCACAATTTCCCAGAATAGCATCAATTTTAAGCAAAAATATTAACTGATATGATTTCACATCCCATGGAAATAATTTTTCTGCATAAATTTATGGGGTATCACATGGTATAAAGACAAAGTCCCAGTCAAATTTAAGAAATTATTGTACAATCTTGAAGTTAAATAAAGAATAATTGACAGTATTGATCCATGGTTAGTTCAAGTTAGTTTGCATCCCACAATATTTAATCTCAGCATTAATTAGAAAGAAAAATGTAGAACAATTTCAAAAACCATAAAATCTTCTTTAAATATTGTTGTGACATTTATAATGAAAATTTGCTGCATCAGCAACAAAGCAAATGTTAATAAAAAAAACTTTGCCAAAGAGTAATAAAAATCTGCTGCAAAAATCCAAAATTATGATATATACTAGTACATTTGGTACAGAAGTATTCTACAGGTACAGAAAGGGAGAAAAGTGAAAGTGGGGGTGTAGGCTAGAACTCACTTTGAGATGTTTTGTTATAACAGTCATTGAATAGAACTATGGAAGACAAAGTGTTTATATACAGGTCATATTGATACAATTTTACACTTACTAAATTTGTTGCTAGTTAAAATCTAAAAATTCTCAAAAACTAAGGTATACTCCTTCATGCAAAGTTTTTCCTTGTCTACATTTGGTTAAACATATTTGGGTCCTTCGGATATTTTTTCAACCCCTTGAAAAATTTTTGTTTCACAATTTTTATGAAAGCACTGCTGAGGAGGATGTGAAAATTTGTGGAACACAATTCATGTATTGGATTATAAACCATTTACATTATAAACACTTTGCCAGACCACATTTAAAACACACAGTAAACTATACATTATATAGAGTGATTGTTAAATAAGAGTCATATTTATTAGCAATTTGCAAATTTAGAAATTTGATCAGTTCATGCTTAATATATAAAGAACTACCTACAACTAGTATTTTATATGAATATAGAAGATTGTTATTTAATAAACTATTCCAGCATCAGATTTTTGTCAGCTATTTTTAGCAATATAATTGGAAAGAACAGAGGTAATAAAAGCAAATACCAGATCTAAATAAAAATGTTTCAAGGATAGGCTGCTTTTTACAGGTCTGTGGTATCACATGACCAAGTACGGTAGTTCAGATTACGAACTCATGATTCAAGGTCCTAGATTTGAATCCAGCCAAGCTGTGTAACAAGTCCTTAAACAAGATCTTTTAATCTCAAGCTACATTGTCTTTAGTTTGGCTATAAAATATTTTAGGAGATTTGGAATTCTTTCCATTTTTATATATTGCCAATTATACCCATTTTCTCAGAAAATCTGCAAAATTGGTATTGCATTCAAGATCTTTGCAAATTAAGACTTCTTATCAATATGGTTCATCAATGGATGCCATATGGAAAGCTATCCCTTAGCAATACTTAGGGATAGTTTCTATACAAATGAATCTTATTTCAGGGATTTGCAGTTTTTACAGCTGGTATAAATGATGGGTCCTTGCAAACAAGAGAGATAATTAATATGTGGTTTACAGATAAAACTAATTACAGAAAATTGTATCAGAATTATGAAATGAATAATTTACAGTTAGAAATATAAAAGTAATATTACTGTAGAGTGATCATTGGATATATATATAGTTGAATCTTGTTATCTCAAACCTGAATATTTTAAATTTCCAGATATGTCAAACTTTTTTTTAATAAGTCGGTCCTATGATACACAACCTAACATATTTTAATGCTTATTATTGTATGATTATTATAATGGTAACCAAAGTGTTTTCGGCATGAAGACAAAAACAGAATGATTTGTCTGTCTGCAAAATACAATTAATCAAAAAATAAGGTTCTGAAAATGACAGACCTTGAGTAAATAAGGAAAACCATACACTGAATGGTTAAATGTAAAATACACGATGGACATGGGAGTGACAGCAAAGTGACTGCTGATTACCATAAAGTATGACAAACTGTATTAGTTACTATAGTGCAGAAAACAGGTTCAAAACAGGTATTTTCTTAATATATCTTTTTTCTAATCTAAATCATAAAATAATACCATATATTATTATTTTTCAATTTTTTTGCCGCACCAGACCATATATGTTAAAAAATTTTGAAAACAAAAGGGAAAAAGTTGTTTAAGAAACTATCATTAAAATTTTGCTCTTGTTTATCATGCTTTGTGGTGGGAAGGTAGACAAGGTTTAAAACAGCCAACAGGACAGGTAATAGGTCATATGCAAATAGGGAACAGACCATTGTGTATTTCATATGCAAATTAGCTTTCTTTCTTGCATATAGCGTATATCAGGTAATCTATATATTTGTATCCAATATCTTTAACACTACTATTTATAGCAAAATGCGTGCTAAAGTTTAGAGTTGTATTCCAATGTATATAAAAAAATCCACATAGAACAATTAGTGTTTCTAAACATGTTGGAAATGTAGGTGTATTTACCGGTATGCAGGTCATGAACCCAATCTTAATCTGCATAATGGGTCAGGTAATATTCAATAATGTAAACTTCCACCCTCTACACAAATCTCCAATGTGGCATTTGGAATTGGTAATGATTACTTAAACAACTTTTTTATTTTTCCATAAAAAATTATGAAATTACACTACTTGATGCGGCAAAAAATTTCATGAAAAATGGTATATTGGGTTTTAATATTTAATTTGAAATCAAAAAGATATTTTATCAAAATACCTGTTTTGAACTAGTTTTCTACACTTTACCTCTCTTATTTTGATTGTGGTTCACAACTCAATTGGTGTCTAACTTGTGACAAGTCAAACTATTTTCATTTCCTTTGGAGTTCTAGATAACAAGATTCATCTGTAGATCTTATAGTATAGCTTGACAAGTTTATACATGACCTTTAACCTTAAATTTTAATATACAAAAGGGATACCATGTGATCTAGGTAAGATTGACTTCAAAACACAACTGATCAAATTTTGTAAATTGATATGGACACACATGTTTAAGTCTTCCCTAAATCAGATGATAGAAATATAGGCAAACAACATTGACCTGTTTGCTTGACCTTTCATTAATAATTTTCATAAAGGAGGGTCCATCCAATAAGTGAGTGTTGTTAGGATTTGCAGTTAATACATACACAATGCATATGTTTACTCTTTCAAAATAGCATTTTCTATTATTCAGATGAAATGAACACGTGTTTCCTATGCATAAATGTACTTTCCATAATAACTATTTTAATTAAAGGTCAAGCAGACAGGTCAATGTTTTTTGCCTATGCACCTTTTTTTTAATTTAGAAAAAAAGGTTAAAAGGTCAATGTAAAACTAATCAAGCTGTAAGTTTGTATTACCTTTTTTGTGGGATTTTGGTTTCAAATTTATGCACTCTGTTTAATACAAACCAATTAATTATTACAAATGTTTAGCTTTCAATTACTTCATACAAGTGTACTGACCATTAAAATCTTGTCAAATTAAATTATCTACACTAAAATTTTTAGTTTCCATGACATAAAAGTTTACTGTTTCTATGGCTACTAAGCATACATGTAAATAAAATATATAAGCATGCACATATCTGTGTTTCCATCCCTGGTAGCCATAGTTGCAATCGGCTACTAATTTCTGAGAAATTCTTCCAAAAGTATCTATTTTAGCAAATTTGTTTAAATGTAAAAAAAATTACTTCAAAAGGACTTTATTTTCACATATTTTATAAAGTTGGCTACTAATAATTTTAAATTTGTGGAAACATAGATATATGCAACACAAATGAAGTAAAATAATATTTTCTCTGTTTAATCAAAATATACAACACAACAGTCAAATTAATTTTAATCATGCTTCATACAAAATTAATGGCAAGAAATGTCCATTGACAAAAAAAAATTGCACATACAACACATACATTTTGCAAAAGCAAGTACACAAAAAATTGACCATCCATAAGCAAAAAGACCCTTCAGAAAAAATTGAAATTTTCTATATTTGTTATTTTTTAAGCACCAAAATAAATAAATAAATAAATAAATAAAAATAAAAGTGAAATCACCAAATAAATGTAGAGAAATGGTAAAATAACTGACACAAAGCCATGTTTTTTGTAACAGACTTTATTTATTGAATTCAAATTTTGTATTCTGTATTATGATTGGTTTGTTTCAAGGGCCGTTTTTGCTTCCGGAATGTCAGTCATAATACTGATACAGATTGTAGAGACTAGATCATACCTTGTTTCTATAAGTATATCCTGATTTTCATCACTAAGTAATGAGTTACATATAAGTTCTTGTGTGGCGGGTATAGCTATACTGTTAGACACACATAACACATACAGATAATCCAAAAACCTACAAACAAGACAGTAAATACATTA
Source organism: Anadara kagoshimensis (assembly GCA_021292105.1). Taxonomy (NCBI): domain Eukaryota; kingdom Metazoa; phylum Mollusca; class Bivalvia; order Arcoida; family Arcidae; genus Anadara; species Anadara kagoshimensis. The sequence continues at coordinate 12,808,270 of CM037862.1, forward strand.
TATGATAATTATCACTTTTATAAATTATTATATTTTCTCTGATACTGTGTGTAGTTTCAAGCTTCTAGGCCTTTCTGTTCATAAAGGTCAACCAGTTTCACAAACTTGACAAGAGTTTTGGTCAAAGAACATCCTTTCTAAGTTTCACTGCCATTTGTTTACTGGTTGCATTCGACTCATTTTCAAAAACTAAAGACTGTACCTAAACTTTGCAGGCCACAAACAAATCAACATTAATACAGATTCTATGTTTCAAGATTAGTTAAATATCAATGAATTTCACTATTTAAATTTTATTACATTACATAAAAGTGTTTGAAAAGATTCTTGGTTTCTCTAATGATTCTAATATTTCTATACAATTAATGTGGAAAGTTTTTCCTTGACCTAATTTATATTTTTATGTATTAATCCACTATCATAAACTGTAAATGTGTAAAAAATTTAGTGCAAATTATGATTTTGGTAAATTCACATGGACTCAAATTTATAGCTTAAATTTTGTGTATTATAACCTTGTGTTTTATGATTATATTTAACATGGTGACATATTTAAATTAGTTACTTATCATTGCAAAAACTACACATATTTGTAAATCCCTAAAGTTAACATGTTTACAGTACCTGTTGTATACTTTACCTTGGTTTTTTGTTTTTCCTAACTAAGCTTACAAATGTTTCTATTTCTTCTTTTGTGATATGTTTCTCCAGTAATTTTCTGTTATTGTTTAGCAGAGCCGTTATTGTTTCTTCTGCTAAAACATCATAACCTATTTGTTTCTGCATAAAGGCAAAATGTTTTGCAATGTACTCCTGTAAATATTAAATACTCAATAAATGCAATGTTCAATTTCCAAATAATTCTATGTTTAACTTTGTTGCTATCAATTGTTCTGAATCTTTTTCTATGCATTACCACTGTCAACAGTGTTTATAAACTTTAAGACACAGCTTTTAATGACTCAGGATGTTACCCATTTCACATTCAGAGGGCAAATTTTATTTTCCGGTACTTGTGTACAATATATTTCTGCATCTTGTAAGATTTTTCATGGTAATGTATAAATAACTTAACTAGTCTAGATCTGATAAGTTTTTATCAAGTGATTACTTGTGAATGAGTAACAAGTGTTTGACATTAAAAATGAAGACCAGTCAAAATTTCTGATAGCTAATCACACCAGCATTACCTTTACAACTTTAACCATTTTTTCATACAGCTTTGCAGCAATTCCTTTTTTTAATGAAATTTTGAACATTTCAACTATTGTCATAATGATCGTCACTAACCTGATTTTTGCGATAGTCTTGTTGAGATAATCTTAATAGGTGATAACATAATTTGCATATTTGTCTAAATGGTGTATGTATCTTGTGAGCTAATTCTTCCATTTTAAGGAATGGTTGCTGTCCAGAAAATGGAGCTTTAAGTATCTGGAACACCTACAAATAAATGATATGGATGAAAATCTTAGCATCTTTAAAATAAAATGAAACTTTGATAACTGAAGTGTATTGGAGTTGATTCTAAATTGATAATTTTTTTATGCTTTAGAAACACAATGACAAAAGTCAAACTGTGGAAATGAAATACTGTAAGAGTTAAGTGTAGTTTCATTCAAGGTGCAATAATGTTTGGTTATTTTGCAGTCTAAAATTTTCCGCAAAATTCATAATATAATATATATTTTCAATCTTTTACTTGTGGTCAGTTCACAAATCCAAAAATATTACACCCAATGAAAAGGCCCGGTATTATAAAAAGGCCCCAACTCATGGACTTGTGAAATTAAGTACATTTAGATGATTATCAAGTTATTCCTACTCAGCGCTTATTCGCTTGATCAGGAATTTCTAGGGACTGGTGCAAACACAGTGACAAGCCACACTATCTTGAATGGGACTAATGGCCATGGTATTTAAAATAAAAATATTGGAATTATCAAAGATCTATTGAAATTCAAAATTCCTTTGTTGTTTGACTGTATTTGTCAAATTGTAAGCCGGAATAGTGCCTATTTAACAAAATGTGTATACCATTACACTTTTACTTTAATATGATGTTAAAGTCAAACACAAACATAACAGCCTATGTCCAAACCACAGAATCCAAAAGAACTGATGTTTGACCTGTATCAATGACATCATTCAAAGTCACCATTACTTCCTTATCAAAGAGCAAAACGGTCATTATTATTTCCATACCTGCTTCAGAATATTTTGTTCTCTAAGTAACTTTTGTCTGTCCCTGCAGTCTTTTGGTTTGGCAAGTTCTATACGTAATGGATCAGTCCCTGTATTCTGAGACTCGACCATGGCCACAAAGTATATCAGATCTGACAGTAGCTGAGTTACCAACCTGTATATAACAAGTAAAAAATTCATTTAGTAAACATGTATTTATCATTATGTTTTTACTACAGCAGATGGTCTTATAATCGTTATACAGATGTTATATTTATATAAATATCTGTACATGTACATGTATTTTCAAATTGTTTAACAATTCAAGAATCTAAAAAAAAATTCCAGATTCCTTTTCGAAAATTGATAAACATCTATCATTTTCAGAAGTTTCTAGACAAGTCCAGAATTCAAACTTTAAAGACTGAATATCTAAATTTCTGCAATAATTGATTTGTTTAAAATAAAATTTAACAACTTCATTTTCTAAATTGCAGAATTAGTAGGATTTGACTTTGTGTAAGAGTGTCATATTTTGACCTTCTGAACATTTTGACTACGATAAGTTTGTGGATATAAAGATTTCTATACAGTCAGTGCTCAAACTAATTTATTTGTCATGTGTAAACAGAAAAGCAGTATGTATTTCTAACATGGTGGTTTACTTCAATCGATGAATTTTTCCATGATGTACATTAGGATGCCATAAAATAAAGTTGCCTTCCCAAATATCTGTCTCTTCTTTGTCATTAAAGCATGTTATTTAGGATCCCTCATTGTAATTTAAGTGGCAGATAATTCATAATAAAGTAGGATGATGCAAACATACGCTGGTCCATAATTCCCATACAATGACACCAACAAATATATTGTTTGGTGGTTACTGTAATCAAAATATTTAGCTAGACCTGGTTCAGATTTCATTAATTTATCATTGAAATTGAGTTTAAATAAGTATGCATAATGCAAATTCATTATTTGAGATCATTTCTAAACCTAACCCTGACAGAATGAACAAAAATAGCAAACATTAAAACCACATGAAAATAACCATTTTTACAATTTTTCTTTTATTATTGTGTGGGTAATTATGATGGACTAAGTATTTGTAATCTGACTGGTTTGCTTCATGAAGAAATTCATCAACCCCTACCCTAACCTAACACTGCTTTCTTCTACCTAATATTAACATGAAACTTGACTCATCTATTTCTGATGTATTCTAGTGTCTAGTTGTAATTCTAATATAAAACATGCACAAAGTTACAACAATTTTACCAATCACTTACCCATAACTAAATAACATAGTAAGATAAAGAACAAATTAGATTTATATGCCTATATAAGAAACCTGAGGTTGAATATGAAACTTTTAGACCAATGACTTCTGCAGTCGAGTAGTCTTTAATTTAACAAAGAAGCATAGATTACCAGTCTCTCACTATTCCAATTATTTAAAATTTGAGATGGTTTGGGCCCTTGGTGGTGCTAAAGCCAAACCACTGAACATTTTCTCAAATGCTAGTCCAAAGTCTGTAATTTTGTAATCAATATGTTTGTCTTTTGACTAGTGTTGTTTGCTTGTTTTATTATATACTTTTATTGTTTTGTGATATTGGTTGTGTTAGTTGTTAACAAGTGGTCTTCAGTTACAATTTAATATTTTTTCTTCTACTATACAATAACTGACTGATTGTGTATTTGTTGACATATCACCAACATTCCTTACCTAACAAATTGTCTCCACACAAGTGAAATTCACTTTATGTGGCATAATTCTTATTTTTAAGCCACATGCCCAAACCAAAGACAAACAAAACAGTTTTTATTTTAACAAAAGCATATTAACAGTTAGGCTATGGATTTATTCAAATCTGTCTGACAATGAGAAACATTTCGCGCAGAACAATACCAAGACAGGATCATTTAATTTCCAAGGTAATCAATGGATTTTGCAGTTTTTAGGGGAAACATAAGCTGAACTCTGTGGCAGCTAAATGATCCACATGAGATTGATGCAAGCTAAATGTCCCTCAATGAAGAAAGGGAACACAAAATTCTAGATTTCAATTTTTTCTTCCAAGTTATAATGTATTGATATGTTTATCATCTCTCACCTTCTCTCATTCTGTGTGATGGAAGCTCTTTCTAGTTTGGTGGCTATGTCAGCTAATACTTTACTGGCGTCATTAGCGAAGTCTAGATCTCTGACTTCCTGTGGTGATACAGGGACTATAGCAAACGCTTCCTTATCTTCTTTTATCTGAGCACATCCAACCTGTGAACATAAATCAAACATACCAATGACTTAACACCGTATCAAATAAACAAGTGTCTGTAAATCCAGATTTCAATTTAGTAATATACATTTCTATGTTAGTTCACTATTACTAAAAGATTGTATCTTTTACATTTTCTAGTAATGAATAGCTGAAATAATGCTAAAACAATAATTCACTCACTATGTTAGTTCACAAACTTTCAACTTTCTAAAATGTTAGTTATCACAAAATAAAGACAAAACATCAACAGCTAGAGTCAAGTGTAATAACTAATTATTGTGCAAATTGTAGCACAAAAGAGTTGAAAGACATATCACATGTACCAGGTAGTTATTTGAACAAACAGATCTAGAACTACCTGTGCACTATACATGTATATACTTTTTCTAACCTTTTCCAGTGCTCTTAAGTACTTTGTTAAAATTAATACAATGCCCTGCTAATTTGTCACAATCGCAGTATGAAATAACATTACGCATATTGTGTACTGACAAAACTTAGACTTACCAGTTTGTTGTAAAATAAATTAATCCATTGATATACATGTAAGTACCATTTATCATTTTTTTATTTATAGTAATGGTGATCATTTTGAATGCTGCCCAGATATGGCAAATTTGAATAAACTTCAGTTACAATTTGCCAAGTGGTTTCAGGGAAGAATTTTAAAAACTTTACTAAAGTTGCATCTAATTTGCATATTTACAAACCAGGTAGCTTTCACACAATATTTGGTTCTACTTGGTCTAGTGGTTTCATGGGAAAACATTAAAGTTCATGCATGCAAACATGCACATAAGCTTATATTTGCCATAAGCTCATTAGGCTATAGCTAGTTGAACTGAAAATCAGTTAAATTGACTTTTCTTAAACTGGTAATATCTTCTTCATGCTCCAAACATATTTCACACATGAAGCTTCAAAATACTAGAGATAAGATATGTCAAAAACAAACAGGTCACAATACAGCCAACAACTGTAAAATCCTTCGGCAAACCATCAATTCAGAATATTTCCATGGGTTGAAAATTACATTTTGTAATGGAAGGTCCAGAACCTTTTGTCTTTATTTTACCAGGTCCCACTTTAAATTTTAAAAGTCCAATATTGGCAATGAATGGTCCAAGTGCAATTATGTTATCATATAGAAAAGGCAGTATTATCCTGGTAAAAAACACACAGGTCCATCAGAGAGTCACAGTTAAAATATCTAGGGTTCCCATGTAAAATCAATAGATTCCGGATGTCAGACCTTGAAAAATTTCGAACCACCGTTTTTTGAACTTCTTGCTATTGTAAACTTTACTGTATTTTAACTACTTAGATGTATCTTGTATTCATTAAATTTATCATTCAGACAAATAATTTTTTTTTCCATTTAGAAAACAATCATTGCCTACATAAGTAGGTAATATATGTATGTCAAATATTGGTCTTTGACCCATAAAATTGTAATCTGCAAACAGCAAACTTCAAACTCAGGTAATACAACTAAATGTTACATCAGTTACATAGAAATATTACATACAATAATTACTGATCTTAATGAAAAACAATTATTACAGTTAAATCTGTCTAAATCTACACAAACAGAGCTAAATATTCTTGTAATCAGCGACCAGGGAGTCATGTGGTAAATTTTGTTTTGAGAGTTTATTTTCACTATTCAGGTTGAATGCAGGTTAATTTGTATCAGGAGAAAAACAAAATAAATGCTCTTGTTTAAACCTCTTTTCAATTTACTATTTATACAAATAAGACAGGTTTTACTGTATTTTTTTCAACAAATAAGCACAAGTCCCTGATTAAAAATCAATCTTTACAATTAATACAATATATATATATATATACTGATAATGCAATGTAAATGATCTGGTTAATATTTCTGCTACCACAATGCAATACAAAGCTGTGCACTCATAATGGAGAAACTTGGACATGTCAATAGTAATTTATGACTAATACATATATAATGTATACTATAAATGAGATTCAGCAGGGTGCCATGTGACCAATACCTTCTAATGTTTGTGCAGAACAATTTTGAAAATGTGCATTACACAAATTCATGGAATACTGTCACTTTAATGAGAATTATCAAATGATGTAATGCCATCTCCAAAAATAAAAAATTAAAAAAAATAAGCAAATTCAGTGAATTAGTATCCCTCCCCCGGCTAGCATGTACTTTTAGTGATTTGCACTTACATTCAAAGGGCCATTATTCTTAGGAAAATAAGCAAACTCAACTCAGGTTTATGACATGTGCATCTCCTATTTATGTTGTTCCTTTGCACAAAGTTTTATAAAACTGTGCTTCATAGTTTTGAAGAATTATTCCAAACAAGAAGTGTTTGGATGGAAGAACAGAGGCCAGATGGAAGTTCAAATTTAATGTCCACCTCCTTCTTCAAAAGGTAGTGGTAGTAAAAGTTTCACACAAACACTATTGAGTATCATGTGACATGCTGTTGAACCTCATTTATAATATTTCTGTGAAATTGTATGGTTATATTATATCCTAGATCAATAGTAACAAATATTTATCATTAAAATAATACTTATAATATTAGTATGTTTATATATTTTAACTTTCTTATTTTGTTTCAAATGCTGCCAAAAAATTCATTTTGAATATTGTACTGTAATCTAAATTTTGTCTTAACACACAATTTGGAAATATCCACAAAAGGACTTTTTTTAGTATTTCAACTGCTTCAAATAAGTTATACCATTGTACTTTTGATTTGTTCAAAGATTATAATGAAATAACCATTTTAAAAGATCTTCAATGGTAATATGGTAATAGAATGAACACTGAACAACACAGCAATCTAATGCATGATAAACTACCACTTTCTGTATAAATTAGTCTTACCTTTAATCAACAAAATATATAATAATATCAAAATGTTAATTTTTATGTTGGATTAAGATTATCAACTAATCTAGATGTCAGTGTGGATTAAGTAAGCTACACTAATTAATTCATATATACAACTGTACTGACATGTTAGGGGACAAAATTTTACCTAAAACCTCAAAAATATTAGACTGAGAAATTTTCAAACTAATGCACATATAACAAGCACTAGCTGTTTAAATTGTGAAAACTATAGCCACCAAAATCTATATGCTGAAATAACAAATAGCTTTCCAAAATCATCAAAAGCAAAGATGATGAAAAAGTATAATAACTCTGAAATTTTAAAATTCAAACAAATTCAAAAGTAAGAGAACTATATAATAGGTAAACATATCTTGTGTCAGAATACAGCATGTGGATACTTGCACATCTTGTATCACAAGACAGTGTTGGAATCTAAACATCCTGTGTCACAAGAAAGCAGAGTACACATAACATCTTGTGTCAGAAGATAGCATAGAAAAGCTACATACATATGTAGCTTTTTCCACACTGTCTTTTGACACAAGATATGGTTCGTCAAAATCATTTTTATTTACAAATATTTGACATCAACACTGACAATTAAGTTGTGGGTAATACACAAGCTTTATAACTTGTGCAAACAAGATAAAAATTTAACAATACATAAACCGTTAGTTAGAAGCTGATGTTGGTAATGATATTAAGCTGAAACTCATTAAGTAATTTACTAAGCATTCAGCAATGTCTTTTTTATTTTACTCCAAAAATGAAAAATTCATTAAAATATCTTAACCAAATTTTTCATTGCAGTTAAACTTGTCTATAAAGGCCACATAAGGGAACCAGTAAAAGTGGTGTTTTGGGGCAGGTGACCCTTATATACAGGTTCAAATACTATGAAAAAAGAGACATTGGGTTAAAAGTTTACTGGCCTTTAAAAGCAGGAGGTATTATACAAAAGTGGCCTAAAGGCAGTTTAACTGAAGCTCAGATTAGATTCCTTAACATCACTACTAATTCATAATCACACAGAGAAAAACACGCTATGAAAATTTCTCAGTCTAAATTTTTGGGTTGTTCTGATTTTTATTTGAAAAAATTAACAAACAAACTTACAATAAAATAAGATGCATTCTATCTACCTTCCTGGTATGTTATTACTATAGAGTTTAAGACAGCACAGTATATATTGTTTTACAGAGGATACTCACAAAACAATTTTTACGGTAATCGTCTTCGTCTTCATTTGTATCATCATTGTCTTTTTGACGATGATACCAACTAACCGAATACTAAACATTTAGACAACAAAAATAAACATAAAACACAGGTAAAGCATTACATAGTGCAGCATGGTCTTAAAAAACCTTATATAACATACAACTAGAGAAATGTAAAAATGTACCGCATGCAAATTATACAAAGGTAAATTAATGGGCTTCACTACTGTACCATGTGATACATGCTAAACTTTGACAGAATCTACTGTTTTTGCTGCTTACAGAAAATGTTCCTGTTGTGATTTCCAGAAATAACAATTTTTTTCAGAAAACATGGAATTATTATGTTCTAAAATTTGTGTTGTGATTTCCAAAAATAAAAATATTTTGATTGGAAAACAAATATTTTTAATATTTTCTTCCATATGCAATGGAAATACAGTCATTTGTTCAGTCAAATTTTAGCATCATAGAGGAATTTGACAAAGATCAAAGAAGGCTTATAAAGAAACCACAAAAATGTTTTTTGGTGCTTCAAAAAAATGTGGTAAAGTTATCAAGGATTAAAACAGTTTTTCTGTAATAATTTTGCACAAACATTTAGGGCTAAGCATCACATGGCACACTGGTGAAAGCCGTTGACAATTTTAGTAGGAACATTTGTAACTAAGTGACTTGATGAGTTATTATGATGATAGTTCTATCTCAGAACTTTTTGCTCAATTTTTCTACACAAAAAAGCAGACCATTCCCCATGCAATTAAATGTGTATGACAAAAAAATGAAATTATTCAGCCTCAAGCCATTGCAATGATTTCATATGTAGAATTTAATTTTGATACTAGTTGTGACCTTGACCTTAGATAGAACAATCATGACCTGGGCTAGTATGTTTGTCCTTGACCTTTGACAATACACATTTTATGACCTTGATATTTGATATTGCTGTATACTATGAAGGAAGATAAAAGTTGAATTTGGTTTATTTAGTATAACCCAAGGAAAAAGCAGCAAGTATCCCACTTTGATTACAAGCAGTGTATATTCAAGGGTTGGGGAAGGAAATGCTTAATAATTTACAAAAGATATATGTATATATTATAAACTGCCTTACCACTATAAATCATACGATATTGAAAAGAAAGCACAAAGAACATGCAAACTTATTACAAATGGTGTAACTCAAAATCCACGCCCGTAATAAAACTTGTAATAGTTTCTGTAACCTTTAGGGTGGAGAAGTACATATTCACTGACCCCCCTCTGGTTTTGAATTTAAACATGAATAGGACATAATACCAATAGAGAAACTAAATGTAATAAACCAGTGGGTGTACAGTACTGAAAGCATGCAGTTATAATGTTATAGTCACTAACCTTGTTCATGATAGGACGGTCTTCTTCTTTATCTATTGGTATTGACGTACTGTGTACCCATGTGTTAGTACATAGATGGTGTAGTCTCACATACGAGTTCCTGTTTATCAAAATGTAACATTAATTCATAATTGCATGTCTTCAAGTACCCATTATAATTAAACATGACAGGTTACTGTTCATAAAAGTCAAACCAGAAAAAATAAAATATTTCCTCATAAAATACATTTTATTAAATCATGATTGAAAGGTTTTCAACAGGGTACCACATGGTCAATAACCCCTTCACATTTGTGCAGAACATTTTGGAAAACATTTTACGTCAAAATTTCACGGAAAATGTCATTTTTATGAGAAAACGTAAACCGAAGTGATTCCATCTCCAATGGAAATCCTTGTTCTTCAGAAACATTATGGGGTATCATGTGGTACACTAGCAAACCTCTTTGTGCATATTTCATTATGACTGACATTATTAACAAAAGTATTTATTTTTTTGTTTCTGTGTTATAAAAGCATGTTGTTTCAGGCAATTCTATATGTTTTTGATGATGTTTAGGGCATGATGTCAAGCATGAAGCAGTTTAACTACTCAAGAAGCTAGGTTACCACAAATTTAAAATCGTTTAAAGCCAAATTTCTGAAATTTTTGAAGATATAGTACTTTTTAAAGTTTTTTCCTCACAAATTTACTAAAATGGATGACTTTTTGAAAGAATTCCTCAGAAATTAGTAGCCAATAGCATGACATGAAGAATGGAGACATAGATATGTTTTATACTCTGGATTCTGCTTTTTAATGCTAGAATTACCTTGGTACATAAGCATCTCTCGTCATTGTTGTAGGATCCAGTTCAAATATTGTGGCTACATCATGACCATGTGGCACTGACACGAGGCAGTAGACAGCTGAAGTTGGTGCTCCACGTAGCTTGTTTCTCATGGCATCATTACTTGTGTCTTTGTCAATCTATAAATAGTCATCAATCAGGTTTAATATATTTCAGTTTGCACAATATCATGAGCAAAATAAAAGGATGTTAAATTTGATTACTGATGAGAACAAGTGCTCTTTATCTAAACAAATACAAAAGAGTCTGTATTTCTCTGAAATTTACATACTTAAGAAGCATTCACAATCAGAGCCTTCATTAATGACAGTTCATATTTTCAGTCTTAACTAAGATTGTTGTTTTATACATTACATAGAACTTATTAATTAGGGATGATAATGCAATTTAAATCTAGGACTTCCTCTGTGGTACAGTGGTACAGTATCTACCTCTAAAGTTGGAAGTTGTGGGTTCAAACCCCAAACAGGTAATGCGCAAGGCTTTAAAATTTAAGATACTGTTTCCTCGTTTGGCACTTAGTATAAAGAAGGACAGAGTATCAACTGGTTCACCTGGCATCAGTATAATGTGAATGGGGGACCAATATGCTCATCTGTTGCATAGTGACTCTGTGAGCTAGAATCTCAAAGACATTAAACAACATTACAACAATAGCAGTATACTATATGGTTAGAATTTCAGTGATACAACAGTTAATTTATTCAAAAGAACTTCAACATTTTCAAATTATGAAAATCCATTGAAAAACATGAATATACGTTTTGAACAAGAAGTTGTCATGTGATATCAGACAAGTAATACTTACTTCTGCAGCCAAATACTGTCCAGTTGCTAGATGTTTAAATCTAAATAAACTCATCCATTGACCTGCTCCCCCTCTACAAGGATCATGTTGTACAACCTAACAAACAAAAGAAACATTTATATTAAATTTAACAATAAAGTGAAGAAATTTAAATTTATAGTAGGACCTTTGATTCATCACCACCATTTGTTCAGTAAAATTTTGGCATGATGGATTTTGTGACTGCAAAATAGTGTGGTTACAAGGGAAGCAGCAAAGTTATCAATGGACATTACAACAAGGTTTCACTATATATATAAGTGTGATCATTACACAATGCCTTTACAGTTTACGTCAGATATTTACTCATATTAACCAAAACCAAATCCAAAATGGTAAAAAGTTCAGTCAATTTATTTTTAACATAGATCTATTAACAGGTTAACATAATACCTACTGTAAAATCAATAATTTTTGTGGTTTGTCAATTTTCATTGTTTTTGTTAGTAATAGGACCCACGAATTGACGTCAGCAAAATATTATATATTACAAAATTACTTTTAACGGAAACCACAAGACTTAAATTTACAACCCCACTAAATGATATTTCTTCTATGAACCACGAAAATAAATGATTTCACATTATAATAAGAGAAAACTTCAGGGGGGAAGAGATATTTAAATTTTATGCATCAATTCTGTTTCTGCAACAGACTGGTATTTACCTCCACTTCCCACAATGCTTTAGAACTGGTGGCAGCTGTAGCTGAGGTTCTACCTGTAGTTCTAAGGAAAACATACTGCTGTTTTTTGTATTCATCACAGGTCAAAAACTTCTGTTCTTCTGCATGGAACAATCTGACTACATCACCCTGCAAATATAATATTATTTAGCTATGTTTTCATTGAAAGGTAGCACATACACACACATACACACACACACACACACACACACATATCATATATATCCACACCACTAGGCATGTAAATGACCAGCTAAACAGGTTCTTCTTCTGTGTTGCAATGAACAAAATGTTGATACCAAAGGTAATTATTTTTAAACAGGAAGTTGATGTGAAGAAGACTGTCAATAAACAGGCTTTGACTCAAGCATTCTTGGTGTATTTTTATTATCAAACCTGAAGATCACCAGCTATAGATGAAATGCCAGGAATTTTGATCTTTCCAATTCACTCAGGGAAAAGTGGAGGCAGGATTCTTTAATATGCCACGCTTACTGTGACATCAGATTTAAGGTCTCTTGCAAAGGACCCAATGACTTTCATTTATAAATGCAGAGTGCATGGTGATAAAAACAGTTGCTACTTATTTTAAAGTCTTGGTGAGACCAGACTTGGGTTCAATCTCTGACTTCCCACAACAGAGACAGCATTCTACTAACAGAGCTACCTTAATGGTATCTCAATGCTGAAGAGACAACTGGAGCGAGTCATGACAAAAAGCTGTTTGATTCATTCAAAAAACTACATTATTAACAGATTTTAATCAGGATTTTTTGTTACAACACATGCATACTTACACCTTTTAACACATCATCTACATTCTCTCTGTGATCTAGAAATAAAGTCATCTTCCAACATGTACTACAGTTTACTGCATTTACCTACAGATACAATACAATCATTTAACATTATTTATAAATGCAATAAAACAAAATTCAAAATTCATTAAAAATATGTATATTCTTATACATGTTATAATAAAACGCTGTCAAGTCGTTGACAAAAACACCTGAATAGATGCTGTGTATACTTTTTGGATAATTTGCTTTGTGAGTCGCACAATTTGCACAATGTAAATTCAAGTTACTTTTCAGCTACCATAATGAAAATCAGATTAATGTCTAAATGTAAGAATGACAGGTAAAATTGTTATGGTGTACTCATTGTATAAGTGACTAAACTACAGCTTCAACATATCAAAAATTAAAACGAAACCAGGAAATTTGAAAGTGTAAATTATCAGATATGCAGAGAAATGCATGCATGGTTTGTTAACAGAATATTCATATTTCATGGTTAGAATCATTCTAAAATGATTAAATTTTATTTTCTTAAAAAAGACTTATAAATCTGTGAAAAGTATTCAATGTTCTAAACCAAATGTTTATTGGTGTAAATATTTTTGTGTCAATTCTCAAGAAAGGCTTAAGGCTGGTTTCAATTCTAGCTTGTATAATTCATATTCATTCAGAATAGGTGCAGCAACAACTGCCGCTATGTCTGGTATAGAAAATGACAAAACTGCACAATTGAACACTGGAAGTCCCAGCGGATGACTGTACCTATTGTCATCCAAAAGATTTTCATTGTCAACCTCAAAACAAATGTAATATTCATATAATGGTGTACCCATTATATCAGTCACTACAGTTTAACTATCAATGTGCAGCAACCTTGTAGTTACAAATTTTCATCTTTTGCTCAGAAAGTAATATAATTTTCCATTCCACAGAAGCAGAAATTAAGTGATTTTTATCACTGTGCAAAGATAAAGTTCTGTCTCTTTTATCATCAAGCAATACAATCTCAGAAATCTTGACAATTAGAAGTCAAAGACTTAATGTTTCTCCTAATGTGCATTCCCATCATGTTTTGCTGATGAAAATTAATAGTGACAAGACCATATGTCTATATAATTACTATATATCTAGAGACTTTAAAAGCTTTATGATAGGTATCTATGACAACTATTCATATTTTCTTATATACTACACATATATGACAAGTCCCATTCCTAAACCAATAATCAAAGCTGTATGTGAATTAAGAAGTAATGTTCTACAGACTTGAGTGCCAAGTAAATAAAATGTTCATACAGTTACTATGGAAAGCAATAATTGTATTACTGGAAGTTTGAATAAGTGAAAATACTGATAAATAAATTGATACAAGTTCATTAAATTGTGTGGTTTGGGCATATCAAAAATCAAAATTAAATGTCATGTTACCATGGAAACCTGGTTATCAATTTTCATTTATTATTTTCATGTTACCATGGTTACCAGCCATGTTGTGTACCGGTACTTACTTCTTTACATCCAGGATTGTCAATGAGATCATAGTTACTGGCGTGTAAAGGTTAACAAGTATTTACTACAATTAGTTATCAATTAGCATTAATTAATTATTATGTTACCATGGTAACCAGCCATGTTGTGTACTTACTTCTTTACATCCAGGATTGTCAATGAGGTCATAGTTACTGGCATGTAAAGGTTGACCAGCATTCACTGGGTTAAGTACAACTTTATCTCCAACAACAACCTGTACAAATAGTCAAATTTTAAACATCAATCACTAATATCTTTTAATACACCTGGTAAAAACCTAATGTAAAATCTTATGTTTGATTGGAAGTGTTCATCTAACTTGTCTCTGAGATTTCCAATTTTCAGATAAAACCATGTGTAGTAGTCATGGTAAATTTAATTTTTACTTAGCTTGGCTTTTCTTTCCATGTTTTGTATCCCATTTGGTTTACCATCGGCAAGTTTGCAGGATCTATAGACTATTAACCTTTTAAAATGCTCATTTATCATTGTCCACAGCATAAACTACAATAAACCTTGATTTGTTGCCACAATTTGTTCAGTCAGATTTTGGTGTTAAAGGGGCACTTATTAAGAAAATCATAAAGGAAATAGGTATGATATGACTTCAAAATACATGTACCGTGGTGATAAGTGAGGTGATAGAGTTATTGTGGGACAACAAGGTTTCACTGCATATGTCAAATAAATAACTCAGATTTAATATTTGTTATAAAATTGCACATTACACTGTCTCCTGATTGTCTTAGTTTGTAAAACGGTGAGATGTAGAACCATGAGCCTTCGTTTCCAGCCATATCTAGAGCTACTCTCATAGCATTCTTCTCTAACAAAGCTGGTAGTCTTTTATTTACTGTCAGGTATTTATTACTCTTAATATGAAGTAGCTGAAATATAAAGTAAAACAGAATTCAATAATGTACTGTAAATCACTTAATTTTCGCGAGCACATTATTTTCGCGATATTCACGACTCGGTAACAATTCGCGAAAATTTAGTGTCGTGAAATTAAAGTGATTTTTGATAAAGTTAAATCGAAGTGACATAAAATATAGCAAATAAATTTAATTAGGGGTTACCTTTGGGGAAATCGCGAAAATTTCATGTCGCGAAATAGGTTTTGTTATGGATTCGCGAAAAAATAGTGCCGCGAAATTAAAGTGATTTACAGTATCACCTTACAATCAAGAAAGGTAAATGGACAGAGAAGCTATACATGTGTATTTCCATTCCTGGTAGCCGAAATCCCCATTGGCAACTAAAACTAGTACTAATTTTCGCGAAATTCTTTAAAAAAGTAACCTATTTTAGCAAACTTGTGGACTATATTTTCACAAATTTGAGAAATTTTGCCTCTAATAATTTTAATTTTTAATTTATAGAAACTTAGCATAAGAAGTTAAGTCACCGACCTAATTACGAAAATATATGGAGTTATTAGAGTATATATTGTGTTGCCCAATTTGAATTTTAATGACTCCATATATTTCTGAATTAGGTCACTAAATCACTGTGTAACGAATTAATCCCAACCAAGATCTTGATCACCAAGATGTCAAAATATTAGTACAACTGCAGAAACAGCAAAGCGGTTTAAAGATGCCATTGTGGCTGTAGACTGTTTATATATAGGTTACAGGGGACATAATCGCTACTGACCTAATATTTTTGGGGGACAAGGTAGATAATCACTAGTGATCTAATATAATCCCATATTAGGTTACCAACTGATCAATGGGAATAAAGGATTTTTATCCGGGGTGGGATAAAATTAAATATGCACTTAGTGGTTTGAAATTTCAGTTGATTGAATAACAAATCACATGTGTACAGAAGGTAGTCTAGTAGTTAATATTTATGTTATAAAGCAGTAACTTGCTTGGTATAAATTAATATGTTAGTTAATATATTAAGAGGGTTGGACAGTACATGTATATGGGAATTTGTTAAGAATGAATATCTTGTCTATCTTTCTTTGATGTATGAAAACATCATGTTTGATGTCTGCATTTTATTACATAGTCATTTTTATGTTTTCGAAGAATCCCATTATTCATATAACTGCACTCTCAGTTATGCACGACCATAAGATATTATCTCATCTTTATTTTTTAAAGGGATTTTTTTTATTATAAACTTTTTTATATGAAAATAAATGCATGAGGGATTTACTTTTAAATGTGTCCATTGATGGTATGTTATGGAAAAAATTGAAAACTTGAGGTAAAACTTAGCATAAATGGCACTGCCAGCAACAACAGAAGTGGTGACATGTCACACGTCTAACAAGAAAAAAATTATGGTAGTAGTAATATCGTTGTAGTCGGTCGTTGTCGGTCATCGTCGTTATCATCATCATCATCATCATCATCATCATCATCATCATCATCATCATCATCATCGGCGTCATTGTTGTCATCATCATCGTCACCATCATGATTGTCTATGTCATCATCATTGTCATCATGATTGCCATCACTTATATCATCATCATGATTGCCTACATCACCATCATTGTCATCACGCTTGCCATCGCTAATATCATTATCATCATCATCATTATCATCATGATTGCCTACATCACCATTATTGTCATCACGATTGCCATCGCTACTATCATTATCATCATCCTCATCATCATTATCATCATGATTGCCTACATCAGCATCATTGTCATCACCATTGTCATCGCTAATATCATTATCATCATCATCATTATCAACATGATTGTCATTGCTAATGTCATCATCATTGTCATTCACTTATATTATTATTATTATCATCATCATCATCATCATCATCATCATCATCATCATCATCATCATCATCATTTAATGTGTCTATTTTAGGATTACAATCTTATCATGTTGTGGTCATATGAGAATATAAAATTTAATTTTGTATAAAATATACCGGTACCCCATATATATACTAGATGTATATATATAATATATATGATTCCTGTGTGTAGTCTTTCTGTATGTATGGTTACAGGGTATAATATCTCTGTAGTACATTATGTATATACATATGATTCCTGTGTGTAGTCTTTCTGTATGTATGGTTACAGGGTATAATAACTCTGTGGTACATTATGTATATACATATGATTCCTGTGTGTAGTCTTTCTGTATGTATGGTTACAGGGTATAATATCTCTGTGGTACATTATGTATATACATATGATTCCTGTGTGTAGTCTTTCTGTATGTATGGTTACAGGGTATAATATCTCTGTGGTACATTATATATATACATATGATTCCTGTGTGTAGTCTTTCTGTATGTATGGTTACAGGGTATAATATCTCTGTGGTACATTATGTATATACATATGATTCCTGTGTGTAGTCTTTCTGTATGTATGGTTACAGGGTATAATATCTCTGTGGTACATTATGTATATACATATGATTCCTGTGTGTAGTCTTTCTGTATGTATGGTTACAGGGTATAATATCTCTGTGGTACATTATATATATACATATGATTCCTGTGTGTAGTCTTTCTGTATGTATGGTTACAGGGTATAATATCTCTGTGGTACATTATGTATATACATATGATTCCTGTGTGTAGTCTTTCTGTATGTATGGTTACAGGGTATAATATCTCTGTGGTACATTATGTATATACATATGATTCCTGTGTGTAGTCTTTCTGTATGTATGGTTACAGGGTATAATAACTCTGTGGTGGTACATTATATATATACATATGATTCCTGTGTGTAGTATTTCTGTATGTATGGTTACAGGGTATAATATCTCTGTGGTACATTATGTATATACATATGATTCCTGTGTGTAGTCTTTCTGTATGTATGGTTACAGGGTATAATATCTCTGTGGTACATTATGTATATACATATGATTCCTGTGTGTAGTCTTTCTGTATGTATGGTTACAGGGTATAATAACTCTGTGGTGGTACATTATATATATACATATGATTCCTGTGTGTAGTCTTTCTGTATGTATGGTTACAGGGTATAATATCTCTGTGGTACATTATGTATTTATATACCTGTATAACATTTCCATATTGTATTTCAACTCCAAGTTGTTTTTTATATTCATTATCATTCTGCTTCTTTTCAAGTTCTGCTGCATGCTGCAATCATAAATAAATATGATATTTAAGTAAGAATCATTTATGTTAATGACTTGTATTACCACAGCAAACAAGTACAGTACAGGTTTGTTCAAAGTTTAATACTAATCTAACAAATTGGGCCTGAATAGGCAGCTCATCTGGTCCCTCCTTACCTATATATTTCAGCAGCCGTTTGGCAACTAGCTATCCATACCTTGGCCATTCGGCAACGAAGTTCTGATTTCTTTTAGTAAGTTTAGTGTTAAACTCTCAATAGGTCTGACAATATGATTGTCCTTACAAATGATATTAATATGGGTTTAACCTATGGCAGGCTACTTTTTTGTTCAACTTAGTAGAGGCATATTCTTGATGTCAGGAATGGCTTTTGCCAACAACATGTTATAAAGCTAGATTTTCTATATTCCATTACCCCATGCTATTTATGTAAATTTTAATATCATACAGTAATTATACTGTATTGAAGATAAAATTCTCTACTGCATCTCTTCAGCTGACAGTAATGAGGATATATATAAAACGTAATATATTACTACCAAGTTAAATCTTATCATTCTCCGATAATAGACCAACAAAAAAAGATTTATTCCACAAAAATAAATGTGGAGAATGTTACATTTTTATATCTTATACATGTATACCTATAATTAATTTAGCTAATTTACCTGGAAATCATATTATTCTTGACAGTGATTCATCAGTTTTGAACAAAACACTAATTGAAAATATTTTAAGAGATATCATTATTACATGTAGCATGGTTATTAGAAACAAGTACCTTACAAAGGTTATCTTTTGTATTTTTTTTAATTTTTTATCATAATCGCAAGGAGAAGAATATTGTTATTGTTATATTAAATTTTTCTTGTTCGCTGTCTACTTCTGAAATTCTGGAATCTACAAAAATGAGAATCATTAAAGACATCTAGTTAAATTTGAGACAGCTTTCTTAATTTAAGACACATTGCTGAATTAAAAACATCTTGCTGCATTAAAGACTTGTTGTAAAATTTGAATTCAAGACATCTTACTGAATTTAAGACACATAATTAAATTTAAGGCATCTTGTGAATTTTAGACTTTTATAAATTTAAGGCACCCTGCTGAATTTCAAGAAATCTTAAGACATCTTGCTGAATTTAAGATATCTTGTTGAATTTATAACACTTTGCTGAATTTAAGACATCTTGTTTTTTAATTGTTGCTGTTTATCACATTCATTTATTTGACTGTTTAACTTACAAAAATATCTCATGCAAACTGAAGTTTTCAAACTGCTTTTGATTAAACAATTATTAAAATCTTTGCAGCTTTAAAAAAGAATGCAATTATCTATCATAATACAGTAACTTTAATCAATAAAACAGAAGTTCACAAATGAGGCTTTTCCTTTCTTTAGAGAAAGAAATAGATACACATGTATTAGAATTTTTATTTTGGATATACAGTCCAACCTGCCTTAAAGACCACCTCTATATAACAGTCACCTGCTTATAAAGGCCAGTAGAATTGTGTCCCAATTGTTCTTTATTTATATTATTTGAACCTTTATATAAAGACCACCTGCCTATAAAGGCCACTTTTACTGGTTCCCTTGGATGGCCTTTATAGATAGGTTTGAGTGTATATATGTATTGCAATGATCAAATACACTATCATAGCTGGATTTCAAATCAGACAAGTTGGACGTAGATTTACAGAGCATTTTATCAGATCATTATCTGATCAATGTTCTCAATACAGGATGTGTATTTCTAACTACCATTTTTACAGCTGCATTTTTCTATATTCTGTTTGAGTCATGCAACTTAATTACGTCAGAGCTATGTATAGTTACAAATCAGGGCATTGGAGTTAACACACTGGCTCTTACAAAATTCTGGTCTTGTACAAACTTCTCGCAGATTATCTGTTAATTTTTTGTGAAAACTAACATTTGGGGGTCTTATGAAATGTAAATAAATATACAACTGGTAATTAATTACATTTGTGTATAACTCCACATGAAATGAACAGTTACCCTAGTTACTGTAACTATGAAAACAAACAGATACCTGTCTATCAATTAACTAATAATCAGGTGTATCAAAACATACTGTTAATAAAGGAAAAGGAAGTATGGTGATGATCAGTTGTCATGGTGATGTAACTATATCATCAGCAGGAAAAAATAGTAATGTAGATAAAAAATATAAAGGAAAAGGAAGTATGGTGAGTAACAGTTGTCATGGTGATATAACCATTTCATCAGCATAAAAAGAAATGGTAATGTGGATAAAAAATATAAAGGAAAAGGAATGTGGATAAAAAATCAAGTCTAGATCAATCAAAGCAGATTGTTTTTAGAACTTTTAACAAAAGCACAGAAGTAGATTTCTAAAGTTAGAGAAGTATTTTCTGTCTAAATAAATCTACTGCTTTCCATATTGCAGTTACTCAGTATATTATTTGAGACCAGACTCCAGATTCACATCCCTTTCTAACTAACATTTTCCTTAACTTTAATCTGGTAAATTTGAAATCTTAATAATTTTGTTATTTTTAAGACATTCAGGATTTTAAGGTGTCATTTCAAGGATTACTTCATGCTTACAATATTTGCAAAAAGTTTTATCACAAATGTATACAAGTAGCTATAGCTTTAAAAAGTTGTAACAAGAGGCCCAATAGGGCCTGTACCGCTCACCTGGGCCGTTAATAGCACAAAAACACAATAAATACTACATTTAAGGAGCAATAACTCTGATGTGGATATTTAGGTATTTATGAAACTTGCTACTCACATCTGTGACCTTTACCGTCGAACCAATGACCAAAATCTATATATTAAAATGATCATTGCATCAATACCAACAATATTCTAATATACATGCCTATACAAAAAGTTCATAGTTTTCGAGATAATGAACCTTTTTGGTATTGTTTTGCAACCGTGACCGTGACCTTTGGACCCATGACCTTTTTCTGTACATCAAAATGATCGTTGTATCAATGCCTACAACATTCTAATATACATGCCTATACAAAAAGTTCATAGTTTTCAAGATAATGAACCATTTCTGTATTCTTTCGCATCTGTGACCTTGACCTTTGAACCAATGACCTTAATCTATATATCAAAATGATTGTTACTTCAATACCAACAATATTCCAATATACATGCCTATACAAAAAGTTGATAGTTTTCAAGATAATTAACCATTTTGGTGTTGATTTGCTACTGTGACCTTGACCTTTGGACCAATGACCTTTTTCTATACATCAAAAATGATCGTTGTATCAATACCTACAACATTCTAATATACATGCTTATACAAAAAGTTCATAGTTTTCAAGATAATGAACCATTTCAGTATTCTTTCACATCTGTGACCTTGACCTTTAAACCAATGACCTTAATCTATATATCAAAATGATCGTTACATCAAAACCAACAACATTCCAATATACATGCCTATACAAAAAGTTTACAGTTTTCGAGATAATTAACCATTTTGGCATTGTTTTGCTACTGTGACCTTGACCTTTGGACCCATGACCTTTTTCTATACATCAAAATGATCGTTGTATCAATACCTACAACATTCTAATATACATGCCTATATAAAAAGTTTATAGTTTTCCAGATAATAAATAATATTAGAAAGGTAAAAAATTAGGTCATGACCTTCATAATTGACCTTGACACCATTTTGAAGGTAATTACAAGAATATGTCAAAACTGAAAACCCCATGTCATTATCTGGTCAAATAGTCAAGTTTTAACAATTTGAAGCTATTTTACGATTTTTTCAAAATTAAACTCAAAAACGCGTAACCTATTTTTTGTCCGAATTTCAAAACATGAACAAACTTTAGGCTTAAGACCCTAGAGAAGCCAAATATCACATCAGATTTTTTCTCCAATCAATACTTTCGGAGAAGAAGATTTTTTAAGATTTTTGCACCCCTAGGTCACCTTGACCTAGTTATGGTAGCCATGGCAACGCCACGAACAAATCTGAATTGCACCGGCCCATATATACTTCTTACCAAGTTTCATTGAAATCTGTCCAGTAGTTTCAGAGGAGAAGTCGAAAATGTGTGTTAACGACGCACGCACGCACGCACGCACGCATTCACGCACGCACGCACATACACACGCTGCGCTATGCCATAAGCTCACATGACCTATGGTCAGGTGAGCTAAAAACCTGCTAAATTGTAGTTAAGGAAAATCTTAGGTAATGAATGACTGTGAAACCAAGACCTGGCCCCAGTTTCACATCCCTTTTCTTAATAATTTTGCCAGGAATTTAAGGTGTCATTTTGCATATTGCTTCAAGCTTCTTACATCTGTATTAATATTTTCAAAGACATTTGTTTGTATTTAAAATAAAATGCCAAAATTTGCTAAATTTACATTATGGAAAATCTAAGTTATGAAGTTTATTATGGGGCTTGATTTTAACTTACATGAAGTTTTTTAAGCAGAACTGTATCTGGTGCTGAGGACGGAACTCCTGAACGCTGTGCTGCCCAAAACTGTTTTTGTGCTGCATATCTGTTCATAGGACATATCTTAAACAGACAGTCTGAAAAAGAATGCAAACATGAGGCTTAAAACAGGTCTTGTGTCCAAACACCATTCTGACAAACAAAATTTTTATGCAATTTGTTAAAATGTAGCCATCTTGGTTTAACTTTAGAGATTCACTATTGGACTTTTTAGATTTTTAACAAATGTAATGATGAAAACTATCTGACCTTAAATGGAGTTCGATGTTAAAATAAATGTCTCTAAATATGTGATGATGTTCTAATGAAGTTTGAAGCACTTTAATTCATAACAACAAACATTGAACCAAGGTCAATACCACATATAACCATTTATGGTCAGTGGTACCAATATGTTTGTCTTGTTTGGCCATTTTATCATTTAACTGTATTGTGTCGTGTTCCTGGTTGTGTTGGCTGTTGCCAAGTACATGTTTTTCAGTTGCAATTTTTTCTATATTATAAATATGAAATCATAATTATCGGTAAGTATTTATCTTCCAGAGAGGCTGGAATTCTGTAAGGTTTCATTCAAACCACCTGTAGTTTGTATAAACAGACAGATGTACAACATATAGATACACACAGATACAGATGAACTGAATGGACACTGAACTTTATGGCTGTGTTCACTTATTACACGACCAACCGAGGAGAAGTGCACATGTGTGTTTTGACATAATCATAATGATATGGCTGGGAATGCATAGTGCATGTGTTTGTAATAGTTTGTAAACATATGCACTGACCGTAGGAAGGAATGTCAGTAAGATAATAAAACAGTGATATACTTGTCTATATACCTCTGAATTTTTTAGGAGGGTTATTTGTATCCCCAGCTTCTGGCTGAACCACACATCTATCGTCCACCAACCTGTAACAGAGAAAACATTATCAACATGACTTCTGATATATAACGTAGTTACACTACTAACACACTACCTATAACATTTTGATTATCATAGAGTTTGATTATTCTACAATGTTATAACATGCAGCACCTGTAATGGAGTGAAGAATAAACAGATAAATAAGTCAAAATATCACCAAGTAAAGTAAGTCGGTACTAATTTACTGCCTAATTACCGGTACACTGATATCTTAGTAGTTAAGAAAGTACAAAGTACGGGTAGGTTAGATTTGTACAAACTGGAAAACATGGTACATTCACAGGGGTTCAAAATTGCCCAGATTGCCCAGACCTTTTGATTTCACATTGGCACCCTTGATATTTAAACTATAAAAGTCTGATGGACCTGCCATCTTTACAAGGATAATCCTACTTTTTTCTACATGATAACATAATTACACATGGACTTTTCAGTGATGATATTTAACTTTCAAAACTGTATGTCGATCTTGCCAAAAAAACAGATAAAAGATCCCACATCTTCCCTTACATAATGCAATTTTGAACCCCTGCATTCATGACTATAAATCACAACTGCTAAAGGAGTGGAGTAATGGTGTTTTACACCCCAGTCAAGATTCTTTTACTTATACTAAGGCATGTTCAAAAATTGTTGTTTGAAACAAATGTTAAGTCTGTCCTCCTCTATGGATCTGAGACATGGAAACAAACAAAAAAGAATGAACATGATCTGTTAATAAATATTTCGGACAGCTCTTAAAAATCAGATGACCTGAGAAAATATCAAACCAGGACATATGGAGAAAGACACATCCAAATCCATTACCAGATACAATATAGAAAAGAAAATGGCGACTGATTGGACACATCCTAAGATGAGAACAAGGAAACATCATGAAGCATGCGCTGGACTGGAATCCACAGGGAAAGAGGAAAAGAGGGCGCCCAGTAACAACGTGGCGAAGAACATTAGACAACGATCTGAGGTTGATCCAGATGTCATGGGGAGAGGCCAAACGAACTGCACATGACCGGGACAGATGGAAAGCTATTGTCGAGGCCCTATACCCCTCCAGGGGTGCATAGGATTAAGTCAAGTAAGTCAAGGCATGCTAGTTCTGGGATGGGGGAAACTGGAGGAAACTGGAGTACCTGGAGAAAATCACCAACCTTCAACAACCAAACTAACAAACACACTCACATGTACTAAGATCTGCCTTAAGTGGGATTCAAGCCTAGCCTTACTTGAAATTAAGATATGTTTTAGATAGCGACATAATTTGTTAGCTATCATTTACAAATCTATCTATTGTAAAAAAGGCCCATTTTGAGCAAATTATAGAATATACAAAATTTATATAGAAGTTACATAACAAATTCAAATACATTTGTAAATCACTATCTATATACAATTATTTAACGAGGTCTTCTACATGCAATGAGAATATTATTCAATTATACAATCAATTCATCATAATTAACCAACTTTTACAAGAAAATGCTATAAGAAGAGACAGAAATAAAGATATCCTTTAGTATATCAAAGTTGCTGATACAGATCTAAGTTCTATTACAAAGAATAAACACAGATAAACATCTACCACAAAATGTGGATCTTATCAAACTCTACAGTCATAGACAATCAACAGTTATATAGCAGCAATCAACGTACAGGGTTTTTGATAAATAATGCTACCAGTATCTTAAATTTGGTTCTATTCATTCGTTGTTTTTTTTTTTTTGCTTGGCTGATGTCCGTGTCCGTTTATTTGTTTGTTTGAATTCGATCACAAAAACAATAAATGACAACTGCCGTTTTCAGCCATCACAAGGTTAAATTTGATTCCCATATCCTTCTGATTTCTCTATCAATTAATTACTAGTACCAACATCAATCTACTGACTACTTAACACAAGGTCATGTAGTGCTTTATTTTGTCTTTAGTGTTTTGATATGAAATCTCTATGCAAATGACACCTGCCTATAACGGACTAACAAAAGACAATAACAATTCACATATCCCTTTATTAGCAACAGATTGCTTTATTTCATTTGGGTTTTAGATTGATTGATTGATTAATTGGGGTTTTATCTCCCAGTCAATAAATAATATTTCATATAATAGTGATGTCAACAGCTATCAGTGAAATGGCAGAAATTTTACTTTTGCTGTTTGCTCAGGGCAATGTGCAGGGAGGATTTTTTCATGTGCCATAGCTGCTTTGATACAGGGCATCATTTTTTAAGGTCTCTTCCAGAGAACCCATTTGAGTTTTAGACAAAATATACATGTACAACAATGTCCTTTTACTGATAATAGCTTCACCAATTTCACCAATGCTTAGGTTTAAATTTGTGCAAATCTCTCTATTGCTGGTAGTATCTCAATGTATGTGAAACATTCAAATAAAATGTCTAGTGTTCAATTGTTATTCCAAGGGGGGGGGCACATCTTCAAAAACTTTCATTTAAAAAACACCGTAACATCAATATTTTTGTATTAATGTAATGTTAAATATGGCCCACTTAAGGATAAATTGGCAAAATAAGGGATCAATGACCCCATGGCCCTTTTTAGAATGATTACTGTATGTCCTCTAGCTCAAGTGAGCTACAGGAAAAAATACATATTTAAAAGGGAATAAGATTTTTTTATTTTGACAACTTGTATGCTGCATTATAAATAAGAATTACAAGTCAAACCTGTTTTATTGTGATATAATGACTTTTTTTATTTCCACAGCTCATTACTTTCAACAAGTGGTCAAACCTGTATAAACAGCTATCAGACACCAGAGTGATAAACAGACAAGTCACCAGGCATCATCATGTGTATAGTATTAACTTCATCAAAAACTTGATATTGCAGATAAATTTCTTATTTATATGTAAAACATATAAAATACATCTTTAAATGATCTGAATAATATTTAAGACATTGATATTCTATCCGGATGGAATCCTGACAATATTATAATGTAAAAAAGTATTTAAAGGTCATTTTACTCTGGTATATAGTTTATATATTACAGCAGGTAAATTTGACATTTATTGAGCTACAGAGCACCTGCTTCCTCTGTGCTAATATAACCCACAGTGATCAATTATCGCCTGAATTTATCTATAACACGGAAAAAGATCAGGAAAAGAAATACCAGGCTTGCAAAATAGTTGAGTTGTGTGGTGGTATTTTACACCTCAGTCAAAATTTTTACTTATATTTACTTCAGTTCAGGAATGGTGGAGGAAACCAGAGTGTTCAGAGAAAACCATGACCTAAGAGAAGCATACTGAAAGTCTTTATCACACCAGGATCTGACCTGATTGTGGAATTTGAACCTACACAGTTTGAAACACTGTGACCTGTAAGCACATGCTTTAGATCACTGGGTCAATGTAGCTTTCATCTTTCAAAAGATCTATGTAATATCAAGTACATGGCGTAATGAAGAAATACAAAGTACCATATGGTCAACATAGTTTTAGAGATTTGATTCATTCTGATTAAAAGATGTAATGAGTTAAATTTTGTCTGTTCAACTGATTGGTGAACAAATCGATCTAGATTTATGTTTGGCTGCTTTAAATTTTCAAATTGTGGCCAGCTTGTTCACTTGACATTTGAGCAATGGCAACTTAAAATAAAAATAAATTATCAACTGCAGTTTTATTCCACATTTTCAAAATACTGTAAAAATCTAATGTTTACCAAATTTCCAGTGTTCGTACTGCAGATAAGAAAACTTTAGATGACTTATATCAGGATTAAAATTATTGTTCCAGCATATGCAGTAAGCTGCTACTTCATCATTTAAAACTTCCAGCACTAAAAACAAGAAGTTTTGTTTATTCAAGATGTACTGTGAATTATCTGGTTGGGTTTGAGGCACTCAGACTTTCTATTTCTATAGGTGTAAGACAGACTTCTGTTTGTGACGCAATCCATTATGTTCCAAAATAAATGGTATATACAGAAATTCTAAAGTTACTTTAACCAAATATATATATACGTTTCCATGGGAAACATTAACTGAAATACTCTGGAGTGTTTTATCAACTAATGGAAAAAAGACAGTACTAGTAACTAGATATATAAAAGTAATAGAATTTACAAATCAATACAGCCTAAACTTGATTACTTAAAACAAATCTTCTCAAAATAGACTCTGTGTTTTTAACTCTCTGACAAGGCTTAGGAAGTACCGGTACTGTACATCCAATTGTGTTTAATAGACAACCTATTACATTAACTGAATTTGTAGATGTATATAGAGGCAATATTTCCTTCTTTAACTTTTTTTCTTTTTCTTTTTTACTTTTTTTTCTTTTTCTTTTTCTCTCTGTTCTTAACTCTCTGACAAGGCCTAGGAAGTAACATACATCTAATTGTGTTTAATAGACAACCTATTACAATTGTGTAGTAACACCATTTCTTTTATTTTCTTTTGTCTTTTTTTTAATTTTCTATCTCTGGATTTTTTCCAAATCAAGGTACATGTGTGTTGGTTACAACCTTTAATGGGGCTTGGATTATGCTGTATCTAAACTGCTTCTAGTGAACAATTTACTGAGTGATAGAAACTTTACTGACAATGATATGCTGACTGGGCACTATAACAAGGATTTGCGGCATCTGAACTGCTTCTAGTGAACAATTTACTGAGTGATAGAAACTTTACTGACAATGATATGCTGACTGGGCACTATAACAAGGATTTGCGGCATCTGAACTGCTTCTAGTGAACAATTTACTGAGTGATAGAAACTTTACTGACAATGATATATTGACTGGGCACTATAACAAGGATTTGTGGTATCTGAACTGCTTCTAGTAAACTTTTATTCTTTATATTTACTGAGTGATGGAAACTTTCCTGACTGACTGTCATTTTAATTCCTGTCCAGACAGTTTCCCTATGAGTGCTACAAATGTTTTGTATTAGATTATTGAACAATAAACAAGTAACTGATGTCAAAATTATTGTAATTACACCATAAAACAGGTCAAAACATACATAAACTGTCAATCATAATTATTTCAATATTTTAATTACAAAACTGTCTCCAATTTTATGATAAATATAAACAAAGAACCTTACAACATTTGACCAATAAGATGTTTAGAAATCTCCCCAAAAGCAGACCTATAGACCAATAGCTTTTGATTACAACAGTGAGTGTCTTAGGGACCTTAGTGGTTAAGTTTAATGGTCTAAACTGCTTGTTAACTGTTCAAAGTGCTTGTAATGTGTTTGCAATTGCTTTAACAGGTTTAAATTCCAATCATGGCAGATGCTAGAGCAAAAAGTTTGTCAGTTAACTTGCTAAAGGTCTTCGGTCTACTCTAGGTACTCAGGTTTCCTCCATTATCTAAAAACTGACCTCTTTGATATAAGTGAAATTGTCTTGACTGTGATAATGATTGCAATTACAATGATGCCAAATAGGTGTCAACACTGTTAAGCAATGAGTTTAAAATCTTTCTCAAGAGAATGAATAAAATCATCGCCCTGCTGTAAGTGCTGCTGAATAAAATGTATGTATGTATGTACTGTTGTTGAAGTTTGAATCTGTAAGTTAAACATTAAAACAGATTCGTAGTGTTTAACTCATCAGATGAAGTCAACAGAAGATGTATTCATATTTTCACGAAATTACTATTAGAACTCTCACAAACAAACCTTGTTGTTACCTACTGCACATGTCTCTATATATCAAGTTTAATAAGATTTCTGAATTTATAGTTATCTATTATGGACATTTTCAGAGGGAACTGTTCTCCTATATTGTTGTCTAAAGAGGTAAATTACCCAAGCTGACATGTCTTTGTTTGGATTAATTTTTAAATTGACTATTAATTTTATTCAACATAAAGGATTTTCAAAAGTAATAAACAATCAGATAAATAAATAAATAAATAAATAAATAAATAAATAAATAAATAAATAAATAAATAAATAAATAAATACAACAAAGGCATTCTGTTAGGGCACTACCGGTATAACTCCAGACAACAACACTGAAGAACAAGGTTCCTAATAGATTAATGTTAAACAGAAACTGCTTCCAAAATTTCCATTAAAAGCAAAACCAAAAGAAATAATTTTATTTTAATTAATTGCTGAAATAAGAGAGGCATTGACATGTATTCTTCCAAGTAAACTATAATACATACATATTTTTATGCAAAAATTGAGAAGAGTTGAGTAATGGTGTTTTATGCACCAGTTAAACAACATACATTGTACTTCATTCCATTTTTATTTCACAGTATAATTAATTGCAAATATCAACCACAGCCAACACAAAACACTGTCACTCTCTGATTCATCTATAAAAACCAACCCCTAGTTCTTACAGAAATAATAATTTTGTTAACTCTGCCATATATCTGTCTCATAATTCACATTATATTACTGTTATTCTCAGAAATAATAGAAAACCCTTGTATATGTCACTGTTTCTTAGCAACACATTAGAAATTTGATTTTCTTCCTTTTATTGAATTTTGTCTAATATTGTTATACATTATAAACAATTATTTTCATCTTACACCAGCTTAAATAGCTAAAATTGATAATAATTATATAGAATGTCATGTGACTTCCATTAGACACCAGCCTTATGAAAGAACTCTCAGAAAATAATTAATTTTGACATTAACAAATGTCAATTTCTCAGATGTACCTGAGTGCTCTCTTTTAGATTCTGTAAATGCTATTTGTCAGAACAAGTTTATTTTCTGATCTATAAGTTTCAACACATGTATATTTTTATGTAAAGGTAAGGAAGATGTTGAAGTAATGTTTTTTTACACACCATTCAAACACCATTACTCCACTCCAATTTTATGTAAAAGTAAAATAGTAAACATCAACCAAAGCCAACACAACACTATTGTTACTCAGATCCATCTATGTTCTATGTTAGAGATTCTGGAGAAAAGCTCTACATGTAATCAAATAAACAGCTAGAACAGAATACTGTACTGTACCAGAGTGATGATGTTTAATGGACATCATAACTCCTATATAATAGTATTAATGTACCTGATTCAATGCTAGTGCTTTACATGTTTCAGTGCTATTGTACTAAGTGTGTTAATACTACTGCATTTCCCTAAACATTCTCATTTTATTTCACTTGTATGGATATTGCTACATACTGTTGTTGTCATCATACAAGTTACTTTATTCAACAAGTTAAACCTGCGAAATCAAGCAAGGTTAAACATGTAAGGAGCACCTGCTCAAACTTCCTAACACTAGAAGGTAATGAAACATACAGTCAAACCTGCATTAAAGGTTGTCTCTATATAAAGGCCAACCACTTTTAAAGGCCAGTAAAATTTTATCTCAGTTGCTTTTTTCATGTACTTGAACATGTATATAAGGGCCACCTGCCCATAAAGGTCATTATTACTGGTTTCCTTAGGTGTCTTTAAAGACAGGTTTGACTGTAGTTTGTCCTCATGGTATTATAAATATACATCAGTCTACTAAAGGAATATTATACTAAAGCAAAAAAATACATAATACTGTTCCCTATAAGAAAAGTAAAGACTCAATATTTACTCCACCAAAAACTAACATACTATTTAGTTGTTTTATTTGTTGGTCATTTTGTACTGATTTTAAATATTTGTAATACACATGTTGTAAGTCACCGCAAAGTGAGACATATACTGTTATACTGTCTTTAAAATTTAGTATTCATATAAGTTTTGTATATATACATTGTACTACAGGTATATTTAAAATTTGCAATGTAATTTATTAAAAGCTTTATCACAAAACACTTGTATGGTATATGTGACTGTGTATGACATAAAAAGATAATTTTCTTTCTGTAGTGTTAATATTTAACTTCCTGGCAATAAAGGAGAAAATTTGATTTAGTAAACTTTGTTATTTTATGAATGAAACCTTTGTGGCTATAGTTTTCTATCAAGTTACTTTATTTTCATTATATTTCATATTTGTAAACCTAGGAAGTTTTCTGATGTCTTCAATAAGTCCACATTCAATGTATAAATGCTTTAAAAAGTTGACATTAATGTTGATCCCAGAGTATAGTTGGACTTTCATGGAGTTCAATCTCGCATACAATATGTCAGCCAGTACATATATAAAATGCACAGTGATGCTTGAATCATATGCCCAGGAATGATGTGCCTGTTATATCACATATTATGACATTAATTAATGCAAGCACTGGTTTCTACTGACACTGGACAATTACACTGATTATACAATACACATTCATTCTGTGTTATATATAGTATTCTTCAGAACAGGTCATTTTCAAAAATAAAAATCCTCTTAAACACATTACACAGGGTTCGTACAGACATTTGGAGTCCAAATTTAAAGACTTTTTAAGGTCTTTTCAGGGTCTTATTTGCAAATTTAAGGCCTAATAAAGGGGACAACTTTAGCAAAAAAAAATTGGTGCAAAGGCAACTAAATCAGTCGAACGTGTCCATAGCAATGACACTTAAAGTGGAGGTTGAAGTTGGGCGTTCAGTTGGGCCAGGTACTTTTAAATTGCACATTTCAATGTAACATCAATTCATTATTTATTTATATCAGTCTATTTGCAACCTCTTAATATCGAAATATAGACACCCAAATTGGCTAAATTCAAGGGCTTTTTAGGGCCTTCTGGATAAATTTAAGGGCTTTTTAGGGTCAGGCTTGTTTTTAGGGTCTTTTTAGGGCAAACCTCAAAATTTAAGGACTTTTCCAGGCCTGTAAAAAACCTGTTACATCAAAATTTTTCATTCATGCAATGTTACATATGGTCTACTAAGATCTTAACAATGTGGTTATTTGCCAAAATAAAGGATCATTGGTTTCATGGCCACTTCTAGAATGAACATTGATTGGTTAAATGTTGCTTAACGTTGCATCAGCAATTTTTCAGCTTTTTGCGACAAGAACTATTCTATAAATCTCTATGGATTAACCTATGAACAATTTTGTGTATGCATGTGAAGTGTGAGTGTGTTGTATGGTCTGCCTTGTACTAGCGTACACTCAGGGCAACTTTAACATGCTAGCTCACAGAGTCAGTACGCTGCAGACAAGCATACCACTCCCCCAGTCCATTATACTGATACCAGATGAATCAGTAAAGGCCAACGGCAAGGAAAATTCACTTTCCCACATGTGGTCCACGCGGGACATGAACTCACAGTGGTGAGAGACCCTGGATTTGAAGACCGACACCTTATCTATTAGGCCACCATGGCCTCCAGAATGAACATTGACTAAATGGTTTCAAAATATTTTAATTGTTATAACAATGGTAATATTCCTAGGAGAATTGAAAGATGAATGAAAAGGGAAAATAAAACAGACTTTAAAACAACATAACCCAGAAATGCACATCCATCCTGGCCTGCCAAAAAACCATTAACACTACACTAAATGATAGCATTTTATAACATACTATTAGACATTGTCAGATGTTCAACAATGTGTAAAGTGGTGTTCTGTGTATCTGTGTGTTTTACATGTACATGCCATGGAGGTTTGGAATGCTAAATCACTTTATTTCTAATACCAAATTTTCTGGTTTTTGTACCAAAACTATTTTGTGAACTTTTCAATATTAACCTGACATTATGAAAGGTTTATTTTCACACACTGTCAAAAAGCACACTGTTCTACCTAGGATTTTTCAGAGGGTGGGATCGAGATTTTCAAAATATTCGTCTAAAACACCAAAACATCAATATTATTGCATTTTTGTAATGTTAAATATGACCCACTTAGACCTAAACAATGGGGTCGTTTTGGCAAAACAAGGGTCAATGGCCCCATCTAGAATGTGTAAACAGAATTAGGGGGTATTGGTCTACAGTTTCAATCAATACATGTATTAGAGACACTAGTGAACATGGCAAATCTCTAATGACAAATATGGGGAGATATTAATTTAAATCAAATAACCTGGGTATTATATATAGTACATGTACACCTGGTAAATATGCTGTTATCATACAGTTTTTGTAAAGCATTACAAATAATATTCATGATGATATGAAATTTTCAAACCAGGATACGATATACACATTTTTGTATTGTTTTGTTTTTGAATGAAATACCAGGAAATCCTTACATTAGGAACATGTAAATACTAACAAAAGTTGGTGTTTATGACATGTTTACCAGTTATCAGGTAACTGATCAATGATAATGTACTTTTCATGTTAGATAACTAACGAAGACAGTAGAGTAAAGTAATGATGTTTTATAGCCCAGTTAAGATTCTTTCACTTACATCAAGGTGGTCAGTTTTGGGATGGTGGAGAAAACTGGAGTGTCTGGAAAAAACATGAACCAACCTTAGGCAAGCCAATTGTCAAACTTTTGCTCTAACCTTTGGCAACCCAATTGTCAAACTTTTGCACCAACCTTCGGCAAGCCAATTGTCAAACTTTTGCTCCAACCTTCCGCAATCCAATTGTCAAACTTTTGCACCAACCTTTGGCAAGCCAATTGTCAACATTTCTCACATAAGTATGTGAATCTAGGCATTGAGAGGTGTTGTGATCCATAAACACTTACAGAGGAGCTTGGCAATAAACAGAAAAAGGCACAATTACAATACTGCCAGAAAAGTTTGAAAAATCAAAACAACTGTATATTATAAAAAAATGTTCTTTAATTCTTTCTTCCTATTGCAGTTAATTTAACTGAGTGATCTGAAAATAAGCATACAATTATGCTTTGATGCTAATACCTTTTCAGATCACATAAACCACCCCCTCCTCTCTGATATGGCTACAACATTAAGTATGTGTATCTGTTTTGATTTAACAGGTATTAAATGATGCACTCTCTCCACTCAGAAACACTGTTATATGCTAGCTTACTCAGACAGCAATGATATAATTTGTTATCCTGTTGGTACCATGTGAAATAACTTGCCTACGATCATAACATGTCCAACTGGATTCTAGCCCAACACCCATGGATCTAAACTGTGATGCTACATGTGCTACTTGACCCAACTTGTTTGTCAAAGCATGCCATAACTGTGTATATATGTAGTATGAATGTAGAGGTTAACCATGCATCTATTAAATGAATTTATGACCTAGTCCATCAGTAGTAATATCAATTCATTGTGGATAAATAAAAGAATGATGTATTTATCATGTTGAGGTAATATGTTTTGACAGTTATACAGGTATATGTGATGATACAGTTCATATGTACCACTGACATGTCATGATATTGCTAATAGACCAAAGCCAGAAAATTAACAGCCTAGTGTAAAAAGTAGACAGGAATGAAGCACATTGTTGTGAGTAATGTTTGCAATCTTATATATATATGTGTATGTGTATCCAGTGAATGAGACAAGATCTGGAAACAGACAAGTCAAGCCAGTTGAGAATAGTAAAACACTGTAATGCCCTCCAATAAAATAAGTGCAAGTTACCTTCCAATTAAACTTTTTTCTCTTTCTCTTTCTCTGTCTTACTCTCTTATGTGTACCTGCATGTGTGTGTGTGTGTGTGTGTGTGTGTGTGTGTGTGTGTGTGTGTGTGTGTGTGTGTGAGGTCTCTTTGACAAAGGACCAAAAAACAAGCCAGAAATATCAAGTATCATCTTCCAAATTGTCTTAGTCTTCTTCTATTGGAAATGACAACAAAAACTTTTAGGGTGAGATTATATAAACCAACACCCTGTGGCAAAAAATCTCACTGATCAATGCATACTTTGCATGCAGGGAAGGTATTAATATCTGCAACTTTGCCTGCAGCTGTTGATATCTTCATAACCCCATAATAACTATCTCTATCATCCACCCTTTCTCACAGCCATATAGAAGAGACAGGAAACACATGGTGGAGAAACTTGCAAACTGAAATGGACAGAGCGGGACACAAAGGCAAAACCTGGTCAGACTAGCACAGAATAGAACTAGATGGAGTCTCCTGAGTGTTGTCAGTGGCCTACGTACCTCCCTGGTACCACAGGCATAAGTAAGTAGTAAGTATCATCCACCCTCCACTGCGATAGCTCAATTGGTAGAGTGCTCGGCCCATAAGTGGGAGGTTATGGGTTCAATCCTCGGCCGTGTCCAACCCAAGACTTGAAAGTTGATAGTGGGTATGGCTTGATAAAGAACCCTGCTGTATAATGCCATCAGCACAACCCAGAGGCAAAATTTCTGCACCTTTGCCTATAGCTGGTGACGTTTCGATATAATTGAAATATTCTTGACTGAGGCATTAAACACCATTACTCAACTCCATCATCTACCTGTATTACACTATGCCTTAATCTACAGCAGTAATCCTCATCATCTGTGTATAATATAAGTATAGGAGCCTTATCTTACAGATATTATCAAGACATCATGATAATACAAAGACTCATTCTACCTTCTAATTATCTCTATTTGTCTTATAATTAATCATTTTTGTCATCATACAAAACTGATATGACATTCAACATTTACATCCATACTCCACATCACATCAATTCCAAAGCAGAATTGTAGACAGTGATATTTCCAGTGGCAGTTTTTTTTAGAGAAACCTTATTCAAGTCTTGAGATATGTCATGTCTGCTAAATTAGCAATACAGAAAAAAAACTTGGAATGGGCATGAAAAACTCCTACTTTCTTCTGTTTCATAAACTGTTCAAATAAGCTGACACTGATACAATACTAGTATTTAACTACTGGTGCCTGTATAACTGGTTCCTTCAAGGGGTCTTCAGCAGCAAAGTACAAAAGTGCCAACTGATCATGTATCGTAGCATTTCTTATCCCCTAGGTGTGATTAAGTTCTATGATATTTTTTCTGTCAAGTTTTTTTGGAATGCGCACATACACATCATAAGCCTCATGTACATTTTACACATTCAGGTACTCAATGTAGATAATTACTCTACATCCATTTTTCATGTATAGATAGAATTGACAGTTACCCTATCTTTTCTAAATGTTCTGCATGAAAGCTTGTAGTATACTGACAGTACATGTACAGTCTACAAAACCCGACAGTATTTGCAAATAACAACAAACACAAATGGTCAAACAATTACTAATGATGTCTCCCTAAAAGTAAAGTACATTCTAGATGCAGTCAAACCTGCCTTTAAAGACCACCTCTATATAAAGACCACCTGCTTTTAAAGATGAATTTTTTATCCCAATTGCTCTTTATTCATGTTATTTCAACCTGTATACATAAGGACCACCTGTCCTAAGAGCCACTTTTTCTGGTTATCTTAGGTGTCCTTTATAGAAAGCTTTGACTGTATACCAATATCAAACTGAATTGATCAAAAATATCCTTCAGTCTCTGACTTTTGCACAAAAACAGACTGCCAGAACTGGCTGTAAATAAGGAAAGTTGTAAATAAGGAGAGTTTTTATCATCTTTGTTTAGCACACTTTCCTAATATAAACATTCTAATACATCACTGGTTCAATTTTGGGAGACATAAAGGACAGATTTCACACAGTAGTAACCAGATCAATACTGACTTCTGCTACCAGATCATATAGCTGCACTGCCGTGTAAAAATAATAATTGAAAATTAAGTATTTATAAATAATTATTGAAAATCAAGTTTTACAACACATTACGTTATAATATATTTTGAAATACAACAACAGATTAAAGAAATGCATGTGTGGGTGTCTTTGTCTTATACCAATATGTATATGCAGTGTTCAATCTAGGATTTTTCAGAAGGAACCATTTTCAAAACTTTTTCTCTAAAACACCATTACATCAATATTTTTGCATTTATGTAATGTTATATATGGCCCACTAAGGACTTAACCACTGGATCATTTGGCAAAATCCAATGGCCCCTAGCCCATTCTATAATGAACATTGTAATATGGTTGGGAATTCTTAGTGCAGACCTTTCTATGTTTCATACTATATCAAGGCAATAAAGTTTACCTAAAAGTAAATTTTTTGTAGACAAAGAGTTTAGTGTTTATCCCTATTTTTGAACAAGTTTTAGAAATGTTTTTTTTTTACATTAAAAAACTACATGTATACAGAAGTAATAAATTGCATCCTATATAAATTACAACCATCGCCAAGCAACCATGACAAATATGGATTTGTACTCTTATCATTTTTTGGTGGGGTCAAAATTAAGGATTCAAAAATTCATACCACATGTACACCTGTATAGAGATTTTTGTCAGATACTGTCAATTTGCATTTATTTACTGAATCAAAACATAAATTAAACTTGGAGGTCCTTGTCCCCTGGGTCTATATATGTTGTAGGACATGTTAAACTAACCATCAACATGTGTAGAAAAGTCAGGGTTATCAGTATTATATTCAAATTTCATACAAGATTGAAGGCCACAATACAGGTTAGCAAAACCTGCCTTAAGAGTGATCTCAATATGTTGATCCAAACTTCTCAACCGTTTACACTGACTCAAACTGAGAAAGGCAAAAACCTGACAGTAACATTTTCTGTTTGGTGACTTAATCAAAAACAAGCATACTAATCCCATAAATCCATGTTCAAATCACAATCTAAAACAAAGTAAAAACTGTGAAACTGACAAATTAAGTTAAATGTGAACTTCTATCAGGGAAGTGAGACCAGGTGTTCCGAAAGGGTAAGCACCTCCTGTAATAAACAAGCTTGACTGTAATAAATAATGTTACTTCACAAAATTATAATCAGACTGTGGATAACCCTACAAACTCTATTCCACACAACTTTACCACAAAGAACATAAAGATTTTCTTTAACTTAAAA
Organism: Anadara kagoshimensis; assembly: GCA_021292105.1. Taxonomy (NCBI): domain Eukaryota; kingdom Metazoa; phylum Mollusca; class Bivalvia; order Arcoida; family Arcidae; genus Anadara; species Anadara kagoshimensis. The sequence goes on from CM037862.1 coordinate 12,847,231, forward strand.
CTCTTATATTTTGGCCACCTTTTGTGCTTTAAAACTAAAATCAGCATTTAATCAATCTTTGAAATAATAAACACCTCTATTACATGTACTGACTACCGTTTACTTTTAATTCCAAAATAATTTCAATATTACATAAGGAAAATATTCAATGACTGTAAAATTCTCCAAAGCTTATATAACATATTCAACTAAACATAAAGTCTTGAATTTGGAGCTACATGTAACCTAATGGCCAAAAACTATAGACAACAACATCAATATAAATTTGATTTCCCAGTTCTTACAATTTAATCAAGGATATTGCAATATCTCTGCACACATTATTTCATGGGGAACAACAAATAAACAATAAATTGTTCAGTCAGAGTATCCAGTTATTATTTCTAAACCTCATCACCAAGATAAAAACTGCTGATAATGTCCTCAGTAATGTCATGTTGAATGTCACATTATGATGTTACAATAGTTATACTACACACACAATTGATTTTTAAGCTCCTGAACAATAAAACCATAACTAGACAAGTCCCTATCCTCAGATGTCATTTGTAAAAGGGTAAAAGTGATAACTTTTATATTCTCTTATTCCTCTGGATATAATTTTAAATGTGATTTCTGGTCATATTATCTTTGAAACACACAAACAACCCTCTTTCCAGATTCATTTTAAAATACTGCAAGATATAAATCAGAAGGTTTATTTTTTGGTCCAATCTATTCTGACATATAGTATACTTTAATCAATTGATTATGTCCCCAAAAGAAGTGGGTATTAAATAGTGTTTACTCCATTTCTTCCCCCATCCTTTTGTCCACCACTCTTCTTCAAAACTATTCAATATATCTTTATGAAACTGCAAAGGAAGACTGTTTGGATAGAGTAAATGTATCATTGGCTATTCATATTTTGATCATGCACATGGTTAAGAAAACATGAATTTCCCAGTTGGGGTTCATTTGGGGACACTTTGAACTGGCATAAATTGTTTCTATTGTGTTCTCTTGTTGATAACCAGAATAGATTGGAAGAACAAAAGTTTCTTACACTGCTGCGAGTACCAAATCAGTTTTCAGAACACTTGTGTTAACAAAATAATCCCAGACAAGGCTTGTCTTTGTCAACACAACAAAAGTGTTCAGAATAAAAGAATCAAATAGCCATGTAAGAATTGTTTCCTTACTGCAACTTTGATGATGAAATGTCAGAAGATATACATTTCACATTTTACTGAAAGGGAGACTATTCTATGCAAACAATGTTCATTTCAACACAGAACGAGGTTATGAAGCCACACCCATGTAAAATCAATTTCACACACCAGTAAGTATCCTTTTCTAAGTGAAAAATACTGAAAATGTCTGTTTTTGTTACATCATTGAAACAAAAGGATGTAAAATAAATGTGTCAGAATTCAGATTATGCTAATTCTTTATGATTCTGTAAGATGCTAAATCTTTGCAAACATATATTTTTCATGTTAAAGAAAGGATCAAGAATTCAACTACCAAACAGAAACCATTTAAAGAACAAAAATCCTGGTCTGATACCAGGCATCAATGTTCTAAATAAATTTAAAATAATAGGTACTAATGATGACTATCATTATGATATGATTATGATTTGTGGGGCCCTGCTATCATACCTCATCTTCTGGGAAATAAGGGTAAAATATCATCTATTTATCGCCCACTATTTAGCTTAAACTGCACAAGGAAGTGTCATAATTCTTGCAGTATTGGCAAACCTATCCTTTTCTAATCTTTACAGTAAATCTAGATTCAAATTTATCCTCTAGTTCAGGATGAAGCAACATAAAAAATTGATTTTAATTTGATCTCAGTTTCCTGAATTTATATTTGTCTGTAGATAAACTCTCATTGCTCCCAAAGGTTTTCTGGTGTACTGAATTCCTGTCACATCAGGAAGTTTTATGATTACAGCATGTTACACAGCATGTTGTCAGTACAGCATAATGAATGAGTTCAAAGACATATTCTCTGATGAACCAACTATTACAGACATCTTTTTATAGGAGTAATCATGTCTTAATGTACATGTATTTATTTTTAACAATGGAGACTTGAAGTTCGCTGCCATTCTATTCATGTAAAGGACTTAAGCTGCATCACATATGCTGCAAATGGAATTCGCTGCTGCACAACGTGATCAATAACTTGTAACATTTGTTTTGGAAAACATTAACATCACAATTTCCCAGGCTGGCATAACATGGTTTTGACAGGAAAGTGCCATCTTATGCAATGCCATATCCATTGGAAATAAGTGTTTTGCACAAACATAAGCGGGTATCACATGGTACAGCGAACCCCATTGTTTTATCAGTGTTCAATCTAGAATTAGAGAATAGGCCATTTTCAAAAATGTTCCTCTAAAACACCAAAATATCAAAATTCATGTAATGTTAAATATGGCTCACTAAGGTCTTTACATTTGGGGTCATTTGGCAAAATTAAGGACAAATGGTCCCTTTCTAGAATGAACACTGTTTTAGGTTTTACTTTAGGTCTAGATCCAAGTCTTTTTTCAATAATAATCCAATAAACAGATCACCATTCTAGAGTTTCGTTTTAAATCTTGAGTTTGGTTATAAATATACTGGCAAACAAACAAAAGCACATTAACCAAATAAACAGCAAAACAAACAAAAAACCACATCTAAAATATCCAGCAATGCTCCAAACCCTGCCAAATTAGTTTATAGCTTTAGAAATAAAACCTGTTTATGCTCAATAACATAATAATTCATTAAGTCATGTAACATATTTTTACACAATACATATATTTCACTTCTGGCAACATTAAAAACTGAGAAAGTAAAATGAACAAACGAACTAGATATAAATACCACTGTAACAGCTGTATTGATAATTACCACTTCTACTTCACACTTCTCATCTAACATCTACTCTAACATTTTTATGTGTTTAATATGTTATGCAAATCAACACTCGATTAATTTACTCTCTGTTCTTTCATTCTCCACCCTGACTGATGATGCAACATTTATTGATGCAACATTTATGTAGTTGTTCAGTTAGTTGTAGTGTGGCCAGGGATAAAGCTTAACATTTTTAGTTGGGGTTTAGCTCGCTTCAGAAAAGAAATTGTAATAGTAATAAATACTAATGGGTAAAAGGTGTAAAAATTTAGGGAGACAGACTAATTTTTAGTAGCCATGGGCTACTGGGACCCTGCTTATCTTAATCCTTTGTGGCTAAGTTGACTGTAAAGTGATTCATTTGTTGATATTGTGGCTCATATTGTTAAGTGGTGGCTAAATTGGTGGATGAGATTTGTGTATGGTAACTCAGATGGTTGTATGATGGCCAAGTTGGTTGTATGATGGCCAAGTTGGTTGTATGGCGGCCAAGTTGGTTGTATGGCAGCTAAGTTGGTTGTAAGACGGCTAAGTTGGTTGTATGACGGCTAATTTAGTTGGAACATGTTTCAGTAGTGCAGATGGTTGAATGGTGACTTAAGATAGTTGTATAGTAGCTCAGATAGCTGTGTGGTAGCTCAGTTTGTTGTATGGTGGTTCAACTATTGTGGTCAAGATTTGGTTGAAATAAAACTTTTTTTGAAGGACAAGATATGCAGGTAAGCTACATTTTCTGACAGATCTTTCAGAAGCAGCTAACACATGTCTCACTACATGCACATACACAATGTCAATGTATAGGCAAACAACATTGACCTGTCCACTTAACCTTTACTCAATATTTATTATGAACCAACATGTTTATGCATAATTTGTGCTAATTTTTTCCTTAGACACCAAAGGAAACATACACTGTTTATGTTTGAACTGTAAATCCTAACACTACCTTTTATAAGGCAGACCATCATATATAAAGATTCCTAATGAAAGGTCAAGCAGACAGGTCAATGTTGTTTGCCTATATATATATATATATAGGATACACAGTTCTAATGCAATTAGATATATATCTTGACAAATTGACAATTATGGTTAGAATCAAGACAATACTGATACATGAGGTTATTATATGTCATAAAACATGTACAGTATCTACCTGGATTTATCATACAGGTATAATAGATCAATGTCATCTCTTACTGTACATATATACCGGTGTTTATGTATATAAATTCCATATACAGCTGATCAGGATAAATCTTCATACATATAGACTAATTAATATCATCAAAAATCTCAATTCCCTATCTATCTTAGACATTTCATGAAAAACAAATTTGTTGTTTCGTAAACCATATAAAATTCAATAAATGACCTTTCAGCTACAGTTTCCAAGAATGAAGTATAAAGTTGGCATTTCTTCAGAATATCTGGGTCTCAATGGCCAAGTGGTCTACAGTGTGATTACAGATTAGTGAGATCACAGCACTTCTCATTGCCTAGGTTTGAATTCCACTCAGGTCAGATCCTAACATGAAAAGGTTGTCAGTTTACTTGCAAAAGGTGGTTTCTCTCTGGACACTCTGGTTTCCTCCACCATCCATGAACTGATTTACTTGATATAAGTGAAAGAATCTTGACTGGAGTGATACTCCGTTACTCCACTCCACTTTTCAAATTGTCATTGACAATGTTTTCAAAATTTCCTAGTTTTAATTGACAGTTTTTTCCAGCAATTTATAGTTTATATTTAAAGATTCGCTGATAAGAATTTGAAATGTTATATTCCTGTATCGAGCAAAGCACAATTTGAGTTAGGTAGCAAGTATTTGCCATTAAGATAAACAAATCTTAATATTAACAGAATTTCCAGCATCAGATCATTTTCAACATTTACCCCACACCCATTTATAGCCCTGCATATTAGTTTTTACTACAATCGCATCCACTCTTTCCTACCCACCACCATACATGTAGGTCACCACAGAAACTGCCATATTTAATGATAAGGGTAATTTCAGTTTATTTTCTCAGAAAATGCAAAAAAAATTATCCTCTATTAATAGCATCTAAAACATTTAAAATAAATCTACTAAAATAGTTGACATTCTTGCTAAGAAAATTTAAAATGTCAACTATGCAGGGTAATTAAATTTAAAGAAACAGTGCATTAATCTTGAATTTACACTTAAAATGTTAAAATTGTATACACAATGTGCTTGTTTCATTTAAACTGATCAATGGAAAGTTATGCTATCAACAAAACAACCCTAAAGTTAGTTAAGTTAAAGTCTGTCCCGAGCCATTAGGCCCATCAGGCCGGAGCTTATCCCGGTTTCGGTGGCGTTAAGCGACTGAGAGTACAAGACTCTCCCCTGAATGGGACGCCGGTCCATCGCAGGGTTAACCCCCAGCATTTTGCTGGTACTCATTTATTTTTCAGCTGAGTGAACTGGAACAACGTGAAATTAAGTGTCTTGCTCAAGCACACAACACATCGCCCGGTCCAGGGATCGAACCCACGACCTTCGAATCATGAGTCCAACGCCTTAACCACTAGGCCACGCGCTTCCACAAAAAACAACCCTAACCAAGGCAGAAAACCTGTATCTCCACAGAGTGACAGACAGATGCATTAGTTTATTTCATGGTTGAGTGAATTGAGAGATGTACATGTACCTTTCAAATGTACTGCATATGTACATGTAGGGTTACAGAATACCAGCTTTGAAAACTGATGTCGATTTTCTAATCTACCATAAATAAAATGCTGAGTGGTTATGGGATTTCCAAATCTTGATCAGACTTCACCAAGCCAGGGGTCATTTTTGTAGTGGTCCATATTTAATATACCAGTGCATGTATATTAGTGCATATTCAATATACTGGTACATGTATACTGATTTTTCATTTTTAGGCATGAGATAATTTCATTTCCTTTAGATTATTCACTAACACTAATTGACATGTCAGAGGTACCAAATTCAAAAATTACCACTGAGGTAGCTCATTTGGTAGAGTGCTTGCTTCTTAAAGGGAAGGTTGTGGGTTCAAACCATGGCTGGGTCTGACACAAGACTTGAAAATGGGTAGTCAGTCTGGTGACTGTACTTGGCGTTATGAAATAAAATTCAAAATTCTTTCGGATGGGAACTTAAAATAAACAAGGTCCTGTGTCACGGTAGTCGTGACATGATAAAGAACCCTGCTGTCAACGTTTCTGCACCTTCACCTATAGATAGCCACTTCTCGATATAAGTGAAATATTATTGACCAGATATTAAACACCATATGTGTTTACCTTACATGACTTTTTTTCTCAGACCTATATGTAATCTTGAGGGTTAAGTTTTATATCTCCATGTACTTATACTTTACTACAATGTAATAAGCACCCTTTATAAGTCTGACCTGTAATGCTTATTATGGTACAAAACAGTTAGGAAATTATTTAAACTCATTATTTAAAACTGAACCTGAAAAATCGTTTACAAGCAAATCTCAACGTTGAAAATAAATAAAATTTAAAATTTTTCATTCATCTTATCTTTTGAAATATTTATAATATTAAAATGTGTTTACCAAACTGTTGAATTTAACAAAATCTGAATGTAATTGCAGCTCATAAAACAGGGGAAATAGAATTTGTTGTCCAATAAACTTAATACCCATCTCTTTATAGGAGATAGGTTTAACAAATTGTTATATTTATTTAACTATAAGTAGTTATCCACAGATATAAGTAAACATTGATATGGGAGGGGTACAATTTTATATTGATGGTTAACCTTTACTTTCTACAATATACACCCACATTGTCTTCAATAAATGAAATTATACCAGGTAGACAAATCTCAGATTGCCACTGATCTCAGGAACAAATTACAATACATAAATTTTTCACAATACCTGGGAGGTCTTGCAGGTCTTTTTTCTTTTTAATAATTTTCATCATTTTTCGAATTATCAATTCATATAAAATCTTAAAACTCTAACTTATTTTAATTTTCATCCATCACTCTTATATACATGTATATATGACCATATATTAATACTCAATTTAGATATCACACTATGGTAGCTCAGTTGTAAGAGTGCTCACTCCATGTGCGGGAGGTTGGGATTCAATCCCTGGTCAAGTCTGACCAATACTTGAAAATAGGTATTGCCTGTTCTTTCATCAAAATCTCTTTAAAACTGCAATTGACTTCCATATTTCAGAGGCAGGCAGACCTTTGTGTTTATATGACCCGACTCTTGAGATTCACCCAGTTTTAGAAATGAAATTAAAAACGACAGACATGACATTAAACTCTCACTGCATTGTCCTGAGCACACTGCAAAAGTACAAAATTCTGCAACTTCACCTATACAGCCAGTGACATCTCGATATAAGCAAAATATATTTATGTAAAACTGTAGAACTTGAAACCCTATTCAATCAATAAATCTATTATAAAAACAAAACTCTAAATTTATATTACGCAATTACGGTAACTGTTTACAAGTGATCACACATGTTGTTACCTATATGAAGTACCGGTATACTTCAATTAGTTTACAGTAATGACATTACTTTACGTATCATCTTAAGTACACAAATTGTAGAGATTACATAATACTTAATGACTATTCACAATTTAAAACAAAAACTTACAAGAAGCTCATTTAAGATACCATTACTCAGTCAATAGTGGCATGAAGATTGCAGATTTGACAAAATGGAATTTCTCCCCAGCCCAGGCCAACTGTACCGGTAATATGAAATAAATCTTAGGGTTTTGTAATACATGTATTAGCTTTTTCATTTTGACTGAAATATGTATGGTTTTCAGCAGGACATCACAGTACAGGTAGTTTCATTATGGTAAATTAGTACAACCGTTGGAAGAAGGTGCAATACAGATGAATCCAAACGAGACATTCAATTGAAAGGTTTCTTAAAATCGTGTCATGCATACTGCGATACAGAGAAAAATTCAATCGACTGACTACTTTTATACCATTTTTCCAAAAGCAAGTAAAGCATTTTAAGGTAATATGGAGGTTGAATGGATGGTCCATGTTTTACATTATGCCATTTCAGAGGGTTTACATGTACAATTCATTCAACAGGTCCATTGATCCTTAATTTTGTAAAATGATCTCATTCCTAAGGAATTAATAGTCCATATTAACATGACATGAATACAAAAATATTGATGTTATGGTGTTTTAGAGGGAAGTGTTTGAAAATGGCTCCTTCTGAAAAATCTTAGATTGAATACTTCTGCAATTTGCAATGTATAATTTACATAATGTTATACCCTATGTTTCCATTCCTGGTAGCCAAAATCGCCATTGGCTACTAATTTTTGTGAAATTCTTTAAAAAAGTAACCCATTTTAACAAATTTGTGAAAAATTACTTTAAAAAGTACTATATTTTCACAAATTTTGGATAAATCTAATAATTTTAAATTTGTGGAAACATAGGTTATACCCATCGTGTTACAAATCTAGATATAACATTATCTTTGGTCAGTATGTGCAAAGTTTTTTGAACATGTTCAACATCCTTTGAGGTGTACACCAAATGCCTATTATTAACCCTGTAACACTAAGACAGATCAATTCTCCATAGAATCAAGACAATCAGTGACTGTATTTTGACATTTGTGGTTACGACACTTGTAATTCAATATAAAATATAGCTACATGTAATTGGAAAATGTTCATCTGCACACTGACTTAGAGAATCAGTGTATTAATTTTTCAATCACAGTGACATGACAACAATCACAAAGCAGCACATGCATTCATAATACATGTATTTCTTTTGTTGTGGGCAGGATCCTCCTTAAATTTGATGTCAAATGAGTGTTCAAAATTACATGTATACCAGTAGCTTGCTGGAACACTTAACCCATCAAAATAATACAAAATCTGAACCTCTGTAACATATTATTTTACTTGTTTCGACTCTGTATCTTTACCAACTTTAGGTAAAATGTGAAAATTAAACTTTTAACAATGAATGTTGATGATAAGTTTCTAATGCTCACCACTGGTCTTGACATAATTCACCCCGTATACTAGGTTTTCACAAATTTAAAATCGTTAGTGGCCAAAATTCCAAAATTTGTGAAAATATAGTGTCTTTTAAAGTACATGTATTTTCACACAAATTTGGTAAAAGGTTACTTTTTGAAAGAGGTACTCAGAAATTAGTAGCCAGGGGTGATTTTAGCTACCAGTTATGGAAACATGGCTTATGCACTCTGAAAAAGCAAGCTTAGCTTTAAAGGGATTTTTATTGCTGTGTCTGACATCAGATTTCATCTACACTAGATCATGGACACAACAATGTATGATACGTTATCACTTTAACATGATACACCAACCATGACAACCAATGTTTCAAACTTTTAAATTGTATTTAACAGAGAAACATTAATATTTAAGTAAAAGGTTTTGATATGAAGATGCAGAAACACTTCCTTTTAGAGATATTTAAAATTAAATTTATAGTCAATAGTGGTTTTTGCAAGCATGTGTAAAGTTACCAATACATATTGTAAGAAGTATTCACTTCATGCAATAAAACAACACAAGAGTTACTGGTAATCAAAAACTAACAAATACCAATCTTGATATCACAATCCCAAAGCAAAGGAAAAAGTTTGACACTGACAAATTAAGTGTCCACCAGGGAAGTGAGGTTGGGTGCCCTGGAAGAGTTAAGCATCTCCTGTTTATGTAGCTACACCTGTACACCTGCCATGTTAACAAATATGAAGTTATGATAATTACTTTTCAAAACGGGTTAGTGATTCCTGGAATAATTTTCCTATTTCCTTTATTAATGCTCCAAGCTTAACTCATACATGTAAGAGTAGGCTCAACAAATGGTGGACCAATGGTTGATGATTGTCCAAGTTTAATGTCTACATGTGGTCTGTCCGCCAATGTGTAGACAATTAAATGGTCTTCAAGTTATCATTATAATCAAGATAGGCAACTGGAGTAAATAACAAACAATTATCGAGATGTGTACTTATAGGAGGAATTTAGCAGCAATACTGCAAGACATAAAGTATCTAAGTTTTCTAGATCCACCTGTTGCATATAGCTGGCTGTATATGTAAAACACTTAAACAGATAAAATGTTTTATTCAAATTTAGAAGTGGGGCTAATTTAATGAAAAGTTTTTTTCAATTATGCAAGACAGTAAGTACTTTCATTACTTATGGGTGGGGTCTTTGCATATACCTGAAAAATTGATTTATTAAATTTTAATTCTATGAAACAGTGAAAGGTAAGGAGAACTAAGAACTTACCCAAGGGTGGAAATAAATCCACTGACACTTCCTTCTGCATACAGGGATACAATATCTCCAAAATGTAAAACTGTCGCCGACATGGTAGCTGTGAAGACCTTGTCAAGAAAACAATAACATAACAAACATCACGTCGTTCATCTTTACTTCATTTTAACAACTTTCACTCTCATGGATGACCCGACATTTTAGCTCAAGAAATCACAAGTTTTCTAATGACGCTTGTCCTTAGTAATTCCAATAATCTGAACAAACTTATAAAACGAAAGCACCAAATGATGTATTGCTTCGACGAAATATCAGATCATTCTATCTGTCTGCTAGAAATAGGTTGCTTCCGCTTACAGCGACATCTATCGGACTAGGCATCACTTTTTCTTGTTCCCACGAAATCCTCTCGATGCACTTATAACACCCTTTGGACCAATGTAAAGTAGGGTAGCCTATAGCTGATAACGACGAATGAATTAGAGAAAACAAGAGAAAATAAACATTTTTATCACATACTGGGATTGATTATTAGTTCATAAAAACTTTTAAAAAATTAATAAATTCGTATTCATTTCATAAGATACAAAATACAAGATATTTTATTCAACTGACCAATAAAGGTTCAATAAATGATGCAAACGGAAATATTGAGAAGTAAATTATGTTTTTCACTATATAATCAATTCATATATGTAAAACAAATTCGGTTCACTTGTCTTTTTTTTTACAAAAAGATATAAATTTTATAGGTTTATTTTCTTTAATTTTTTTCAATTTAGTACTGAATATAGTATCTGAGAAACTCAAGTTAATTTTGAAATAAGAACGAGTACAACGTTCAGATATCATAAATTGCAAATAGACTGAGAATGAGAATATAATCCATTATAAGCTTATATATTCTAGAGGGTCAGCTTGACCAGAATACACTACATGTATATTTGGATACAAAATTACAAAAATTTTCAATAATTTATCATTAATTGAAATTAACAAAAATAATAGGGTATAAAATTGAGAAACTGATGGAATATTTATTACTAAAATCAAAGAAAGTTTTGATGAAATAAAGCTTCTTTATTCCATTTAATGGGAGTGATTTATCTAATTGTCAAAGTTTCACGCAATTTCGAGGGTCGCCTCGGAAGAGGTTTGTATGTCGTCCAAGCTGGTATACAAATCCCGAAAGTCTGGCACAACCCACTTCCACTCTGTCATCTGATTAGATGTACGTTTTATTATACCCCCGCTTAAAAAGTGGGGGATATATAGTGATAGGGGTGTCCGTCCGTGTGTCCCGGTCCGTCCTTCCGTTACACCTTAGGGTACCTATCTCTTATCCGCAACTCCTCCTAAACCCTTCGATGGATTTTCATGAAACTTTCACACAATCTTTGTGATATAATGTAGATGTGCACCTCCTATTTAAAAATTTGATCCGATGGATTTTTGGGAGCGGGGGTATTTTTTGTGAGCTTGTGGCTCACAGTTTTTCTAGTTATTTTAGTTATCTTGTTATACGGCTGGTATTCAACGTAAATATCCAGTCAGCTGAACATTTTGTCAAGCACCACACAGACTATAAACAAAATTCACGATACTGAAGCTGATACCACCAGACAACTTGTCATATTCCATATTCAGGTTATTGTGTTTGGCAACAATAACTTTTCAATAAACAATCGGTATAGTTACCAATGGAAAAAAATGTACCATCACTTGCTGATTTGTTTCTTTATTCATATGAAGTCATGAGATTTTATATTGAACTAATGATCTGGCGAGAACACCAAATCATTCAACTCTACATATCATGATATACAGATAAAGACGACTTTCTCCTGAATTTGAGAATATGTGAAAGGTATATATCTATCCCCGCATTGACTGAGTTCCCATTACGACAACTGTACAACATATACAACAAAGCTAAATTGATGACTAATGGATTTTGCAAGCCACAGCTTATCAAAGCCCAAAAGGTTTTGTCACCATTATCACAATATTGTTGATAAGTATGATGTGTCTTTATCCAAAATCAACCGCTGGATATATTTGACGCCCTATAGTTAAATGTTTATTTTTTCGGCTCAATTTTGATTCCTATGTGGCACGGAGTAGCTAGTTTAAACACGGCTAGATTTTTTTTTTTTTTTTTTTTTTTTTTTTTTTTTTTTTTTTTTTGCAAAAATGAAAACGGTCTGTTCAGTATAATAAAAATCTATTCAAATTACTGATTTATATATGGTTTGTGTCAAGGCAGTTGAATTCAATATTACATACAAAAGAGACATAATAATATTTATATGGGTTTTATATGTCTCTGATTCAACTGACTCCCAATTTACACGAACATTAGTCATATACCTTGTCATTGTACCTTTAAAAATATCATTAAATGCATTAATGGTTGACAATGAAAATGCCATTTTTCGATGTAATGGTATTTGACAACACTACTGTATATCGTTTGGTCATTGTATCGATCGAATACCCACAGAGTCCGCTATAAACTATAAGAATACTGCCTCTATTTTTAAGCGACCAGATATACAAAGAGACACAACTCTCAAAACAATAGTATCAATAAAAGATTATGAGTTATCTCGCTTTTAACTTAAATTAAAAAGAGATGACAAACGAGAGAGAGAGAGAGAGAGAGAGAGATGATGTTTATCCGGGGACATAGTTTATAGTTCAACGACCGTCTTAAGTAGTGGGGACACTACAAAAATGTGGGGACAAAACTTGTGTCCCCAGATCTACGAAAGGTTAGTTAAAATGTTTTTTAAGTTATGTGGGGACATTTGTCATTGTCTCTAAAAATAAGGCCCCCATATTGTAGGTAAACGGATCCGCACTGTAGTTCCAATTTATCTCGCATTGTTCCCACTTCACACTGTTAGAGAGAGAGAGAGAGAGAGAGAGAGAGAGAGAGAGAGCGTTATTCATAAACCCACATATTCAGTAAATTGACAAACTGACGTCAGAAAGGAGTAGACGTCAAATTTCCGGAGCGCATTCGTTAAGACAGATAATTCAGCCTAGATGATTGACATACAAATTATTAAAAGCGGATTATAAGTTGTATACATTAATTAAAAACATACTATGTCCACGTCAAAAATAGGTATTTGGGAACTTGATGCCAATTTGAGTGCGCAAATGTGTAAAAAAAATTATATAAAAACCCAGCCGCTAACGGTAACATCTGTCCATCATAATTAACAAGCAATACACACAGCTAAACAGGTACTCGAAGGTTGCAAGGCATCTAGGTTGTAATAATTTATTAACATGTTACCAAATAGCTTTTAATCATTAAGTGATACTACAATTCGCGTTTCGTTCTAAATATGGTTATTTAATTGTCAAAAATAGCACTTATGTGTCGAATTTTTTTCTTCAATTAAGATTTATGTGATAGTTACACAGTTAATTAAAACATGTTATACCATCTTCGAGACTAATAAGACTGAGTAATAAGTTTACCACAGTACAGACCTGTCGAAAGTTTAACACTGAGATAGTAAAGAGAAGTCGTAGCCCGGCTGTCAAGCGATCGAGATATAGACAGCTAGTAATGAAATAGATGCCGAGAGATTAACAACAGCTGTCGAGATATTTCTAATAGCCCAGCAGATATGTGACAAATAATGGTCAAATAGTGGGATTTATGGTAAAAGCATGAAACTTGGTGCATAGATAAATTATGAACTGCTGAAAAAAATTGGCTATGGACCCACTCTATTTTTTATCAAAATGGCCGCTATTTTCAAGATGGCCGCCAATGACCAGTGTTAAGGATATTACCAAACAAAACACAATTCGTGGTTCGTGGTAAAAGAAAACAAAAATGATACAAAAGTTTCTTATGACCTGTTGAATAAAATTAGATATGAAACAAATGGAATTTTATTCAAAATGGCCACCATTTTCAAGATGGCCGCCATATGACGTTTATTTTTGTTTCAAAACTGTTAGCTCAACAGATATGTGACAAATAATGGTCAAAAAGTGGGATTTATGGTAAAAGCATGAATCTTGATACATAGATAATGAACTGCTGAAAAAATTGGCTATGGACCCACTCAATTTTTTTCAAAATGGCCGCTATTTTCAAGATGGCCGCCAATGACCAGTGTTAAGGATATTACCGAACAAAACACAATTCGTGGTTCGTGGTAAAAGAAAACAAAAATGATACAAAAGTTTCTTATGACCTGTTGAATAAAATTAGATATGAAACAAATGGAATTTTATTCAAAATGGCCACCATTTTCAAGATGGCCGCCATATGACGTTTATTTTTGTTTCAAAACTGTTAGCTCAACAGATATGTGACAAATAATGGTCAAAAAGTGGGATTTATGGTAAAAGCATGAAACTTGATACATAGATAATGAACTGGTGAAAAAGTTGGCTATGGACCCACTCAATTTTTTTCAAAATGGCCGCTATTTTCAAGATGGCCGCCAATGACCAGTATTAAGGATATTACCAAACACAAACGATTCGATAATGACAATGTTTATTATGATTTTTAGAATGTATTGTTCCAAATAGTAAACCAAAGGTAATTGTCTTATTTTCAGAAAAGTATTTAAGGTATACCTAAAAGAAAAGGGAAGTAACTCTTCCAAACAAGACATAAAATGAAATACATGAACACTTATTGGAATACTTAATTCATATTCAAATTACATAATTCTAGACTTATGTTCTGCTACGAAGCTACTGGCTTAAGTCAATAAATATTTGACCATCACTGCACAAATGGTTTATTCAGAAATTATTCTCTATCACAATTTCCACCACATTTGCAAAGAGCAGTACACAACATCCCGGCTCTGGTACATTTACATTATCCCCGACATCCCTTTTCAACTTTACACCCACACTTTATAAACTCATGGCAACTGTCTAATGCTTGTGGAAGCAGTGTCCAATGTGGTTCCCAAGATTGCATTGTCCCCATTTTCCATCCCAATTACTTGGAGAAGGCATTTGTGGAATTGACAGAAGTGTTTGTTTCCATAAATATCCAGCCTGATATGCAACTCTCATTGTGTGCTGAAGTAAGGTTGTGGCAGTGGGTGGAATTACATCAATAGATCTTCCTTTGCGTGTGAAGAGTTCCTTTCGGGCCTTATTTACTGTCATACATGAATTCGTTCTATCATACATGAGGATCACAAAGCCTTCTAACTGGGGCAATATATCTCCTATATCTTCCTGTGTTATAACATGACTCAGAACTTGGAAGTCTTCTGTAATTTCAGGAAAGATTTTCCATGTTTCTCATGCAGTCTTTTTGCCTTTATTGGCGAAAGGATATGTCTGATCATATCCAGTAAAGGTGTGAAATGCAGGTAGTGCTTTAGACTTTTCTATCCCAATTGACTGTGAAATAGCATGGGCAGCCAAGTACCTAAAGTGCTTACCAGTTCAAAAAGCAATCCATAGCTCACTCAAGTTTACGATTTGGACCACTTCTATGGCTAATGCTACAACATCAACTATTCGTATCAATACTTTGGAATAACCTTGCTTGACAGCATCTGTCACATGCAACATGAGCCTCTTGTCAGCTTCCTCGTGTTCACATGGAGCCAAATCACGCATGTCTTCTAGAGGATATATTTCCCTTTTGATGATATAACCTGCTGTTGGTCGCCGCATTCCACCTGCACAGCTTGTTCTGCCAAGTAATAAAACAGCTCTGACTTGTTTTCATTAATCCGTACGGATGAATATTTACCAGGCAGCCTCAAAGCTATGACAAAAAGTAAATGAGGAAAAGGTGTACGGAGACGCGTTCAGCCAGATGGCAGACTGCCAGGGAACTGGGAGTCATTTTTACAGATTGATGAAAACAAATCAGAGCTGTTTAGTTACTTGGCAGAATAAGCTGTGCAGGTGAAATGTGGCGATCAACAGCAGGTTATATCATCAAAAGGGAAAGATATCCTCTGTAGCACACCAAAAGAAGACATTGGTGATTTGGCTAAATGTGAACACGAGGAAGCTGACACGAGGCTCATGTTGCATGTGACAGTCAATTAGATAGAAAAGTCTAAAGCACTACCTGCATTTCACGCCTTTACTGATGTGATCAGACATCTTCTTTCGCCAACAGAGGCAAAAAGACTGCATGGGAAACATGGAAATCTTTCCTGAAATTACATAAGCCTTCCAAATTCAGAGTCATGTTATAACACAGGAAGCTATAGATTTAATGCCCCAGTTGGAATGCTTTGTTTATGTATGATAGAACGAGTTTATGTATGACAGTAAATGAGGCCCGAAAGGAACTCTTCACCCGCATGGGAAGATCTATTGATGTAATTCCACCCACTGCCACAACCTTACTTCAGCACACAATGAGAGTTGCATACCAGGCTGGATATTTATGGAGACCACACTTCTGTCAATTCCACAGATGTCTTTTCCAAGTGAATGGGGATGGAAAAGGGGGGGGGGGCAATGCAAACTTTGGAACCACATTGGACACTGCTTCCACAAGAATCATACAGTTACCATGATTTAAAGTGTGGGTGTAAAATTGAAAAGGGATGTCGGGTATGATGTAAATGTACCAGAGCCGAGATGTTGTGTACTGCTCTTTGCAAATGTGGTGGAAATTGTGATAGAGAATAATTTCTAAATAAACAATTTGTGCAGTGATGGTAAAAAATTTATTGACTTAAGCCAGTAGCTTCGTAGCAGAAAATAAGTCTAGAATTTTTGATTGTAGACACTGACCACTAGATTATTGAAATGAACAATTTACACAAAACAACAATATAATTTTAGTCAACCAATGTGTGTGTGGTTGTGTGTGTGTGTGTTGTGTGTGTGTGTGTGTGTGTGTGTGTGTGTGATAGTATTAATTTTTCATGTGAATTTGAATATGAATTAAGTATTCCAATAAGTGTTCATGTATTGCATTGCATTTTATGTCTTGTTTGGAAGAGTTACTTCCCTTTTCTTTCAGGTATACCTTAAATACTTTTTTGAAAATAAGACAATTACCTTTGGTTTACTATTTGGAACAATACATTCTAAAAATCATAATAAACATTGTCATTATTGAATCGTTTGTGTTTGGTAATATCCTTAATACTGGTCATTGGCGGCCATCTTGAAAATAGCGGCCATTTTGAAAAAATTGAAGGGGTCCATAGCCAATTTTTTCAGCAGTTCATTATCTATGTATCAAGTTTCATGCTTTTACCATAAATCCCACTTTTTGATTATTATTTGTCACATATCTGCTGAGCTAACAGTTTTGAAACAAAAATAAACGTCATATGGCGGCCATCTTGAAAATGGTGGCCATTTTGAATACAATTTTATTTGTTTCATATCTAATTTTATTCAACAGGCCATAAGAAACTTTTGTATCATTTTTTTTCTTTTACCACGAACTCCACTATTGAAACACCATTTTGGTGAAAATGACACAACCATTTGGCGGCCATCTTGAAAATGGCAGCCATTTTGAATAAATTTTGAGTGGGTCCATAGCTGAATTTTTTTGGCAAGTCATAATCTATCTATGCACCAAATTTCATGCTTTTACCATAAAACCCACTATTTATTCACATATCTGCTGGGCTATAACGAGAGGCCCGAGATTAGCTGCCGATTCGGGACTGATTTTCTCGTTAGCTTAGTGTTAAACTTTCGACAGGCATGTAATATTGTATTATTAAGTAATCAGAGGGAAATGTATATTTCCGGACACACTGAGTGGACATTGTGGACACTGGTCATTATCAGAATATCTGCCCATCCTTCTTCACCAACATGCAAGTGAAATATAGCAAATATTCCTGTTGTGTTAAATTGAAAAATGAATTTAAAATTCGAAAATTTGGACTCGAAAATCAACGACCAGATTTATTTGTGACATCAAAGGTAAGACAAAATTAATTATCAGGACGAAGTGTATGCATGGTGTCCAGAAATTACATCTCTCTCTCTCTCTCTCTCTCTCTCTCTCTCTCTCTCTCTCTCTCTCTCTGAGGCCGTGTCCATAAATTTTCAACAATATATATTAAAAAAAAACTGCCCGTGTGTGGTGTTCAACTATTAGTGTACATATTTACAGAAGACTACTACCATTGTACTACTGTCATATTATACGTTGTTGAATATTTCATTCAGAAAATTAAAAAAATATATATATGACATTACTATTACTGCATATCCATTGAACTGACTTATAGAAAATGAAAAGAATTCAACAGTTGACAAATGAATCTCGACCAGAAAACGACTTGTATTTTGAACGGCAAAACGAAATTGCTTACTCTTCCGGACCACCAGGTCTCATTTCGTCTCACTTTCTTAGGGGAAGTTGACTTTTTTTTAACTTAATTGGCCAGTTTTAAAGATTTTACTTTGCTTTGGATTGTGATTTGGACTTGGATCGGTACGTATGTTTTTGATTTAACTAATACCAGTATTGCTTCACTCGGTACATTGGCATCAAAACAATTTTCGTTATTCTGATTTATTTATTTATTTTTATTTATTTATTTATTTATTTATTTATTTATTTATTTATTTCATAGTACCGTGTTTGTTACCTGGTATGGACAGTGCTGTCTACTCTGTATCATCTGACGTGGCTGCTGGTGGACATATTTTACTACAACTTGGACACTTTTGACCGTTACTTTATCTACTTGACCAACTGGGGATACACGATACTGACCGTTTTCTCTATCTACAACTGCATTGTGGTAACTTACGTACACATAAGGAGAAAAGACATCATTACAGGTAAGACATCAACTATAGACAATTAACAGGTAAGACATCAACTATAGGCAAACAACATAACAGGTAAGACATCAACTATAGACAAACAACATTAACAGGTAAGGCATCAACTATAGGCAAACAACATTAACAGGTAAGACATCAATTATAGGTAAACAACATTAACAGGTAAGACATCAACTATATGCAAACAACATTAACAGGTAAGACATCAACTATAGGCAAACAACATTAACAGGTAAGACATCAACTATAGGCAAACAACATTAACAGGTAAGGCATCAACTATAGGTAAACAACATTAACAGGTAAGACATCAACTATAGGCAAACAACATTAACAGGTAAGACATCAACTATAGGCAAACAACATTAACAGGTAAGACATCTACTATAGGCAACAACATTAGCAGGTAAGACATCAACTATAGGCAAACAACATTAACAGGTAAGACATCAACTATAGGCAAACAACATTAACAGGTAAGACATCAACTATAGGCAAACAACATTAACAGGTAAGACATCGACTATAGGCAAACAACATTAACAGGTAAGACATCAACTATAGGCAAACAACATTAACAGGTAAGACATCAACTATAGGTAAACAACATTAACAGGTAAGACATCGACTATAGGCAAACAACATTAGCAGGTAAGACATCAACTATAGGCAAACAACATTAACAGGTAAGACATCAACTATAGGCAAACAACATTAACAGGTAAGACATCAACTATAGGCAAACAACATTAACAGGTAAGACATCGACTATAGGCAAACAACATTAACAGGTAAGACATCGACTATAGGCAAACGACAATAACAGGTAAGACATCAACTATAGGCAAACAACATTAACAGGTAAGACATCTACTATAGGCAAACAACATTAACAGGTAAGACATCGACTATAGGCAAACAACATTAACAGGTAAGACATCAACTATAGACAAACAACATTAACAGGTAAGACATCAACTATAGACAAACAACATTAACAGGTAAGACATCAACTATAGACAATTAACAGGTAAGACATCAACTAAAGACAATTAACAGGTAAGACATCAACTATAGGCAAACAACATTAACAGGTAAGACATCAACTATAGGTAAACAACATTAACAGGTAAGACATCAACTATAGGCAAACAACATTAACAGGTAAGACATCAACTATAGGCAAACAACATTAACAGGTAAGACATCAACTATAGGTAAACATTAACAGGTAAGACATCAACTATAGGCAAACAACATTAACAGGTAAGACATCAACTTTAGGCAAACAGTATTAACAGGTAAGACATCAACTATAGGCAAACAGTATTAACAGGTAAGACATCAACTATAGGAAAACAACATTAACAGGTAAGACATCAACTATAGACAAACAACATTAACAGGTAAGACATCAACTATAGACAAACAACATTAACAGGTAAGACATCAACTATAGGCAAAAACATTAACAGGTAAGACATCAACTATAGGCAAAAACAGATTAGACATCAACTATAGACAATTAACAGGTAAGACATCAACTATAGGCAAACAACATTAACGGGTAAGACATCAACTATAGACAAACAACACTAACAGGTAAGACATCAACTATAGGCAAACAACATTAACAGGTAAGACATCAACTATAGGCAAACAACATTAACAGGTAAGACATCAACTATAGGCAAACAACATTATCAGGTAAGACATCAACTATAGGCAAACGACAATAACAGGTAAGACATCAACTATAGGCAAACAACATTAACAGGTAAGACATCAACTATAGGCAAACAACATTAACAGGTAAGACATCAACTATAGACAAACAACATTAACAGGTAAGGCATCAACTATAGGCAAACAACATTAACAGGTAAGACATCAATTATAGGTAAACAACATTAACAGGTAAGACATCAACTATATGCAAACAACATTAACAGGTAAGACATCAACTATAGGCAACAACATTAACAGGTAAGACATCAACTATAGGCAAACAACATTAACAGGTAAGGCATCAACTATAGGTAAACAACATTAACAGGTAAGACATCAACTATAGGCAAACAACATTAACAGGTAAGACATCAACTATAGGCAAACAACATTAACAGGTAAGACATCTACTATAGGCAAACAACATTAGCAGGTAAGACATCAACTATAGGCAAACAACATTAACAGGTAAGACATCAACTATAGGCAAACAACATTAACAGGTAAGACATCAACTATAGGCAAACAACATTAACAGGTAAGGACATCGACTATAGGCAAACAACATTAACAGGTAAGACATCAACTATAGGCAAACACATTAACAGGTAAGACATCAACTATAGGTAAACAACATTAACAGGTAAGACATCGACTATAGGCAAACAACATTAGCAGGTAAGACATCAACTATAGGCAAACAACATTAACAGGTAAGACATCAACTATAGGCAAACAACATTAACAGGTAAGACATCAACTATAGGCAAACAACATTAACAGGTAAGACATCGACTATAGGCAAACAACATTAACAGGTAAGACATCGACTATAGGCAAACGACAATAACAGGTAAGACATCGACTATAGGCAAACAACATTAACAGGTAAGACATCAACTATAGGCAAACAACATTAACAGGTAAGACATCAACTATAGGCAAACAACATTAACAGGTAAGACATCAACTATAGACAATTAACAGGTAAGACATCAACTATAGACAAACAACATTAACAGGTAAGACATCAACTATAGGCAAACAACATTAACAGGTAAGACATCAACTATAGACAATTAACAGGTAAGACATCGACTATAGGCAAACGACAATAACAGGTAAGACATCAACTATAGGCAAACAACATTAACAGGTAAGACATCTACTATAGGCAAACAACATTAACAGGTAAGACATCAACTATAGACAAACAACATTAACAGGTAAGACATCAACTATAGACAAACAACATTAACAGGTAAGACATCAACTATAGACAATTAACAGGTAAGACATCAACTATAGACAATTAACAGGTAAGACATCAACTATAGGCAAACAACATTAACAGGTAAGACATCAACTATAGGCAAACAACATTAACAGGTAAGACATCAACTATAGGCAAACAACATTAACAGGTAAGACATCAACTATAGGTAAACAACATTAACAGGTAAGACATCAACTATAGGCAAACAACATTAACAGGTAAGACATCAACTTTAGGCAAACAGTATTAACAGGTAAGACATCAACTATAGGCAAACAGTATTAACAGGTAAGACATCAACTATAGGAAAACAACATTAACAGGTAAGACATCAACTATAGACAAACAACATTAACAGGTACATCAACTATAGACAAACAACATTAACAGTAAGACATCAACTATAGGCAAAAACAGATTAGACATCAACTATAGACAATTAACAGGTTAAGACATCACTATAGGCAAACAACATTAACGGTAAGACATCAACTATAGACAAACAAACACTACAGGTAAGACATCAACTATAGGCAAACAACATTAACAGGTAAGACATCAACTATAGGCAAACAACATTAACAGGTAAGACATCAACTATAGGCAACAACATTATCAGGTAAGACATCAACTATAGGCAAACGACAATAACAGGTAAGACATCAACTATAGGCAAACAACATTAACAGTAAGACATCAACTATAGGCAAACAACATTAACAGGTAAGACATCAACTATAGACAAACAACATTAACAGGTAAGACATCAACTATAGGCAAACAACATTAACTTAAGACATCAACTATAGGCAAACAACATTAACAGTAAGACATCAACTATAGGCAAACGACAATAACAGGTAAGACATCAACTATAGGCAAACATTAACAGGTAAGACATCAACTATAGGCAAACAACATTATCAGGTAAGACATCAACTATAGGCAAACGACAATAACAGGTAAGACATCAACTATAGGCCAAACAAACATAACAGGTAAGACATCAACTATAGGCAAACAACATTAACAGGTAAGACTCAACTATAGGCAAACGACAATAACAGGTAAGACATCAACTATAGGCAAAAACATTCAGGTAAGACATCAACTATAGGCAAACGACAATAACAGGTAAGACATCAACTATAGGCAAACAACATTAACAGGTAAGACATCAACTATAGGCAAACGACAATAACAGGTAAGACATCAACTATAGGCAAACGACAATAACAGGTAAGACATCAACTATAGGCAAACAACATTAACAGGTAAGACATCAACTATAGGCAAACAACATTAACAGGTAAGACATCAACTATAGGCAAACAACATTAACAGGTAAGACATCAACTATAGGCAAACAACATTAACATGTCCGCTTGACCTTCCATTTGGATACCAATGCGGTAGCTCAGTTGGTAGAGTGCTCGCTCCGTAAGTGGGACGTCGTGGGTTCGAACTCCGACCGGGTCTGACCCAAGACTTGAAAGTGGGTAGTGATTGTTCTTTTGCAAAGCAAGCATTAACAAATGAAAGTCGCGGTTCTTTCGGACGGAACTTAAAATAAACGAGATCCCGTAGACACTGCTGTATATTGCCATCAGCGCAACGCACAGGCAAAATTTCTGCAGCTGGCGACGTTTGGATATAAGTGAAATGTTCTGGACTCTGATGTTAAACATCATTACTCAACTCAACTCCATTAGCAATATTCATATACGATGATCCACACAATACATGGGTTGTGTTAGGATTCACACTTTAATACATAGTGCTTGTTTCCCCAATATATGCGGAATAAAACCTCTATCCCTATACATAAATGAACCCGTCAGTAATAGATATTATAAGGTCAAGTGGACAGGTCAATGTTGTTTGCCTATACATAAATGAACCCGTCAATAATAGATATTTACCTTAAAGGTCAAGTGGACAGGTCAATGTTGTTTGCCTATACATAAATGACCGTCAATAATAGATATTTACCTTAAAGGTCAAGTGGACAGGTCAATGTGTTTGCCTATACATAAATGACCCGTCAATAATAGATATTTACCTTAAAGGTCAAGTGGACAGGTCAATGTTGTTTCCCTATACATAAATGAACCCGTCAGTAATAGATATTTACCTTAAAGGTCAAGTGGACAGGTCAATGTTGTTTGCCTATACATAAATGCACCTCCCAGTCATGATGGATATTTACCTTAAAGGTCAAGTGGACAGGTCAATGTTGTTTGCCTATACATAAATGCACCTCCCAGTCCATGATGGATATTTACCTTAAAGGTCAAGTGGACAGATCAATATTGTTTGGCTATACAAACTATTAATGTCCGTAGAACACATTGTCCGACCATCTGAAATATTACTCCTGCAATATGACCTTTTTTTGTTATTGGCAAAATACGTCATGTCTACCATATACGTTGTTTACAGAGATGTTACGTTTGTGAGATTGCGTGTTGCTTTCATTTGTCGGGGTACGGAAATTATGTTTAAACTCCAGTCAAATGCATTTATACACTTCAATAACAAATAAGTGACCTTGTACAACGAAGCAGGCTGCTGGCAAATAAATTGTTGACTCGGGAATATTGCAAGCCTAGGCTTATCAAAGCCCTGAAAACGTTTTATGGTCGTCATCACAGTATTGTTGTTAAGTTTGGTGTATCCGTGTCCAGGATTGCCCTGGATATATTTGACGTCCCATAGTTCCATGTTCCTTTCACACAATTTTGGTTACACAGGTGGTGGATGTAGCTAGCTAAACAGGAATACTTACCCTTCCGGAGCACCCGGCCTCACCTCCCTGGTGGAAGTTCACGTGTCTAACCTATATTGTCAGCTCCAAAGTTTTTTCTTTGCTTCTGGATTGTGATTCGGACATGAATAAGTATGTTTGTTTTTGATTAGAACTAAATAATTTAAAAAAAAGATTTTGTATTGATTATTTTTCCAGTGCTAATTTTATATTCGACGAATAACCAAAGCTCCCGCGTTTTCGCCAATGACTTAGAAACACATAGTTTCTAATTCTGTATCAATGAAAGTCTCCAACAAATCAAACTGACACGAAATAAGGCTTTTGGATCTTAGTGATACAGTTAAATTTATATATTAATAACCGTTAATTTCATGACTTTATAATTTTACAGGTACAACCAAACAAATGACGTGGTATCTGAAAGCTTTATGGGTCATGTCAAATCTGATGAACTCGTCAGCTGTAGGAATAACTGTTCTTTATTATGCTTTCTTGACGCCAAGTGAGTACCATTTCTAATATAACTGTTACTTTGATTCAAATAGTTTTTATTTCATACATATGAGTTTATTCATGAGAATTGAATGCCAAGCAACTGAAGCTTCCCTTCCCTACGCAGCAGCTACCATTGTCCACAAGACATGCGGGTTTCTCACTTGCAAACCAGGTAACTTACTCTCAAAACATAAAATCTGTAACTTGATAATGTAATAAACAAACTAAAAACAGTAAGCAGGGAAATATATAAAGAAATTATAACATTTTGCTTGTGCTGCATACTAGTAATTATACGATGCGACTAGACCAAGGGTATCCTTTAGGAAAGATATGGAACGTGATGTTCAAGTTAGAACATACACCTCTTTATAAGAATAAACTGCTTTTAAAGACCAGTAAACATTTACCGCAATTGCTCTTTATTCATGTTGTTTGAACCTGTATATAAAGGGCACCTGCCATTTTATTGGTTCCTTTGGATGGCTTTTATAGACAGGTTTGGCTGTAATACAAGGCAATGATTCAATTGTTCGGCCTTGACTTTTGATGTATAAATCTCTTTTGAGTTCTTGTTGTATATTATGAACAAATTTCATTAATTCCTAAAGTATGGTGTTTCAACATTATAAAAGAAGCCTACAAAAACAAATTTAACTAGATTTTGTTGCAATACCCATCTAAATTTTGTCTGTCGCATCGTAATTTATTTAACCTTTGGTCGAAATATTAAACAGGTTAAATATTTGTTTATTTTGCCATGTTAATATTTTTTCATTTTTCTTCTTTACAGATTGGATCCCTCCAAGTGTAGAAAAACATGCCATAAACTCGGTCTTCATTATCCTGAATATACTGATTACAACAATGCCAATCAATTTATTACATTTTTATCAGCCAATCATATTCGGTTTAATATATATGATCTTCAGTTTGACATACCAAATAGGCGGGGTTCATCAGGCAATATATCCCGTTCTTGATTGGACGAACCAGCTGCCAATGGCAATACTATTAGCAACCGTTGTGGTATTTTTTATACTTCCGCTTTTTCACGTGTTGTGTTTTAGTTTATATAATATACGAATGCTTATTTGTGATTTTTTTTGCTCAAAAACAAGAAGAGATTCCATTATTGAAGATATGGAACTTGGCGAGTAAGATAAGAACACAAAACTTTAATACATGTATACATGTATATTATATACTATTTGGAATATTTATGAAAGCGTCAATGCCAAAAAATATCAGAATGGTCATCATTTTTTAAGTAAATGTGACGCATTATCTTGGAGAAAAGTGATTATCGTATCTGAACAAATGTAACATCCCATCCAAATGAAATCAGCAAGTTGAACCTTTGTGTTGTTCTGAGGTTGCTCGGTTTTGACAGTGATTATCTAGATGACATATGCACTTCTGTCTCTTTAAAATAAAACCTAACGCAAGGCACTCTACTAGTATTTTATGTCTACTAGTATTTTGAAAATTTAATTTCGCAAGAATTTTATAAGAATAAGCATATCAAGAATATTTCATTTATATCAAGACATTACCAGCTATAGGTGAAGTGGCATATTTTTTCATTACTTTAGCAGTGCAGCTCAGGTCAATGTACAGGGGAGGTTCCTTAACGTGCCACGCCTGCCGTGACGCGGGTCATCGGTTTCTAAGGTCTCTTCCGATATAAATAATAAATAAATATAAAAATATCGAAAAAACAGTAACTACTTATTTTTTGGTCTTGGAAGACACTGTCGAGGTTAGAACCCACATACTCATGCGCGAACACTACCAACTGAGCTGCCGTAGTGGTGATTAGGCTACCAATAGACACCTTCTATAAAACACATGATTTGAACTTCCATTCGCAGCTACTTGTTTAGAGATAACTGATTGCCACAACACTTGGTCCTACAACACTTTAACACTGGGCTAACAAAACGAGGTCGAACTTCGGCTACTGAGACTACCGAGTGACCGAGATATGGATAGAACGCGATGCTGTCGAGGGAGTAACCGAGATATGGATAGAACGCGATGCTGTCGAGACATAGGTAAGGAGAGACCGAGATAAGCTTTAGATTCGGTACTAATTCGTTAGTCTATTGTTACACTTTTGACAGATCTGTTCTGTATTTTGTCATACCCAGTGTCCGTCTAAAGCATTTTTGGTAAAACATAAATACATGATGCAAGTACTCCCATCCCGGAAGGACGTGTAAGCGCTTTGGCAAATTTCGCAGAAAACTAAACATATAAAATTCGGCCTTGAAAACGCATACTAGTAGTTGAAAATATAACAAGTGTTCTTCGACAGTTGGTATCTCCCTTTTGCTTTTTCTGGGTCACTTATATTTTGACAACTCGGCATCCGAACTTCGACTCCTTTTCGTTAGCTCAATCAGTTATGCAATCATTGTGGCAAGGTATAGCTACGTGTTTTTGCAAAGAAACCACTCAAAGGTAAAGCAATTACATGGTAATCGTAATGTTTTACATGCGTTTCAGTAAAGCAACATTCCGTGTACAAACATATCACAAATATACCTGATGGAAAAGATAATTCAAATGCGTAACTGAATACCTCCGTGGTGATTTTAATAAACCCAGTGGTAAAATATCCAATCATTACTCAATCTGTTTTAAATTTTCAGCACTAGACGGCCGTTTCAGAAAATAATTTCTCATCAAAAGCGCTAGGACAAAAACTACGGAAATCCAAATATTTTAAAGATGTTGAAATGTGAAAATATTCCAAATAAAACAGGACAAACAATTTGTTACAAGGAGTTTCGATGAATGATCTTTAGAGTACTAGTATTGTCGAACAACTTTAGAGAATATTGTAATGCCATTTTAATAGCATTGTGTTCAATTAACAAAATTATAATTAATAATTACAGAAAAGTTTAACATGATTCAGTATCAGAATATACTTAGTGTTTAAATATATCAGAAAATACATGTTACAAATATTCTGTATGTATAAGTGTATCATATGTACATAGATCAATGGACATTGCAGAATACTAATAACATCCATAAGAAACTAAAATCGGTGGCAGATACATCTCTTTACTGATCAAATAATTACATACTATACAAGTTTTAATTTTACAGTGTTCAAGAATCAATAATCTTAGGCCACACCAAATTAATTTTTAGTTCGTACGATTTCTTTTATAAAAATAGAGGCAAGTAAGTGATTACAGATGAATGTATTCATTTGTTAAAAAAACAAAAACAACATTTTTTTTCGGGTGCACATAATTTAAACCAGGCGAGTGAGAGAGAGAGAGATTTATTGCACAAAAATGTACAGACATAACTCACAAAAGTATGGAATATGCTGTTGTTTAATATCATAGTCCCAGTAGTAGAATTTGTCGAAATGACAAGACATGATTAATTATGACCTAATCCCCATCGGACTATTCATGTTGAACAATTTTACATCGCCTACACGATAAGATACCCAAAACTTCACACGCGCTTTTTGGGCGGGCGGAAAACAATTTGAAACTTTTTAATTTTTTCTTAATTCTGAACTGTACAGGTCCGACGAAATACAAAATAATTTGGTATGGCCTAACTAAAGTAATTTACTGTAAAACCATTTTCGATTTGTCCAACAAAAATACAATTTTTTTGGTGTCATGTAAATTCGTGGAACAAGTCACCATGAAAATCAATAATTCCATAGCATTTTCCGGTTTCAAAAAATTGACATTCATCAACACAATTCTGAAAATCCATTCAACAGTAAACACATTGATTTGTGTCTTATATTACAACTCACAGAATCAATGAATTTCAAATTTTTAAAAATTATCTCGAAATTTTAAACTAAATTTCATATAAAATTTTTAAAAAATCAATTTAAGCAAAACAATCCTCTGGAAAGACAATTTATACAACACTAAAAGAAGAACTATATTAGAAGTTTATTTTATGGTGTAGACATGTGTTCCGTTTCCTGAAGATGGAATATAAAATTTGTTTTCCATAGGATCTAGCAATATTTTGCAAGGCAATGAGATGTCTGTTACTATTAGCTTGCTTGTTTGACTATCTGAAGAAAACACACAAACATTATTACTACTGTAACCACAAACATACACGTTTTCATATCTGTCAACAGCAATACCCGTCAGACGTCTAAGGTTGGGATTTGTAAATCTTCTAACTTCTACACCGTCTAATGTTTTACACACGACGTCATTTCCATCATTGTAATAAACGTTACCGGCCAAGGATACAGCGACACAAGATACGTGGTCACCTCTACGTGAGAACTTCTGTACGACCCGGCCATCCATAGACAATATCTCCACAGCGCTGCTGTACCCTACTATTATATGGCTTTTAGTAGCTGCCAATCCCCAGGGTCCATATCTACAAGATATTGTATCCATTTCTTTGAATAAGTGGTCTCTAATCTCATACTTTTTGAGGTATTCTTGGTTGTGAAATGAAACTACAATTGTGTTGGCTGATATCACGCAGGCATCAGTTGTTGATTTTTCCTTCAAAAACATTTTAAATAAATCGTTCCCAGACTCATCAAAAGCTTGTAAGTATGATTGGCCATTATTACAAACTATGACTCTTCCACTAGGAAGACTTGTGCCTCCTGTAACAGGAGTCCTGTTATACCATTGCCTTCTATACTGCGTTCTTTGTCTACTTCTATATTCATGATATCTATTTGACAATCCTGTTTATCCCTGTACAAACGATTCACAATACGAGACACTTCATTTAGACTGGTAGATAGGTCTAATGTTGGTTTGACATCGACCTCAGCAACTGAAGTAAGGGAATTCAAGACAGATGTGACAATGCTATCAATATTCAGTGTATAATCTACACACTGTGCGTCCTTCAGATTCATCTGTAAACCTTCTATCTGATGTTTTAGTTGTGACTTCAGTTTTTCTTTGGTTATAAACATCTGTTTTGGTGAACCTTGTTCTCTCACCGCTTTCAATAGTTTCTCCCCTCTGCTTACATTCGTCAGAAATATTTCTATTCTTTCTTTTATTTCTGTAAGTTTTACGCTCTCTTGTTTGTGCTTTTGCTTGAAGTTTTTGATGAAGCTACACTGAAGCTGGTCAAGTTTGTCTTTGGCTTGTTGGACAGTAGTTGTCACTTCCTTTGATATCTCATCATGTTGAATATTCATGCGACTGAGACTTTCCTCTGTTCCGATTCTAAGACCGTCAGCTTTTTTCTTTATGTCGGTTAAACAGTCAGCAAATTGTTCTACGGATTCTTTGTCGTTTGTCCCAGTAACCATTTCATCAAAAGTAGAAATATGTTCACATTTTCTGTGTGATGTCGCCAGACAGATAACACAGCACATTTCCTTGTGGTCGACACAGTACACCTCGAGTACTTTCCCTGTGTGCTTCAGTACATGGTTCATCTACATCCAAAATCATGACTTTCTTGCCATATCTCTATGGGGATGATTTCAGTTTGACCGTCTAAATCCTTCATGGTGATAAGCGCAGTTCCACACAATGCCTCTAAGCATTGTTACACCAGAAATAGCAGTGGTCTTTTTGTTACGGAAATAACAAGGACTGCACAGATTTCGTCCATCACTTATCTAATGTATCTGACCTTTCAATCAACGAAGTAATTAAATGGTTGCCTGGCATTGTATCCGCAAACTTTCTGATGTTAAAGTTGGTCCCTAACCGTTATTCTTGACGACAAACTGGAACGGGAATTCTTTCGCCCGTTACCCTTCCCCACCAAGGTGTGATATTAATCGGAATAGACACGGGAGACAGAAGTATGATGACATGGCAGACATTTGGATTTGTAAACTTTTCAAACAAATAGGACATGATACCAAGTCGTCTGTATCAATCTTTGCTGCATTCTTACATAAAAAATGTTTACGCACTTCAGGTCTACGCCTCTGGAATTTCTGATTTTACTTTCGATTTAACTTTGGCGAAGTTATTGTAAAATACAAATTGGTTTTCAAACTACTCGGTTTTAAGCACAGTAATGTTACTTGTAATTTTATGATAACAAACTGGCTTCGGCTTGAAAATTTTGGTGTACGGATTATATCTCACGAAACTATTGTAGTAAATGACTGATATTGAATAATTGGAAAATAAGTAATATACCCTCCTCATCTACTGAAACATCATGAACATAATCATACTAAAATATTGTGTAGATCGTTTGAAAAATCTCGAACATGTTCAATTCGAATGTCATGTAGGAAAGTTTAGATGAAAAACATATTACATGTACATGTCCTATTAAATTAGCCACATGATCCGGAGCACACGGTCTTAAATTAACTTGCCAGTTTCAAACATTTTACATTGCTTTTGGATTGTAGTATGTTCTTGATTATCATGTTTTTTCTAATTCTCTGTAGTCAA
This sequence comes from Anadara kagoshimensis, assembly GCA_021292105.1. Classification (NCBI taxonomy): domain Eukaryota; kingdom Metazoa; phylum Mollusca; class Bivalvia; order Arcoida; family Arcidae; genus Anadara; species Anadara kagoshimensis. The sequence goes on from CM037862.1 coordinate 12,878,925, forward strand.
AATGTTAGGTTCATTTTACTATTTATGTCTTGTTTCATGTCGTCAAGCGTATTTTTGGAGTTCTGAATATATGTTACAAACGTGGCAGGTGTAGCTAGCTAAACAGGAGGCGCTTACCCTTCCGGAATACCCGGCCTCACTTCCTGAGGAAATAATGTTTAACTTGATTTACCAGTTCTCAAAAGTTTTTACTTTGCATTGGGATTGTGATTGTGATGTCACCAGCTATAGGTGAAGTGACAATAGGATACATTTTTAACTATATGTTTGAATTGATTTGATTTGTGGACTGTTAAAGACCTTTCATTTCAAATATTTGGTTGCCATGTCTACAAAAACATAATTAAATAATAATAATAAGTAAATGAATTGATGCCACATGTGTTCCAGATTGGTCACCGAGCAATTCTGATTATATAAGCGCATGTACTTATAAAGGATTGTTCTGCTAGGCATGCATCTTCACACAAAGTTATTTCTACCTTTGGATCATACACCACCAGGTATCACACTTTTGGATTTTTAATGTGCAAGTAGATATGTTGGTCACAAAATACCTTTATATTTGTTGATACTATCAACTATTCATCTCCGGCATATCAAGATGATATTTGTATATACGTCCCAGTCAAGCATATTTTACTTATATCGAGACGTCATCAGCTATAGGCGAAGTTGCACAAATTATGACATTTGCAGTGCGTTGAGAGCAATGTGCAGGGAGGGTTCTTTAACATTCCATGTCTACTGTGGCATGAGCATTGGTTTTAAGGCCCTTTTCCGAAGAACCCCATTTATTTTAAGTCTTGGTCAGACCACACCGGGGTTCGAACTTGAAACCTCCCATGCATCCTACCAATTGAGTTACCATGGTGGTACTAGCATCGACAATACATCTGCCCTAGTTTCACAATAATTTCTGAACTGAGAAATCTGAATAATTTTGTCAGTAATTTAAGGTGCCATTTTGAAGATCATTTCGAGTTCATACCACCTATGTTATAATTTTGTTGAAACTTTCTTATTTCAGTATGGTAAAAGATAAAAAAGAATGGCCAGATTTAAGTTAAGGAAAAAGATTGTGGAACTAGAGCCAGACAAGATGATTTTGCAGTAATCATCACCTAAAGTATAAAGATACCTGTGGTCAGCTCAAAATAGATTGTAGTTGGGTACCAAAATAAAATACAAATGCATATTTATTTTTATATTTTTATTGTTTCATATTTTTTTAATTATTATAAAATTGTAAATAAAAATATTCCAGTTAATAATGATACATATCAATCAGTAATATACATATATATGTAGTTTTTTTATCAGCTAAAGTTGATGATCCCTGGAAATATATGGAAGAAAGGAATTTTTATTTGAAAAAAAAAACATACATATGTAATGGGTAATGGTCAACACAACCAAGACAACAAATCAATAAAAACAACCAAACAAGAAAAAGAACAAGTAAGATGGTCAATCTGAGCAAGTATGAAGATTGGACAAAAAACGTTGTTTTATGGGTGTTCAAAATGTTTTTTACCTATCTAGTGAATCAACATGATCCATATAGGAAGATGGTCAAAAAGATCAGTTGGGGCAAGTTTGATGAAGTTTGGACAAAAATTGTTGGATATTTAGTGTGTTAACAATGTTTCTTTTACTTATGCCAAGAAGATCACTTGGTGTAAATTTGATGAAGATTGGACAAATATTGCAACCTCTAGTAGTAACAATATAATGTTAAGGGATGAGGCACATCACATGAGAATATAAGAATCCATTATGAGTATCCATGTAGGATAGGGAAATCTCACCCGAGGGGTTGAACATTTCAGTCAGAGACGAGGCTTGCCGAGTCTCTGACCAGAAATGTTCAACCCCGAGGGTGAGATTTCCCTATCTTACATGGATAAACTCATAATGGATTATTTTTCTTCCATTTTAGTGCCAATATTTGGCTTCAAGTACGATGAACATAAACATCGACGCCATGTTTGTAAAATCTAACTTTGTAATTCGACATTCTACTTTAAAATAAATATGACCATTGGATAGATCGTACCGGATTTTGGTTTATACAAAGTGTATAAACTACAAAACAAAGTGGTTCATTAAAAAATCCAATATTTTTCATTTGAAACGCACTCAAAATTTCTAAATTGTGAAGAAATGGATGTCATTTTCCCGCTAGATGGCGTCATGAAATTGTCTTTTGATTGTGACGGCACTAAAGGTCACGTGGTCATGTGAGATACGCGTATCTCGCATAGGGAAAACCCTATCTTACATGAGCAGATATGGAAGAAAGACTTATCACACAGCCCACTTGACCACGTTGTGCTCAGGTGAACTGACAAGCACATTGAGACCACTGACTATAAAAATCATGACTTTGTATGGTCACTGGAGTTAATGTCCAGTGAAGGATAACCAATCTATCAACAAATCTGAAGAACTTGATACTTTAACATGTCAGTCAGTTACAAAAACATCAAATTTGTATAGAAAATATGTTACAAAATCCACTTGTAAATTTTCCACAGACAATAAAAATGATAATCATACACAACTTATAAACAACTAACTTTACTTAGAGTTTATAAGGACAACAAATAGATTGCATTGTAGCCTCGTCCATGAGCTTTGCGTTTTGTTAACATTGCATAACAGAAAACAATTAATACAAACTTGAAGTTCAAAGGTCATGGTAAATCATTTTGGTAAATATAACCCCAAAACAATTACTAAATCTTAAGGTCGTGGTCGAAAGATTTGGTATCAATATAAAGTCATGGTTAATCACTGACAAAGATGCATGTCAATGTCAAGGCTTACCATGGAAAAAATCTAATTTTTGAAACCATTAATCACAAAAATCATTTTTCAGTAATGTGAAATGAATAAGAAAGTGAAACTCCCACCTTGAATGAGATCCAGACCGACACAAATTTAACCCGAAGCAATTCCCAGGTACACAGTATTCAGGTTAATTAGAGTAATGTGAAACCTAATGTATCACTCAAGGACATACCACACTGGATGGGGTTTGAACCCATGGACCTCAAGTCAAGACCATGTTACATAAAGGTGAATCACATTTACTTTTTTGCCAAAAACATTGTAAAATATATTGACAGACATTACAGCATGTGTATATTAAATGATAAATTACTGTCAGTATATTAATATTGGGGGTGAACAACAGTAAGCACAAATTATATTTTAGTTAAATACATGGTGACTTGAATTGGATTAAATTTCATGGATCACCTTGTGCATTAAAATCATATTTAATTTGGATGTGGGTTTCAATACCAGCTGGACTATATTATGTTATCATGAAAATTAGTAAAATTAGTAAACAGCAAAAACTAGCATGCTTACAGTAATAACTGTAGATAGTAAAATAAAATATAGGCAGGCTTATATCCAGCAAAGGAAAATTAATACATGAGGTAAAATTAAAAGCTATACTGTAAACCAGCTTTTATTCATGTGCAATTAACTTTCCACTGTTTTGTGACAACAAAATAATTGCAAAAATTAATTGACATGAAAATGTGTCTGAAAATGGTATTATTTATACTAAATATTAAGCTATAGTCAATTTCCAAAAGTTAATACATGTAGTTGCAAATGGTTTTGGCAAGAGAATCACGAATGTTATTTGACACGAACTTGTTTTTGAAAATGGTATTTTTATACCAGTATAACAAATATTTAGCTATAGTCAGTATTGTAAAAGATTAAAATCGCGAAATGGTTTTTGGCAAGAGAATCATGAAACTCAATATCCATGAATAAAAGTTGATTTATAATATATCAAGGCACACATTATGTAGACATTCAAAAATTGTAGAAAAAAAATCTTACACATAAAAATTGATATGAAATCTGATAATACCGGTAAATACATGTAGCAATATGCTGGTTAATAACCAGACAATGTGTACAGATCTTTTATAACATGATTAAAGAAGTATCAGCTTCATAATAAAATATAGAAACGATATAACTAGCATAAAAATTTGTAGGAAAAAAAGAAAACAACCAACATAAATGGTAAGTAATGTTATATTTAACAAATCTTGAAAAATTAAGATCGAAAGGGATTATAAAGCTAAAGCTCGTTCTGGACAAGAAAATATTCATCCGAGTTCGAGATATCACTGTCTTACACTGTTGCAGGTGTAAGATTCTATTAGTAATTACAGATACACATAACAATTTCCTGTTACAGCTAGCTTCAAAGAAGTGAAAATGCCAAACTATATTCAGCTTTACTGGGTTTTCAATGAAACTTAGACATAAATCCCAATCACAAACACAGCGAGTTAGACAGTAGGCGCTAATCACCAATATAAAAAGTCAAAAGTATTATAACCTACAGTAAAAGTTTAATTTGAAAAGGTATAACTACTTAACTAGTACATAAAATTAGTAAAGAATTTCAGTAAAGTATATACATATATAAATGTTATCCAATAAATAACATATTTGTTCATAAACAAAGGATGATAAAAGTTAATAAAAATGTAAATATTATCACAACAAAAACAACAATAAATTTGTATAATATTATATATATTAAATATGTACAACAGTATTTAATTTTTATAATTCGTAATTCATATATCTAGCAACTTAGTAAGCTATTATGAGGTATCAATACAAAATATAAAAACTCTCTCTCTCTCTTCTCCCTCAGCATGAATGCAACAAAGGATAATTCATTTTTGAAATTTTCTAGATAGAATGCTAAAAGATAACCAAGCACTTAACATATATATTACAAACTGACATTGACATCATATTTCCGACTGTCTATAGTCATGGCACTACTGGTACTAACTATATACATATACATACGTATACCGTAATAAATTAACTTAACTACCTAACTGCTGTGAGTAAAACTGCCAAACTTTACAGATCTTGAACATCTTTTCTCAAATTACAAGAATATTTGGTATTAGCAGTTATTTCTTAAATATTCATTCAAATTCAAAAACTCAAACATCAAGAATTAAATTTGATATCAAATTTCTGAGCACATCAAGAAATCAATGTTTCACTGTCATAGACATTTTGGTTACTTCGCATTAAGTCATAGATTCCAAACACCGTTGGTTCTATATTTATGTTTTTTTCTGTGGTGGTCATTCACCTTTTCTTATTTCTTATCTTTTTATTTTTATTTAAAAATTTTTATTATTATTTTATTTTTTAATTTAATTTTATTATTTATTTATTTATTTTTTTATCATTTTAATTTTTTTTCATAAATATTTTTATATTTTTTACTAAACAACAAGTAAGGACAAAACTGCTCATTTTTTTAAATGCTGGGTAAAACAAACTCATGTAGACATAATTATAAAGCTAAGTTCACACAAGAAATTGAAAACAGAAAATTGACTTCATTTAATGTAATACCTCATAACACATTTTCCTGCAAAACTGCAATGTAACCGGTGCTTAAAATGGGATTCGCCACTGTACCACATGATCAACACCCCTAAACGTTTTTGTGGGATGTTTTCGAAACGTTTATGTTGCAAATTCATGCAAAAATGGCTTTTTATTGGGAAAATGTGAACAGATATGATCGCAGAAATCGCTGTTCCACACAAACATTAGGTGGTATCATGTGGTGCAGTTGTGAATCCCATTGTATTGTATTAATGATTCATAGTATTATGTGATACATGGCATAAAATCCATTCCTGACAAAATGAGAACACAGCTACCAATAAACCAACCTGAAATTCTAGGTCACTTAAAACCTATAGATGAATTGAGCAATTGTAAACTGATAAACTGTCTTAGTTGATTTAATGAAGAATAATTGGTTTCACTAGTCTATGGCACACATAATTTGAATTTACCCCAAAAAACTATGTTATTCTGGCAATATACAATGTAAATGTTTTCTGTAACATTCCACACAAAAACATTCTGAGGTATTGATCATGTAATACCTAAGTGAACCCAATCTTTTTTCAAATTCAGTTTATATACAAAGTTTAGCAAGCATTGGAAGACAATTTTTATAATTAATATCACACTGAAAATAATTCAGAATACTGATGCTTTTAAAAAATTTACATTAGAAATTGGCCATATTCTAGGCTTCAAAACTCATTAGTAGCTAGCTTTCCAAAATTTGTGAAAATAAAGTCTATTTAAAGTATTTATTAGCTAATTTGCTGAAAAAGGTTACTTTTTTTAAGAAGTTCTTAGAAATTGGTAGCCAATGGCAATTTTGGCTACCAGTAATGGAAAAACAGATATTGTGAAATACTTTGTGGTGTCATGAGAGTAAATGAGTAATGCCATTTAAATGAAATGAATGATTTTAATAAAATATAATTTTAGCACCAATATAGAGTCACTGGTGGGAATTCTTGCTGTACTGGTATTTGTTTGATAAGTGGGTATGGAAGAACAAAAATCTTAAAAAAAATCATAATGCTAATATAACTGATTGATTTCTAATGACATCACAATTGTTGAAGCAGGCAAAAAATTTAGGTTTTCGAAAGTGGCAGGGTATGATTCGAAGAATTTTATCTATCTGGTTTTAGATGAAATATATCAACCTATCTAAGACTTGATTAGAAAAAATCCAAAATATTTTTGTAAAGCAGATTAAAACAGTAATCAGCAATACAATAATCTTACACAAAACCTGTTTTTTAATTTACTGGGAATTCAGCAAATAACAATGTTCTGACATCTGAATATTGTTAACAACTCCATTGTAAAGAATTTTACATGTGTGCAGCACTTTACTTTACATATCAAACACCTATACAAAATGACTTGTTCTTATATAGTTTACCTGATATGTTATATGGCACTACCTATAATAATTGTATGTTTCGGCTAAATATATTTAATGTGATTTGCCACTATATCACATGATACCTCTAGTGTTTGTGCCGAACACTTATTTCCAATGGATATGGAATGGCATTTGAAGACATTTTCCCATGAAAACGAACGACATTATTCCAGGAATTTGCGATGTTAACGTTTTCCCAAAACATTCCTCACAAACCTTAAGAGGTATTAATCATTTGGTATAACAACAAACCCCATTGAAATAGAATATAGTGAGGGAAATAAAGTCTATTCATACATCAAGTTAAATTTCCCTGATGGATCCTCAGAATATCAATTAGCATTTCAGCTTTAAAACATTTTCCATGGGAAATTTTATACATCACCATGGAATTTTTTCTTTAGAATAAAACATTATTTGGCCATTCTTTGTAAACAATGGACATGTATAGATAAACAACATTGACCTGGCCACTTGACCTTTCATTAGGAATATTCATATACGATGAACTACCCAATACATGGGTAGTGTTAGGATTGACAGTTCCTATTCTCACGATGGCGATGAAATAAACACCTGTCTTACCTTTATGTAAATGTACATGTCAATAATAAATATTAAAATTAAAGGTCAATCGTACAGGTCAACATTGTTTGCCTATAACAATTTATAACAACATATTTATAAATGATAACATGAGTGGTTATAAATATTATAACTGCTATAACATGTACTTACAGGATAAAATTAAACATGATGCAACAACTCTGTATTCTTATAAACATTATGACTGCTATAACATTTATAGGTTATTCACTATCTGATGGCAGAGTGTTTATAAACGCAGGCGAGTTTAAATAACATATAGGTGTTCGTAACATACTGTTATATGGGTATAATCACATCAGCTCGCACTTTATTTTTTAAAACTACCCTAACATTAAAACATTCTTTGCCATTAGATTGTGAATGACCTAACTTACAGGATAAAATTAAACGTGATGTAACATTTCTTTTAAATATTATGACTTTACCGGATAAAATTAAACATGATGTAACAACTTTGTCTTCTCAGAAACATTATGGTGGCTATTATAACTAACAAGAACTAATCTATAACAAACTAACAGTCTGAATGTCTGTATAATGTGTATATCAACTATGACACTTTAGTAGCACTATTTGCTGATAATTGACTTGTCATGAATGTGGTGATAACAACAGATCACATAAAATTGTGTAGCTCGGATAAAAATCCTTACAAAATTTTACTGACGGGACACAACCAACAATTCTACATGGACTAGTTACTATTTATACACATCATATATCATCTATATACAACCTCACTAGTTATACATATGTATATTACATGTAAATATAGGTCCCTGTACACATGTTAGACATATTGCATGTAAATATAGATCAATGCACACAAGTTACATACAAGTGGTACTTATATATTCACACACACAAATATCACTGCTCTGATGCAGGTAATGATGTAATTGACTGGATTGTTAACTGTCGTTGTAGTGGAGGCTTTGGTTTAACATTACGTGATTTCATATATGATAAAAACTGGTCCGGAATTTCTTCTAGAACTTCTTTGGCAAGACGAGCCTGGACTGTTGCTGGGTTTTCACCTGCTCTTCCTGTGAAGTCTCTCATTGGCACAAACTAAAACAAATCAATTTAATTAAATATTGTGACTATGTTTTGTTTTGATTGAATAATTTTTTTGTTTCTTTTTTTTTTGTTGAATTCTTAATGATGTTAATGACGTTATAATCAAGTCATTTAAAAAATGTCCCCAACAAACTACAACTGGAAAAATGTTTTCCGAACCATGTGCATAATCAAAATACCAAGAGCCAATGGCATATCTATTCCACTCAAAGATTTTCCCCTAAAGTTTCATTAAGATCTGTAACATCTTTTTCGAGAAAATTGGCAGACAAAATTTTGGGGAGAGAAATCAAGTAAACAATAAACCGGTAGGTCACCTCCCTGCAGCGTTTAGAACAGAAAGTTATGAGGTCTTTCTGAAGAGACTTTAAAAACCAATGTCTATTGTCATAGCAAGTGTGGCTTGTAAAAGAATCCTCCAAACATATTGCCATGAGTTCTCTGCAAAAGTCAAATTTCTGCAACTTCACCTAAAGCTGGTGATGTGTTGATATAAGTGAAATATTCTTGACTGGAACATAAAACTCATTCAATACATCAATCCCCCACTTCGTTTTGGGGACATGATTACATACCTGTACTATGTCTCTTTCTGCATACTTCCCTCGTGATGATAATCTTACATCATCACCATCTAACACATCCATAGCTGAAATTATAATAATACAAAGTTTAAAATAAGTTTACTATCAGACAAAGATCAAAACAAACCTACCAAATGTTTGCATTAATTTTGAGAGTTAAATGATGAATATCACATTACTTCATATGTCAAACTACATGGTCCATTTTATTTTTGGTAGTCAAGGTGTCATGGATGTAGTATATTTTGAACTTCAAAATACATGTATAAAATGGTTCTCTAATATTAAATATTAAAAGTTTGCTAGTGCACTTTCCAAATTCTATTAATTGTCTCTGCATCCAAAAATACCCTAGACATATTTGACATTCCATATTTTCATTCTTAATTTTTATTGCAAACTTGGCAGGTATAGCTAGCTAAACAGGAGGAGCTTGCCCTTCAGGAGCACCCTGCTTCAATTCTCTGGTGGATGTTCACATGTTTAGCCTAATTTGCCAATTTCAAATTTTTACTTTACATGAATTGGTATGTTTACTTTTTACTCTATGACATTAACAGGAATTATCCAAGACATTGATAACCCCCATTAAGTGTCTGTAACTGTAAATAAAAGGTTGCAATACTTGGTTTTTGTATGTGTGATATTGTGTATAATGTACATGTATATACCGGTAACATATGCCAAGTAAGAAGTCCTATCTCAAATACCTTATGAGGCATAGCTAGGATAGATAGACAGTGAGACAGATGGAGAGACAGGATGATGATTACCCAAAACATTGTTTGCAGGGGGTATGAAAGTTCAATGAATCACTTACCTTCAAAATCAGCATCTCCAACACCAATAATTATAATGGACATGGGAAGACTGGCTGCCTGTTAATAAAATACTAAATTTTAGTCTACACTTACCAGTTTTATTAAATGTACATGTAATTATAAATAATAAATTATATGTAATTATGTTAAATGTGTGGCTGCCTGTTAATCTAAATCTCTATATAATATACCCTTATTATAATGTACCTCGATAACTTTGCCACCTCACTAATCACCACACTATTTTTAAGTCCTGAAATCCATTTCTTCATGTGTTTTTCTTTATAAACCTTTCTCAATTTATCATCAAACCCCTTTAAAATGCTTAAATTTGACCAAACAAGTGACAGCAATGGATCAAGGATTTACTTTATGTCAGTCGAGAAAATAAATTAAAATAATTGTAATTACTATTAAAGGTTTACCAATTTATTATATTAAATGTGACTGGATAATTAACATTACAGTTATACTTGCAGAATATTGTCCATTAACAAGATATTCTTTAAATTTTCCAACTTTGAGCAAACATCTAAATATCAAAAAATCTTAAACTGGGGTGGAAATTCCATTACTCCATTACACTCCTCCATGACTTTAAACCTCTCTCTCTCTCTCTCTCTCTCTCTCTGGTACTCACATTAACAATAGCTTCACATGTCTGTGGCATGTCTGTTATGATACCGTCGGTTATAATCAGCAGAATAAAATAGTCATTACCATCTCTCTTGGCACTGGCAAATCTATATATACAAAGGGAGATAATATGTTACATTAGTTATAACTACAAATAACATACCAGTGTATCATCATTTTAGATGGTTTCTTTTGTTCAATTAACCAAAGTATTAGTATCATAATTATTATATACAGGAGATCTGGTTATTTTCATAAAACTGTAAATGAAGACTTCACTCTGGGACATTTCAACATATAGAATATTAAATGGTGAAATCCATATCATATGCCATATCTGACCGAGATCACCCATATCAGACAGAGGGGCTTTAGCCAAATAGAACATATAATGCATTACAGTCTTTTGCCTTAAATATGACAAAAATTTCAACTTGACACCAATTAGACGAAAAATACATTACTCCAAATACTTCCACTCATGACATCGAATATTTCTCATCAGACGAACCTTTGTAAAGATTTTCTAAAGGATACAGTGATTGGATCTATCTATTCCAAGTAGTCGGTCTGGTATTGATATCAGATCGGTAATACGATTTTTGGACCTGACATGTGTTGTAGATGATATGGATGACATCATTTTAGTTGTATCAAAGCATGCAGAAACTAAGTATTTACAACAACGTATATGATAAATAAAAATAACATCCTCTAATTAGTTATATGTCAACATAATGATACCTAGCTACATGGTTAACAACTGGAGCAAAGTTTGTTGGACCATACAGTTGTACTGAGTATAATGCTTTATTATAAGCTTCTAAAACTCCCTCTATTCCTGTGCAGTAAGGATTGCTAGGGTTACCATTCTACAAATAAATAAATAAATAAATAAACTTGCTTAAAAAAGTTTTTCTTCAAATTACTGATTGATTGGAGATAATGTTCACTTTATCACTAAAGTGTGTGCATTGTACATTGCAGTGGTTATGAATGCCCATCACAGTAATGTTGAATTACATGTATTTCCATTTTTAAAAGATAATGGCTTTAAGACAAGGTATGACATATAACAGATAGGGTTGAAACAATTATCTCCCTTTGACCATGGAGAAAACGAAAGTATAGGAAAGTTACTTCCCTTGAAAGCTAAAATTGCAATTTAAAAATTTCAAATCATTTTAAATTGTCTTAAAAGGCACTTCCATTTAAATTTCTTCTGCAAACATTTATTTTAATTTTATAACTGAATTAAAGTAATAATAAAATGCAAATTTTCTTAGTATGTCAATAAAATTTTATAATTTATATACATAAGACCAGTTTCAAGACAAATACATTTAGGATATAAACATATATCAAACAATACACAAATTGTCATCAGGTAGAGTAACTTCTTACCTGTAAGCCTTTTTAGGCTACAGACTTTATGATGACATTAGGTGATGAGTTGTATGACTTATAAACCACAGTAACTATGGGGAATGCAACGCTCCATAGCTGCTAGTCTGATTGTTCTACCTGATGATCAAGTTTAATTACCAAGAAACAAAATTGGCCTAGACCAAAAACAAAGCACAAAAATTATTTGTTGAGGATTGACAAAATATCATTTTTTGAAAAGATGGTGCATACAACCCAATTAATTGTGCTATTTAATCGTACAACCCAGGCAGATTGCAGTATGCTATTTTACTGCTAAGGGGAAATTTTGAGGTTAAAAGAAACTTCAACCTACCAAAGCAAATTCATGTGACACAACTCCATTAGGTGGCAGTCTGGCTCCAAATCCTAAAGCCGGGAATAATTTATCTCTGAAAATAAAGAGACATTCATTTAACATAAAAATAAAACTTCCTTCAAATTTTAGATTCCAAATCAAATCTCAATCAATATGAATTTTGTCATTTTCTTTAAATCTGTAAACCTAACGGTTGTGAAAATATAATACAATGACTGAAACCATAAACCAATTTTGCAAATGTGAGATTTTCAAATTTTCTCTAAATTCCCCAACACTCATCCGATAAAATCTGAATAGTTTCATACCGGTAAGTATTTTTTTATGATTTTGCCTGTCTATCTGTCACAACTGTGTATTTTATTCATTGTTTCTATTCTTTTATGTGACATTGTAGTTCATTTGGAATGTTAAACATTGAAGCAAAGCTTCTAACAAATATATTGTTGTCCCAGGGATATTGCAAGCCTAGGCTTATCAGGGCTAATGCCAGTATGTCATTATGAAGTTTTATATTTTTAAGAACTTGAGATTTTCCAAATTTTAAAGGCAAAAGGTAGCTTTTGAAAATGCACCATCTCACTGTGAAATATTCTAGGATACCATATTTTCAATTGGCCGGTGAGTTGTTACATATGCAGATTGACACAGTTTTTGTTTACTTACGTGTCGTAATCTTGTATGATATTTCCGACTGCCCTGAGAGCTGTTGCATATGGGTTGGGCTGATATGGATTCATGTAGTGAAGTGATGATGGTGATTTGGGGTCGCCATTTGAAGCAGTAAAATCAACAGCAAAGGTGCAATGTAACTGTGTTCTGTAAAACAAAAATATACATATTGAAATCCTCTTTGTTAGATAAACATTTTTCAGACAGAAAAGTTCTGATTAGACAGCCATTAATGATACACAAACATGTGTCCTTGTTTAGAATAGATAGACAGAATTTCAGTTTACACTGAGATAGGTTTTCACAGGTTCCACTGCATATTATTCTCAATAAAACCCAACACAACAATCAATCAATCATTGATAAAGTCAAGATAATTATGTGGGAATTATACATCCCAAAATACATCACCCAAGTGGCTATAACTTTGTCACATATACACCCTGACCTTAGGGAATTTTGACGTGTGTATATTCTAAAATAAAACAAAGAAATATGTTGATCCTTTATTTCTAGAATTAGAATATTTTGTAGTTTGTTCAGAGTTGAGATAAAAGAGTTCAATTTTGTTCCAAAATATATCAGTACTACCAAAATATGTGTATTGAAGTAAACCTACAAATATACAATTTATTTCAACTTAAGCAACTCAATTTTATTAGCTCAAATCTAAATCTTTGAGACTTGTTAAAACATTCTTACCCTCCTCTGACGTAATCTAAGAAAGAATACACCTTTTCTATCTTACAACTCATCAGCTCTACCTGGAAAATAATACATGTATTCAGATTTTAAAGCAAGTTTGCATCTTGACATAAAATCTAATAAATATCAAACATAAAATGATTCCTACAAAAAATCATTAAATTAAAGATAATAAATACTTTATTTTTTAACTTGTAAAACATGACTATTTCAGCATGTTGTTATAATGGGGTTCACCAGTGTACCATGTGATACCCCTAACATTTGTGTGTAATAATTATTTCCATTGGATAAGGAATCATCAGTTCACATTTCCTCATAAAAATTATGTTATTCCAGGAATTTGTAATGTAAATGTTTTTCAAAACATCCAACGCAAACAAAAAGGGTTGTTCATCACAAGGTACAGCAGGAAACCATGTTGTGCGATTGATCTTCACTGGGGAGGGCTTCAAATGTAACAGACATGTTAATTATTTACAACAAGCAAATTCACTGAATAGGAATCTTCCACTAATAAAACATTCTGTGAATTGCGCTCATGTTCTAAAGTAACATAAAATAAAATAGTATCAGAGTTTCATAGAAATGTGTTCCTAGTTTTGGAGATTTACTCCAGTCAAGAAGTGGGACAGACAGATGGAACTTGGAATTTAATATCACAGCCTTTTTTCAAAAATCAAATGATGACAAGCTTATGATGATATTTATTGCAAATATAAAGATATTATAACATTCTGTGATGTACCCATTAAGAGTAGAGGACCGCGTACTGGTGTTTACGTCCCAGTCAAAATTCTTTGAATTATATCGTGTCAGTTAGTTCAGGGATGGTGGAGGAAACCAGAGTACACAAAGAAAACCATCAACCTTCTTTAAGGGAGGTAATTAGAGGCAAGATGCACTCTGATCCCGAATCCCCATTAAGAAATTGATAATGTATTTTTAAATCGTCCTCAAACACCTCTATTCATTTTTTTAAACTTTTAATCAAAGAAGAGAAAATTCTAAATACACTTGTAAAATAAATACTACAAACTTACTGTTCCAGAATTCTGGTACTTCGATCCTTTCTTAGCTTTCTTCTTTGGGTTAAAGCACTAAAAATTTAATATTTCAATGATTTCTAATTTAAATTTGTCAAACAAAAAATTGAAATCATAATATATGTATCACATTTAAACAAGTAAAGTTCAATTTTCATCTTGACTACATGTACACTGAAATTCAGAATCAGTATAGCAGTAAAACTGCAGACCAGATCAATATATCCAGATATCCCAGGTATCTCTGTATCTCTGAGCTGCTCTCTTATGATACAAACTTGTTTTTATAACAACCAAAACTATCTATTATGAGACTAATTATTATGCAAATGTAAGAGTTTTAATCAACTTTCAATCTTTGTTACCAACTTTTTTCTCCACCTATGATACACCTTCAGAAAAAACTATTAATTCCAACAAATTATTGATTTTTCATGTTAAAGTTTGACTATGGAATCAGTATTTTACCTCAAATACATTCCTTTCTCCTGGTCCTCTAGATAATTCTCTTAAAGTTGTAGTAAATTCTCCAATAAAGTCATGCCTGATATACAAATATTAAAAGGATTACACATAAGTAGTTAACAAATTAATGCCACGGTATATCTAGAGCACATCACATTTTGTTTATCCCAGTTTAATGGGACTCAGACTGATTTCAGATATCATAATGTTGCAATATACTAAAAAATTCCAAATAGAATCCGATTTCAACATTAAATATAGCCAAAATCAATGTTTTTTGAACATTTGAATCCAACAATGTTACAGTAAAACACGAATATAACGAACACGCTTAAACAGAATACATGGATAGTACAAAGTCAAATATTTGGCCCAACTGCTCCTCTATATATATAATAATTACAAAGTCACTTTATAACGAAGTAAAAAATAAAGTCCCCAGGGCTTCATTACAACAAGTTAAACTGTATAAACATTTGCATGGCATATCTAAAAGTGCTTTTCAGTGCAGTCATAGTCAGCCAAGGTTACAAACAAGAACTGATTTATGATAAGTCCAATTTTCTCCAATATGATAAAGATATGCTAGTACAATACATATTGCATTACAGTTTACTAATTCTGCAATATATTGTGATACAATTTTTGGTGTATTTGTTACACCTTTATGGTACTCACCCTCCATCAGCATCCCAGTCATAGCACTCTACTTTTATACTCCTACAATAAGAATTACAAAGAATTATTATCATACCATACAATGATCCACTACATAACAAGACTCAGATAAAACACTCAGTCACTCTTCCTGACCAAGCTAAAACAGCTCACTGACTGGTGTCAACTTGAGTATAATATTTGTAACAGACATTATCTTTGATTTGAATTAAATTGTCAAAATGCTAACTTAAAATATAAGTTTATCAATTCACTTGTCAAAGGCCAATGACTTTCTGCGGGTATCAATTCACTTGTCAAAGGTAAGTGACTTTCTGCGAGTATCAATTCACTTGTCAAAGGTCAGTGACTTTCTGTGGGGTCAAAGGTCAGTGACTTATGCGGGTATCAATTCACTTGTCAAAGGTCAGTGACTTTCTGCAGATATGAATTCACTTGTCAAAGGTTAGTGACTTTCTGTGGGTATCAATTCACTTGTCAAATCTCAGTGACTTTCTGCGGGTATCCATTCACTTGTCAAAGTTCAGTGACTTTCTGTGGGTATCAATTCACTTGTCAAAGTTCAGTTACTTTCTCTGGGAATTCTGGTTTTCTACCCTATCAATGAATTGACTGTCTCAATATAAATAAAAGAATCTACCCTTTGCCTTTTCTTGCAACTTTAATAGCAATTTAGTATGTGTATTTATATTGCAATTGTAACAAGAAATCTGTCCGCTACTGCTCACTTAGTATACCCCCACTTTTAACATATGTTAGAATAGAAAGAAAATGTGAAGTACCGGTAGATGTCCAAGACTTGAAATCAGTACTTGTAGTATGGAACCTAATACCAAACTCACATAAAAAATTTCAAGTGGCTGTGTTTAGTAGTTGCTGAGAAAACTGTTACGGAAATGTTTGTTTCAGACGGATGGATGGATATACAGAATGGAAAGACAGACAGAACGACAGAGGTAAACAAGTATACCCTCCTCTTCTTGGAAGCGGGGATATAATTATTCCTCAAGCAATATCTGTATTATATCTGTACTAACCTATCATAGTCTCCATTGTTCAGTGATCTTACTGGTATGACAAACGGACGCCATGTTGGATTTAACGTCTTCTTAATAACTTCTGTTCTGTGAACTACGGTCCAACTGAAATAAAGAAATGGATCATAAATCATTCATAATCAAACTGTACTGTCTTCAAATGAAAGAAAAACTAAAAGCGAACAGTTTAGTAACTTCTTCTTACATACATGTAGCTCATTCATTTTCATTCAAATTGCTTGGTCTGTTAATAAATCACTTGCAGTAGCAAGTGGGGCCTTGGTGGCTGAATGGTTCAGTGTGATTGCTTAGGGATCACAGCACCTCTCACCATCTCGGTTCCTACCTCACTGGAGGAAGATCCTAGTGTGAGAAAGTTTGTCAGTTCACTTGCTGAAAGTTGATGTTTTCTCTGGGCACTCCAGTTCCCTGGACCATCCCTAAACAGACTACTTCAATATGATTGCAAGAATCTTGACTGGGGAGTAGAACTCCATTACTCCACTCTGCTCCACTTGTTATAGCAAGCATTTTAAATAACTGCAAAAGGTTGGCCACTTTTGTATCTTTACAGTTTACTCTAAAAAAGCCAGGAGTGAGGTTTGGACACAATTGACCCAAATGACGTATCGCTGGCCATGCCTTTTATGTTCCGACACTGGCCACCATCACGGTACCAAAGCAGCGCCACAGCAACTAATTACATAATAGTGTCAGTGATGTCATTAAATGGCACAATTCAGGCCAAGTTTTCATTCTTTTTGTGTGTAATTCAAGCATGCCTGGTCTCTGTCGGAACATTGTGGGCATGGCTGGTGATCCGTCAATTCTCCACCAGGAGAGATGGAATTAAGTCAAGTATGTCAAGTACGTCAAGGACACCAGCTCTTGACTTAAAAGTCACTCAGTTTTTGACTGCTGACTAAACCAACACTTCCTTTAATGAAACAGACATTGTGAATCCTTAATCAGAAAACAAAGTTATGAATAAATGTCATTAAAATTTTAACATTTTTACTCACGTTCCATCTTCATTAGCTCTGTAGAAGGTTAGAAATGGATCAGATTTTCCAAAGAAATCTTTTTTGTCTAATTTGTGTGCACAAAACTGAAAGTGAACTTGTTCCTACAAGAAAAGACAAAGATTTAACTACATGCTACTTGAGATAAATACTGTATTATCAAACTAAATGTGTGACAGGTTTTAAAATCTGTACATAAACATTACTTAATTACTTATCAATAATATAATACTGAAAAGTAAAACTGGGTATGATGTCTAGATGTAAATTTAAAATCTATATGGCATTCCACAACTCTTCACTGATAGAATCATTTCTTCCATATTAATCATACTCAGTATCAAATTCAAATAGTTTGTAAGAAATTGAATTACGTGGTTCACTATTACCCTACACTGAGGCTGACAGTGTTTCAGTACTGTATTTAGCTAAAAGCTTGACTGATTTAGGATAATTTTAATACTGATTTGATAATAAACCATACTTACTTTACAAGAGCTTAGTTCTTCAGGCATAACTGAAAATAAATTAAAAATTTTACAATTATAAAACATACATGTAAACATATACCGGTACTACATATATTGATATTACATTTACTGTTACATGAGGGACTTTGTTTCCATTTCTAGTAGCCAAAATCACAACTGGCTTTTAATTTCTGAGATTTTTTTTCTAAAAGTAAACCTTTTAAGCAAAATTGTGAAAAAATACTTTAACACACTATATTTTTCACAAATTTTGATTATTCTTTAAAACTTTGGGAGGGGGTGGTGGTACATGGAAAAATGAAAACAAGATAAAAATTTTGGATTAATTTCTTTTTCTATGATAATGATTCAAAGATTTTTTATGATAATGATTCTCAATGATTCAAAGACTGAAGAAAACTGCTGTGTATAATACACATGTATATTTGTATTTGATTCTGATACAATACATCTATTTCATGATATGGTTAATGTTATGATATACATGTACATCCTTCAATTTTGCACATTTCAATACCTCATCAAAGAGAACTTGAGATCAAGACTTCCAATATTAATATTAGTTATAACCAATTATACCTAGAACAGTAAGTGAAGTTGACTTACACCCGCAGTATATGTTTGTAATGCTAATAATCACAGCTGCACAGTTTCTATTTTGAGTAACATCTATGCATAATTTCAAGAAAATTGGAACATGCACAACTGAATAAACCTCCTGACAAAATTTTGTCTATCGACAAAAAAGTGTAATTCTGGAAATCATGATAATTCTGATAATTTTCTGAAAAATTGGATCTTGTATTAAACTGAATAAACCTCAGACAAATTAATGTCTATGGCGCACAGATGGACAAGGTGATTTCAGTATACCCCCCCCTTCTTTGTTGCAGGTGGTATAATAAAACTTGCAGATTGTATCAAGAAATCAGTAACACAACATCACATACAGAGGATGGTCAATGCCACCAGACAAAATCAGTAACACAACATCACATACAGAGGATGGTCAATGCCACCAGACAAAATCAGTAACACAACATCACATACAGAGGATGGTCAATGCCACCAGACAGCTTAACTGTATAGATGCATCATTGTATAACAGCTTCCTAAAAACTTATTATTTACACAGCTACCAGGGATATGAAAATATCTCTTAACACAGGGGCAAACTAGAAATTTACTTAAGTTCTTTATTAACCCAATTACATTCTTATTTGTGGTACCAAAAACAATAGAAATAAACCCAGAAAACTTGTCATCCATACCAACTACAACATACCATGTCAGATTGTTACCATGGTGATTGTTACATCATTACTTACTTATAATGTGTCCACTGTCCTTCTTTGGTCCACTGAAAAATAATCAAAATCAATGATTATTAGACTTTACAGCGACATAATAAAAATTCCGTTTGAAACCATGAGCAGATACTTGTGTTAGCCAGAGACACAAAGAATATGTCACAAGAAAACACAAGAAATAAGAAATACAGAAATACAGAACATGATCAATGGCATCAAGAGAAAGAAAATATTGACATCCTTGAAGATTGAAAGATTTTCGAAAATTTAAATCTTTTCAATTGTCTGAAAGTAAAAGTTGATTTTTTTACCTAATATTTGTTATGAAAACAAAATTGCTCATTCATCTGTTGTGCAATGGGTTCACAATTTCTACAAAGAATTTAACTTACAATAATCTTTTAACAAACTTTGCTCCAGATGATACCACTTCTCCCAATGTACACTCTATACGACCAAGGAAATCCTATATAGATAGAAATGTAAAGTCAACATAAGACAGAAAATGCCGAGTAAAGTCAACATACAATAAAATATATCTTCCATTTTATTCCATGATTATACTGAATTAAATCATTTATATATGATCAAAAATGATTCCGTTTTCCTCTATAGACATGGCAAGGACTATAAGTGATTCCCTTTATTCTGGAATGTCTGACAGTCTTTTGAGAGAGGTGCCAGGGCCCTTATCCATGCGGTTGTGAAAATTTGGGATCAATAGCTAAACTTGTGAAAATAAAAATACTATTATTGTTACAAAACTCTATAATAGACAAATGAAAACATAATACCTAATATATTAGTTTTATTTGTTTCCAGATTTGAATTTATTTTTATTTTTAAAAGTCAATTCTACGGGGTTTTTTTGTTGTAAAAATCGGTGTGGTATTTGTGAAAAAAACATAAGATTTATTAATTGTGATTGGGGCCAAATATGTAACCCAAATATGGGCCCAGTGAGTGCACCATTCTTGTTATAATATAAATTCCAAAATCTCAGTGGCAATATTTATCAAACACAAGACAGCTAGGGTTCTTATGTAACCATGTGATACAGACAATATACCGGTAACTAAAATATTCCCTGAAATATAATTTAGTAAAATACTTACATGCTTTGATAAATCTGAGCTTTTAGAATCAACATCATAACTGAAAATGTAAAACAAAAACATTGTGTACTTTACATGTCAAATTCCTAAAAATTTTAACATAATATATCTTGACGTGAAACTAACATTATTTATTTATTTATTTATTATTATTATTATTATATTTTTTTTACCCTTAGTAAAATGGGGTTGGGTGCTGTACCATGTGATACCCTCTAACATTGTGCAGAACACTTGCTTTCAATGGATATGGGAACACATGAAATGACGTTTATACACGAAAATGATGTCATTTCGGGAATCTGTGACGTTTTCCAAAATGTTCCGTACAAACGTTAAGAGCTATTGATCACATGGTACAGCGGCGAACCCCATTGTAGAAAAATTAAGCATGCGATACTCATGCAATATTTAGTGATGATCAAATTCTTATCAACCCCTATCTGTCACCTGTCTAATTTAATTTGCAGCAATAATTTTTTAGTAAAACATCTATCAATATATGCAAATGATCATGTTCACTTGGGATGCTTCTAACAAGAGTTATTGTTCTTTAATAAAAAAATGTCTGAGGCACTTGGAATATTTTTGTTAACCAGATGACAAAATAGTTGAGACAGACTTGACAGAGGAGTTTTCAGACTTTGATATTACATAAATAAACGTGTTGATGTTTATGATTTTGTACAATAAACAATGTACCGGTAATGCATTTTATTGAGCTGTACTGACAAATGTATATGAAATTTTTTTATCCAAGAAATATGCGCTATGCTATTTCTTAGACAAAGAAATCTTCATATACCGGCAATAAATGTATATTTAACTAATATCATAATAATAATGACAGGATACTTACATTTCAAATTTAAGTTTCTGACTTTGTTCAAAGTAGTAATGCATCACAAACTTCTTCACAAAATCAGGATTTAAATTATTCCAGATAATTTCGGTTCTCCCAAACTAGTAAAAAGAACAAAATAACACATTAAATTATGAAACATATACAGTTAAACCTCGCTATAATGCACCTCAATTATCACCTCACTAATTTTAAATTCCAAAATCTATTTTGCCTTATTTACCCATATAATGTCAAATTCTGACATATGGTGACAAACAAATTTTACTGTATAGTCTGATGATAAAATGATGGGATTTGAGATGAGTAATGTTGTTTTATGTCCCAGTCAAGAATAGGCTATAGGTGAAGGAGCAGAAATTTTCCCTGAGCGTGGCATTGATGGCATTATACAGCAGGGTTCTTTATTGTGCCAAGCCTACCTGTGACATGGGACCTTGTTTATTTTAAGTTCCCATCCAAAGAACTTTGACTTTCATTTCGTAATGCTGAGTTCTTGGCAAAAGAACAGTTACTTCCCACTTCAAGTCTTGGGTCAGACCAGGCTAGTGATCAAACCTACCACCTTCCACTTACAGAGCGAACACTCTACCAACTGAGCTACCGCAGTGGTTGATAAAATGATGGAACTTAAAGTCAAGAAAGAAATACATAAAAGTAATAGACTTTCAGATATTTGAATACTTTGGTGATAATTAAGCTGGCAACAATATCAAGAAGCATAGAAAAGAGGTTTTACCGTAGTTGAACCTAAATATTTGCTGTATACTGTAAACATATTTATTTTCGTGGTGTACTAATTTTCCCTTTTTTAGTGGTTATTTATTTTGTGCGAAAATTAATACCAAGCGAAAATTAAATACAATCAAATTATGCTTAATGTGTTATAGTGCATATTTCAAAAACACAAAAATTTAACTACCATACGTGGATATGTCTTAACTTCCTATACCGCAAAAATAAATACACACTAAATGAAATATGTTTATAGTATACACCAAGGTATTAAACAACTATCACAATAATGTGAATACAACATACTAGTACCAGTATTACATTTTCTCATGATATCTAGTCTTTATAATCCAGAAAACATTACTTTTTGCTTTGAAGACAATAAAACTAAATCTTTTAGTTTTAAGAATATGGTATGATAAATTTATTATATTTGAATAAAGAAATCAATGACTAACATTATTTAAAATTTATATTCTATTCAAGTTCATTTCATTTGTATCAAGACACATCACCAACTACAGAGGAAACAATAAAAGTTAAGATCCACAGGTTAGGAAACAACAAATAATAATATTATACTGCTACCATTTTTTCCAATGTTAGTATGGTAACATGTTCAATCCCCTATCAGAGTGAGAAAATAAATATTTAACCACTCATTTATCTGTGGTGCTCTGACACTGTATATCTACTGTACCAAATGTTCTGTTACCGAGCCTGTCGTGGTCTGACAGTGTATACTATAAAATATTTACTATACCTCTCTCCATTGTTTTGTTCCTGGTTCTTCTACAAACAACACACATACTGCAATACAAGAAAATAGAATTAAAGAACCAGATGCCTCTGCAAAATAAACTATTCATTACAATGTATATACAGTGTACAATTCATTATAAGGTCACATTGTATTAATTTTAGGTTTTACATAACCATTTAGGTGGCGTTTTGAAGAAATTCCAGGAAAAATGTGCAATCATCATGTTGTATTGACCAATGAATGTTATTTTCTTTTAATGCTGATTAAGATTAAAATGAAATTATTTAAATTAGACATTAAATGATTGTTATTTCCACAAGCTGTAAGTTTTAATAACTAAATATTTTCTGTGTGTGATCTAGAATGTCAAAATTTATTAAATTCATAATCTAGCAAGGGAATGAACCCACAATTTCTCCTGTTTTGGTCCAAATCAAAATTTCTACAATTGCAAAATTGTTTTCTATAGATAGAGGTATTATAAACTAGAACCAGTACTTTTTTTTACTTGTCAGCTGCTAAAACAATCTATGTGTCCAAAGGACAAACAATGATGACTAGCAATGGACTTGGGACATAATTTCCTCATCTATGTTTCCATTCCTGGTAGCCAAAATCACCAATGGCTACTACCATAATTTCTGAGATTTTTTTTTAAAAAGCAACCTATTTTAGCAAATTTGTGTAATTTTACTTTCAAAAGGACTATATTTTAATACATTTTGGTAATTTGGCTATCAAGTATTTTAAATTTGTGGAAACCTAGATAATATCCACAAGTCATAACAAACACACATACACCTCCTCCCCAAGTACTGAATTTCATTAATTTCCATTAGGCACTGTAGAACTACAAATATGAAACGGAGTTAGTCTGTCATCATCTTTGGAGAAGAAAGTTTAAAGATTTTCTTTACTATGACTAACTGATCTACTTTTGGTCACTACTGAGGTGCCATAAACAAACTTGAATTGCACTGATAGAGATATGCATCTGATTTAATTTTATTTGAAATCTGCCTTGTTGTTTTGGAGAAGTCAAATATAGGTCTTAACCCCAGACGCACATATATACTACATTATTTTGGCCAGGTGAGCTAAAAATGTGACAAGGGATCCTTAAAGTTTAAAAGTACAATCTAACATTTATTATTACATTATATACTTACATGGATCAGATTTAGAAAAGACATCTGCATCAATAAGTTTCCTGAAATAAATAATATTTATAAACATAATGTCATTTACTTATTTTAAATTAAAAATGTTGTGATGATGTGGAATCATGTAGCTCAGTTGATTAAGCAATAGACTCAAGATCCAAGGGTAGCAAGTTCAAATTGTGATGGGGAATGTTGTAACCTTATAAGCAAGTTACTTAATTTGATTATTTCACACTGCTGCTGACTTAACCAGTGTCAGGAAAATGGACCAGTTGGATAACAACCACTGCAACTGCTGTCCCGATGTGCTAGCACATAAAAGTCTCCCTGAGTGGACACTAGTACAAAGCAGGCATATATGCATAATACACAATGTCAGTCATGGTTACATTGTAATCTGAGTGATGCTAGCAAATCTGTGCACAGATTATATTACACCCATACAAGCCTAAGGCTTACTAAACTTACAGTAAAGGTGTCTTATATAGTAAAGTTCCACTACAGTAGCTCAGTTGGTAGAGTGCTCACTTCCTATGTGGGAGGTTGTGGGTTCAAACCATGGCCAGGGTCTAACCAAAGACTTGAAAAAAGTAGTGACTGTTCTTTCTCCAAGCACACAACATTTAGAAATTAAAGTCTCCGGGTTCGGAAGAGACCTTAAATGGCTTAAAAACTGATGCACATGTCATGCCAAGCATGGCATGTTAAAGCATCCTTCCTGCATATTGCCATGAGTGTACTTCAAAAGTAAAGAGTTCTGCCACTTCACCGGGTAACCCGAAATACCGGATCGGCCCTCATTTACCGGATCGGCGCTGAATCGGCCCTTAAATGTGGTGATATGACCACATAGATAGTATTATTATGTTGATATATTTAATATAAAACATAATCCATCTTATTTTGATTTGATACATAGTGTATTGGCATACAATAATTAAAAAACATCTTATTATAGTAAAGGGGAGATAAGTCTTATGAGGATTTGTTGGTGCTTTACTGCATACTTATCAATAAATACAACGTAAGTAAAATAATGTGATTCTATTTTGATTTATATTATGTATTGATAAATTAAAATCAATGCACCACATTTTTTACATATACCGGGTACACAATTTGTCAATATCTTCTTCTTTTTTTATACTGCAGCACTTTGATATCATATAAATCTAATGGTGCCCTCATTTTGACTCTATGTGACAATATAAGGGTCGATCCGGCGCCGATCCGGTAAATCATATGGTCGATTCGGTAAATTAGGGCCGATCCGGTATTTCGGGTTACCCCACTTCACCTATACAGGGTGATGTCTAAATAAAGTGAAATATTCCTGACTGATACATAAAACCACATACAATCAATCAACCTTTATTTCACATAATTAACTGACTACCAAATGTAAGGATAAAGAATCAATTACACAGCTAACTTAGTAAGTGGAAATTTAGAATGTTCAAATCACAGCACAGATCACAGGAACTTAATTAATGTTTAAACTATACTATCCAGACTTTCTATACCATCCACCACCAAGAAAAATAACAAGGACAGACACTCGACCTAAGTTCTAAGTTCGTGGTACTAACAGTTTGTGTCAAAAAATTAATGAGCAATCATCAGCAAACAATGAACAGTTAAGTCTTACTTTAAATTTCTTGTCACTTCACTTTCAAAATCGAAATAACCTCGGCTATTTTCGTTATATACGGTAAATATCGTTTGTAAACAATACCCTAGAGTTAGATGCTATTTTAAAGAATGTGTGGAAAGTTCGTGTGAGGTCTCCAGATCACGTGATTTCACATGATCAATTTCTAAAAATCTGATTTTATCTAAAAGCAATATTTTAAGTAGTCTAGTTTAGATTAACAACAGAATTTGTTAAAAAAATACATCTGTATTAAGAAAAACGATCATACATTTCCGGTATGACATGAGCAATTGACCTCGTTTTTACCCCCGTTTTTACATCATATTATATAGTGAAAAATGCATATATTTTACTGAAAATGGCATAAGTGTCACATGTTTTTGATTTCATTAAAAACTATATTTACCTGGTACTAAATGTTTCAAACCAGGATCGGATAAATAAGTCAGAGACTCCATTTGCAGACGACATAGTTTACATCTTGATTTATTTTACATGTGACGAAAAAATAATGAGATAGTTTAAGAATAATTTGGGAAAAGTAAAATCTGTCTAAAAATTAAAATTTCTGATATTTTAACATATTTTCGTAATTTTCAAACATATTTTAAATTTTTTATAACAAATATGTAAAGTTGAACACTTATGGCGCCTTTTTGACTATGTGCTTCCTATGATTGATATCCGGTAATAAACAAAATGCCACGAACTTGACGCTACCACAAAGTTAGAGCACATGAGAATATATCGTCGACCGTCCTAAAATCGAGAGCGTCCTAAGATTCGAGGCCATTTTTGTTTTCAGTTATTCATACATGCCATATCTCACGCCGTGAGACAAAACCTCACGGATTTTTGCTTATTTTTGAAACTCCCGGCGTTAGATCGATTTCTCACGGAAAATTGCTATTCCTCCCAAACAAGCTACGCCAATCAGTTGGGGTAATTACTGAATAAACATGATTCGAAGTGTCCAAAGTCGTGTGCAATGTACCGTAGATAATCCCTTAATCAGCAAGTGGACACGCGTTGTCACCTCCTTGATGTACTTGGTCATTTAATTTAAGATACACATGTATGGAGTATCATCTGTGATAGATAAACAATTACAAAAATTGTCAGAGGCAGAGAGAAAGTATCTTTTCTGAACAGGGATTTTTTGGGGGATGGAAAACGATGTGAATCAATAGCATAACTTGATAAGACAGATGGAAATAATATATTACCTTTTTATGTATTCCTTATTTAAATGAAGGCTGTATAACGCAATTAAAACCATGATCTCTTTATTTTTCTTCTAAACAAACCCAAATTTAATGAATAAGGCTAAGCTGTACACCATGATTGTGCCATGCTGTAACATTCATGTTTAACTCTTAACCCGATAAAATAGTCGTTAAACAGTCTGCTTTGAATAACATGTATAAATATATCAAGGGAAATAATCATGTTTCTACAGAAAGTAAACAAAGAGCACATGGCTTAGGATCTGTCAGACTACTTTTTGGTGATTGTTTGGATGAATAAACCTTTTCATTGATAAAATGAATATAGAAAGGAAACATCTGAAAGCAGGATTTGTTGTGTAACTTATTTATTTTTCCAGACAAAAAATAAACACATTCTTTCATTGAACAATTGTTTAATATTGGATATGTACTAAACCATATATATATAAGATCTTATTGTGCCCCATGAATTTTCTATTTAGTCTTACTTGTAGCTTAATAATCAAAATTCTTGAATATGTACTGTGAGTATCTAATGAATAAATCTTTTCACTGATAAAATGAAAAAAAGAAAGGAAACTAGGCTTATTTGTAATAAAAATCTAGTCTGGTGTTTTATCATTTAATGTTTTGACAAAATGCATATCTTTTGAATATTATAATATAATGTAATGCACATTAAATTATTTTTCATGAAAATTCAGATGAAAGATCAAAGTCTGAAAAAGACATTAAGCTGTGACAAAATACAATAGCATTTATAGTTGTCAAAAAACCCAAGAATACACGAAAAATGTCGGCATTACAGGTTTACGTAAAACCTCCCTTATTTTTTTCAAAACTCCCTTAAAATTACTACCAATCTCACAGTTTGCTCCCATAAAAATATGGCATGTATGGTTATTATACGCGAGTATCGTCTCTGCAGTGACAATTTCATGCATTAAAGACAAAATTTAGGTATTTACTGTGAAACTATCCAGAAAAATCAGTTGTCTATTTTTCAGCTCTCAAATTCTTGTTGCGTTAGCAAATTTAGTTCGTTTTCTATTAGAGTCTCGAATCACGGACGGTCGAGGTTAGTTTAAACATTAATAATTTACAAGTTTCTGTGCACAGATAGTGCAAATTGTGCATGCAAATCGGATTTGACATTTATGTTCAAGCATGCGTTTATGTTCGGGAAATCATCAGTGGAATAGAATTTCGGTTAATGTTTTGCCATTTTAAGCAATTGCGTCTCCAATTCATAGTAAAAAAATATATTGCGAAATATGCCAGAATAATTCAGTAATTTGCTGTTTACAGTATGAAAACATACTAACACTCGTAATAAATCGAGATCGGTGCGAAAGAAAATCTAAATAATTATCTATTAGAAATATAGCAATTGTCTCTTACCGACAAGATACTGAAATTTCGACTAAAGTCGCAGGAGCAACACCTGTTCCTGGTTGAAAACTTGAAACATCCGCCATTGTTGTTTTGGTTGGTCTAATGATTGACAAGTTCCCGTCTCATCGATTGCGCCAAACAAATGACATAGTGCGGGAACCGGATTTTCGGTTTTAGTTCGTGTTTTTCTCACCAGGGAGACAACGGGCACCTGCAGCAAGCAAGGCAAACATCTTTTGGTTCTATACATTCAAAACGATCAGGAATTATCTTTCCTGATACATAAATACATACATAAATCACATAAATACATAATACATTAATTAATTTTGTTAATTTTTTGTTCGTATCTGGATAAAACTTACAAAAATTTCAAACTTGGATCTTGTTATTATTATTTTTGTTCATTGAAAAAAAAACGACTTTGTAAATACTCACTTATTTTTTTTAATCATTCAAAAATCATTGTAACACTTTCAACGCCGGATAAGTTATAAGCATGCAAGTTATCAAATACCCCACGGAACACTAGACATTTGAGTGCATCTTCCAGTCACGGCATTTGACCACTTAAATGATCAAACCGTTTCTTCAAACATTTCGGTTCAGTTCCAGTTTTAATGCATGTTTCTGTCACAGTAGGATATATATGTTAATTGTTCGCTTGTGGCATAATTACCAACAGTGAATCGGCGACTGAAATTAAAATATGTGCAAACGAGTCTCGGAGAAGTGAGTGTTGAATGTGAATTGTGCTATACACAAGTTTAGCGAATCCGTATACATGCTGTCAGGATCATGACTTCCGATGCGTTATTAAAGTTAGATGTAATGATGTTTTGCAAAGGTGTTCCTCAGTTATAAACCGTATTATCGACTTTGCGTTTGATCAATAGTTGCGCATGCGCTAATTTTTCCGGTTACTTTCGACCTGAAGCTAACAAAGAATTATGAAGGATTGAAACTTATTTCTTAAATAAAATATTGAAATATCAAAGATATCAAATTATTCCTGTTATCATTAAAAAGTAGAAAATGAGAGGAATTTTATGGTATTTTTTAATCTGAAATATTTTAAGAAATTTTTGGGGCTTTTTTAGTTTGAAATTTAAGAACTTTACAATATAGATAAAGAAGGAAATATGTTGACGTGGTTGCTTAAAACAGTCATATCAATAATTTTACTTTCATTTTCGAAAAAGTTCCTGTTATAGCTAAAAAGAAGACATTTTGACGATTCCAATGGTGTATAACACGAGAAAATAAATAAATAAACAATTGGGGCTTTTTTAACTTTAATATAAAAATAGGCACTATTTTTGACCAACTATAGCAGTCATCTTAACCCGTCACCGTATATATACAGGTGATGTATAATGGTTTATATAGGAAAAACGTGCACCTGGTTTAATAATTTACTTATTTTGACTTTAATGTGGATATTTCTTAAAACTTTCAAATTATTTCATATTCTACAATTTTTTCTGCATCTTACTATATTTTTTTCATAATTTTATGATATTGGCAAATTACTTCAAAATTACTTTGAAAATAACCCTTAAAGTAAATAACACATATATTCGTATGGTCTTATATAGAGTGATATAGTAAAAAGGTGATCATTTACATAAATAGGCTTACTTTGAATGACAAAAACTCTAAAAATTTAAGGAAAAGTCTAACACTTTCAAATCGTTCCACATTCTACAATTTTTTCTGCATCTTAAGACATGTTTTTTGACATTGTACGGTAATGGCAAATTACTTTAAAAATTTGTGTGATTTTACGGATAACGATATTTTTCGCATAGATTTAGTTTAAACAATATTTTATTTGTGTTTCCAGTACAATTTACAAATAAATTATATAAAGAGGATCCCGGAACAAGAGTAAACTCTTATATAAACCGGTTTCCTAGACAATTATAATATTACAATATTTTGCATGTCACAGGAAAAAACATATATATTTTTATAACTAAATAGATGAATTAGTGAACAATTGGATAACTTAATTACTTTAATAAATAAATAATGGGTGGTTTATGAATAAATAAGTAAATAAATAAATAAATAAATAAATAAATAAATAAATAAATAAATAAATAAATAAATAAATAAATAAATAATAATAAATAAAGTGTGTAGGTTATAATTTATAAAAGAAAAATGAAAATTTCAGAATACAATAATTTATGACATATACTAGTATGTAAAGTTTCATAATGTAAAAATAATCATTGTTTTAAACGGAAAATCTCTTTGATAAAAGAATGTACTTTTGAACTTTGATGAAAATATCATTGTTTTCGGCAGGGGTCAGATTGTGATTTCCAAATAACAATATGTCAAGATCATAAGAGACGTTTATGGTATGAATAGTAGTATTTCTTATATGAGTGTACAAGTTACAGTGTAAAAGAAAATGTTTTGTAGTTTCAACTTGACCGCATGCGCAATTGGGACTATCAACGAGGTTTTTATTATATAAATGGTGATTTAGTGAACTACAGTTTAACCTAAGTCTGGTGTGATGTATTTGTCCTATGCGACTACCTGTGTAATAAAATTTTGGAATATGTATTTTTTGGTTTAAGAAAGATTTAAAAATGTTAAGCGAACTGTTTCTGACTGAGACTGGAATGTTATTCCAATCTCTAATTGTTGAAGGAAGAAATGATTTATAATAATAGTCTGTTCTGCATAATATAGTTTCTAAGTTTTCAGATGAACGGGTGTTATATTGGTGAAATTCTGAACTTGTAGGTGGAATCATTTGCGATAGATAAGTAGGGGATTGCCTATGAAACCAATGCAACAATTTACCCTTAATCCCAATCGACTCCATTTTAAGAAGCAATCCTCTATGCCACACTCGATCAAATGCCTTGCTAATGTCACAGAAAACTAGTCTAACTTCCTTACCGTGGTCAAGTGCTAAGCATATTTCATTACAAATAGCAAGAAGTTGATTAACAGTGGAATCTCCCTGAGTAAAACCCGATTGAAAACTTGTGATAATCTTGTTTTGGTAGATATAATTAAGCAAATATTTAAGTACGCACCTTTCCATTATTTTACCAAGTACATTAAGAAGAGAGATAGGCCTGTAATTAGATACGACAGAATGGTCGCCTTTTTTAAAAACTGGTACAATGTTGGCCAATTTCCAAGGGGTTGGAAAAGTGTGGAAATTTAAGAGTTTGTTAAAGAAATAAGATAGTGGCTCACATAGTTCAGAAGCGGCATTTTTTAAGAGTCTAGGACTCAATGAATCCGGACCAGAAGCTTTGGAGACATCGAGTAATGACAGAACGTCTTTGACGTCAGAAGAAGTAATGACGAAGTCTTCCATAGTGTGAGGTAGTGGTGTTAAGACTGGTGTGTCGATATTTCTGTCGTTTACAGTAGATTGTTGAGTGAAGTATTCGTTTAAAATGTTAACTTTGCCCGTGTCGTCCGTATATATTTTCCCATTATGTGTCAAAGGAGGAAGTGTGTCGTTTTTATTTTGGTTACCCAAAAATGTTTTGGCAATATGCCACCAACTTTTACTTGTCATAGAGCTTGAAGTTAGTTTATCTGCAAGTTTTTTGTAATAGTCATAGATTTACATGGTAAATATGTGAAAATTTGCACAGGGATGCTTGTTTTAATCTTCAAATACATTATTAATATAGAAAATGTATCACTTTCACATCGTTTCATATATTTTACATTTTTCTCAAATTAAGATTTTTTTTAATAATTTTCCGACAATGGCAAATTACTTCCACATTCTTTTGAAAATTATTAAAGCGGTATATATTTGTTTCATACCTCAGTTTAATGTCAACTATTAAATAAATAAATAAATAAATAAATAAATAAATAAATAAATAAATAAATAAATAAATGTTTCGAAAGGTCTTTTTGTCTGCATCTCTGGTGACTGCGAGACTATTTCTTTTTCCTTTTTCCCACGCGGACTGTCATTGTTTTTTATTTAGTAATTTTTGTTAGAAAAGGACCAGTTACGGATTTATCGTTAACCAGGTGATATTTCAGAATTAAACTAATGCCTCGCTTGTATATTCAGATGCGGGACATTCCCCATTAATGGAAAATCACCTTCATACTAATCCCTTTGCATATTCGAAGTGTATCCCGCTACCGATCCTGTCTCAAAGAAGATAGATTTTGTGCATCTTATCTATGTCAATTAATCACCTATTAACCGGATATCGCTAATTAACTCTACCCATTAATGTAGCATCTGAAAAACAGCTTCATTATTGTGTACTACAGATTAAAATTTGTGTCAGTCATAATACATAATATCGCAGATGCAGTGTCTCTCTCTCTCTCTCTCTCTCTCTCTCTCTCTCTCTCTCTCTCTCATAGTTTTAAACATCTCATTATCACATAAAAGTACAAAAATAATAAATAAATAAATAAATAAAAAATAAATAATAAATAAATAAATAAATAAATAAATAAATAAATAATAATATTTAATTTCTCTGACTTCCCCCACATTTATTTGTTCTACCAGCAGACTATTAAGCTAATATGATAACTGCATGTAAAAAAGAAAAAAAAGGAGTTAGTAAAAAACAAAGAATTGTAAGAGAAATCAAACAAGACCAACGAAAATTATTTGGAAAATAATAAACCTATAAATGAGGAATTAGAAAACTTGAATGAATATGCAATAAAAGAAAAACTATCGCAATTGGGAATAAAAACAAGAGCGAGGGAAAAGGACAAACTAGTTGAAGTATTAGAGATGCGTTGAGAAGTACTGAATGATGAATACATGTTTGCAACTGTGAATACTCTATATGGTAGTAACATTTTGCGGTGACTGGTAACTATGTGCACATATTTTAAGAAAATTTTAGATGATGAAATCAGAGACATATATGTCTCTGATGAAATATGTATAATTATTGAGGAACTGATAAGCCCATGTCATACGATTTATTTATTTATTTATTTATTTATTTATTTATTTATTTATTTATTTATTTATTTATGAATGTTTGATGATCAATAAACCATGTGAATGAAGTTTTGCCTTCACGTGTCTTGTGTGCAAATGTCTGTTGGGGGTGATTGATTGATTGATTGATTGATTGATTGATTCCAGTCGGATTAGTGAGCAATCACTTCTATCGGGTCGACGAATAAGCTATCAGGATATTTTTCTAGGTCCAAGTTGAATCAAGTCCCGGATTCAATATGAAGGAATTCATTCATCAATTTAACTGAACGGCAAAACCAACGATTGACAGCTGAGTAATCCTTGCCGCAAAATGTACGCGAAACATACAGAATAAAAACTAACTTATTGGAATGAATATATATTATCAGATTAATTCAATTTATCTTGAAAGCGTAGAAAAATACTATTCATACGATATAAATATAGGTATATATCACGCGCGTGTGTGTGTGTTTAATACAGAACTGTTCATAAAGTGAAAGCTATGTTTTATTGATCTTACACATATGCATGTATGACTCAAGTTGGTCAATTTTTATCAGTTATGGTTGAACTTTTGATAATTATGAAACAATATTTAATTTAAAAAAATTAACAAACAGTTAAACAAATAATCAAATAAAATCGGAAATATTTTGATAATTATGAAACAATATTTAATTAAAAAAAATTAACAGTTAAAAAAATAATCAAATAAAATCGGAAATATTTTAATATAAGTTAAAATAAAAGTTTTACATGTACATATAATGTATAGGAAAAAAGAAAATTATCTTTATCTTGTGAACAGCTCTAGTGAATATCTATCCTCTCGATTAAGACACGATCTTACCTATAAAGTACGAGTTAATTCCCTTGATTTACCGAACGATAAGTTCATAACGACTTTTAACAGGGAATTTTCGTGATTAACCAGCTGAAAATATAATCATTCCTTATGAAAGGTTTGTTGTTAACTTCCTAAAACACGATTCAAGTTGCAAAAGCTAAGTCAGTAACAGAGTGATAATTTATGGATCTCAAGTTTTTTAATACCTGAAAGGACTACTCAAATAAAAATAAATAACAACTTTTAAATAAAAAACATCACACTAATCCATGTCCAAACAAATAACCGCAAAGCAAAAACTCCGAACCTGAAATACAAGGTTGAACACGCGAACCTCCACCAAGAAAGTGAAACCAGGTGTCGATCGTGTCTGGAAGGGGTAAGCACCAGTTGTTTAGCTAGCTACACCCGCCAAGTGTTTAATTCCGTATCGAAACTTAAGTCAACTGCATGGTGTCTGATTTGTGCCGTTTAGCTCAAGTTTTCGCTTTCAAATTGCGAAAGAGTGGCAAAACGATATTCAAATCAGAGAGAGAGAGAGAGAGAGAGAGAGAGAGAGAGAGAGAGAGAGAGAGAGAGCAAGCATAATTTTGGTGCATTTTTTTAGTGAAAATTTCGCTTTGGAGCTTTTTTTACTTAGGCGGGCGAAAAAACGCCAAAACGATTTATTTTTCATTACAAATTGTGCCAAAATCATTAGCGCGACAAAGTACTAAATGCTACGCGAAAAAGCGACACAGGTTTTGGCGCTTTTCACGTTGAATTTTGGCTGTCAAATTCTCGTTCAATACTTCGGTTTTGAGCTTCATTGCGTGTTTTGAAGGCGAAAAAGCGGAACAGGAAAATGGCACAAATCAGTTACCCTACTCAATTTCTGGGCTTT
Source organism: Anadara kagoshimensis (assembly GCA_021292105.1). Lineage (NCBI taxonomy): Eukaryota > Metazoa > Mollusca > Bivalvia > Arcoida > Arcidae > Anadara > Anadara kagoshimensis. The sequence goes on from CM037862.1 coordinate 12,914,284, forward strand.
AAACGCGAGGTTTCCCCCCTCTCTCTCAGCTCTCCATTCAATGTACTGCTTTAGATAAGAATCTCTTTAGCGTCGTCTTTAGCTCGGGTGACATTTCGATATAAGTATAAACCTATGACTTTTTGTAACGATATATCAAGTTATACATTTAATTCAGAGACATAACCACGTCTCGTCTAACCTCCATAATGGCTCAATACTAAGTAGAGTAAATAATATTTCGATTTGATGTGTGAATATGAATTTTCGAATTCATCTGCATTAAATGTCATCCGAGAAATGTTATGTCCTATTAGTGAAACTGTCTGTGTCTGGTTACTTTAATCAGACTGCCACAGTAGTGCAATATTTTCGTTCAAATTAACAAAACATTTTTGCTAAACAGGTCTTTAATAACTTGTATTCCGTGATGAAGATGAGCGATTAACTTTTTTTGAAAGCAGTACCCGCCAAACTTCATTGCGCAATGATCTCTGGGATACACATCCGGGCTACGTCATTAACGCATGACTGAGGTACCGGCCGAGGAGAGCACATGGCCGATTTTTAGGTCACTTCACCTTCTTTTTCCTCTTTAAATGTGGACATTCCCTTTGATTTACATTTGATATCTAAAACAAATAATTTAATTAATTTTGGTCAAAATTACTGGATCGGAATGGGTATAAAAGCACTGCAAGATTTTATTGAAACTCATTGTTCAAGTGCCTGCGTTTCTGTTGACTTGCTGAAGATTTCTAAAGGTTTTGTACCAAAAAGGCGTGGCAGGTATCCCGGAAATGGAAGATTCTGTCTTGTCGTTGATGCAGAAAGCTGCCTAGATCGACTATACGGTGGATTCTTCTCTGATTGGGTCTGTGGGGGACAATGGAACAGAATGGTAACATTTCTTGGCAGCCTGATGCAGGCCTGTCACAATGGGAATATGGACCTCGTCGTATTTTTCAATGGGGCATTAGAAAATCAAAAATTAATGAGTGGTATGCAGACCAGGTTAATACAAAGAGGAAAGTGTCAAGTGTTCTCAGACACATCAACAACAGAACACCACCGCCGAAAGTATGGTGGGTTCAACCAGTTTTCCTGCAGATGTCTTTGAGAATGGCATTGAGAGAAATGGGAGTGGGTGTGGCATGCAGCATGGATGATCACGCTCAGGAAGTCATTGGCTACTGTAGAGAACATGGACTTCAGGGCATCATTGCACAAGATTCAGTTTACACAATATTTGATCCACCAAGATATTTCTCGTCCCACAACCTGAAGTTGACATACAAAGGATCGCTTGAAACCAAAGAATACATCATGGATGAAATTGCCAAATGTCTGGACTTGAATCCAAATAGATTCTGCATCTTCGCTGCAATGTTGGGTGAGTCCTCCGTAGGCACAATTCGTGGTGGACCCAGAAATTTGGAAAGGGGTTCCATTTGGGAACGGGCTGAGGGGGTCTACATCTTTAAATGTAGCATAAATTCCTGCAAGTGACAAACGCATACATAATATTAATATTGAAGACAGAAATAAAGAGGGATTTGACCTACACCCCTCCCCACCCCCTCTGGGTCTGCCACTGAAAATATAGAGTGAAATTAAAAATTCATCCATTACAGCATGTAAAAATCATATATTTGCTGTGACGATTGGTGAAATAAAACTAAAAATCACTTAAACCACATTAATTATTATAAAACTCATAATTTTGTTTAAAAGAAAATAATCCTTGCTGGATGCAAAACTATAGTCTGTTGGTGATATTTTGGCAGTGTTTATAAACATGGAAGAGCCTATATACTGTAAATAGTGATCATATATAAAGGTGGTTTTGACGAACATATGAAGGCGTGAATATACACGTTCAATAACACAGTATTAATACCTTTTGTGTAATTTAGACCCACCAATGTTTATACTCTACCAAAATATCGCTGACAGACTACACAATTTGGTATGAGAACCATATCCAAAGCCACATCATGAAAACTGAAATCGGGGTTCGAATTTAGCATTGGCATACTGGCAAAATACTTTTCACAAAGTGCGAGTTGGAAAATCTACTTGCATGCAATAAAAAAAAAAAAAAAAAAAGCGGGTGCCTTTTTTCCATAAAGAAAATGCATCTCTTTATCAAAAATTATTTCTTTGAATTTCAAAATCCAAAGCATCCTGGCCAAAGTCAACAAGTATACATGAAAGATATTAACTGTAAAAACATTTTTAGTGTGAAAAAATAAAATTGCCAGTTGAAAACTAAGAATGCCAGTAGAAAAATTTTGTATTTGCAAACGTTTGCCAGTGGAGAGAAAAAATAAATTCTACCCCTTTGAAATGGCTGTTTTTTGCTGAATTATTGCATTATGTTATATACATATTGTACAGTGATGTGTTGCACTGATTCTTCTGCATGAGGTTGCCTATTGACAGGTGGTTGTGGTACATTACAGTGGAATCTGATTGACATTACACGACTAATGTATATTTGATATCAAAAACAAACACATGATTAATTTGATCCAAATTATCCGAATTGGAGACCCTTATCCTTTTAAAAATTAAACGATCATGATTAATTGCAACTTAAAGAATGTTTTAAGAGTTAGGATTCTGGATTTGACCTGTTTATAATTTTGTTTTCTTTATATTACTTAGGAAATCATATTTTACTAGATGAAGATTTATATGAGTTTTACAAAGAATTGCTCGGAAGATCACAAGAGGCAGGAAAACCTGTAAAGGTAGGTTGTTGTATTTAAAACTTAAAACTTTCTGTATCTTTATATGGAAAGAGTTCCATTGTACCCTCCACTAAAATTTCAATTACAACTAAAAAAGCCTAAAAATGACAGAATCGAGCAGTTTTGAACATTTCTGTGAAAATTCATTTTTCAAAAATATTGCATAGAATTTAACGGGGGTTGACAATAACATTGTCCCAGTTGTCCGATACCATTCCTGTTTTGGCAGGTTTTGTGGTCGTGGTTTGCTATATTTAGTTTAACAGTTACTGGACTGTTGCCTAAAAAAAGACAATTTGAACAATTTAACAGGACTGTAGTCTTCATTTCATTTACTTGTAAAGTACATCTTGTTGACTGGCTCCATTCCAACTAGTGATGTGGTTATATCAGATGATATGTTGGTTGTTATCAAAGCAGTGATCCTAATAATTGATCACAAGATTAATAAGCAATCATCGCCGACATTCCTATTGTTGTGAAGTTCATTTCATTTGCGTTTCGCCCTCCTTAAACAACATGGTAGACATTATCCATATGCAGGGACCACAAAGTTTAAATTTTTGAGGTATCACCACTTGGCAAGAACAAAATAAGATAGAACACATGGCACTTACACACAAATTAAAATCCTTGTCACTTGTCAGCACTAGTCCTACCAGGGGAGCTTTATAGTCCTATTAATATTGTTCATGTCAGTGTCGCTAACTTGATAGCTTTTGGCTGCGACTAATATTGCAGCTGTTTCCTATCACTAACATCATTATCAACATTTTTTTTTTACTTCTTCATATTTAGTTTCTTCAAACCTATCAAACTGTTTAACATCTGTCCCCTTGTAGAGCTGCAACTATATTGCAATACATATTGTATTGTATTGCACAATTTAAAAGAAGGAAAAGTTGCTTTTTACGAAATATCTAACAGTATTTATTATTAACACAGCAAATTCAATCAGGCTTTGCTTTTGGTCGAAGCATTTTAAGTACACTTGTAATCAGAATCCAATTCTAATACAAATGACAATGCCATTTGGGTTGTTTAGGCATCTGTTACTGTTTAAGAAATTTGACAGCATATGTCACTAGTAGTGCAACGATTCACCGCGGCTCACCCGAACAGCGGTATTATGACTCGGTTCGATTTTCGGTACACAGCGTCCGGATTTCGGTTCGATCCGGAAGTGGGTAAACCGTCTCCAATTTATGTTTTGTAGTGTTTCCGTTTTACGTTTAAATGTGACCTGCAAGTTTGCCGACCTTCACTGTTCATTTAATAGAGCATAAAAAGGTTGAACTTATCAATGCACCAGCCACGTATAAGTCTGGGGTATGGCAGCACTTTGGATTTCCCTGCATATATATTAATGGGATTAAAAAAACCAGATAAAACGAGAAGCATTTGCAAACATTGTTTTTCTAGCGTGTCTTATAAAACTGGAACAATGTCCAATATGAGTACTCATTTGAAGCGACACCATGGTATTGGAAATTATTTCCACTATTGTCTTTATTAGCAAAACAGTACGTGTCTATTCAAGCAACATCTGTTGCTAGTGATAGGGTTTTTTCTACTGCAGGGAATACTTCTACTTCTACTTCTACCAGTTTGCAGCCGCCATCAATCGCTGATGATTCTGCCACTTTTTGTGACAGCGCAACATGCATCTTTAACTTCAGAAAACGTTGATGTTTTGATTTTCTTAAACAAAAACTTGCAAAGACAAAATGAGAAATAATTCATTTTGTCTTGTCAGGTTTGCGTTTAAGAAAATCTGTGTTCTATTTTTGTATTTGACATTTAAATTGTATTTGAGTTAAAAAGTTGGTGAATTATTAAACACATTTTAAATGCTAATAGACTATTTCTTATTAACTTGTGTATCGTATCGAAATGTATCGCATCGTCTCCTGTGTACCGCGATACATATCGTATCGTGGGGTACCCGTATCGTTGCAGCCCTATATGTCACATCAACATACAACTTTCAAACATTTTGCAGATGGAGACTGATACTATCTAAACAGAAAATGTTCATAGCCTGTATTTTTCCTGATTTTTCTTTGTATCGCAGAAACCAAATATTTGTAAATCATATTGCAATAATCGCAACACAGCTTATGGAACCAGTTTTACTGGTATACCAATATATTATTGTCACAACTCAATCTTTTGGCACTTTAAAGATACCTGGGTCAGGGTCACTGTCATTAAAGCAGGCATTTTTTCAGTTGTCCTCTCTAGCATATCAAGACTAATTCCATTGTATTGACACGTCATTAATGAGTACCAACTCCTTTGCATTAATAATGGTTCTTGGTTTGTTTCTCCACATGATACTTGGAGAAGTGTGAAACAAAAGGTCACCAGCCACCTTTCTATACCTAATATTTGACTAATTTCACCCATTTCTAAAGATTTCTTTACAATCAAATTTATTTGGTAAATGCTAACACTGGAAGCATTCTCATCTAGCAATTTGATAGCTTTCCTTTCATTTGTAGCATAATCTGTTGTTGCAAGCTTTCCTTTCATTTGTAGCATAATCTGTTGTTGCAATATACTAAAAGATGTATGGTGTTGCATTATAATTCATTAAATACTGTAAATGTATTTATTTTCGCGGTGTACTAATTTATGCTTATTTCGCGGTCGTTTGTTTTGCGCGAAAATAATACCGAGCGAAAATTATATTGTGCTTATTGTGGCATAGTGCATATTTCAAAAACATGAAAACTTAACTATGCGAATATGTTTTAATTCCCTATGCCACGAAAATAAATACATACGAAATTAAATACGTTTACAGTGCATAAATACTTCAATATTGTTTGATAAATGACAGAGAAACCTTTACATTGTAGATAACACCTGAAAATGCCATCAGAGCAGCAGTAGATTTTGTTAGAAGTTTGCCCACAGTGGATAATTTGGATATAGTTGGAGAGGCCATATTCAGGTAATATCTGAATTTAAAAAAAATACATACACTCTCTGAAATTGTTTTGAGATATTGGCAAAATGCTGTCTTCTTAGGCCCATTGGCTCTAGCTAGCTGAGCCCACGGCATGTAGATAAAAAATTGTGTCCAGCATGATTTTCAGATTTTCAAAAAATGTCGAAAAATTTTCTTGCAAATTGTCAACAGTGTTTGAAATAATTTCTGTAAGGCCTAAAAAAAATGTGTGTGTTTCCACTAACTCGACTGACCCAACTAAAAAAAGACCCACTCCAGTTTTTTTTTCTTCCAGATTTTTAAAAATCTGTTTTTGTTTTTCGATTAAAACTCTATTGTATCAAAAACAAGTCAGCAAAATGTTTGATTTGTACACGTTTTTGATATGTAATCATTATAACTGTTTCGACCACGATAAGCAAAATAACTTAAACAACACATTTATAATATAATTTTAACATAATACATTACATACACATGCATAACATATGCTATTAAAAAAAAAAAAAATCGACCTACTGACCCTTTATAATAATTCTATGTTAGCAGAAACACCCATATTTTTTAGGCCTAATTTGATAATGAAAGGTTTAATTATATACTGTATATATTTATATTTATCTACAAAGTTTTGCTTTTAATATTTCAGAAATTCTACCAAAATAAACAGGAACTTATTGCCAAATTTAAACAGTGTGTACAATATTACCTTAATGGAACACAAGAAGGATTCCTCAAGTACAGACCATACATCAGTGAGTAGCTACATATATATTTATTCCATTGTTTTGATCTTGCCTGTACAAGTGCAGTTTCTAGTTGCGCATCAGCAGTGGGTTTCTCTTGAGTACTCGATCTTCACCCATTGTTCCACACGTAACTACAATTTATTGCACTCCTTTAGTACAAGTGATGCAGTGAAGTATTTTGATGGTTTACATGTGCAGGCAAGAGATATAGCTTGTCTATTTCATCATTCCATGTTATAACATATTTTTTGAAATGGTTAAAATAACTAAATATTCTATGAGTAATAAACAATTGCAAAATCAATAAGTAGGTTGATTTTGAAATGTGTTTGTTTGTTAATATGAATAGAGAATATTTATATTTCCATTATATATGAGTTGGGTATACTGGCATCAGGTGTACTGTACCCATTGTCTATCGGTCACTATATGTATGCAGTGTTTTCTGTGGTTCTTATGAAAATTAAAAGTGTCATCAGTCCATCGCACTTCTTGCCTTGAGTAATTATCCAAAACTATGCCACACTGTTTTAGGAAATTCTGTACACAATTGTCAGCAGTGATATATGTACATATGATTAACCTGACTTTGTTTGCCAATTTTTCTCGGGAGTAACAGCCACTTTAAATTTTGCTGAAATTTTTGAGTAGCACTTTAGAGCCTGCCAACTTGTAACATTTTGAAATTGTTACCACTTGTCCTTTTCAAGATTTTAGGAATATTTGACAGGGTACAGGGATTCATCACCCCTCCCCCCCCCCCCCCCTCAGCAAAATCAAGTAAAATATTCTAGATTATTTGAAAACAACATCTGCAAAGCAAGATGAAAATACTGCTTCTACATCAAAGACTTTTCCCAGGTCATGAGTAAACCAACTTCTGACATGATGTCAAAGTTTTCCCAAAATGAGCAAAAAGTTTATACTTTTTCCCAATTTTTAGTTTAGGGCCTTTTCTCAAAAGACCTTGATAAATCCCTGGGGTAGTGATAGCATATACATTACCTTTAGTGATAGCTCTAATTGGAATTAGAGGCCACATTGGCCTAATGGATAAGACATTGGTCTACAAATCCATGGTCTCTCACCACTGTGAGTTCCCAGTCTTGCTCAGACCACATGTGGGAAAGTGAATTTTCCTTGTTGTTGGTCTTTACTGGTTCATCCGGTGTCAGTATAATGTGACTTGGGGAGTGGTACACTTGTCTACGGCGTACTGACTCGGTGAGCTAGCACCTTAAAGTTGCCTTGAGTGCATGGTGGTACAAGGCAGACCATAAAACACACTCGCACTTAACATGCATATAAGAACTTGTTCACAGATTAATCCATAGAGATTAATTAAGTAGTTCTTGTCACGAATCATCAAGCAACATTCAACAACAACATCTTATTGGAATTATTTTTTCATTTTAATTTGAATATTATTTGATCTTTTTCAGTGTCTGGATCTCCAAGACAGGGTGGATACACAATGCCTAACAAACAGGTAAGTTCTCTCCCTGTTTCTCTTAAATATATTAATATATTTGGAAGAAAATTAAATTATCTCTGAATATAGCTATAACACTCAAGTTTTGATATTTCAATATAAAATATAAAAAAACCATTTTTATTTGTGTTGCAACAATAACAGTAGATGACACATTACTTGAGTGTTTCGAACCCCATCTGGGTTGCATGATATGTTCTTGAGCAAGTAATTTGTCCACCCAGCTGCCAAATAAATAAGTACTGGCAAATATGTTTGAAGTTACACCTGCACTTAAATGACTTCTATTCAAGTATGAGTTTTATACTTTTAGTTGCTTGACAGCATTTAAACCAGCACAAGTACCACTCTGAAAAGCCTATAAGCAGTGTTGGGACAAATCATAACTTAGTAATTAGCAATAATTGTATGGGTAGTTTTTGCAGCTAATGAACTAAATCTAATGTAACAATGCATTTAAAATAATGAATATATCAACATTTTAAAACCCTGTAATATTTTTCCTTTGTAGATGAATGGAGGATTTGCCTCAGAACAAACGCCTGGTGGCCCACAGATAAATGTACAGCCACCCGATCAAACAGCACCTAACTTTAACGCACAACAACCAGGTAAAATATTATTTTGATGGTTGTAGGGGAACAGTGGTGGACATACATGTATATAATGGTAACATGTTGACCCAAATATATTGCAAAAAAACATTTTAGATATCTTACTAACTGTCAATAAAGTGACTTACTTCACTTGAGCCTTTATCACTCCTGGAACATAGGCCAATAATAATAATAATAATAATAGTAATCATGATAAATCTTTATTTAAAGTAGAATTTTAAAAAACAAATAAACATAATTAAAGAGCTTTTCATTGATAAGATAGATTAAATATAAGTCACAACACATGCGAACACACAAATATCGACACCAACAACTTCTTTCCCTCTTATTTTACCTACCCACCTTCATTATATTCATTAGATTTAAGAAAGTGATTGGATTTTGTTTGTTTTTTTTTAGATGGAAGGCCAGATATGTTGTCAACTATTGCATCATCAGCCTCTAGCAGTAATACATCTAGCCCAAATAGAGCCAGTCCTGATGGCCCAGGATGGCCATTGAAACCACAGGTATGTTATAACAACATAAGCCTCTAGCAGTGATGCATCTAGCCCAAATAGAGCTAGTCCTGATGTCCCCAGACAGCCATTGAAACCATGGGTATGTTAACACATCATCAGCCTCTAGCAGTATACATCTAGCCTAAATAGAACCAGTCCTGTCATGGGTTTGGACCCTGGCCATGGTCTGACCAAGACTTGAAGATAGAGACTGTTCTTTTGCCAAGCGCAGGATCCTTTGGTAGAGAACTAAAAAATCAGTGACCCTTGTCACGGCAGGTGTGGTATGTTAAAGAACCCTTACTTTGCCCTGAGTTCATTGTAAATGTTAACATTCTACCATGCCACCTATAGCTGTTGATGTCCTATTTTAAGTGAAATATGCATGACTGGGACCTAAAACTGCATTCAGTCATCTAATGCAGGCAAAACTGTGATCTCTTAGATCAGTATCAGCAAGAAGTATAACCACATTGTTGTTGATTGCAATGTCATTGTGAAAATCAATTCCAGTTTCTAAAAACCTAACATTTTAGATTTTAAATTTTGTAAAATTCAAAGATTTCTTAGTTGTATTAGTTATGTTTAATATTTGTCATTTTACAGAATAAAGGTAAAGGAGGACATATGGATTCTCAGTTACCACCTGTTACACCAGAAATCATGCGTATTGCTAGTGAAAGACATCAAAAAGGTTTTATGATTCCTTGGATCTACCAGCTTCTATCACAGGTATATCAGAATGAGCTTTTAAATATCTATAGAAATCTGTTTTAGACATAATATTTGATATAAAGAGGTAGTCTTCCTGCTGCCAACTATTGTACAATGTCACATGTATAAAGTCTAAGTCATGATGCCACATCTTCACATATTAGTAACTTGAGTAATCCAAGACTTGATTCAATTCAGCATTGTAAGATAATATTCTGTTTACCTTTAGTTCAATCGGTGGATTTGGATTCTGATCAATCAATTATATTTTCCATACTGCAAAAATTCAAAATTATTGTGTTATCAAATTGGAAACTGTTTCTATTTTGTTTTGTCACGTTTTCTCATTGGAATAAATAACATGAGTTGCATCAAATAACACAGATACGATGGTTGAAACATAATCCTGATTACTAAAATGATAAAAATAAATAAAAAATAGATGAATAAAACAACTGCCTTTTGTCACAAAAAGAACATATAAGGTATGTCAAGTTGTCAGTTTTATCATAATTGCTGTTTCTTGTTTTTAAACTACCATAATGACAATGAAACTATAACTACAGAATGAGAAATTCCGTTAAATCCCAATTGATTATAACATTGTATGTAATCATTTTCAGGGAGAAATAAAGATCAATGTAGCCTTAGAGGATGATATAGGACATGACTTACCAACCAGTGTAGAATTATACAGGCCAGTCAGACAGACCATATACTCCGTACTGTTTAATCTGAACAAATTAAAGATTATACAAGAAACTCAGAAAGACAAGGGAGGTCAGTATTCCACTCCACTCCACTTTGCAATATCGAGATCTGTTATTATATTACACTTTAAAATGTTTTGCCCATTCTTTCCTTTGATCTGTGAAACCACTGTGGTAGCTCAGTTGGTAGAATTCTTGCTCCGTAAGTAGGAGGTGGTGGGTTCTGACTCAAGACTTGAAAGTTGGAAGTGACTTCTTTCGCAAAGCACTCAGCATTACGAAATGAAAGTCGCTGATCTTTCAGATGAGCACTTTTAATAAACAAGTTCCCATGTCAGGGCAAGTGTTGCACAATAACAGACCTGTTTACTATTATGATTTTGGCGTAATTTCTACACTTTTCATGTCTAAAATACGCTATTACGCACGCCAGCACCATATTACGCTCCTAAACAAAATCCGGAAATTTTACCCGTTTTCGTTTCCAATTGTCATACTAGACACTCCTTGAGTTACTGCCCTTGATCTTATACATTTACTGTGTGTAAAAATGGTCAATTGCGACTAAATTTACGTTGATTAGTGTTTAACAATGGCTGAAAAACGTGCACATGAGGATGAACTTCATGTTGAAGAACAAGAGAATAAAAGACAATGTATCTATACAAAGCAACGGTACAAGACTGAATATAATGCGCTATGGCCATTTTTAGGACCATCTACGAAGGGCGAAAGTTATGTTCACTGTGCCATGTATAATTCAGACTTTTCCTGCGCCCACTCGGGGAAAGTATTACTAGAAAACACACCCAGACGAAATTGCACAAGGATTTTGAAAAAACAAAACAGAATTCGATAAAAATATGTTTGAGAAGATCGATAACAAAGAATCCAGTGAAAAAAACATTTAGAAGGCAGGTGACGGCTGCCGAAACCAAAAATGAAAATGTGTGAATTAATTTGTGAATTGATTATACATGTATGTATACAATACAGTTCTGTTTTTCCATGTCTTTAATGACTATATAATAAACGATTTACTCAAATTTATATTATTAGTAGTAATATTATCATTTCCAGACAACGTTTAATGCATTACACTTTCAGCCCAAAAATTACACTTATTTTAGAGATTTTCCTCTCCTATTACACTTCGTCAAAAAAAAAGTGTAAACAGGTCTGCAATAAAGAACCCTGGTCTATTATGCCATCAGCACAATGAGCAGGCAAAATTTCATAGCTGACAACGTCTCGATATAAGTGATATATTCTTGACTGAGAAGTTAAACACCATTACTCACTTGCTCACATTAATTTGTGGTTTGATTAAGTAACAAATTCAGTAAGTAGTTTAGTAATATTTAAAAATAGTCAACAAAAGGTTGGGGCACAACATTTTTGCAATTTAATTTTAAACAGTTACTAAGACTAAGTGTTATGTTCTGGAAACACAAGCTTTTCCGAAATGTCATTCAAATTCATTAAGTAATAATCAATGATTGATACCAGAATTCATGCTTGATTATAAAAATTGATGGCCAACATTTTCGAAAATCAAATTCAATTTCTAAAAACCTAATAGTGAAAATGCTGATGATCATCCGAGGTAACAGAACTAAGAAAAAAAACATGAGTACCTTTCAGTTCTATAACTTGAATTTGTTTATTTAAGGCGATTTCCCAGGAAAAGGATTAGAAGTCAATGTTAAAGAATGGGTTATCCGTCGTGGTAACACTAGACCATCATTTGATATGGTAAAGGCCAGACCTGTGGATTGGAAGACCCCGAGTATTGAGAGAATGTGGCTTGGTACACAAGTAGATGATAAAACAAGACGTCTCCGAGCTTTCCTGACATGTATGGGTAGTGACTCACCACTGATGCTGAATACACAATATGTTCAACAACAATTTCTTGTTATGTGTTGTGTTCTCAGGCAAGTTGTTATGATTTTAACTCATTTATTATACTTTTGCTGAACAGTTTAAGGAAATGTCATGTTGAAGTACATTGGCTTGGACATAACTACTTTGTTTGCAGAAATTTTATGCAAATTGACACAATCTGCAAGTTGTAATAATATTGTCATGACCTTGAAATAGTTGCTTTTAGGACAGGATTGCGGGATTCCCACTATAGGGGCCTCAAAAGAGTTGTGTGCCCTATGTGTCACTCAGATTGTCTGAATCCTGCTCTATCGACCATTGTTAACTTGATTTTATATTGATGGGTCTTGATAAACTTGTATTAATACTATAGAGAATAAAGTATTAAATTTCAACTAGTCAAATTTACAGATGTCAAAATGTAGTATTGAATGTCTTATTCATATTTTTTTTTACTAATGTATCAGATTTTAATTGGAATTTATTGATTTATACAGATATATGTTACAAGCTGGTCGTATCTTAATGAGACAGGAACTGGATGCTTTCCTTGCAATGAGTGTATCACCATTACTACAGGATGTTCAGACCATGCAAGATCTGAAGGTAATGAGAGTTGTGAATAATTTGTTGGTATTAATTCCTGAATTAAAACTAAATGTATAACTTGATAATAAACACTGTGTATCGCATACAGAACTGTCACCGTCAAAAGCACATTATAAAGCGATGAGTTTAACTGGTGATGTGCAATATTGAAAATTTTGAAATTAATATTTGGATAAAAACTAGAGTTAATAAATAGCATGTATCACAGACAGAACTCATGCTGCTAAAAGCACATAACAAAGCTACATGTATACCTCTAACTGGTTATGTATGTCGATTTGAATAAAATTGTCTTGATTGGGATGCAACAACCTCATTATCACTCACATGCACACTTCAGATGCCTCTCCAGTAATTTTGATACATAAAATTTCTAAAGGACTTCAAAACCCTTGTGATACGTTCCAAGAAGCTTTTAAAAGAATTTACAAGACAAAAATTTGATATCTCAAGTAATAATATTTTCTAAACAAAGTCAAGAACGTGTGTATGCTAATTTTGTTATATACCCACATTTTCTATTTACAGTTGCCCAATGTTTTACCACGTGGAGTTCATCTTGCTAGCTTGTTCATGGCAGGTGTTGAGACTGCAGTCTTTGCCAATGATGTTTGTGGTGCTCCAATTCCATGGAATATATGTGCTCCATGGAACTTCTTTGATGGAAAACTTTTCCACTTTAAACTCCTAAAAGCCAACAACAATACTCCATTGATTGACATGTGTGATGGACAGGTATGTACAATCAGGACACCCTCACACTTGTGTGAATAGCACTGGGACCTTACAATTGACAGATCGCTTGCCACGCCCACAATGTTCCAAAAAAGGCCTTGCATGCTCGAATTACATACAAAATGATTGAAAACTCGGCCTGAATTATGCCATTTAATGACTTCACTGACACTAGTATGTCCTTAGTTGCGTTGACACTGCTTTGGTACCATGATGGCGACCAGAGTCCGAACATGATCGGCGATACGTCAGTTGTGAAAATATGCAACATAATGACGAAAAGTGTGAAAAAATTGATAGAAAACTCCAAATTACTGTTTTAAAAGCTGAAAATACCAAAATTGTGAATATTGATGTGATTGTGAAATAAAGTAAGAATTTTCAGTTGTGAATGGGACAGAATATCAGTGCGGCGCGGCTCATAGTGTTGATTATATTAAATGTTATGTTGTTTTGTTTTAAGCTGGATCAAGTTTTGCGTGTGGAGAGAATGAGACAAGCTATCATGGAGGGATTACAATGTGAATTTGCCAAACCTATGTTACCACCCCAATACCTGTACACACATTACCCTTACCCACCAGCAATGAACTACAGACCAGCAGGTGCCCCAGGATATCCTCCACCAATGGGAAGAGGAGTGAGACCCGGACCCCCAATGCCTCCAGGTGTACCAGGTGGTATGGGAATGCCAGGGCCAAAATCTCCAGGCAGGGGACGAGGAATACTTGGTATGTGTAAGTGCTGCAATATGATGACATGTACAAATGTCTGTCTTTTAATGTTTCTTAATAGGGAATCTTCTTGTTAGGGGTGAATTTCATAGTTGTCTAGCAAGGTTTGTTTATAATAATCATAAACAATCATACTAATCCATGTCTGAATCACAATCCAGGTTGATTTAGTATAATCGTAAATATATAGGCTCCCTAGTGTGAATTCTGCAGTAATTTTAGTACCGGCTGTCCGATCTTATACACAAGCAATTGTTTTTATGGAGGGAATATTCTGTTTACTTTGTTAAAACAACAACCAAAAGTTAGCTCCCTCAACATTATTATATACATGTATATTTATGTGTGTGTTATTTATACAATTTTGTCAACTACAGCCCAACCTGCCTTAAATGTCACCTCTATATAAGGGTCACCTGCTTATAAAGGCCAGTAGACTTTTATCCTGAATGTTCTTTGATCATATTATTTAAACCTATATATAACGGCCACCTGCCCTTAAAGGCCATTTTAACTGGTTCCATTTTGTGACCTTTATAGACAGGTTTGACTGTACTTCACAGTGGTTTTAAGGACCTAGTTCAAATTATCAAAATTTGATGTGAGAAAAAATTCTAGCTTTGACTTAACATGGTAGGAAATTAAAGACTTTGTTTTTGCTAACAACATAGGTCGTTCTCCAATTGATGCTAGAGGTGGACAGTTAGAGATAGCTGGTGTTACAGTGGCTAGCTGGGGACCTAATCTGTCATCTGGTGCTGCAGGAGGAGGCAGAGATGTAGGTAGAAGACCACCAAATATGGGAGGAAATGGATTATCTCCACGTGTCATGTCAGTTGGTAATGGTCCAAGACGCTTCCAAAGGTTTGTACTTGTGTGGTTTGGGAAATTCTGTCTTTGTCTATAAACTGTATAAAAAGGGACAAGTTGCACATGCTGATTGGTAATATTTATTATTACAAATAAATAATATGTTGTATGAAGTAAGACCATGCTGATTTATAGTCATTTATTGTTTTTACGACACAGAATTACGGGATTCCAGCAAGGGGTCCTGAATTGAAAGAGTTTTGTGTTCAATATGCCACTCAAAATTTAGTATGTAATGTCTATGGTATAAAGTGCAAAGTAATATTGGAGTCGTGTATAAATGGACTACCCTTATCCTTGCTCACAAAGATCATATTAGTAATAAATTTTGGTTCCTTTCTTCTAAAATTCTTTTAAAAATGCAATGATTAGTCATGATAAAGTGGTAAATTCTTAAGATTTTAATTTTCAGAGGTGGCATGCAAGGAATGGGAGGGCCTATGAGAGGAATGGGTGGACCTAACATGAGGAACATGATGGGTCGAGGCAGTATTACATTCCGTGGCCCACTGATGAGTCAGCCAATCCGACCACCATATGGATATGGAAGACCAATGAGATTTCAGTCTGTAAGTGTCCTTACAAACCATTATTGGAGACATTCATTAGCCCATTCTATGATTTTAGTCATGAAGTTAGAAACCACTGACATATCATTAGCTCCTTCTAATGGCTCCAGTTCATTTGACTGCCTTTAAGTTTATTTCATGATTTCAGATTTGAACTAATTTCTTTCCATATAAATAATACAGTCCACAAATCTGTGACACGGACCTTGTTTATTTTAAGTTCCCATCAGAATGCACCACAACTTTCATTTCATAATGCCAAGTGCTTGGTGAAAGAACAGTCACTACCCACTTTCATGTCTTGGGTCAGACCCCACCGGGGATCGAACCCACAACCTCCCACTTACGGAGCAAGCACTCTACCAACTGAGCTACCACAGTAGTTTAACTACTTAAAGAACAGATTGTCATAATGAACATATAATATTTCTTTGTGAGAGTTACATGAGCCATTTATGTTTAGTTTCTGAACTGCTCTCTTACAATATGTTGTGTTTAATCTAGAATTTTTCAGAGGGGGTGATGTAATTTTCTTAACCATTTGTCTCAAATCGCATAAACTTCAATATTATTGTATCCATGTTATGTTAAAGATGGCCCACGAAGGCCTTAACAATGAGATTATTTGGCAAAATAAGGAGTCTGTGACTCCTTCTAGAATAAACAAGTACAATGTCATCATGTACATGTATTCTGAGATTGAATATTGGTATTGTATTTTGTCTTGATAGGAAAGACCATATTTCCGTGGAAGAGGTGTTGTTAGAGGTGTTAGACGTCCACAGATCAGAGTGAGACCACGTCCTGGTGGCAAGAAAACTACAAAGAAACCCGGAAAAGGTCGTGGAGTCACTGTTGAGGAAAGCGGAGAGTAAGTTTTATCTTTTCGCTGAAATGTTTAACTCAATTTGACATTAAAGTACAGATGTTGCTATTGGTTACATCAAATGATCAATTATTAAGTGCCATCGTATGATGGATTTTATAATCCACTTATGTGGTCTGAGGCATGCACTTACGGATCACAGTGCCTCTCACTTCCTGGGTTCAGATCTCACTGGAGACAGATCCTAGTGCGAGAAAGTTTTCCAGTTTGCTTGCCAAAGGTCGGTAGTTTTCTCAGAGGACTCCTTCACCATTCCAGAACTGAAAGCTTAAGCGTTAGTGAAAGAATCTTTGACTGGGGCGTAAAACTTCATTATCCTTCTTCTTGTCATGATTTATTTAGCTAACATTAACTCAGATTTGTTTACATAGTTCGTATTATTTGTACATTGTAGTTCAGATAAGGAATTGAATGATGTTGTAAATGGTGATGTAACAGTTGATGCAAAAAGTGATGAATTTCAAGATGCAGAGGAACCAGCCATTTTGAAAGTTCCAGATGGACTTCAGAGTCCAGACAGTGGTATCCATGGAGATAGATCGGCTACAGAACTTAACCTCACTGCCTAAAGTAGTGTTGTGACAGGATTGTTGTCACATACAGAGAGAACTTTATTTTTTTAGTGAAAATGTTGTTGTCTTGCATGGAGAAATGCCTTTCATAACAACCCTTTAAGATACAGCAGACCCATTGGTAATTCTTCTTACAGCATTAAAGTGTTTCTTTGATAAAACATGTATCCTTTGGACTGCGAGTCATTGGTGGTAGTGTTTGATCTCCTTTGGATGGTGAATGACGTTAGTGTTGGCTATTCCTTTGGACGGTGAATGACGGTAGTGTTGGCTATTCCTTTGGACGGTGAATGACAGTAGTGTTGGCTGTATCTCCAGACAAGACAACAAGAATTTTTCAGTAGATTAGAGTAAGCAGAAACGTGTAGAATGATTCCAGTCTGTGTTATATTTTCATATTTTTTATTGTTTTTGTTACAGTTTTTCTCTTTTACATCGTTTTAGGGATTGGTCATTCTACACTTGTACTAAACCGTACTCAGTTTTAATATCAGGCTGACCATCAACAATTTTATATATATGCTTTGCCTTGATGTTATAATATGGGACTGTTTTTGGGTTTTTCCTCAGTTATGTAGCTCACCTAAAACGAAATGGCCCAAAAGTAAAATGATTATAAGAATAATTATATAATTAACATTTAACATCTTTGATTTATGACAAATATGATTAATACATCAGTATTAAACGGTGAGTTACATATCTGAGAAAAATCTTGGATTTATGGACAAATGGATAATTTTAGTTTTTATTTAAGACAAATTTGTCCATAAATCCCTTGTTACATTGTTGACAGTGTCTCGCTACTATTGTAGTGGAGATGCTTCGTTGCATTTATATTTCCCAGTTGTCTTTTGACGTTGGGTCACATTTTTGCCACAGGAAACAAGCAAAGCAGTCATCAGGATACGACTGACTGATTACAGGACGACAGGCAGATGTATGCACGCATGTTTTCTATACGGCCATGTATGATGTTGATCTATTTTTGACTGCATTTTATACAGAGAAATGTATTATTTTTGTACATTCATATTTGTTTTTTGTACAAATTAAGGTTTGATAAGTTGATGCAAGTTTGAAGATCACAACAAAAAAGTTTTATAAGTGGGCTTGGAAAAGAAGGTTCCAGTTTTATCAATAAGATCATCTTTCTTACTAGATTTAGTAACTCTGCTAGCATCTCATCTCTGCTTCATTATCTGCCATTTTCAGTATTTGTCTCCTTGTGTCTCTTTTTGAAAATGTCAATGTTCGGTTTTGTTTATTTGTTAAAAAAACAGAATTATCATCCTGTTATTACATTTGTTATGTTCATATTTATTGAACAGCAGTAGTAAGTGAAAGGTTTGGTATTTGGCATGTTTCTGAGTAAGAGGTATGGTACATGTATGAAAACCTATTTACATGTACTAGTACATATGACAATTAAACTGCTTGGTATACAGTGTTCAAGATAGGAATTTCAAAAGGGCCCATTTTCAAAAGCATTTCTCTAAAACACCATGACATCAATATTTTTCCTAAATATGACCCACTAAGGCCATAGTAATAGGATCATTTAGCAAC
This sequence comes from Anadara kagoshimensis, assembly GCA_021292105.1. Taxonomy (NCBI): domain Eukaryota; kingdom Metazoa; phylum Mollusca; class Bivalvia; order Arcoida; family Arcidae; genus Anadara; species Anadara kagoshimensis. The sequence continues at coordinate 12,933,191 of CM037862.1, forward strand.
AATAAGGGATCAATGTCCCATAGCCCCTTCTACAATGAGCACTTGTTATCTTGTGATTCTGTTACCAGTTCACCTAATTAAGAGATTTCGCTAATGCTACTAAGTTGATTTTGTAATTGTCTGTTTGTGTACATCGTATGCATGTTCTCCATTTCTTTTAACACCGCAAAATCCCTGTCTGGTAGAGACATCTATGAAAACATTCTATCTTGGAAAACAATAATCAATACACTGATGAATGACACTGACACAGGTGTTTACAATTTTAATGCAGAACAAACAATTTTGCTTGCATGGAAATTTTGGTGTTAAATAGTTAGGAATTTCAAGGTTTCCGTTTGTATTTAATGTGAATTTTTTGTATAAGTACCTATCTATTTTCCCGACAAATCTGTGATATATATATATATATTATAATTTTTTTTTTACATATTTTTATGTGTTTCACTATTTTGTGTTTACTCCTATTAACTGGATGATCATTATTGCTATAGACTGGATAAAGAGTTGTCGGAAAGATCTTGTGTGAGAAAATGATAATCTTAATCTTCATGATATTTTGTAAAATGTGCAAGGAAAAATGTAAACTTAAATGGTTACTAGCACAACAAACAAGTTGTCAGAGGGAAAATCGGGAGGATTTTAACATTTGTAAACTACATAATGAGCTTATTTATATGATTTAAATTTAATCAAGTTTTTTGGCAAATAAACAAAATTAAGTATTGAGATAGGTTATTATATACGAAGGTTTATTTATAGCTCAAAATCTAAGGAACAGATAATATAATTACTTGTGGATTCTTTGGATTTCAAATATTGTGACTAGTGACATGTTACTTTTTTTTCTCAATTTGTCTTGTTTTTTTTCTTCAATGTGACTTATTATTTTTCATTAAATGAATACTTTTTATAACTTTTCCTTAAATGATTACTAAAAATATTTTCCCCTATGGATTGATCTTATTTCTGGTGAAAAATTAAAAATTTTGAGTTCTTTAGATAAACAAGTCAGTATGTAGTTTACTGTAGTTATGATATGTCGGACAAGAAAATTATTTTTTACTAGGAAATGTGCCATATTCGCTTGTATGCCTGTACACAGTTGAATAAATGCCAAATGAAAGAGAAAGAAAAAACCCCACAAATATGGGAATAGATAATTGGGAAAAAACATTTTCGTTCAAACTAGACAAGTTGTCTACCATTTTTCTTAAAAAGACGTGGAAATTGAAATGTATTTTCATTGACTTTGTAAGTTACCCTAAACTACACAATATGTAGTCTTGACAAAGGAATTGTTGCCAAGGGGAATGGCAAAAAAAGGGACTACCAGATACAAGACTCTATTATATATCAATCAGACCATGTTATGTGCAAGTAAAAGAAAAAAAGTAGGGCCAAATAAAAAAAAATCTTGTTTTGAATCTTGTAGCCTCTTTACGTTAACTACAAATTTTACCAGATTATAACAACAATATATATTCGTAAGAATGTAAGTAAGAATTGTAAATCAATTCGTTTTTATTGCGTGAAGCAAAATGAAACTTTCTTTTTGAGGAAATGTGAAAATTAAAAAAGGTGCAAATTATGAGAACTAAACTGGTCAGAAAGGCACCATTTAAATGATAGAAATGAAAGCTTCTAAATTGGAAGGATAAGTTCAATTTTAAATCACCATCTTTATAGATTTGAATTTATCTTTAATGCAAAGAAGGGAACTCGAAAAAATGGTTTTTTTTAAACCCAGGAAAAAAAAGAAACCAAATTATGACGAGAAAATTTCTCATTATTTCCTTTATCTTACATTGAAACTTGCAAGTTGTAAAGACTACATATTTCATCTAGGAATAATAAGTGTGAGGCATCTAAACATTATGGGTTTTTAAATATCTTTGAAAGCCAGATATGAACGTAGTTATTTTGAACAAACAGCTGTTTGTTACAAGTTTTACAAGTAAATTATATTTGAAGTCTTAATGATAGACTTTATTTCTTTCAAGTTTCAAAGTTAAGATATGGATTGTCTTGGTTTTTGAGACCAAGATAATATAATTGTAAAAAATATAAATATTTCGTGGGGCTTGTAAAAATGTCCCCGGGACTTGTATTTTAAAATTTGTCCCTTTTTATTATGATAATGTGCTGTATAAATAATAATCTTCTTATTTAGAAAATTGGATTTTCATAAATTACATATTATCTTAATCAAATTGCTATTAAATAACTGTGGTGAAATAGTTCAAATTACGTAGTATTGAATTGTGAAAAAATGCATGCATTATGTAAAAATGAAGTCGGTAATTCTGAGCTTTTGGAAATGTTTATAAAAGATAAAAACTAATTTTAAACAAGTTGGGGTTGGGGGTATGGGATTTTTTCTTTTTAAATGTGATGTAGGATTTTTTATTAATTTAGTTTTTTGGGAACAAAGAAATATAATTTTATTTAAAAAAAGAAAGTTAAAATATGCTCTTAATTACTGGCTTCTGAAGTATTTTATCTTCCCATTGTGTGAAATAAGTTTAATATTAATTAGCTATGAAGCTTGCTTTATGATTAAATTGTTGATGAAACCTTGCACTTGTCCTTATAAATATATATACATAAATATAAATATACATATATAAATAAATCCGTTGGATCAATGGTTGTATGCTGTTGATAAATGTCACCGTTCATTTTTTGTTTTTTCTTTGTATTCACCTTTTTTGAATTTTAATTATTATTATTATGGAAAGGGTCATTGTACAAAAATTAATAATACCCTTTATAGTTTTCCACTGAATTTTTTGTTCACATTGTTCGAATTTAATGCATAAAAATTAAAAAAAAAATTATTTGCTTAATGGAGCATTTCATATATAACTTAGATTAGGTAATGATATTGGGAAGATACGGTTGACTGAAATAGTTTTAAATATTCAAGTATCATCAATTATTCTAACAATTTTATTAGATTTTTTTGTCAATGACGACGATGCACAAGAAGTTAATAATGATAGATATAAGGCCACTCTAATCATTAGTTTGTTTCCTGGAATCTTGACCTGAATCATGTCTCTGTAAACAATTTTGATGACCTGTCCAAGACTGATGTGTTACAAATGGTGTCATTTTTTTTAAACAACTAGCTCTTTAACTTCAGACCGCTCTATTGTTGAGCATATCCCAGTGAGAGAATTGTACCAAAGTAAATATTGGATAAAATGGAGGCTCTGGTTACTAATTCACCTTATGCCATTAAAGGTATAAAAGTGATATTAGTTTAGAGTAATAATGAAAATTTGGAGACAGGTGTAACTTTTGACAAGAACCAAGTCTCCACGAACCAAACTGATGTTTAAGGGTATGCCTTTTTCTTGATGGCCGTTGCATAACGGCAGTAGAACATTTTTTGGTGTTATAAAATAATCATGTTTATATAGAAATGTCACAACTCATTCATTGTATAATTGCCGGACGGCAGATTAACTCTTTAAAATTGTTTATGTATCCTTTTAAGTGCTTATACAGTGTTAGTTAGATATATCAAGGTATTATTGTATTGGACTCATTTTGTAATGCTAAATGAAAACTTTAATCGATGTTGGCGGACACTGGGATGTGGTATATTTTGTCAGGTATTCTGAATTTCTGGTTCAATCATCTGCTAGGGGATAAAATAAGGTGGATTAAATCATTTAGTAGGTTTATAAATATATACATTTCTTATCTTAATGATTGCAGTTACATATAAGATTTTACCCACTCTATTATGGGTTTTGAAGTTGACGTTGAAGGAAAGATAGCCCAGGCATATTTGAGAAAGGAATGGATTGTCAGATTTTTGAATAAATGTTGTTTTGTGGATATGGGATTTGTTATTATTTATTAAGATTTTGTATAGACAAACAACACTGACCTATCTGCTTCACCTTTCATTTTGATATTTATTATGGACCAGTACAATGTACAGCGAGTGCAGGTATTTATTTTGTTTTTATCATGGGGAAATGGGCATTGTTTATGTATTAATTATGTATTCTAATACTGCCCTGTATTGGGTGGGTCATCATATACGAAAATTCTTAATGAGAGGTCAAGTGGATGGGTCAATGTTTTTTTGCCTGAAGAAGTATTGGTCAAGCATGGTATTTTTACCATTATTTATATACATGAAACAGTCTATTTAAAGAAAGAGCGATTCACTGCAACAAATCAACCAAAGAAACGACATAATAAATGTTATTTTGGGATTGTTCATACAAACAGAAAATGGATTTTAAACTGACAAATTGCTTTAGACGGCATTTAAAAAGAAATTCTTTACCCCAATATGGCAAAGTGAACAAATGAATGTTCATAATGGTAGAGAAAAGGTCCCCCCTCCCCCTAGAAGTGAAAAAGAAAAGGGATGTTCCATTTGTAACTTGGCCCAGTGGCCAAATGTGTTAGCTTACAGGTCACAGCACCTCTCGCCGCTCGGATTGGATTCTCTATGGCAGAATCTTTTGTGTGAAATTTTGTCAGATTGCTTGCAGATTAGGGTGGTAGTTTTCTCTGGGTACTCCGATTTCCTCTACAATCTCAGAAATTTCCAATCCAAAAGTAGAATAATCTTTTAGCAGTTGCTAATCAAGAAGCTTACTAGACCATTTTGTCATATCCACAAGTCCGATGTTCTATTACAATCTCTTATTTTAGTTGAACCTGGAGCCCCCGAGACGTCTTTTTGTTTTTGTTTACATTACTGCTACATGAATAGTTGTACATCAAAGGTACTTGTATATTATGCACTGACAATATTGCAGTGACTGACTAGATGAATATCTCTGATAAAATGAGAGATGTAAACTTTGTATAATATAATTTTTGTGCTTTGGTCTACAAAACACTTTTCGGTCAATTGTCTAAAATTGCCCTTGAGTACCGTTAAGTCGAGAGTTACAGATTTGAAACCATAGGTCTATGTTATGATCCTTTATCTAATAAAAATATTGCTATATTGGTAATAAGCTTGCTGCTTGCACAATCAAATCTTCCAGTCAAGAGTATTTCACTTGTATCGAGACAATTATCTACAGCTTAATTATGCCAACATCTACAATTGCCTTGAATTGCTTTTCCATCCCAAACTTAATACAACTGATTAATAAGACTTGGTTAAATTTCTCGTATTTGAAAATAATAACATCTTTGTCATTGTGTGTTGAAAACAAAAGTACTAGTATTTGGTGAAATATGGATCAATACAGACTTCAATTCATACATATTATATACACAGTGTGTATGTACAACCCTCAGTATCAGGTCGAGTCCTTTTTTCATAGCCGTATCACTAAGAGTCACAATTGTGTATATGATATTTTTTATCTAACATTTCCAGTTAGATTAGTTAAAATAATAAAAAAAAAATACTTTATGTGAAAAAATTACATTTTACCACAGAAAACCACTGAACTATGTTATGACATTTGACATGACGTGACGTCACAATGAGAAAGTTCATGTGCACTTTACCGCCAATGTTGTATCACCACACTGGTGATACAAGATTCTGTATCATGCATGTATGATAAAACTTGTATTTCGTCAAATCGGATAGAAAAACTAGTCCAATGTTAGATAAAAAGGGATTATTTGAGGATATCAATGACAAGTGGTTGAAGTTTTGCATTGATAATACCTGGCCCAAGTTTCACAATCATTCCTTAACTAAGCTTTTCCTTAACTTAAATCTGACAATTTTAGCAGTATTTCAAATAAGTTTCCACAAAATTAGAATACAGCAAAACCTCAATTTATTGCCACCATTTGTTCAGTCAAATTTTGGCATTATAAAGGGGTTTGGCGATAAATTGGGGGAGTGGGATAAAGAAAAACATAAACAAAATGGATTTTGGGATTTCAATCTAGTGTGGCGATAAGCGAGGTGGCAAAGTTATTGAGGGGCGTTATAACGAGGTTTTACTGTATATATGTAATAAGCTTAGTGTGATCTTCAAAATTTCGACCCTTATTTCATGAGTATCATAAATATAACAAAATTATTCAGATTTAAAATGTTGTCAGATTTAAATCATAGAAAATCTTAGTTGAGAAATGATTGTGAAACTGGCCCTGCTCTTCTTTAATAGAATGTTCAGCCTACCTAGGAAATTGAAATGGTGTCTCCTAGTTACTTGATCCATCTCAACCCTTACAAACTCGATATAAGTGAAACATTCTTGATTTGGGAAACACATTGTGTATTTAAGATGGTCTATGACTTTGATGTTTATGTGAACCAGAAACCATGAGATATGTGATTCGCAAAAAAAGTTGTGTATTACAAATACACTTATTTGGGCATTCTTAAGTGTGTGGCTGTGTGCTTACGAATCACAGTGCCTTTCACCACCTAGGATCAAATCCCAGTCTAGGTAGAATCATCCGAGCGTGTCAAATTGTCGGTTCACTTATCAAAGGTCGTTGTTTTCTCTGGGCACTCCGGTTACTTCCATAATACCTGAACTGACTGCCTTGATATAATTGAAAAATTCTTGACTGGGGTGTAGAGGCATCAAATAACATTCAAAGAAATACATGTATTAGGATATGTATTCCATTTTTAGTATACAATGTACGTTTTTTTAAAAGCTCATATATATAGGCTTGAGAATGACAATAGCTTCACTACATTAATTTTGTAAGGATTCAAAACCAGGTGATTGTATGTTTATTAGTGCTTGCTCCATATGTTAGAGGTTGTGGGTTTTAACCTCAGCCAGGGTTTGACGAAGACTTGAAGTTGGTAGTTACTGTTCTTTCACCAAGCACTCTGCATTTAGAAATGAAAGTCACAGTGTCCTTTGGAAAAAAAACCTTAAGAACTGATGCCCTGTATCATTTCAGGCATGATATGTTAAAGAACCCTCCCTGCACACTACTCCGAGTGCACTGCAAAGACAAAATTTTTTTGACACTTAACCTATGATTGGTGATGTCTCAATATAAGTGAAATATTCTAGACTGGGATGTAAAACCCCCAATCAATTGACCAATCTTTTGTTAATCACATAATGTTTAGGACTTAATTTTTAAAGTGTTCTTTATCTTCTAACATTTTGTGTCTGACAAATTTGAAAGAGATTGGAAAATAAAATGTGCAAAATAAAAATTTATTGTTTAAAAATATCACAAGTTTTGCAATACAGAATTAATATATTCTGCATATGAAACCCTTTAATAAATAAAATGTTGTGTATAATAACAATATAAAACAAAAATAGCTCGAGATGAAATCAATGTACGACAAACAGAAAAAGTGACAATGTTCTGAGGTATCTTCCTGCAACATGAATATCTGCAATATGAGATGAATCAGGTAAATGAACAATTCACAACTACTTAAGCCTTAAAAGTTTCTTCCCATTGAATACACTGGATGAAATCCATCTCAGACTATAGTCTTTCAACATTTTGTGGTACATGTATTATATTGCTTCCAGTATCAACTTTAAACCCCAACAGTAAGTTTGGTTGTATTTTCCTTCAACATGAGTATGTGCAATATGAGATGAAACAGGTGAATTATCAATTCACAAACTCTGAAAGTTTCTTATACACATAAATACACTGATGAAATCTATCTCGGACAATAGTCTTTGTCGGGTTATCAATGCCAGTTCGCTCCTGGTATCAATTTTACACTCAGACTTTTCTGCTCGCGGTATCAATCCTGCACCCCGACTTTTCTTTATCCATCATTTGAAGATCAAGATTTGAGTTTTCCAACATTTGAAGATCAAGATTTGAGTTTTCCATCATTTGAAGATCAAGATTTGAGTTTTCCAACATTTGAAGATCAAGATTTGAGTTTTTCAATATTTGAAGATCAAAATTTGAGTTTTCCAACATTTGAAGATCAAGATTTGAGTTTTCCAACATTTGAAGATCAAGATTTGAGTTTTTCAATATTTGAAGATCAAGATTTGAGTTTTCCAACATTTGAAGATCAAGATTTGAGTTTTCCAACATTTGAAGATCAAGATTTGAGTTTTAAAATCAGTGATGTGACAGTGTTCCCTGTCTGTCCCCCAAACTGAAATGTAGGGGTAGGAATCTGTTCATATAATTTAAAATCTGAAAATAAATATCAAAATAAGATACATAAATTTATACATAGGTTGGTAGAAACAAGTTAATTTTTCTTCAGCAGAAGATGAGGGATAAGGACTTTCTACTAATCAGCAAATTAAATGAATTTTTATATTTACAATGCATATCAAAAATTTAAGTTTTCAGATTAACTTTTTGTAATTTTACACATTAGAACTCAAAAGAAGAAAGATGTATGAACCATGACACAAAAACACTTGACACTTCCTCAGGACAACATTGCAATGAATGAATTGCCTTATCTCAGATCATGCTGACTTGTTTCATTTGGGTCAGAAAAGAGCCCCATTTCTTCTAAAGTTCCAAACCTACCATATATTTTTTCATGATATTTTGGCAAATTTTATAAATAGATTACAAAATAGATCTTAAACATAAAGTTACATTTCTACTACATATTTCCTCTATTAAATTTTCCTCCCCAAATTGCATCAAATGATGCTTATTTTTCCATTTTTCTAAATTCCCCTGGACACAGTACCAAAAGGGACGTGATAGCTCTGACATTATACAGTTATTGACTTTTGATGAGGTAAACATAAGGATTTATCAACCTCAAACACATTATATTTACCGAGGCCATAAACCGAGGTGAAGGTTATGTTTTTGAGGTTGATAAATCCTTATGTTTACCAAATCGAAAGTCAATAATTGTTTTATTATATGACCAATGATTTTTATCACCATATTATTATGTTTTATAGTACAAAAGGTGAAACAGTGTCGTTTTCTTTTTTCAATGTTACATCACATAAAGTCGTGTGCGTTTTTGCGCAGTGAACATTGCCCATTGTTAAGTCATAAAAACGTTGTATGCGTTATTGCGTGGTGAATATAACGATTTATCAGGCTCGCCAAACGCCGTCTCAACCAATTAGAAAAGGGCAAAATCATTGGCCATATAATAATAAATAATTCATACCAGAGGAAAAGAAAGTCATCAGTTGTTCTTTGGTCCAATTACAGGAAGTCAGTACTAGTAGACTATTTGGTGTCATGATACTCTTCACTGTTTGGAGGTAAGAATGTCTAGCTTCTTTATCACCTGCAGGCATTAAGCTTATTGCGTCATATGTGCCTTTATCTACACACACTTTATATGGACGGGTCAAACAGCTGTATTTCTGTGTTGCATCTTCTGTAATCAAATCTGCAACCTAAAACAAAATAAAACAAAACTTTTAACTCGTTTTTAGGATCTTAGCATGTACAAAGTACAGGTATGAGTAAAAATTCAGTTTTCAATATCATAAAACAACCAGTAAACATTATCTATAGCTTTGATATACATGTAGTATGAATAGAATCAATCACTACAGGTTCTATTATATTTGGCTCAGAACAAGCCCTGCTTGTTGGGATGCCCCTAAAGTTTGATATCTTTACTTTCAGCCATGCTGTTTGTGTTTCTCAGTTACCAAAATCTGAGCTCCGAGTGAAAAAAGGATGGTATATTTGGGATTGGCATATTGTAAAGCGACTTTGTCATATCATGAACCAAACTGTCTTAAAAAAACCATGATATACCGTTAAACCATTTAATGTTGCGGTTCTATACCAAACAAAATGTACCAGGTATATTTTAAGATTTTTGTATTATAATATACTGATTTAATAAGAGACTCAAGAAATTAGTGCTGGGTACTTCCTGGATCTAGCATGAAGCAAGAAGTAATACAATAAAACCTGTATATAAAGACTACAATTGGGACCTAAGAATTATGGATTTATAGACAGAGAGGTGGTCACTATAACAGGTTTCACTGTAAATTCATTCACTTTATACTGGTATGTCTATATTTATCTGTGTGTTGTCTTTATAAAGAGGTTCCTTTTTCTTCAAATATGATGCAAAGGGACATTAGAACACAGGTTTTTATGGAAAGTTGGTCTTTGTAGAAGTGGATGTTATAGTAGGGTTTACTGTAAACAAGTGTGGTCTTTAAATAGAGATGGATGTTCTAACAGGTTTTACTGTGGACAGGTGGTCTTTAAATAGAGATGGATGTTCTAACAGGTTTTACTGTGGACAGGTGGTCTTTATATAGAGGTGGGTGCTTTAGCAGGGTTTACTGTATTAACAAGTAGAGATGGATGCTCTTACAGATTTTACTGTGGACAGGTGGTCTTATATAGAGGTGGGTGTTATAACAGGTTTTACTGTGGGCAGGTGGTCTTTATATAGAGGAGGATGTTATAACAGGTTTTACTGTGGACAGGTGGTCTTTATATAGAGGTGGATGTTATAACAGGTTTTACTGTGGACAGGTGGTCTTTATATAGAGGTGGGTGTTATAACAGGTTTTACTGTGGACAGGTGGTCTTTATATAGAAGTGGGTGTTATAACAGGTTTTACTGTGGACAGGTGGTCTTTATATAGAGGTGGGTGTTATAAAAGGTTTTACTGTGGACAGGTGGTCTTTATATAGAGGTGGATGCTCTAACAGGTTTTACTGGGGACAGGTGGTCTTTATATAGAGGTGGGTATTATAACAGGTTTTACTGTGGGCAGGTGGTCTTTATATAGAGGTGGGTGTTATAACAGATTTTACTGTGGACAGGTGGTCTTTATATAGAGGTGGGTGTTATAACAGGTTTTACTGTGGACAGGTGGTCTTTATATAGAGGTGGATGCTACAGCAGGGTTTACTTATAAACAAGGGTGGTCTTTCGATAGAGATGGATGCTCTAACAGGTTTTACTGTATATTATACATACCTCAAGTTTTATGTTATCTAATTCTTCTGTCTGTATTATGGAGTTTGCCAGATCTACAGCCTTCTGAGAGTAATCTACACCTGTTAAATTAGTAAAACCTCTCTTTCTCTGTAAAAATAACACAATATAACTTGTTAATTATCTGTAATTATATATTCATTATCAAAAGCAAAACATTAAATTAATTAACCAGATATGGTTCTCGTCTCAAATAAAACAGTATCTGGTAATGTGTACAGCATAGATGTAGTGCATCTTCATTGTTAATAAATTAAAGTATAAAAGCATGCTACCGTAAAATTTTTTCTACATAGTTTTGCTGTTAATGCCAACAAAATTCATGTATGTACTGTATACATGTATAAATATTTTTATGAATATAGTTATTATGGTAGATGAATTCACTTTAATTGGGTAAATACCGATACACATGTCCTACAGATTGATCTACAGGTCCATAATAGAAACATCCCAGATCTATAATGGAATCATCTTGTACAATCAGACAATCTTACCACCTCAATGAGCATTGCAGCATTTCCACACCCCAGATCTATAATGGAATCATCTTGTACAATCTTACCACCTCAATGAGCATTGCAGCATTCCAACACCCCAGATCTATAATGGAATCATCTTGTAAAATCTTACCAACTCAATGAGCATTGCAGCATTCCAACACCCCAGATCTATAATGGAATCATCTTGTAAAATCTTACCAACTCAATGAGCATTGCAGCATTTCCACATCCCAGATCTATAATGGAATCATCTTGTACAATCTTACCAACTCAATGAGCATTGCAGCATTTCCACATCCCAGATCTATAATGGAATCATCTTGTACAATCTTACCAACTCAATGAGCATTGCAGCATTTCCACACCCCAGATCTATAATGGAATCATCTTGTACAATCTTACCAACTCAATGAGCATTGCAGCATTTCCACATCCCAGATCTATAATGGAATCATCTTGTACAATCTTACCAACTCAATGAGCATTGCAGCATTTCCACACCCCAGATCTATAATGGAATCATCTTGTACAATCTTACCAACTCAATGAGCATTGCAGCATTTCCACATCCCAGATCTATAATGGAATCATCTTGTACAATCTTACCAACTAAATGAGCATTGCAGCATTTCCACATCCCAGATCTATAATGGAATCATCTTGTACAATCTTACCAACTCAATGAGCATTGCAGCATTTCCACACCCCAGATCTATAATGGAATCATCTTGTACAATCTTACCAACTCAATGAGCATTGCAGCATTTCCACATCCCAGATCTATAATGGAATCATCTTGTACAATCTTACCAACTCAATGAGCATTGCAGCATTTCCACACCCCAGATCTATAATGGAATCATCTTGTACAATCTTACCAACTCAATGAGCATTGCAGCATTTCCACATCCCAGATCTATAATGGAATCATCTTGTACAATCTTACCAACTCAATGAGCATTGCAGCATTTCCACACCCCAGATCTATAATGGAATCATCTTGTAAAATCTTACCAACTAAATGAGCATTGCAGCATTTCCACATCCCAGATCTATAATGGAATCACCTTGTACAATCTTACCAACTCAATGAGCATTGCAGCATTTCCACACCCCAGATCTATAATGGAATCATCTTGTACAATCTTACCAACTAAATGAGCATTGCAGCATTTCCACACCCCAGATCTATAATGGAATCATCTTGTACAATTGTACAATCTTACTAACTCAATGAACATTGCAACTCAATAAGCATTGCAGCATTTCCACAACCAAGATCTATAATGGAATCATCTTGTACAATCTTACCAACTCAATGAGCATTGCAGCATTCCCACATCCCAGATCTATAATGGAATCATCTTGTGCAATCTTACCAACTCGATGAGCATTGCAGCATTTCCACAACCAAGATCTATAATGGAATCATCTTGTACAATCTTACCAACTCAATAAGCATTGCAGCATTTCCACATCCCAGATCTATAATGGAATCATCTTGTACAATCTTACCAACTCAATAAGCATTGCAGCATTTCCACATCCCAGATCTATAATGGAATCATCTTGTGCAATCTTACCAACTCGATGAGCATTGCAGCATTTTCACACCCAAGATCTATAATGGAATCATCTTGTACAATCTTACCAACTCAATGAGCATTGCAGCATTTCCACATCCCAGATCTATAATGGAATCATCTTGTACAATCTTACCAACTCAATGAGCATTGCAGCATTTCCACACCCCAGATCTATAATGGAATCATCTTGTACAATCTTACCAACTCAATAAGCATTGCAGCATTCCCACACCCCAGATCTATAATGGAATCATCTTGTACAATCTTACCAACTCAATGAACATTGCAACTCAATAAGCATTGCAGCATTTCCACACCCCAGATCTATAATGGAATCATCTTGTACAATCTTACCAACTCAATGAACATTGCAACTCAATAAGCATTGCAGCATTTCCACACCCAAGATCTATAATGGAATCATCTTGTACAATCTTACCAACTCAATGAACATTGCAACTCAATAAGCATTGCAGCATTTCCACACCCCAGATCTATAATGGAATCATCTTGTACAATCTTACCAACTCAATGAACATTGCAACTCAATAAGCATTGCAGCATTTTCACACCCAAGATCTATAATGGAATCATCTTGTACAATCTTACCAACTCAATGAGCATTGCAGCATTTCCACATCCCAGATCTATAATGGAATCATCTTGTACAATCTTACCAACTCAATGAACATTGCAACTCAATAAGCATTGCAGCATTTCCACACCCCAGATCTATAATGGAATCATCTTGTACAATCTTACCAACTCAATGAACATTGCAACTCAATAAGCATTGCAGCATTTTCACACCCAAGATCTATAATGGAATCATCTTGTACAATCTTACCAACTCAATGAGCATTGCAGCATTTCCACATCCCAGATCTATAATGGAATCATCTTGTACAATCTTACCAACTCAATGAGCATTGCAGCATTTCCACACCCCAGATCTATAATGGAATCATCTTGTACAATCTTACCAACTCAATAAGCATTGCAGCATTCCCACACCCCAGATCTATAATGGAATCATCGTGTACAATCTTACCAACTCAATGAACATTGCAACTCAATAAGCATTGCAGCATTTCCACACCCCAGATCTATAATGGAATCATCTTGTACAATCTTACCAACTCAATGAACATTGCAACTCAATAAGCATTGCAGCATTTTCACACCCAAGATCTATAATGGAATCATCGTGTACAATCTTACCAACTCAATGAACATTGCAACTCAATAAGCATTGCAGCATTTTCACACCCAAGATCTATAATGGAATCATCTTGTACAATCTTACCAACTCAATGAGCATTGCAGCATTTTCACACCCCAGATCTATAATGGAATCATCTTGTGCAATCTTACCAACTCAATAAGCATTGCAGCATTTTCACACCCAAGATCTATAATGGAATCATCTTGTACAATCTTACCAACTCAATAAGCATTGCAGCATTTCCACACCCCAGATCTATAATGGAATCATCTTGTACAATCATACAATCTTACCAACTCAATGAACATTGCAACTCAATAAGCATTGCAGCATTTCCACATCCAAGATCTATAATGGAATCATCTTGTACAATCTTACCAACTCAATAAGCATTGCAGCATTTCCACACCCAGATCTATAATGGAATCATCTTGTACAATCATACAATCTTACCAACTCAATGAACATTGCAACTCAATAAGCATTGCAGCATTTCCACACCCCAGATCTATAATGAAATCATCTTGTACAATCTTACTAACTCAATGAGCATTGCAGCATTTCCACACCCAAGATCTATAATGGAATCATCTTGTACAATCTTACCAACTCAATAAGCATTGCAGCATTTCCACACCCCAGATCTATAATGGAATCATCTTGTGCAATCTTACCAACTCGATGAGCATTGCAGCATTTCCACACCCCAGATCTATAATGGAATCATCTTGTAAAATCTTACCAACTCAATGAGCATTGCAGCATTTCCACACCCCAGATCTATAATGGAATCATCTTGTAAAATCTTACCAACTCAATGAGCATTGCAGCATTTCCACACCCCAGATCTATAATGGAATCATCTTGTACAATCATACAATCTTACCAACTCAATGAACATTGCAACTCAATAAGCATCGCAGCATTTCCACACCCCAGATCTATAATGGAATCATCTTGTACAATCTTACCAACTTAATGAGCATTGCAGCATTTCCACATCCCAGATCCTTGTACAATCTAACCAACTCAATGAGCATTGCAGCATTCCCACACCCCAGATCTATAATGGAATCATCTTGTAAAATCTTACCAACTCAATGAGCATTGCAGCATTTCCACACCCCAGATCTATAATGGAATCATCTTGTACAATCTTACCAACTTAATGAGCATTGCAGCATTTCCACATCCCAGATCCTTGTACAATCTAACCAACTCAATGAGCATTGCAGCATTCCCACACCCCAGATCTATAATGGAATCATCTTGTACAATCTTACCAACTCAATAAGCATTGCAGCATTTCCACACCCAAGATCTATAATGGAATCATCTTGTACAATCTTACCAACTCAATGAGCATTGCAGCATTTCCACACCCCAGATCTATAATGGAATCATCTTGTACAATCTTACCAACTCAATGAACATTGCAACTCAATAAGCATTGCAGCATTTTCACACCCAAGATCTATAATGGAATCATCTTGTACAATCTTACCAACTCAATAAGCATTGCAGCATTTCCACACCCCAGATCTATAATGGAATCATCTTGTACAATCATACAATCTTACCAACTCAATGAACATTGCAACTCAATAAGCATTGCAGCATTTCCACATCCAAGATCTATAATGAAATCATCTTGTACAATCTTACTAACTCAATGAGCATTGCAGCATTTCCACACCCCAGATCTATAATGGAATCATCTTGTACAATTGTACAATCTTACCAACTCAATGAACATTGCAGCATTTCCACACCCCAGATCTATAATGGAATCATCTTGTAAAATCTTACCAACTCAATAAGCATTGCAGCATTTCCACACCCCAGATCTATAATGGAATCATCTTGTACAATCTTACCAACTCAATAAGCATTGCAGCATTCCCACACCCCAGATCTATAATGGAATCATCTTGTAAAATCTTACCAACTCAATAAGCATTGCAGCATTCCCACACCCCAGATCTATAATGGAATCATCTTGTGCAATCTCATCACAATCTTCTATCCAATCTAACAGTCTCTCTTGACAATCTTCACCAAACCTACAATATAACATAAAAAAGAGACATTATGGCCCTGGTTGCTCACCTGAGATCAATTCTGATCTAGGTTGATTTAGCCACAAATGGTTTAACCAACATGACCCATTATGTTTCCATTCCTGGTAGCCAAATTGTCACTGGGAAATAATATCTGAGAAATTCTTTCAAAAAGTAAACTATTTTAGAAAATTTATGAAATAATATTTTAAAAAGGACTGTATTTTCATAAATTTTGGAAATTTAGCTACTAATATACAAGTGCTACCCAAATACAGAATCGATCCAGCTTTTACTAAGCATTCTGAGCCAATGTCAAATCAATTAAAATGCTAAATCAGTATTGGTTCAGCTTAACTAAAGTTTGTTTGAATTTGAATTTCATTAGAAAGTCTTGAGTGATATCACTTAACATGATTATTAATTGATAGGTACAATCACACCTTTTCCATTAATAGCAATCAAACCTTGATTAGTTAATGACTTGTTTTTGAGGCCATGACACCTACCAAATCAATACCCTGAGTGTGTGTCTATATCTTAGATATTTATGCTTCCGACAATGTAATATACATGTTTGTGATGTTCTATATTTATTGGGTAGCATAAAACACACAAATATACACTCTTACCAAATTTCTCCTATATCTCCCATATCTGTAAAAACTTCCAATTCCTTTTTATAAGCCTCATCCCAACTAACAAAAAAAAAGCAAAAACATTCATAAAATATCAGCTTATTTTAAAATAGAAACCACAGTTTGCTGAATAAATAATCTATTAGAAAATAATTATCTAATTTATCAGCAATAAAACATAAAATATTACAAATTGATGTAAAAAAGTGACATTTATCATAAATGAGTATTTAACAAATACATCTATTGCCTTTTGACTACTTCTATAATGTAAGAGCTAAGAGGTCTATGACAAAGTCTTAAGATATATGCCACTCTGGGCTCTGACTGACTTGTTAGATGTTATAGTAATATAGATGTATAATTACAGAAATAGGCCACTACAGCAGGTCAGTTGGTAGACTGCTCGCTCTGTATGTGGGAAGCCAAAATTCAAGATCTAACCAAGACTTGAAAATAGGTAGTGATTGTCCTTTTGCCAAGCATATGGCATTCAGAAACGAAAGTCATGGGGTCCTTCGAAAAAGACCTTAAAAACTGATGTCCTGTATGCATGCTAAGGATCCATCCATACACATGTTCCTGAACATATTGTAAAGGTAAAAATTTCTGCCACCTGAACTGTAGCTGGTGACATCTCCATATAAGTTAAATATTATGACTGGAACATAAAAACCTAATCAATCATTACAGACAGGACATTTCCATTATAATGAAATACTTTTTCTTTCTTTTCAGTAGTTTCCTTCAATTTCTGGAGAACCATCCGCAAGGCGGAATATAAAAATTTAGATTTCAAAAATTTCAGTGTCAATAAACTGGTGGTGATTATAAAGTATATAAACTAGTCTTTAACAGTATTAAACACTGGACGCAGGCAAACAAACATCACAGCTACATATATGCAACTTATGGTCGAATTTTTTTCACCCCCCCCCCCTCCCCGAACATTTATGGTGCCCAACAAAAAAAGTACACTTCTGGCTTCAAATAAAGGATCTATTATTCCAATTTGTCACTGAAGCATTTGAATCCACTGTTGTCGCATTGGCCAAACTTCAACCCACCCACCCCTTTCAGGCCCTGTGAATCTTGGATGTTGGAAGCCTTTCATCAGGTGAGCTAATCATCATTTAGTTTTGTCTGACACTTGTGTTTTTGGTGAAGGTTTCTTCCTCTTCTTTTAGAAAGCCAACGTGCTTAAACCTCAATAAAAATAACATCTTACTATTCTTTCGTCCCTAATACCGATGATTCAAAATCACGTTCATCATCCATGGGCGCAGACATCTTGGATTGATAAAGAGGTTGGACGGGAACATGTGACGTAATGGGTCACGAGTCCCAATCGCCATTTTGTGGTAGGTGTCAGGCTTAGTAATATACATTGAACTCATCACGACGTAAAATAACATCAGCTGTGACAGTTTTAACAAACAGGTAATGTATGGAATCGAGATTTCAATAATTTATAAGATGTGACTTTCTAAATTAGGCCTGGACTGATTCTGTTTATATTTTGATGATCTTTTTTCTCTGATGTAAATGACAAAATATCTGAATACAGCAGTTTCCTTCACAGTTCAGTGGGTTTTGAATTTTATTTTGGGTGACAGATAATCATGTGACATCTATGAGGTTAGCTTCTATTTGGGAGTCAGTTAGATGCCAGTCAGTCTGCAACACCAAATCACAGTGATCCACATCCACACCATAATCTTGAAATTTGCCTTCAAGTGGGATTTGTCAATTTTGACTGAACTGAGTGGGGCCCAGCTGAGTTTAGTGACAATCTACACATAACTCAAATTGTAAACTAAGGTATTTCTATCTTAATTTCCTCAAATTCTCTCTTCTTTCTCAGTTGATTCCTTCAGTTTCCAGAGGACCAACCAGGGGTGACATGTATCCGTTGTAACATGTGATAACCTGGTCTATTTTGTATTTATCTCTATTGATTTTTTTGAGTGTTTTAGTTCCCCTTATCCTGTTGTTTTTCACAGATAACTGTTTATTATTTATCACTTGATATAAGGTAGTTCACATTTCTTCCTTGTTATTGTCCAATTTGTCAGATTAAAATTGATTTTTGCTATTTTAGGGAATACACTCACATTGCTTTTAAATGTAAATTGTAATTTCCTTTTGGTATGAAAGGGATCTTGAGAGAAAATAACATCATGTGTAACATTGACTTTAAATATTTTTGGAGTTATCAAGAAATTAATCAGACAACGAAACTAGCAAATCTGATGGACTGCAAAGTGAAGCAGTTTGTTTTAGCTTTGCAAGTTCATAGTCAACTCTTATAATATATATAATAATATATATATATATATATATATATATATATATATATACTTTACTTAAAACGTTGTTCAAAATCCTTTTTAAATAACAAAGAAATGAATTAACAACTGAAGTTATTGATGAATGAACCATTGAAGTTTTTGAAACAAGTATTAATTGTAGACAATCAGTAAGCATTGTAAATAACCCCTTGTGATTTTGAACATGTTGTATTTCTATTGTCTCATTGAGCTGTATTATCAGATTGCTACAGCTAGTCCTTTCCATATCAAAATACCAAGATAATTATCTTATGGTTGGGAGTGAAACTATACCATAATATGGCCTGGACTCTAGCTTTTGATGCTTTGCATCATCTTTCAAAATAAAACCAGTTGGCCCATTCAATCAACTCTCAACTTTCAGTGGTCAGGTTGACATGCTTCAAAAATCTCTAGTCAAACCATATATTATATAATCACCAGTGATTCTTCCTGAAAGTAGGAAGTCAAGCTCGGTTTCCAAGAGACAAAAACATTATCTTAATGGTGTAATAGAAGCCCTGTCAGTATTTCCAGTTTCCTTGTATTTGTTGCCAATTGTTGGTAATTTTAAGACTCATCCTGACTGCCACATGATGTGACAGAGCTTATGTTTAGTACAGTGGTGTGTATGGTACAGTGTTGTGGAGTTGGAAAAATTCTTTATTTTGCTTTAACTTTTGATTGTCAATTATTTACAGTTTACAGCTCACATCACAGTCCTGGGTTGAAGGTTTAGGCCAGTCTGACTTTCATTAAACATGTTTCCTTGTGTCTATTTAGAGTTTTGTAACTATAATGGTATTATTTATTTCACAATTTTGGTCATTCCACTACTGATTTTCACAAAGTACCCTCGGCCCCTGGTCCAATTTACATAAATATAAATAATTGAGAGACATCTTCCGATATGGAAGGGTGTTACCATGTATACTGTACAACTACTGTAGTATGTAGTATAAATAGAACCTTGTGTGAACTTCATATATATATATATATATATGTTTTAGTAGGTTGTTTATGACATATACACACAGATGGATACGCTTCAGTGATTATAAGCTATCTTAAGTGCTTTAGGGTTATCTTTCTTTTATTTTCTCTTTGCAGATAAAATGGCATCAAGGAAAAAGGTGTTGTTAAAAGTTATTATACTTGGTGACAGTGGGTGAGTATATATTCTGCAGGTGTACCTAGATGGAACACAAATTGGTTAAACCAGGCCCAGGTTTCACAATCATTTCTAACTAAGATTTTCTTTAATTTAAACATGGCAAAATTGAAATCTTAATAATGATGTTATTTTTCAAGTTATTTGTTCATTTAAGGTGTCATTTTGAATATTGCTTCAAGTTTTGTAGTGGTATACATCTTTATTATCGTCATCAATGTAGTACCTGTAAATACTAGTAGTAAAACAAAAGCATTAGCCTAAAAATTTTATATATTGTGTATTGCTAAATACTAAAAATACAGGAAACCAACTCCCGTGAATAGTGGAGTATGGTGTTGTTAATAAGTGGATCCCAAGCGGTATTCAGTAGAGTTTTAAAATTATAATATGATCTCAACACTTGTTTACAACATATGTACTTTTTAATCATCGACTAGTTTTGCCAGAATATTTCTGGCGTCTTCATGACAATGTATTTGAAAATATTAAGACCTAAGGTACAAAATGCAGACACAATAATAACAAGTAATTTAATTGCCTTCACAGTGAAGTGTTTCTTAGTTACCTACAAAACAACAAAATGAAATTGAAAAACATTGTGTAGTTAACAATGAAATTATTATAGAAATTAGTGAATAAAAAGGTTGTGTATTGATATCAAGTACATGTAGACTCCAGTTTTCTATGTAAATCATTAGGAATAAAGAAAAGAAGTCAAAGACATTGAAGTCTTTTGATTGTCTTAGACAGGGAACAAAGTTGACAAACAATGAAAATTCAAAACAAACATACCAATCCATGTCCAAACCTTAATCACAAATCAGTGAAATTGTACTCTAAATAATGAATATTGTATCTATTTATTTTACAGTGTTGGGAAAACATCATTAATGAACCAATATGTTAATAAGAAATTCAGTAACCAGTACAAAGCTACAATAGGTGCTGATTTTTTAACCAAAGAAGTTATGGTAGATGACAGACTAGTCACAATGCAGGTAATGTTTACAAAGTTGAATCATCTATTCATATGTAATGTACACTCTTTCTCTTTTTGGATTTAAATCCCACTCCAGCAGATCCTAGTGGGTCATTTTGCTTTCAGAAGGTCTGGTTTTCTCGGGTACTGTAGTTTGCTGTCCTATAACTAACTTGACTAAAGCATAAAGCACCATTACTCCCCACCACTCTGTAACAATCATAGAGTTGGTTGTAGAAACACAGGTCTCACTTTCTCAAATTCAAAAGCAAAGACTTATGAATCACAGTGCCTCTAACCACATAGATTCTGTGATATGAATCACAGTGCCTCTAACCACATAGATTCTGAATCACAGTGCCTCTAACCACATAGATTCAAATTCTACTCACAGCAGATCCTATCATGGGAAGGTTTGTCGGTTCATTTAATGGAGGTTGGTTGTTTTCTGTGGGTATCCTCCACTATCATAGAACTGGCCGTCCCAATGCATGTAAAAGAATAGAATTGGTGTAAACTCCATTACTCCACTCAACCTAAAACAGTTTAAATCTGTTATTGTTCAAGAGTGGGTCTAAAAGTACATTGCTAAAGTTAATCTGTAAAAGTTAACTGTAGTCTTATCTAGATATTCTATATTAATGTTTTAGATATGGGATAGTGGGTATCCTCCACTATCATAGAACTGGCCGTCCCAATGCATGTAAAAGAATAGAATTGGTGTAAACTCCATTACTCCACTCAACCTAAAACAGTTTAAATCTGTTATTGTTCAAGAGTGGGTCTAAAAGTACATTGCTAAAGTTAATCTGTAAAAGTTAACTGTAGTCTTATCTAGATATTCTATATTAATGTTTTAGATATGGGATACAGCTGGTCAGGAGCGGTTCCAGAGTTTAGGTGTAGCTTTTTATAGAGGAGCTGATTGTTGTGTGTTGGTCTTTGATGTTACAATGCCTAACACATTTAAATCTTTAGACAGCTGGAGAGATGAATTTCTAATACAAGCTAGTCCTAGAGATCCAGAAAACTTCCCATTTGTTGTCATAGGAAATAAAATTGATTTGGAAAATAGAGCAGTAAGTATCAGTGACTCAAACTAACATACATGATATCTAGGTTACCACAAATTTAAAACCATTAGTATAGTAGTCAAATTTCCATAATTTGTGAACATATAGTCCATTTTAGGTATCTTTAATCAAATTTGCTAAGATAGGTTACTTTTTGAAAGAATTTCACAGAAACTGCCAATGGCATTTTTAGCTACCAGGAATGGAAACATAGGATGTAGTTCAAGTGTTGTAAGCAGAAAGCATTTCATGTTAACATTTTAAATGCATAAGCACTTTCTGGTTAAAGTTATCTCCCTTTATTCATGCAAATGAAGCTAACTTTCTGACTTTTTCATATTCACTAATGTCTAAATTGTTTGTTAGTCAGAATCCCAATACCTGATGTGTAATTCTTTTTTCTACATACAGAATTTAAAAAAAAGTATGCTAAATAAGATTTTAAAAATAAGAAAGTGTTAGATGTAACCATTGAACTGTTTACAATTAAGGTCATGGTGCTATAACAAACACTAACACAGACTGCAAACAAATCATTACATGCTCGCTTTTGTTATTCAGTTTGTTTTGTGTGTGCAGCACTTTGAATGTCATTTGTAAAAAGTTCTGGTTACTCAAGTACATGAACAGTCAGAGCTCTAAAGAACAAACTTGACTGGTGTAATGTTATAATTGGTTGAAATGGTACGTTATAATTGTTGCTGATAAATATCATTTTGTTATCCAGGTAACTGCAAAGAGAGCTCAGGGTTGGTGTCACAGTAAAGGAGAAATACCATACTTCGAGACAAGTGCAAAAGAAGCCATAAATGTAGAACAGGCTTTCCAAACCGTTGCTAAGAACGCTCTAGCGCAGGAAACTGAAGTAGAGTTGTATAATGAATTTCCAGATCAAATCAAAATTACAAATGAACAAAATAAAACCAAGGAAGGCTGTGCATGCTAATATAGGTAGGATAAGGAATTATATGACAGTGATTCACATTAATGATCAACAACATCGACGTTGTCGTCCAGTTAGACATGGCAATAGGACGTACATGTCTTATAATAACTACGGAATATGGACATTTTTATGAATGAATGAACGAATGAAGAAAATAAATACTCTTAAAAAATATATAAAAAATATATATATACACCACACAAATATCTCCCTTCCATTTCTCTACTTGGATTAAGTTGAAGTTGCCCGTACCATACCGGTATTTGGGATCCACCCGAGATTTGTGTAATGAAGTAGAGAAGTTGATTACTCTTTTTAACATCAAAGATCGGTTTGTTGCCAGCTTGTTTACTCCTAGCACATTGTATACTTTTTAACTTATATACTTTTTAAAAAAAAAATTCAACATTTGTGTACTTTGTGCTTGGAATAGAAAGTTGAAGCAAATCAAAAAAAACATCTCGATTATGTAAAAGTCATACATAAATATTTTTAAGGCTATTTGAATGAAGAAATGAATTTGTATACAGTTTGTAATTTCTTTTCCGGGTTTCGAGATTTTGAATTCAGTTGAACAGAAATTGCACTGTGTAGCAAATATATACATCAGTATGACAATGATAAGCGAACCAGTTAAAATGGGAGCAAATATTTATTTTTACTATAATTATTAGATGACAAATTGTGATATTTGTTTTCACAGAATAAATTTTATATCTGTCTATTGCTAGTGTTCAATGTAGTTATTAATTATGTTACGTTTCCGTTTTGTAAAACATAAAAATAATTATTGTAATTGAACAAGAAAAAGTGCTGATAATATCTAAAAAAAAATTTAAATCGAAATCTACTCTATCTATAAAAAGTTTATGTGCAATCCATGAATTTGTAGTTTAATCACATCATTGAGCTCAATATTTTCTGTTGATTTTGGAAATGAAACAAATTTAAAAATAATTTACAAAAGGATTTTTTGATGGGTTCAACAATCACCAATTTCAGTTGTAGTACTAAATTTTTGAAAGTCAAAATATATATATATACAATCAGTCTTATCTTTTTATGCCAATTAGAAATTTAAAAAGTGCACATTTGACATTAATTAGAATTGTTTGAATGAAATTTATGTCATTTATGCTTTCAACAATTAATTTTAGGCTTTCACCCCTTAATGTAAATGGGTTTATCTAAAACTCCTAGGAAATTGAAGACCATATTAAAAATTAAGGAGTGAAAGCTCTCTATGCCTATTATATATAATTTTTGTTTTGATTTGTTGTGTTTATAATAATTTCACATTATCAAATGATTTTCATAGATATATATGTTAATGAATGAGGATGTGACAGACTGTCTGTTAGTGATGGATAAATGATATTGCATATATTGTATTTGTAAATGTATACATGTATTCTTTCAAAAGTTTATTTCTTAAAAAATCAATTAAATAGTTTTGTGTGTATGGGGATCAAAATATTTTAACAAGTTTATCACTGTTTGATCTTATTGGTTTCCTCCCACAATGGTGAAATTATGTCAAAACCAACCTGTTTGGTGTACAATTCATGGAATGACATTTCTTCTTTTCTTTATACGGTAAATGAAAAGACGGCAGACATACCGGTAGGTTTATTTTGGATACCTTGTATGTCAGTCCACAAATGTCCCACATATCCCATTTGCAATGATTTGGATATTGAAAGTCAAAAACACTATATTGTCTGTTTGATTTTTCTTGGGGGGGGGGGGGGGGGGATGAAAGCTATACCTTGGAAATTCCGTAGCCAACTTGTATACAAATGTTAGGGGTATCATCATTACATGCTTTACAGACCATGTGATGAACCTCAATTTTTAGGAAAATCAAATTTTTTAAGTCTGATTTAATACTCACCGAAATGCAAAATAATTGCTGTTTATTTTACGCCAATTTTCTTCTCCCTATAAAATGTATATGTATGTCAAATTCTACCAAAGTGTTTAACAGCAGCCCTGGATTTAAGATCTAGAACTGGTTGATTTGGGATTTTCCTGTTAATTATTTTCAGCTGGAACTGCGTATTTAATCATCCTACATGTTTTTCTCTCCAGACTCGTTAGTACCGGTAGTATAAAAGGTAACTACTAGATTTTTGTGTTAATAACAGATCATGGAATAGGGTACATGTATTAAATTGCCAGTTTTAATGAGTTTCAGAATTTTATTTTTACTATACATTATCATCATTTTGTATTTATCATCAGCATATTAAAGTTTCATGATAATTACATGTAGGTAATTTTGCTATAAAATTGAAATATAACATGCTTGTTAATTGTCTTCGTGATTGATCCAAGGATACAGGAAATTTCAGTCTACTTGTATTTATGTTTTAGCAGTTCATTTGAATTATGACATTCTTTGGGACTATGGTACAAATTTGTTCAAGTTTTACAAAGACGGATTCAGTTGAAATAATTATTGTGATCTATATATGTATACATCTTGTTATACTTTGTTGCTATTATATTAAAATTGTATCATAATGTTAACACCAAAACTCGGCCAGAATTTTGACATTATCCTTTTTGAGGATTCAAATTAAATTATTGAAGAGATTTTAATATTTAAATGCAGTTTCTCATTTTTGTGATACAGCTTTCAAAACAGACATTCTGTTTGATGTTATGGATGCACAATGAGAACATTCATTGCGAAAATAAAATATATGTAAAAATTTATGTCTTGATTTTAAAAATTCCTAAATTATGAATAATGGTCCTATATTAAAGTAAATTCATATATGAATTATGTTGATAAAAATTGTTATATATACATATACATGATGTACTTGTGACAATTAAGAATGAATGATGTATATATTGGAAAAATGATGTTTATGTTGAAGACTGAAGCATGTTTCAAATTACTTCATTGAATATTTATTGATCTGTATAGAATAGGCTGTACATTTATTGCAAGAAATATTAAAATTAAAATTGCTCTCAATTCTGAATGAAAATTTTGATATTTCCAAATGGTCAATATTTTCCTTCTAAATTGTCGGTGTTGTTATAAAACTTTTTGCTATAGGTAACAGGCTACTAAGTCAGTGTTTGAAAAACATCTACAAGCCAGTATCACAACCCGTGACTGGTAACTATTGGAATGGACTGGTTACATTTTCAATAGTCTCCTATATACCACAATAGACTTTGTTGAAATTATCTTGACAAGGACCAATTGAACAATTTGACTATTTCCAACAATGTTACAAATTTAATCTGAGACTAATAATTGTAACATAACAAAAATTTCTCAACCCTCCTTTGGAAATTGAATTGACATACTTATTTATGACACTGTTGCTTCAGTAGATAAGTCAACAAATAAGTATATTTTGATTTAAAATACGATCTTTGGTCAGAGAAAATAATGTGATATTAGAAACACTGCTTATGCATTCTGCATCATTGTTTTAACCAACATTATGAACATACAATAATATTTGTTTGAGGTATTTTTCTACACCGTTTTTCTCCTGAATATGGTATTTAAAATGTTTTCTACTTTTCTGCAATATAAATTTTCACAATCATTCCATCTGTCATTATGAGCAGTTCTGTGTTAGTTGATTATGAAGAATTTGTTACAATTAGGAGTTCAATCAGTCTAGTCTTTGAAAATTCAATATTTATTAAGCGCTTTTACATACAAGAAAACATGCTTGCTGACTTCGCATCCTTTTTTCATGAATGCTGACAGAGATTATGCATGTACAAGAAGACATTCTGTAAAAGGAGTTTGTTTGGCTGTAAAAAGAAATGATAATCATGCTCTGTATATCTACCACATTTTAAATCTTTATACTTGTACATTAATGCATTGTTCAAAAATGTCATTCGGTACTTAAAATAAAGATAAAATCCAAAAGCTTACACAGATATATTGATTGATTGAATGTGGTTTTATGTCCCAGTCAAGAGTGGTTCACTTATATCAAGATAATACCAGCTACAGATGAAGTGGCAGAAAGTTTGAGCTTTGCAGTGCACTCAGGACAATGTGCAGAGAAGGTTCTGTAATGTGCCGGGCCTGCTGGAACAGGGCATCGATATCTAAGGTTCGGAAGGACCCCATGACATTTATACAGAATGCAAAATGCTTGCCAAAAGAAAAATTACTACCAATTTTCAAGTCTTATATAGATTTTGTCAGAGTTTGAACCAACAACCTCCCACATATTTTAACATATATATAGTTTCATCCTCATTTCTGGGAAGTTTTTAAAGTGAACTTTGCATGAAATGCCCATGAAGTCATTTGAATTTGTTGTCAGCATTGTGAAAACGAAGCTTGTAGCATTTGCACTTGGCATTTCACTTGATGCTAACCTTTGAACTAATATATGATGTTGCCACTAAACATTGCAGTCTCTAATCTTGTGGACCGAGGTCCAACATAACATTTTTGCGTGGAATGAAAAGGTACCTTTCTCATCAGCCCTCAGTATAAGCCTAAAAAATCTGCCCTTGCACCTGTGTATTGCAATTTGTTTGAACTTCTTGGCAGGATGTTGAAACATGTTACTGGTAATCAAAAACATGTATCTTATTATCCCACGCCTAGATTCATATCCCACTTGTTACGTATCCAAGTGTGAGAACATTTGTCAGTTTGCTTGCCAAAGATAGGTGGTTTTCTCTTTTTCCTCCACCATCCCCAGACTAGCTGCCTTAGAAAGAATCTTAACTAAGAGTAAAACTCCTTTCCTCTTTTACTAACGAGCAAACAAATGATGGAACAAGATTTGAAAGGAATACACGGAAAAAGTAGTTCTGTATTTCAGCCACTGATACAGTATACATATTTATTTTCATAGTGTTATTTTTCGCTTATTTCGCGGTCATTTGTTTTGCGTGAATATAAATACAGAGGAAAAGTTATATTATGCTTATTGTGTTATAGTGGATTTTTAAACAATAGGGCCAAGGGCCTTAACGCTCACTTGAAAGAATGTGATATCTCGTGCAGAAGTTCAATGGACAATTACAATAGTTACAGGGACTGCTTAATTTTTCAGCAGTTAGAGCCTTATGCAAAGATATTTGCAAATTAGTTATAACTTGTCCTAAAATTGCTACCATACATCTAAATATCTAAGGTCTAACTTAAGTAAATGTAGACAGGTATAAAAAGTATAAAAGCAAACAGCTAGGCCCTTTCAGTATTCTTACACATCTGTGACCTTGACCTTTGAACATATGACTTTCATCTATCTGTCAAAATGATTGCTAGGCCAATACCTACAATATTTTAGTAAAAATGCCTATACAAAAAGTTTTAAGATAATTACCTAACCATTTCAGTATTTCTTTGCATCTGTCACCTTGACCTTTGAATCCATAACAAATCTATATATCAAAATCAGTTACTCAAATACCTACAATATTCTAATATAAATGCCTATACAAAAAGTTTATAGTTTTACAGATAATTAACTTTCATTATTGCTTTTCGTCTGTGACCTTGACCTTTGAAGCTATGATCTTCATCTTTATATCAAAATGACTGTTAGGCTAATACATACAGTATTCTAATATATATGCCTATACAAAAAGTTTATAGTTTTCCAGATTTACAATTTCAGTATCTGTTAACATCTGTGACCTTGACCTTTCAACCCATGACCTTCATCTATATTTCAAAATGATTCTTAGTTCAATATCTATAATATTCTAATATATACACGTATATATGCCTATACAAAGTTTATAATTTTTCAGATAATTACCAATTTTGGTATTTGTTTGTATCTGTGACCTTGACCTTTGAAACTATGGCCTTCATTCATATATCAAAATAATCATTGTGCTATTACCTACAATATTTATGTTTCCCAGATAGATTGAGAAATATCGTAATTTTAGCAATTTCCCCCTTAAGAACCTTAATTGCCATTTCCCCATTTTGAGCCCTACAGCTATGATTTGTGCAAATCTGAAACTAAGTGTCCTAAGAATGCTACGCATGGAATATTGTAATTTCAGAGATGATTTTTAATATATTTTTTTACAATTTTCCTCTTTATGGGACCCCAAGGGCACGGAACTCCTTCATTTGTGCAAATTTGAAGTTTCATCAAATTTAGCCAGAAAGTTTTGTAGGAGATGATTAAAATGTGAAATGTTAACGGACAATGCTTGACAGAAGACAGATGGTGAACAAACGCTAAAGCACTTGCTAATGGTCAAAACAGAACAACAGTCATTCTTTGTGCCAAAATCTTTGCCTTAAAGCAATTACTTTAAAAATATTTTTTGCAGAAATTGATTTTAAATAATTTATACATGTACTTATATTTATAAAGTGTCATGATGTTTGAGTACATGCAGGGGGCGTGCAACCAGCCATTAACCCCTTAACCCCCGCTATTTTTTGTGGCTTTTTACAAAACCAGTACCTGATTTTCAAAGCAATTTTTCGGGCATTTAGACTAAAAGTTGTAAATACCAACCCATATATATTTAGTATCCCTATATACTATACTTCACTTATAGGTGCATAAAATCTAAATATCAGTTACCATGGCAACGTAACCATCGATTTTACCAAGAAAATGAGTAATATTTTGCACATTTTTGCAATTGTTTCAATAAATTGCTTATATCCTAATTTTGACACATTAGAAAAATATTTATTCGAGTCCATATTAAATTTAAATATTACGCAAAGATGCTGTATAAAAACAATATCCACTTTTTCATGATTTCCCAAAAAATAAAAGCAGCAAATTTTGTGTATTTTCAGCCAAATACTGAAAACAAACTACATATTTGTGCTAAATTTATATTTGAACAACCAAATTGATCGCAGTTTTTTTTAATTTTTGATGATAGAGTTTCATGTATTAGAAGGAAAAACCATAAATATATTTTTACCTGATTATACTAAATAAGAATAAAAAATATTTTCGACAAATATCGGTTACCATGGCAACAGAAACCGGAAATCCTAAAAAACACAAAAAGCGGGAATTTCTGTTAAAAACTTAAAACATTTCGCCTATTTATATACCAGCAAGTGAAAAATATGCTGAATTTTCATAAATAAAATCAGTTTCAATCATCTAATAACAATTTATACGACGTATAGTCTTTAAATTGTTAAAATATGACAAATTTCACTTAAAATAGGCATGCTTAATTCTCAACAAAAACATCCATATTCTGTAAGTTACAATGTTGATCTAGAACGTACATGTAGGGTTCTTACTTTCAACAATTTAAAACGGAATGGTCGCATATATACTGTAAACACTTATATGATGATTTTCACTTGATTTAAATTTGTCATAAATTTAATCAAATATCCGTTACCATGGCAACGGAAACTTCGAAAACCTGAGAAACATAAGTAAAAGTAGTATAAATTTGCTATCCTCGCATTTTTCAGATGGTAGAATATAGGTTCTGTCGAATTTTATTAGTATTAATGATATTTATAATAAGAGGGAACTGGTTTTTAAAATTGTCTCATTTTCGCTAGAATTAGGACTTATTAATTTTGATTGATTGATTGATTGATTGATTGATTGATTGATTGATTGATTGATTGATTAGGGTTTTACCTTCAAGCCAAGTATATTTCATTGATGAAGCGACAGTGCGAACAGTGCAATCTGCTAGGTTCTTTATCATGACATGGTCATCGTCCGTCCCCCCCCCCCAGAACCTGTGGTTTGAGGAAAATAAAGTCACTATTGGTCAAGTAGTGGTCGGACCCAGTCAGTATTCGGACCCCAACTTCCCATATACAACACTAGTACTCTACCGACTAAGCTACAGTAGTGGTGAAAAATTGTGTGTAAAACGTGTACTTTTGTAATATTCAAAAAAAAATGCGCACATAAAAATAACAGAAATATTTGCAGTTAATAATGAAATAAAAAGTTTTGATGAAACAGAATACATGAAACACATTGCTACAGCTGGTTTTGTCCGATTTCTTTATTGGGAAAAAGTTTAGATAGCTATTTGAAAATTCTATTGGAATGCCATTCTACTAGTAATTAAATTTACCGAATGCTTGACGAAATAACGGTTATGTAGCAGCCTATTTTCAGTCTAATGAGTTGAGTAATGGTGTTTAACGTCCCAGTCAAGAATATTTCACTTATATCGACACCTCGCCAGCTATAGACGAAGGTGCAAAAATTTTGCCTGTACGTTGCGCTGAAGGCATTGTACAGCGGGGTTCTTTAGCGTGCCAAGCCCACCGTGACACGGGACCTCGTTTATTTTAAGTTCCCATCCAAAAGAACCGTGACTTTCATTTTGTAATTGCGAGTGCTTGGCCAAAAAAAACAGTCATTACCTTTGGTCAGACCCGTCCGGGGATCGAACTTACGGGGCCTCCCACTTACGAAGCAAGCACTCTAGCAACTGAGCTACCGCAGTGGTTAATTTTTAGACTAGGTCGGGTAATAGAGAATAAGTGAACACTATTTACCATTTGTATTTGACGACAAATTGAAGGTGCATTAGGAGCACAAGTGACACAGTGATCTTTCAAGAGAGAATCATCTATCGCGCCTGACATATACAGCACATTGCAAGTCGTCACCCTAGGTTTGAATTGCAACTGAGACAAATCCTAGTTTTCCAGGTCATGCACTGGCCATAAATCGGTTGTTTGTGAGAACACTTTTTTCTCCAGTATCCACAATTTTACCGCTCTGATAATATAAGAATCAAGACTAAATATATGTCGAAAAATACCCGTTACAGTTTCAAATGGAACTTAGCAAATATTTGAAAAGTGGTTGATTCCATCGGGACTGGAGATCACTGGAAAAAAACCCAGGACAAATATTCTGACAATGTTTTTTGTATGATTGTCAATGATTGATTGATAGTTAATAAGAGCGGACGACCGATACCATCAAGCGATAGTACAAGGCACCACCATCTAGCCTTACAAATTATATCAAGCTATAAAACGATGACTACAGGGAACGTTCTTTCTTCTCACGCACCATCAGGGAACAGAACTATAGAACTCTTTATCAACAAACAATTGTGTGGTCTTCAAAATTCAGGCATTTCAGATGTATATCCTTGTGTTCCTCAGTATACGACAATAGACAGTATTCAGTCAGCTGAACAATATTACATGTATATTGTGATCAATATTAGACAGAAACAACACTGAGAAACTTATTTGCATTTCATACGCCAAAACTGGTTACTATACACTAAAAATATATGTGATCTTTGTAACAGATTGTCAATACACACTTCTATACTACTGGTTTACTTATTTGTGTCATATTGTCTCACTTACATCGATGCATCACCTGCTATATTCCTCTACTTTCAAAACATTTATGGAAGTTTTTTTCCTTACTGTGGAATAAGACTTCATTATTTGTGTCCCAATCTAAAGAATAGAGCCAATTCTATCTCTGCACTTTTACTTACCGTAGCAGCATGAGAGAGAGAGAGAGAGAGAGAGTTTTATATCAAGGTGGTTATTTCTTTCTGGTATGGTGGAGAAAACCGAAGCACATAGCCCTGGAAACCACTTTGTGAACTGACGGACTTTCTCATGCAGTTCTGTGTGAGTGCAGTTCTATTCAAGGTACCGGACTTCCAGATGAAGTAGAAGGAACAATTTAATAAGCTTCAATCTTCCAAGAAGGATTTTTAAAAATATATATTACAATACTGGATATGTTGTGGAATTTTTTAAAAGCACATTTTTTTACTTTATTGACAGCAAAAAGCGTACCATCATCATCATGAATAAGTGTAATACAATGCAATCTTTGCACAAAAAAATAATAAAAATTCAAAACAAATCTGATGCATACGGTCTTTGTAACTGAATTTCTTTAGAAACCCATCATTTTTTGTAATGTTTTATAGTTTGAATAATTGATTATTATTTTTATTTCTCCGTTAGCTTTTAGCAGGAGTTATTGATCAGTAACTTATTTGTTTTGAACTGAATCGTTCGTAGAATTGTACCTCACAGATATTGTTTTTGAACTTTTAATATTGCACTTCACGTATGACTGTTTATAAAAAAAGTGTGCCGAGACCAGCAATCATTTCGCAGTCTAATTTAATTAGATTATTTACATTATACTTACACTCATGATGAATACAATATATATATATATATATAAATTTAAAAAATAGCTGATCTAAATATAAAATAAAACCCGATGCAAGCCCGCGCCGGGCCCCTATATTTTTAGATACACTGTACGGACGTAGTAGAAGACAGTTCTTAGACGTGATAAAGTTTGTGCGCAGACGTGTAGAGTACGTAAATCTATGTCAAGAGTTCGAATGATAAAAGTTTTTAAGAAATAGATATGTAGCATATTTTAACACAAATCTTCCAAACTCACTCAATATTTTTGTATATAGGGGCCTACTGATAAATATAGCTTACAGATGCACAATGAACAACAAAAACTAGCAATGACCCATGACGTTTACTTCTTTGCTGTTTACACAGACCTGCCTGTCGATGCAAAACGTGATGAATGAACTGACAAGATCTTTTTTAGTCAACCATGTATAATAACATAAATTCTTAGAAGCGCCAACTTTAATATCTAATATTTGATTGTGAAAATAAAAAAGTATTCGAAATTGAAAAATAGATTTTGAAAAGTCCCCGTAAACATCGATACAAAACATCGATCGAGTTGCACCTTGTAGATGTTGACATGTAAAAATGGGTTGAAAGTTTCACATCGGATGCACCTGTTGAAGATTTCGAATCGTTAAATTCATATCATGTCTAGAATATAAGTATTTTATATGTGTATAAACCGGAGGAAAAAAGCTTTCTAACGGCATAGATTTTGTGAATTATATAGTGACTGTTGTAGAATTTTAAATGCTTCAAACTCGACATTGTGTAAAAATAAAAAAGAATACACGTTTTTCGCGGATGAAGGTAAAAACGTCAAAGTGAAACGTTATGAACACAAAAAGTGGTAATTGTTCAGTGTGATAAATTTTATACTATTTATGTCTCTATAACTGATTTCTTTACATAAAACAAACAACATTTTCCTGCTTTTTATAAAAATCTGATTTGTAACGAAATTGATAAACTATTTCAAAAGTTTGAACGAGTTACTTTTTCTCTAGAAAAAACGGAGGAAAATCAACTCAAAATTTTAATCACGTAAAAAATAAAACCGTTCCACAAATTTCAAGTAAAAAATTCGAACTAAAGTATTCTTTCTATCAAAAACCTGAAGAACATTATTTGTAGGTAATTTCTGTAGTTTCCTATGATACCAGTTTATGTCGATCCGTCAAAATTAACGATTTTTACATCAAAATATGTACGACACACTGCCTGAAAATCCGGTTGGCGCTCTATGGCGCTTACGGGGGTTAAGGGGTTAAGAATTTCTATTCACTAGTTCCGGAGTGTATAAACCGTTTTGTAATTTACAATTATACTTCCGGACAAAAATCAAATCGAAAGTAGAAAGTCGGACTAGAGGACTTGAAGTTGCGCGGAACACTTTTTGATGTAAAAATGGCAGCAAAGATTGATACAGACGACTTGGTATCATGTCCTATTTGTTTTGAAAAGTTTACAAATCCAAAATGTCTGCCATGTCATCACACATTCTGTCTCCCGTGTCTAAATTCCTACATAATAACGCACCTTGGTGGGGAAGGTAAAAAGGCTAAAGAATTCCCATGTCCAGTTTGTCGTCAAGAAGTAACGGTTATGGACCAAACTTTAACATCAGAAAAAATTGCGGATACAATGCCAGGCAACCATTTAATTACTTCACTGATTGAAAAGTCGGAGACAGACCAGAGTACCGATGAAAAACTGTGTGGCCTTTGTACTTTTCGTAACAAAACGACCACTGCTATTTCCTGGTGTAAACAATGCTTAGAGGCATTGTGTGAGAACTGTGCATATCACCATGAAGGATTTAGACGGTCAAAGCATGAAATCATCCCCATAGAGGATATGGCAAAGGAAAAATCAATGGAGTTATTGGATGTAGATGAACCATGTATGAAGCACACGGGGAAAGTACTCGAGGTGTACTGTGCCGACCACAAGGAAATGTGCTGTGTTATCTGTCTGGCGACATCACATAGAAAATGTGAACATATTTCTACTTTTGATGAAATGGTTACTGATACAAAGGACACAGAATCCGTGGAACAATTTGCTGATTGCTTAACAGACATAAAGAAAAAAGCTGACTGTCTTAGAATTGGAACTGATGAAAGTCTCAGCCGCATGAATATTCAACATGATGAGATATCAAAGGAAGTGACCACTATTGTCCAACAAGCTAAAGACAAACTTGACCACCTTCAATCTGGCTTCTTGACAAAATTCAAGCAAAGGCACAAACAGGAGAGCATAAAACTTACAGAGATTAAAGAAAGAATAGAAATATTTCTGACAAATGTAAGCAGAGGAGAGAAACTAATGAAAGCGGTGAGAGAACAAGGATCACCAAAACAGATGTTTATAACCAAAGAAAAACTGAAGTCACAACTAAAACATCAGATAGAAGGTTTACAGGTTCATTTGAAGGGCACACAATGTGTAGATTATACACTGAATACTGATAATATTGTCACATCCGTCTTGAATTCCCTTACTTCAGTCGCTGAGGTTTATGTCAAACCAACACTAGACTTATCTACCAGTCTAAATGAAGTGTCTCATATTGTGAATAGTTTATACAGGGTAGAGAATTGTCAAATAGATATCATGAATATAGAAATCAACAAAGAACACAGTATAGAAGTCGTCGGCATAACAGGAGGCACTTGTCTTCCTAATGGAACAGCAATATTTTGTAGTAATTTAAAATCAAAATCAAACTTACAAGCCTATGATGAGACTGGGAACTATTTATTTAAAATATTGTGCACTGAAGAAGGATCACCAACGGATACCTGCGTGATATCAGCCAACACGATTTTAGTTTCATTTTACACGCAAACATACCTTAAAAAGTATGAGATTAGAGGCAACACATTCAAAGAAATATGCAAATTACCTTGTAGATATGGACCTTGGGGATTGGCAGCTACTTATGATCACATAATCGTAGGGTTCAAGAACGCAGTAGAAATATTGTCTATGGATGGCAAAATTGTGAGAACATTTGAACGAAAAGGTGACAATGTATCTTATGTCGCTGTATCCTTAGCCGGTAACGTTTATTACAACGATGGAAATGATGTCATGTGTAAAACAATAGACGGCGTAGAAGTAAGAAGATATACAAATCCCAACCTTGATCGTCTGGCGGGTATTGGTCTTGACAGATATGAAAACGTGTATGTTTGTGGTTACAACAGTAAAAACGTTTGTGTGTTTTCAGCTGACGGTCAACATAACAAGGTTTTAGTTACAGACATCAAAACACCTTGTAAAATATGGCCCAATCCCATGGAAAACAAATTTTATATTGTTACTGATAATAATGGAACATTTGTGTACGATATTGAATGACCTATATCAGTTCTACTACTGGTATATTGTTTGTAGTATATTTTGGAGAAATTTAGTTTAGACCCTCAAGAGTTTCAACAGAGAATGAAAGATATGTTATGAAATGAACTATTTCAGATCTACGCATGTACATGTATTATATTTTTGTGATGTACCAGTATATATTTTGTTTAGACCCTCAAGACTTTCATCCGAGATTGGAACATGTGACCTATTTCAGTTGTACGATTTCGTTTACTAGTATAGTGTATTTGTTTATATATTTTGTTTAGCCCCCTAGAGTTTCATAAAAATGAAACATACTTGTATTGCTTTGGAATGAATCATTTCGGTTCTAAGATTTCGTTTGTATTATATTTATGTGATATGTATTTTGTCTACGCCTCAAGAGTTTCATAAAAAATGGAACATATGTGTAAGCTATGGAATTAACTATTTTGGTTCTAAGAATTTGATTGTAGTACATGAAAAAAGAACAATTGGGATAAATTTTACTGGCCTATATTAGCAGGTGGCCATTATATAGAGGTGGCCTTAAAGGCAGGTTGGACTGTATATTTTTGCCGATATTTTGTTAAGACCCCCTATACTTTGAACAGAGAATAAAACATGTTATTACGCTATGGAACGTGTTTGTAATAAATGTTTAGACCCCAAGAGTTTTAAACAGATGGAACTTTAAACTATCACTGGACAACATAATACAAATAAAATATAATTGTGCTGTGTAATTCACGTCTGGCATAGCACTAGTTTTTCAAGGATTTAAGTGTAGCTGTCTGCTGGTGTTGGTGTTCACTTATTACAGTAAAATGGTATATGACATGCCACAAAATATATTTATTTTCATGTCTCAAACCTTGAAAACTAATGCTACACCAGACAGGAATTCTACAGAGGTCTGTTTACTGTTTAATTCTGTAATTGTAGAGGGCAGCTAATTTTGTATAGAAAATACATGAGTTGGTTCTGAAATTGCATCCTAATTGGTCAAAATCAAACAAACCAACCCATGCTTAAATAAGAATCCAAAAACAAAGTAAAAATATTTAAACTGGCAACTTTAGTTAAACATGTGAACATTCACCAGGGAAGTGAGGCCGGGTGCTCTAAAAGGGTAAACACTTCCTGTTTAGCTAGCTACACCTGTCAAGTGTGTAATCAAAATTGAAAATGAATTATATCCAGGGTTATTTTAGATACAGGACATCATACTTATCAAGTATATTGTGGTGATGGCCAAAAATTTTTAAGGGGCCTTGATAATCTGGCTTACAATATCCTTGTTTCAGCAATTCATCTGTAAGTAGTTTTATGTTATCATTATCTTTTCATCAGTTATTTTTGAAGAAAAGAAAAGTCACTTTCCACTTTTAATCTTGGGTTCGAACCCACGACCTCCCACTTACAGAGCAAGCACTCACCAACTGAGCTACTGCAGTGGTCCCTTGTATAAAGGAGCCAACAGATAAATAAAAACAAAACAATAATATACTTTCACCAAAATATTAAGCTTTATGGTTAATAAAATGGTTATTACACTATAACCAAACTATACTCTCCATTTCCCTGCTACTACACATTGTCACATCACAAAGAAAAAATACTACACTATCAACAGGATGTTTATTTAGCTTGGCCTTGATTTATAACCAGATCACACATACCCATACCACAGTCCTATTATACAGGGAATAATAATATACTATCACCAGACAATTCCTTATGCTTCATCTTGACACACGCACACACGCTTGCACACACATAATGTCATTACAAAGAAAATAGCACTATACAATCTCCAGGATGATTATTTAGCTTGGCCTAGATTTATAACCAGATAACACACCCATGCCCTTCCACCTACATACAGTCCTATTATAATAAGAATAATAATATACATGTACTATCACCAAAATGATTCTCTCGTCTCGACACACACCAACACAGTCCTATTATAATGAGAATAACAATATATTATCACCAAGATGATTCTTGACCTCAATCTTCACACACACACACACACACACACACACACACACACACACACACACCACAATCCTTTAAAAATCAATGACAATACATGTACATGTATACCATTACCAGAATTTTTCTTAAGCTTTATCTTGACACATGCCCACACTCATACACCCCCACCCCATCCACACTACACACAGTCCTATTATATAGGAACCAAAACAGAATAAAAATATGTACATGTACTATCCACAGAATGATTAATACTGTAAACTGTTTTATAATGTGACCAAACAATTGTCAAATGACCAAATAAAGATAAAAAAACAAGAGCATCAAAATTAAGGGATATTATGGCACACAGGAAATGGCAATGGATTGATCATTGGCTGATGAACAACACCAGAATATGTACAACAGCATGACATGGCATCCATAAGGAAAGAGAAAAGCTGTTCGACCAAAGACAACATGGAGGAGGACTACCTGTACCGAACAAGAAAGATCACAACTGGAATGGAGCAGTTGGGCATCATCAAGGATGGCACCAAGGACAGACAAAGATGGAGATGGTGCATCTGGAACTTATGTGACAGCAAGCACGAAGAGGATAGGTAAGGTGAGGTAAACATTGTCTTCATCACATTGACACATGCCAAAAAAAGGACTAAAATTATGATCTAAATGAGGACCTTATACATTATATGTCAATATGTGATTTAGAGATCTGTCAATAAAATCTCCACAGGGTGAAGGTTGTGGCATGGCGAATGTTACCACATAAATCTCTGGTATCCTTCAGAATTTGGCCACTTAAATGGCTTATACATAAACAGATATAAAGTGGCAGTGTTGACAATGATATACAATAAAAGCTCAAGTAACAATAATCTTTTGTCTGGAGTTTTCATGTTTAGTCTGAATATCAAATATGGTATGACAAAATACCTGAACTCCATCAGTTTTTGAGGCACTGTGCATGCTAACAAACAAACTGCATATGAGTGTTTAAAAAACAGATCCTTATGTTTCAACAACTGAATAAAACTCCAAAACATATAATAGTACAATGGAATAAGTCCATATTTTACCAATTCGTGTTGACGGTAGATTTTGGACCAGACATAAAAAGTATAATGTCTGTTATCGGACAGTAAATATTTATGAACAAATGTAAATTTATAGACCAAAAACCATGAAACCAGTCCGAAAATGGCCGTCCACCAGAATTTTAGGATAGAAAATTTTAAAAAATTTGCGATCATTTTTGGTGATAACATGTACATGCAGCTGAAACCAAATGTAATACAAAGGAAATAAAAAATCTGTGGAAAATTTAGACAAGCTTCATGATTGCTTCGGTCGCCAACTACTATTCCGTGATTTAAGTAAACAAAAAGACCAAATCCGACCAATACTACTAGAAACCAGAACTGTGATATGAGAGTATCTATCATTAATTTTAATACATATTTTGGTTTTTGTCTCAAATTTTGAAAAGCCAGGCTTAAAAAAGTCTGATAAACTTCTAAATCGCTGCTTTTTTCAAGGTCAATTTCCTTCTTTTCTGACTTCAGCCATTCCACAGCTTTTTCTTTTTTTGACATTCCAGCAAAAAATAACACCCAAATAATGTTTGTCTGTCGAAACATAACTGCAACGACTCCAAATGTAGCAGCCACCATTTTGTTACCAATGAGGAAGAAGAGGTACATCAAAAGTACGAAGAAGGTGGATCCTGGATCTGTGTAATACAGAAACGTGAAGAAATACTGGACCGGAAACAAACTCAGGTTAACAGCTGTTAATGTGGCATGTAGGTCACTTCCCTGAAAATGATAAAATCACAAATTACCAAATTGCAATGGATATTGGAAAAAATATGGATAAAAATTTATATCTTAACTATACATCACTTGACCACTGATGGAATAATTTACCAACCATGTTGCAAAAAAAAAGAAAGGACTTCAATTTTTACATGCCACTAAAATGTTACATTTGACTGAAAAGCCTAATCATGACATAATTCAGCCATTAAAATGAAAAAGTACTTAGATTTCATTTAGTCCTACATAACCAATGTTAGTACACTACTGCTAACTACTTTGTGCTTCTTCTGGCGGCACTTCTATTTTGCCTATTGTTTATTACCGGTATGTGGAAATGTTAAAAAAAAAATATCTAATAATATTTCACAAATGTATGTGCCAGATTAATTGTGCTATTTCACAAGTCAATAAGTATCACAAAATATAATGTCAATCAAAATCTT
Source organism: Anadara kagoshimensis (assembly GCA_021292105.1). Classification (NCBI taxonomy): domain Eukaryota; kingdom Metazoa; phylum Mollusca; class Bivalvia; order Arcoida; family Arcidae; genus Anadara; species Anadara kagoshimensis. The sequence goes on from CM037862.1 coordinate 12,974,352, forward strand.
TACTCATTACGGCCCCCCATGCCATTTATTTTCACAAAATTCAATTTTACATCGTTTTCTCCCAATGATTTTTAAATTACAAAACCAGGGAATTTTCACCTCATGAATATTAATAAGAGTACTGCTGAGTAGTACATACGGTAATAAGCCTACCACTGGCATAATTATATGCGAATGGAAAACCAGTAAAGCTCCATTAAACATTCAAGCAGCATCATCAGTGTCATAACAAACACTGGATGTTAACAGACTGACAGCATTATAACATAATAATCTCACTTTTTGCTTTTTCCAAAAGTGGCATATAATGATTTCAAGTATTATTACTGTTGTACGGTAATTGCTCACAATTATTCTTGCATGTCTTAACTAACAAGCTTTTATCATCTACACTAAAGCAGTACCGGTATGTAAAACAAATGCAGCCAATGCACAGACTAACAGACAGACAGATGTGTGGAGAGCCAGACTTGACAGACTGATTGACAGACATAACATTACCTTGTCCTCTTTATGTAGTTTTCTGTAAATAAGGTAAATCAGGTAGAAGTTTCCACACATGAAGAACAAATTGACACATCTTAGCCAGAATGTTGTACACAGGTCCATGCTGAGCAGAACAGATACAGGGTGTAGCAAACCAACCGTGACCAGGTACAAACCAGGTAATGTTGTAATCATTGGGTCCCACTGTAAAATATAAAACATACAGGTGAAATAAAAATTGGTTCACCTGAAACCAGAGATGTAAGTTTTATTTTGGGTGAACCTATCTTGTTTTACCTGAACCCAAAGTTGTCAGTTTTATGTTGGGTAAATCCATCTTGATTTACCTGAAACCAAAGTTGTCAGTTTTATTTTGGGTGAACCTATCTTGATTCACCTGAAACCAAAGTTGTCAGGATTATTTTGAGTGAACCTATCTTGATTCACCTGAAACCAAAGTTGTCAGTTTTATTTTGGGTGAACCTATCTCGATTCACCTAAAACCAGAGTTGTCAGTTTTATTTTGGGTGAACCTATCTTGGTTCACCTAAAACCAGAGTTGTCAGTTTAATTTTGGGTGAACCTATCTCGATTCACCTGGAACTAGAGTTGTCAGTTTTATTTTGAGTGAACCTATCTTTATTCACCTGGACCCAGAGTTGTCAGTTTAATTTTGGGTGAACCTATCTTTATTCACCTGGAACTAGAGTTGTCAGTTTTATTTTGAGTGAACCTATCTTTATTCACCTGGACCCAGAGTTGTCAGTTTAATTTTGGGTGAACCTATCTTGATTCACCTGGACCCAGAGTTGTCAGTTTTATTAAGGGTGAACTCATCTTGATTCACCTGAAACCATAGTGGTCAGTTTTATTTTGTATGAACCTACCATGATTCACCTGGACCCAGAGTTGTTAGTTTTATATTGGGTGAACCTACCATCATTCACCTTAACCCAGAGTTGTGTGTTTATTTCCTGGTGAACCTATCTTTATAAACCTGACCCCTGAGTTGCCAGTTTTATTCTGGGTGAACCTTGGACATTTTGTACAAGTTTCAAAATATAACTGAATGTTAATGATTTTTATTCAAAACAAAGCATTTTGATTTACCTAAACCCAGAGTTGTCAAGTGTTATTTTAGATAGGGGTAAACTTTGAGCACTTAGTTCAGGTTTAAAAATATACATGAAAATTAAACTATTAAACATGATGTTTACATAAAAACAAAAACATTGTTGACATTGACTTATCTTAACTTTGATGTGACATTAAAGGTTATTTTGAGTACACCCGTACTCAGTATGACATAAACCACTGATGATGATTACATCCTTGTTTCCTTATTAAAATAAAGGGATGGCTTTAATCTACATGATAACACATTAATAAACAGATAAGATAAAGGAAAACAACATTGACCTGTTCGCTTGACCTTCAATTTATATACAGTATTATTTAAATATTACTATGCACCAGTTCATTTATGTATGGAAACACAGGTGTTTATTTCATCTACACCATGGAAAAGATGCATTGTTTATATAATAACTGGATCCTAACACTATCCATATATTGAGTGAATCCTATCTATGAATATTCCTAATGAAAGTTCAAGTGGACAGGTCGATTTTGTTTGCTGATATCAAATATCACACTAACCTGCTGATTCTTAATCAGTGATCATACTCATAACTATTTATAGAAAATTTGTATAACTAAATTATGGCCATATGATTGATCGATTGAATGGGGTGTTATGTCCAAGTCAAGAATAATTCACTTATATTGATACATCATCAGCTGTAGGTGCGGTGGCAAAAATGTGTACCATTGCTGTGTGCTCAGGACAATATAAAGGGGTGGTTCTTTAATGTGTCATGCCTGCCATGACATGGGGCACCAGTTTTTAAGGTATCTTTCAAAGGACCCATGACTTTCATTTCTAAGTGTTGAGTGCTTGACAAAGAACAGTCACTACCTATTTTCAAGTCTAGGTCAGACCCCGGCTGGGGGTCAAACTCAAAACTTCCCACCTGTCAATATGAAGAACATGGGTATTTTCTATGAAGAAAAACATAAAAGAAATATATTTTCCAACTTAAAAATAGCGAAGTGAGAAGCGTTATTGATGCCCATTCTAACATGGTATTATCACACTCTCTCTGTTGTTTAGTTAATATGTTGATTTCCTTATGGGCTTATTTTTCTCAGAATCAGGGGGTGAAAATAAAGGTGTTATCACATCACCTCTGTTATTTAGTTAACTCACATGCACATGTATCAATTGTATAACTGATTTGTACACATTAAAAATAACTCTGATTGCATTGTAGACTTTAATTATCTAGAACAGATGATCTATATACATGAACCCCAAGTTTATAAATACACTCAAACTGATAGTAAATTCAACTAGAATGGTTAGAAATGATTAATGCCTTAGCGCATGTAGTTATGACCTCAAATCCAAGAATCCTCATGACCTTAACCTTTGTGGTATGACCTTGTGCCAAGGCCATGTCACACAACTGGCACATTATGGTTAGAAATGATTAATGCCTTAGTGCCTATAATTATGACCTCAAATCCAAGAATCCTCATCACCTTAACCTTTGTGGTATGACCTTGTGCCAAGGTCATGTCACACAACTGGCACATTGAAATAATTTGTGTTATGAAATTCCTCTGTAGCAATTGCCTTAGACACTATTTTCAAACATACAGCCTAATTCTTGGTTAAAGGTGTATATCACACAATATGATATTGTTTCAAGGTCATGACACACAACTGGCAAATTGAGATCAATTGTGTCATGAAATTTCTCTGTAGCAATTGCCTAGTGACGCTATTTTCAAACATACAGCCTGATTCTTGGTTAAAGGTGTATATCACACAATATAACATTGTTTCAAGGTCATGACACACAACTGGCAAATTCAGATCATTTGTGTCATGAAATTCTTCTGTAGCAATTGCCTATTGATGCTATTTTCAAACATACAGCCTGATTCTTGGTTAAAGGTGTATATCACACAATATAACATTGTTTCAAGGTCATGACACACAACTGGCAAATTTAGATCATTTGTGTCATGAAATTTCTCTGTAGCAATTGCCTATTGATGCTATTTTCAAACATACAGCCTGATTCTTGGTTAAAGGTGTATATCACACAATATGATATTGTTTCAAGGTCATGACACACAACTGGCAAATTCAGATCATTTGTGTCATGAAATTCTTCTGTAGCAATTGTCTTAGACACTATTTTCAAACAAACAGCCTGATTCTTAGCTAAAGGTGTATATCACACAATATGATATTGTTTCAAGGTCATGACACACAACTGGCAAATTCATATCAATTATGTCATGAAATTTCTCTGTAACAATTGCCTATTGATGCTATTTTCAAACATACAGCCTGATTCTTGGTTAAAGGTGTATATCACACAATATAACATTGTTTCAAGGTCATGACACACAACTGGCAAATTCAGATCATTTGTGTCATGAAATTCTTCTGTAGCAATTGCCTATTGACACTATTTTCAAACATACAGCCTGATTCTTGGTTAAAGGTGTATATCACACAATATGATATTGTTTCAAGGTCATGACAAATCAATAGACCATAAAGTATGCATGTCACAGGTTTCCATTATGATGCAAGAGTTAAATTAACTCAGAGTAAATAGGCTAGTGTCACAGTGTCATAGAAGGATTAGGCAAAGGTCACATTGACTAAGACCAAGAAGATAAAGGTCACACTGACTTATCGTGAATAGGCAAGGATTTAAGTGAGTAGGCCATTGAAGCTCTGTTGATGATCACAGTAGGGTAATTAAGCCTAAGCCAAGGTAATATTGTTTAAGATCCTATTTGAGATTTAAGTTCATTTATATGACAAGGACCAGTTAATTATTGGTGGAGAAAGACCCAAGAATGTTAAAACCAGTCATGAAAACCACAAAACATTGGTTTAAGTGCTTAACACTTTGGGATTCTAACCAGCAACCCACAGGACATTTCAACACAACAGAAAATGTCAGAGGAGATCCAAGTGACATACTACAGGAAGATAGAGAGTCACAAGCCAAAGGATATATCAGTAAACTAGAAAAGGGACAGGGGAGAGCCACAAGATACATTTGCAGTAAAATACAATCACAGATCAAACGTAGGTGAGACGCACAGGAGAAGCTTACAGCCTTGTTATAGGTTGAAAATTCCTTGTCAAGCCCACAAGAACATCAAGGCACTCTAAAAAAATACAACTGGTACCTTAGCAATACCAATACAATGTAAAGACTGTAGAAAGTGGTCACTCTACTACAATATCAAGATGGATTGGAGGAAATTGCCACCAGATATAGCATCAGCCAAATCAAAAGAGCAGATAAAGTCTGAAGTAATAACATAAGAGCATTAGACTGTATACCATTAATTGTTTTTATCCTGTTTTTACAGTTTTCATCTATTGTCAGTAATAGCTCCTTGTTTAGTTACTAAAGTTATCTTATCTTATTGTTTTTATGCATGGCACATTTTATGGCAGTGTACATTCAACAAACTGAAGTCATTGATCCTAACAAAAAAGAAAAGAAAATATAATGCTTCTTCGCATTTGAAAATCTCTTTAGTTCTAGCTTTAATGCCACACAGCAAAAGACGCCAATTTCAAGACTCTGTGGCTAAATAAAAATGAATTTTGTTTATAGCTGCATATCATTTATGTTATGACCTGGGTATTCTCTGACTGTCAAAAACAGCACTGTTTACTATATGTAACTTTGACTCTAAGGTGTGGCATTCCTTGATCAACTCTGGGAGTCAGGACATCTTCCTCATTGGAGGGGGCAATGTGACAGTTTAAGATATATTCTACAAATTTGAGCAAAACAGATTTTTTATAAAGGGATTTCAATTCTGTAGAGCAGTACACTACAAAACTGGGCTGTAAGAAATTTTATCTATACACGTTGACAAATAGGCAAGTTGTGGCCCAAAGTCAAAACACATGGGATCAGTGCTGACAGTGTGATTTTTAACACAATGCCATAAACACCACTCATACACAGATGCTAAATAGACAAACAGATAAGCCATTATAAAAATCACAATACAACAAATGTGGTTGAAGTTAAAACAAATATTTCATGTTACTTTTTGTTTCATTTTATTTTGTTTTTCACTGAACTAGTGCATATCTGTGTTTTGTCATTCAATACTAATACTGAATAGCTTAAATTTAAAACAGAGTCTATGGGTTTAGACAAGCCACATATTATGTGACATAGTATTCTCCATCCAGACACATACTTATGGTGCGCCAAGAAAAGTGACAGTGACAACAAGAACAAGACTTACCGATGTAAAGTTTCCATTGCAGTATTTCTGTACTTGTGGGATATGAAATATTTCGTCCATATACGGTTCAGATTGCACATTATGAAAATTAATCAATATCGATGTAGATATTGCAGCAAATAATGCAAATGTTGGCCAGTGTAATGATGGCATATCGTTCACGTATCATTCGCCTATGGATAAAGTCCGAAATGTTCCGAGAGTATGGAGCAGTCATTTTTAAGTCATTACCGCTAACACGTATGCAGGTCCATTCATACCAACATATCTTTCAATGTTAAAAATTAATATTAAAATAAATTATTATTTAAAATGAAATTGATGCATAAATGACTGAGTAAATGAGCTGAAATAACTATTATCATCGCAAGATAAATAATGACTACCCCAAAGATTGGAAATCTTCTTTTAGGGAGGTAGAAATACTCGACCGGCTTTTTGCGTTTTGCATTTTTCTTTGAGAAAAGAAAGAAAAAATCACAGATAATCAGTAGGAGTTCTTATTGCAACATGAATAAAGGATGGCTGGAACTTGAAAGTGATCCAGGTAATAAGTTCCCTTCATCGATGCATTTTATATTTGCTTCAATTTTCTCTTTTTTTTTTAAGATTTAATTCGGCTTCGTGTGCAACACAGACCCCGTGGAAGAAGTTTTGAATCAGAAAAACTGGTGATGGGATCACTAATATCCTCTTGATTCATGTGTTCAGCAATCCAATTAATCAGAAATAAATGGATTCGTTTACTTAAGGCTTACTCTGTTGGATTGTTTTCTTTTGACATCTTGATGGCCTTCTGGATTAGAACATTTCTGTTGTCAACAGCCATATTCATTGATGATTGGATGACCATGACAGAACCTGTTCCCCATCCAAAATGCGGAAACCCATGGTTTTCAACTGAAGACAGTTGATTCTACTCTCTCAACATATAAATATCTGCATTGTGATCAACTGACCTGCAGTTCTTGTTTCTAAATATGTTCATGGTTTTCCCTAGGTTTTTAAAACTTGGGGACACATGTTCCCGTCCCGAAAAATTTTGAGGGACAAACAAAATTTTCAGGGGACATAACAACAAAGTTGTTTAAAGCAAAAGGAAGTGGAACTGGCCAGGAAAGTTTACCGAAATTAATAATGGACATAGCAGTTTTGATACTGGTGAAATAAATTAATAATTTTAAGTAATGAAGAGAATTAAATTTTGTCACATCATTTCACTCGTGGACGTCTTGTGTTTTTTCAGCGTTGTCTGCCCCTTTTGAAATTCGACCGGGGCTTCAAGTCTGATACTGTTTATCAATAAGATTTAGAATATTTGTATCCTGAAAGTGTGGAGGTCCGACGAAGGTTTTCTTCACGCCGAATAATTCCGTGAAGTTCAATTAAACCATGTGTAATTCTGAAACCAAGAATTTCTGAAATATTGAATTTTTAGCTCACCTGAGCCAAAAGGCTCAGATGAGCTATTGCTATCTATCACTGTTCCTCGTGCGTAAACTTTACATTTTAATCTTCTCCTCCAAAACTACTGAGCCAAATTTGATGGAACTTGGTGATTATTATGCCTGGGTAACAGGCTTTCAAAATTATGTTCGGGGTTTGACCACGCCCAACAATATGGCTGTCGTTACTATAAATAGCCAAAAGACAAAAAAATCTTCTTCTCTGAAACCAAAAGGTGCAGGCAAATTTTGATTAGATTTTTGGATTCAGGATACCTAGATACATTAAAATTGTGTTTTTCATAAAAATTGGACGAAAAATAGGTTACGCGTTTTTTGCGTAAAATTATGTAATTTTTAAAATGAGACATTTATTGTTATAACTTCATAATGGCTGAAGATAATCGTATGGAGTTTACACTGTTGATATTGTCTTGCGATTTTCTTCCGATTGATGTCAAGGTCAAAGGTCAAGGTCATGTCCCAGTTTTTGACCTTTGATAAAAAATGCTATTTTTTAAACATTTCTGGTGATAATGACGTAGGATTTTTGGTTAATTGTAGGTATATACATAACGATCATTTTGATATATCGATTAAGGTCATGAGTTCAAAGGTCAAGGTCACAGATGTACAAGTTTACCAAAATAGTTAATTATCTGCAAAACTATGAACTTTTTGTATAGGCATGTATATTAAAATATTGTAGGTAATGGCCTAATGGTCATTTTGATATATAAATAAAGGTCATGAGTTCAAAGGTCAAGGTCACAGATGTAAACAAGTACGGAAATGATTATTTATCTCAAAAACTATAGACTTTTTGTATAGGCATGTATATTTGAATATTTTAGGTATTATCCTAACGATCATTTTGATATATGAATGAAGGTCATGGTTTCAAAGGTCAAGGTCACAGATGTGAATGAATACCTGAATGGTTAATTATCTTGAAAACTGTTAACTTTTTATATATGCATGCATATTAGAATATTGTAGGTATTAGCCTAACAACCATTTTGATATATTTATGAAGGTCATGGGTTCAAAGGTCAAGGTCACAGATGCGAATTGATACCTAAATGGTTAATTATCTTGAAAACTATTAACTTTTTGTATAGGCATGTATATTAGAATATTGTTGGTACTGGGACAGTGGTCATTTTGATATCTGAATGAAGGGCATGGGTTCAAATGTCAAGATCACAGATACAAACAAGTACTGAGATGATTATTTATCTCAAAAACTATAAACTTTTTGTATAGGGATGTATATTAGAATATTGGCCTAATTATCATTTTGATATTTGAATGAAGCTCATGGGTTCAAAGGTCACAGGTGAGCGTTAAGGCCCATGGGCCCCTTGTTGGGGATACAGAGAGACTGGCAGCAGTTTCAGAATCTGATTTTTCACTGTCAGTACGTTTGTGTGATTTTTGGTCAAATAGTTTTTGGATGACATGTCAGTATTTGTGCAAACGATTGCTGAAAATGCTATGAATATACGGGTTAACTAGCTTGGACTACAACTTTTCCGATTGGCAAAAACGAAAAATGAACTTGAGCAGAATATATCCGGATCTCGTGTTCGATCAAGATTGCGCCATCATGGGTGCATTTGATGATTTTTTACGGGACATTGGTGATAAAAACTCAGCAAAATGCAGGTTTTTGTGCGTCAGGGAAAACCCTGATATGTTTTTTTTCAATCTTTTGTTAAGATTTTATCTGAATTTGACGTCAAACACTTGCGAGACTGTTTACAACAAAACACAGAATTTGTCTTGTTTTGATTGCTAGATTTAAAAATTGTGACTTGTGTCCTCTTGTGATTCAAAGATTTAGAACTTAAGTATAAATCTTCTATGAAATTTTCATATACTGTACAAATCTTTGTATAAAACTGAGGATAACATATCCATATGCAGGGGATAGAATGTCCGTCTGGCTAGGGATAAGTTTTCCAAAATGTGGGGTGATTTGCCTGTGGGTTTGTGGTTTTGGGAAAAAGTTCACTGTTGTCATTATATATCCTGAAATTATTGGGGCAATTTGAACCAAGTTTGGTGCAGACGATTCTTACTCAAGATTATAACTTTGCACAAATCAATATTGACAACTTGATACCAGTGGATGATTTTATGCACAATTGCCAATCTAAGTTGTCTATATTATTAATTTCCTTTGGTTAGTGCTAGCTTCTTGTTGTAAATCTTACACTACTATGTTTTACAATTTTGCCAAAATAGTTGTATTGTTAATCTTGTTAAAACTGTGTCAACATGCAGTCTCAACAGAAAATCAAATCATAATATAACAAAGTTTGCATTTAAATTAATACCGGGAATTCAAGTGGTCAAAATTTAACTCTTTGACCAACAGTTCATCTTTCCATTAGATTCATAAATAGAAGGATTAACTGACTGATTTATTGGCAATGGCTTGTGTATGAAGAAGTGGTTTGTCTAAATTTGGTGTCAAATAATATTGTAAAGTTAATTTTATGTTTTCATGTGTCATCCATCTTTAGTAAGGATGTTTTATTAAAAACAAATTTATTTTATTTCAGGACTCTTTACACTGCTTGTTGAAGATTTTGGTAAGTTATTAATGATTAGGAAATCAATTTTATCATATATGTCTGAATTGGCCAATCTCTCTGTGCACACAGCATTGGCAGGTCTAGGGTACAAAGTACAAAGACCACATTAGAAACATCTGATCACCATTCCAGATCATTTGAATAATGATTTAAAATGATGTACCAGTATTTATTGAAAAAATCTATTTATGTAAATATTTCTATAATGAACATTGCAAAAGTTTGGGGTTTTCTCTAGGCACTCTTTTTTTTAATCATCCATGAACTGACCACATCGATATAAGTAAAAGAATCTTGACTGGGGCATAAAACATAATCACCCCTTCCAACTGTAATAAATCTATGTAGATTGTGAAGCAGTGAAAATTAATGTGCATTAATAAATGTACCATAGAGAAAAATGCATGGTAAGTGATTTGATTTTTATTGAACCATTACTTCTGGTAGATGTATGAAACTTGCATTGTCTAAGAATAAAATACATGTATATGTATGAGACCTAGTATTATTGTAAATAATTCTTGTTTTGTTCATCTGTACCAATCTCTTCCCTTACAAAGTAAAGGGGCATATATTATTTACCGGTTCTCCATTTCTTCCACCAACATATTGTCCACACCACCAATTTTCTGGAAAATCATTCAACAGATTTTAATTAAACTTCACAGGAACAATCTTTGGGTCAACTTGATGTGCCATGTTGAAAAACATGGATTTCCCAGTTGGATTTATTTCAGGGACACTTTTGAAATGACATCCCATTTCAGTTACCGGTATAACCTGTTAATTTTGTATTGTGCTATTACAGGTGTGAAAGGTGTACAGGTAGAAGAAATATATGATCTACAAAAAACAATAGATGGGTACGTAATAAGTAATCATTTGTAGATGTAGAATGATAATTTTACTTTTGACTTGCTCTGGCTATTTTTGTTTAAGTTATGATGCATGGTGGGTGCAGCTATGCAGGAGGTGCTCGCCCTTCTTAATCACCCAGACTCACTTCCCTGATGAAAGTTCACATGTTTAATTAATTCACCAGTTTTAAAGTTTTTATTTTGCTTTTGGGTTGTGATTTGGACATGGATCAGTATATTTGCTTTTACTTTGCTTTGGGATTGTGATATGGACATGGATTAGTATGTTTGTTTTTACTTTGCTTTGGGGTTGTGATTTGGACATGGATCAGTATATTTGCTTTTACTTTGCTTTGGGATTGTGATATGGACATGGATTAGTATGTTTGTTTTTACTTTGCTTTTGGGTTGTGATTTGGACATGGATCAGTATATTTGCTTTTACTTTGCTTTGGGATTGTGATATGGACATGGATTAGTATGTTTGTTTTTACTTTGCTTTTGGGTTGTGATTTGGACATGGATCAGTATATTTGCTTTTACTTTGCTTTGGGATTGTGATATGGACATGGATTAGTATGTTTGTTTTAACTTTGCTTTGGGGTTGAGATTTGGACATGGATTGGTATGTTAGTTTTTGATAAGGATTAGTTTCTCATTTGTTTTATTAACCAGTGCAAACACTCTACCAACTGAACTCTACCAACGGTAGCTCAGTTGGTAGAGTGCTTGCTCTGTTTATTCAGACCCAAGACTTAGAAGTGGGTAGTGACTGTTCTTCCACTAAGCACTCTGCATTAGGAATTGAACGAAGACAATAGTACCGGTAGGCTTGGCATGATAAAGAACCCTGCTGTATAATGCCATCAGCACAACACACAGGCAAAATTTCTGCACCTTCGTCTATAGCTGGCAATGTCTCAATATAAGTGAAATATTCTTTACTGGGACCTTAAACACCATTACTCAACTCTCAACTCATTTGTTTTATTTCTATTCTTTTGGTTTGTGCGCTTATTATAAGTTACATGTTGAGTTGAGTGGTAAAAGATAAATAAATATTCATTTCATTCTATGTGTGTTCTGTCAGTCTTGAATTTTATACTAAGATATTGTTGTTTAAACATTTTAATTCTTCTTTTGAACAGACCTGTATATGGATTTATATGTTTTATATTGTTTAAACATTTTGATACTTCTTTTCAACAGGCCTGTATATGGATTTATATTTCTGTTTCGATGGATTGAAGAAAGGAGAAGTAGAAGGAAGACAACAACAGAAGAAGAATCATTTGTACAGGATGAAAATATTGTCAACAATTTATTTTTTGCACAACAGGTACTTTTGTCTTAACTTACTGCATATATGATATAAGCTGGCCCATGACTAAAAGGACCCTTATGACATTTACACTATAGTATAATATTGATTGATTGAACGAAGTTTTACATCCCAGTCGAAAAATATTTTACTAATATCAAGATATCACCAGCTATAGATTGATTGATTGGAATTTTACCTCTCAGTCAATAAAATTTCACTTATAGTAGAAGAAAATGATGTCAAATATTTATTTTGTTTTGGTGGTAATTCTATTGTTGGTTGAGTACTCAAAATAAAAATGAACTACTTTGTGCAATATTTGTAAGATGACTATTGTAATTTCTGGAATGTATAATATATCTATAATGTATATTTACAGATAATTCCCAACTCCTGTGCATCCCATGCCTTACTGAGTGTATTACTAAACAACGACAGAGTTAAACTTGGTGATGTGTTATCCAAATTAAAGGACTTCTCTAAAGGAATGAGTCCAGAGGTTAGTATGTAATCTGAGCCAGAGAGTCAATACAAATTTAAGCCAATTTGTATGTGTGTGTGTTTGTGTGTGCTTGTGTGTTTTTTTTTAATTGAATGAGTTTGACCATGTTTATTCTTTAAGTTGTTCTTATACTCTGTATGGCAGAAACTACCATATGCTGTCATTGAATTTTAAACAAAAATAATTAGATGTGTGGGGCTTAATACAGCATTATAAGTTATTTAACTTAAAATACGTTTTATAAATTATTCACACCCCAATACCTCATATAAACTTTATGACAAACGTGATGACTTCAATTTTTCTATTGTCAACTTTCCTTTTTTATGCAGCAATATACCTGCTTCTCCTGCTTATGGTGTATTTGTTTCCCAATTAATACGCTATGGTAGAGCTTGTTCCCACTACAGGGACTTTGTACAACGAAGTAGGCTGCTTGCAAATAAATTGTTGACTCGGGGATATTGCAAGCCTAGGCTTATCAAGGCCCTCAAAAAGTTTTATGGCCGTCATCACAGTATTGTTGATAAGTTTGATGTCTGTGTCCAGGATTGCCTTGGATATATTTGATGTCTCATAGTTCCATGTTCCTTTCACACAATTTTGATTACACACGTGGCGGGTGTAGCTAGCTAAACAGGAGGTGCTTACCCTTCCGGAGCACCCGGCCTCACTTCCCTGGTGGAAGTTCACATGTCTAACCTAACTTGTCGATTCCAAAGTTTTTACTTTGCTTCTGGATTGTGATTCGGATTAGTATGTTTGTTTTTGATACATATGTATGTTTACATATGCATTAGTATTGGCATAGGAAACACCCCACCCACACTAGAGAGAGAGAGAGAGCGAGAGAGAGAGAGAGAGAGAGAGAGAGAGAGAGAGAGAGAGAGAGAGATTATTGGCATAGTAAACACACACATACACACACATACTCAGAGAGAGAGAGAGAGTTATTATGATGTGTATTTTTTATTATTTTTTGTTTAGGATAAAGGAAATGCAATAGGAAACATGCCAGAACTAGCCAGTGCCCATAACAGTCATGCCAGGTAAGACTACTTGTAAATTACACTCATATCCACCAATAACTGTGTCAGTTTTGGTTGAACTAATGCAACTTAGTAATAGAGTGCTTGTGAGTTAAAATGAAAACACCATGCAAAACACCAAAAATTATAATTTACAGTATGATAATTATTTTCATGATTTTAATCTGGTTAGCTAGGTTCCTACAATTTTAAAATTATTGGTAACCAGATTTCCACAATTTGTGAAAATATAGTCCATGTTTAAACATTTTTCAAAATATTTTGAAAGAATTTCTCAGAAACTAGTAGCCAATGGTAAATTTTGGGTTCCAGAAATAGAAACATGGTAAGATTTAAACTTTTTCTCAGTTTTTTGCTGAAATTTAACTGCCATATTTAATTTATATCGATAAGCTTGCTTTATGCAGTCATATTTTTAAGCCATATCCCAAAAACAAATACAAATGCTTGTACATTTTTTATCTTTTCTGAAATGTAGTTACTGCCAATAAATACTGAATATTAGTTATTTGTTCACAAAATTTTGTATACATGTACATGTATTTGTAACAGAAGTATACAGTGTGTGTACATAAATTTTATGTTTATTTGTAGACCAGAGCCTCGACATTTACCAGAGAAACAGCAGGGTATATCAGCTGTCAGAACAATGGAAACATTCCATTTTGTTAGTTATGTACCAATTAATGGTCATCTGTTTGAACTGGACGGACTTAAACCCTATCCAATAGATCATGGTAATGGGAAAATGTTAATACATGTACACACTCCACTAGGTTTTCACAAATTGAAAAAATATTACGGTAATATTGAAATTTCCTATTTGTGAAAATATAGCTCTTTTACCATTTTTTTTTCAAATTTAAAATATGTAAATGTTTGAAAGAAATTTTTAGAAATAAGTAGTGATTTTGGATACCAGGAATATAAACATACCACCACATACTCTCTCTCTCTCTGAAAAAAAAATGCCTACATCTTACAAATTGGAAGACAAATTTATGAACTTGTTTTCAACTTAATGTTTTATGAGTCTGTAAGCTGTACTCTCATTTACTATCAGTAAAATTTATCTACAACCTGATACATGTATGTTTGAATTTAATAGATTAGTCATTATTCCAGCCTTCACTTATGTAGTTTGATATTGCCAGTCTCTTGAATACAATACTTTACTTAGATGTTGAGTAGATTTACATGTGTTTTAAGAAACATATTCATGTATTGTGAAAACATTAATGTCTGTGGTGTCTGTTGTTTTTGTGGATACCCTGACCCATAAATTTACAGGTCAACCAAATGGTATATACAAATGTCTTACAAACATCCCCTTTAATAGAAAACCCCAAACCAAGAATTTACCATCCCACAAAATGGTATTTTATCTAAAAACCACGAAAATTGGACACCACAAAAATGTATGATTTTATAGTAAACAAAAAAGATATATCTCTGTGACAAAAAAATCAATTATAGATTTTACGAAGATTTCATTTTTTAATGAGTGTGTATACATATATTTATTTTGTCAGGGCCCTGGGAAAAAGATGAATATTGGACAGAGAAGTTCAGGCGGGTAATAACAGAAAGATTGGGAATGGCTACTGGAGGGTATTGACTTTATACTTATGTTTTATTTACTTATCCTCGTTTTAAGTCACAACATTGACTGTTTACATGCCTATTATTTTAACAACTTTTGAAGATATTTATGTTGTCATCATTATTATTAACATGTGATATCCAAATTTGTTGTCTCGAAACATCCCTAGTAAATGACTTAATGAAAATATTAAAACTTTTTAAAATCTATCAGTTTAAAAATTGGAAGAAAATAGATGTGTACCACCATTTTATTCATTCATTCATTCTTACACTTAATGCATTGCCTTCTGTTTGATTTCAGTGAACCTTACCATGATATTAGGTTTAATTTAATGGCAGTCGTCCCCGACAAAAGACAGTTGTATGAACATAAACTAGCGACTCTGAAGACAAATAGACAGATAGTTTTAGAAGCATTACAACAGGTATGTATGTATTATAACCTAGTTAAAAAGTCATAATCTAAAGTACAAATAAGATGAAAAAATAACCTTTCAAATAAAAATGCTGAACACTGATTTAATAATGGTTTAAAACTGGTCAAAATCAATTAAAATAATTATTCTCATTTTATCTTTGTTTAGATTCATTTCCTGAAATTTTATCAGCAAAAAATTAAAAATTATTATTATTAATTTACTTATTTCATTGATTTTGTTAATTTTTTTCTCTATTTTAATTACTGGTCTCTAAAATACCTTTTTATATGCTCAGATGTTTAAAACTGTCCTCTTTTTTTTTTATTCTTAATACAGAAGTCCCTTTATATAAAAACTTGAAAGGTTTTTGGTCCCAACATAGAAGCACTTGAAAGGTTTTTGGTCCCATCATGGAGAAACTTGATCACTTTTTGGTCCCAATATGGAAAAATCTAGCAAGCTTTTTGGTCCCAACTATGAACATGGAAAAATTTGAAAGCTTTTTGGTCCAAATTGCTTTTTATTTTAATGGTTTTTAATTTACAGATAAAATAAAAGTTGAAATCAAAGCCTTCCCCATTTGTACATATTTTAGTGTACCGTAATTCATAACCTTGGTATTTTAGATGCATTCAAATCTGTTTTCTGCATTAAGATTGGATTGTTGTAAATGCCCTTTTTGCTGACGAAATGTCATGTTTTGAGTGTAATTTGTAACCTTGGTATTGTAGGTGTCTGATAACCATGACTTGGTGAGGCTTCAGTTGATTTTAAGTCACCTTTATGTATATGGGAATACTAACCCTATATAAAAATCAGTTAGTCATCACAATATCATATGAATCAAAATAACTAAAATTTCATTTATCATGCTCATCTTTCATCTGTATTTTTTAAAAAAATTGTTCGTTTCTTAATAAACACTTGATATTTGTCACCATTAAAAATTCAATAAGTTTCTTTTTGGTATTAAAATTATACAATTTTTAGCTCACCTGAGCTGAAAGCTCAGATGAGCTATTGCTATCCATCTTCGTCCGTCGTGCGTCGTGCGTCGTCCGTCGTCCGTCGTCCGTCGTGCGTAAACTTTTTACATTTTAATCTTCTCCTCCAAAACCACTGGGCCAAATTTAATGAAACTTGGTAACCATCATGCCTGGGTGAAGCCCTCTCAGATTTGCACAAATGAAGGAGTTATGTCCCCTTGGGGCCCCATAAGGGGGGAAATAGTGAAAAACTTTAAAAATCTTCTCCTCTGAATCTACAAGACATATACCTTATTTATTTCATATATAACATCCTTAGGTCATCTAGTTTCAGATTTGCACAAATGGTAGCCATGGGGCTCAAAATGGGGAAATGGTAAGGTGCTGAGTGGGGAAATTGCTAAAAATTATGTATTTGTCAATATATCTTGAAAACTATTAACTTTTTGTATAGGCATGTATATTAGAATATTTTAGGTATTATCCTAACGATCATTTTGATATATGAATGAAGGTCATAGGTTCAAAGGTCAAGGTCACAGATGTGAATGAATACCTGAATGGTTATTTATCTTGAAAACTGTTAACTTTTGGATATGCATGTATATTAGAATATTTTAGGTATTATCCTAACGATCATTTTGATATATGAATGAAGGTCATAGGTTCAAAGGTCAAGGTCACAGATGTGAATAAATACCTGAATGGTTATTTATCTTGAAAACTGTTAACTTTTTGGATATGCATGTATATTAGAATATTTTAGGTATTATCCTAACGATCATTTTGATATATGAATGAAGGTCATAGGTTCAAAGGTCAAGGTCACAGATGTGAATGAATACCTGAATGGTTATTTATCTTGAAAACTGTTAACTTTTTGGATATGCATGTATATTAGAATATTGTAGGTATTAGCCTAACAACCATTTTGATATATGAATGAAGGTTATGGGTTCAAAGGTCAAGGTCACAGATGTGAACAAGATCTGAAATGATTATTTATCTCAAAAACTATGAACTTTTTGTATAGGCATGTATATTAGACTATTTAGGTATTATCCTAATGATCATTTTGATATATGAATGAAGCTCATGGGTTTAAAGGTCAAGGTCACAGATGCGAATGAATACCTAAATGGTTAATTATCTTAAAAACTATTAACTTTTTGTATAGGCATGTATATTAGAATATTGTTAGTACGGGCACAGTGGTCATTTTGATAGATGAATGAAGAGCATGGGTTCAAATGTCAAGATCACAGATACAAACAAGTACTGAGATGATTATTTATCTCAAAAACTATAAACTTTTTGTATAGGGATGTATATTAGAATATTGGCCGAATTATCATTTTGATATTTGAATGAAGCTCATGGGTTCAAAGGTCACAGGTGAGCGTTAAGGCCCATGGGCCTCTTGTTTAATTTTGCATTTCAATACAGTTGAACCTGCCTTAAAGGCTACCTCTACATAAGGGCCACCTGCTTCTTCTAAAGGCCAGTATGTTATTTGAACCTGAATATAGGGGTCAACTGCCCATAAAGGCCACTTTTACTGGCTCCCTTGGTGACCTTTATAGACAGGTTTGACTGTGTATTTGATATTCATTTATCATGCACATCTTTCATCTGTATCACTAAAAAAAACTTGATTGTGTCTCAGTAAAAACTTTTGATATTTGTCACCATTAAAATTTAAATGTTTTCTTTTTATTAATATAAAATTATATAATAATACATGTATATATAATTATATAATTTTTAAATTTTGCATTTTAATATTTTGCTGTTTACATTGATTTTTAAAATCACTTTTTATGTAATAATAAAAAAGTAATAATACAAAATATGTCGAAAAAATAACACAAAATATGTCACTTTTTAATCGCCATCATGACACATTATTCATTCATGTATAGAAATGAGTACCGTCGCGAGAAAAGGTACAAAATAACATCGAACGCAAAACTGTGTAAATGACGTTTGAAATGACGTGTCAGATTCTACCGAGTGATTACTGAGCTCTGACTGTGTGCAGGTGATTGTTTCCATAGTACACATATTAAATTTTTTGCGTCGAGTTTGATTGAAAGCTAGATAGACTTCAGTATTCCAGATTATTTATTTATTTATTTATTTATTTATTTATATTTTTTGGTTTGACCAAAAATTTGCAACTTTGACGTTCAGGTTTTACCCAGTCTTCCACAACCGGTACACCGTCTTCACTTAAAGATCTGCGACAATAAAAAAGCAGGTCATAATTTATAATATAATAAAAATAAATAATTATGTCTAAAGAATTCTCTCGATTTACATTTTTCAAATATTGACTTTTGATAATATTTTTCTTGGTTTCAATTAAAGGATCCTGAAAATAGCATCCAAAGCAACCCTTAATATCTCATTGGTTTTCTCAGTTACAGTGATAAAAATAACATTTTCACATTATGAAAAGCTATCCATTGATATATCAACGACTAACAGACGTCAAAATTGTTAAAAAAAATATCACTTATTAAATTTGCATCACTTCTTGTAAAAAAATTTCCGATTTTTAGTGTTACGTACGGCGATAGATAAAATGTCTTCTACTACGTCCGTAACAAATGTATATAAATAAACCAGAATAAGGGTCAAATACTAGATCGATGATTCTGAGAGGATGGGTTTTTTTACGTAATAAATTATACCATCAAAACAATGCATTTGATAATCTGTCGCAATGATACTTTGAAGATTCGAGTGATCGAAACTATCACCAATAAATTATTACCTCTTATAAAACCCGGGAATGTTGTTTTAGTTTTGTTTTGATCCATCAGACATTATTTAGAGCTGAAAATGACTGTTGATGGCATTCCTTAATTTATGGATGCCCTATCGACTCGGGCGCATTTCTTTAAAAAAAAAAAAAAAAAAAAAATCTGCTTTTTAGGTATTTTCCTTGTCAGAGATAATTAACTATTCGTTATAAATAATTATAACTAATATTCATGGGATAGATTTTCAAAATATTATTGTGTCTGGCCCACACGTCACAAGTTATTGAAACTATTAATCTCTGAACTTCTAATTAGACAACTTTGTCGCTACCCCCAGTTATCATGGAAAAGAAGATTACCATAACATGTTTATTTTCTGAAAAATTGCTGTAGCAATTTTGGTTTTGCTTTGCAAATAATAATGATAAATTATTATTATTCAGCACTAGTATCATGAGCATTACGTACTATGAGGAAACCGAGGTTATTGTCTCGGTAAAAATATTACCGGCGACATTTATTGAAGTCTGCTAAACGGTCTGGTGGGGTAGCAGTGAACGGACACTATAAACGGCTAATTCTGGCTAGAAACAAGCAGCTCAACCGCACACGTTTATGTATTTTGGCTACTACACACATTAATAGGGCACGGTATCATTGCAAGTGGCTAAAATTTTCCGATGCAAAGTAAAACACCTAGATAAGTTTTTTATTCATTGCCGCGTGCGCTAAATTAATACTAAATTTGTTTTAACTATGAACACTCGAAATCATCCTGGAATATGTCAGATCGTAGCACTCGTAGTGTGAAAGCGCCTATGTCTTGCATTTTCAGTCTATTGGTTCTTGAGGTACACGCCCTTCAGCAAAAATAACGTGATTACAAATTGTTATAAGTTAAGAAACCCGAAATAGCTTCTCACTTTGCAGTATATTTCATTTCGGTACATTCTTATAAGAAGTTGAGTCCAATTCGAAACTTTTTTGTATGTTTGGCGAGGACAAAGCATTTAGTTCCTATGTGCAAGGCTACACAGTCTACGATCACTATTTTAACATTCAGTAAATCGGTTCTAGTAACTGAAAACATACATGTATTTGGGGGCTAGGTGGCCAAGTAGGCTCAATTGTGTGGTTACGGATCACAACACCTTGGTTCAAATCCCACTCGGGACACATGTGAGAATGTTTGTCAGTTTGCTTGTCGAGGTTTTTTATTTCAAGACTATCCAGTTTCCTCCACCATCCTTGAACTGACCACCTCCATATAAATGTAAGAATTTCAACTGGGTAGTAAAACACACTTGACAACAATAATGCATCCAAAAACAGGACACAACAGACAACACAACACATACGGAGACTGGTATAAACTGTACACAGGGACTGGTATAAACTGTACACAGGGACTGGTATAAACTGTACACGGGAACTGGTATAAACTGTACACGGTAACTGGCATAAACTGTACACGGGGACTGGTATAAACTGTACTTGGTAACTGGCATAAACTGTACACGGTGACTCGGTAAAAAAAATTCCCAATGAGGACATGTATAAACTATACACGGGAATGGGTATAAACTGTACACAGAGGTTGGTAAAAACTAAACACGGGGACTGGTATAAACTGTACACAGGGACTGGTATATGTAAACTGCACACATATACACAGGACGTCAGGGACTGGTATGAGTTTGAGTTGGTAATACTCGATATGATATAGATGTAAGTGTTGATTGTCTCGATCCAGACTTCGAGAATGTGTAGTTATAGCTCGTCAAGTTTGACCCTGCCGCTTGACCTTTAATTTAAATATTTATTAGGAATGATCGATTATGTAGCACGGGGTATAATTGATTAAAAATAAGACGTTTGCTTTTGAACTCTTTTTTTTAAAGTGCGGAAATATACTTAGGTTTTTTTTTAATTCACGGTATATATAATAAAATAAATTGATAAAAATATATAAAAATACGTGTATCATTAACGTTTAAATAAGAAACAAAACGATTCATGGGTTTATCTTTTGCAACCACGTTCAAAAACAACATCCAGGGTGGCCGAGCCTGTAAGTGTGTTGTCTACATAATTGTTAAGCTGGCTACTGGGCCAGTGGTTCAAATCTTGCTAAATCTGATTTTTTTTTCTTATCAATTTTTTGTTTAATTTACTTGATTTTGTTGCGTCTCTTTCACGCGTGAAAAATCCGTGCATCATTCTCTCTTTTTCAGTTTAGTATAAAATTCTAATGATTAGAAACATGTCCGACAGAATACGCAATTAAATATCTAAATGGCCGAATGATGCTAGAAACATCATTTGTAATACTGCTAGTTCTTTTGAAAGAGAAGTGCATATACATCTTAAAAAAATATTATAAAAATATATATTCAATTAATTAAAACTCAAAATAAATGCACAATTTTCCATTTATAAAATACAAAGTGCATAAAAAGTGAACAGTACAAGTACTGTAAAAATACGGCGCTAGCGTGTGCTCCGAACCCTGAATTGAATTGAATTAAAAACTGATAAATTAAAGGTCAAGCGGCAGGGTCAAACTTGACAAGCATTTTTAGCTCACCTGACCGAAGGTCATGTGAGCTTATGGCATAGCGCAGCGTGTGTATGTGCGTGTGTGCGTGTGTGCGTGTGTGCGTCGTTAACACCTATTTTCGACTTCTCCTCTGAAACTACTGGACAGTTTTTAATGAAACTTTGTCAGAAGTATATATGGGCTGGTGCAATTCAGATTTGTTCGTGGCGTTGCTATGGCTACCATAACTAGGTCAAGGTGACCTAGGGGTGCAAAAATCTTAAAAAATCTTCTTCTCCGAAAGTACTGATTGGAGAAAAAATCTGATGTGATATTTGGCTTCTCTAGGGTCTTAAGCCTATAGTTTGTTCATTTTGTGAAATTCGGATAAAAAATAGGTTACGCGTTTTTGCGTTTAATTTTGAAAAAATCGTAAAATAGCTTCAAATTGTTATAACTTGACTATTTGACCAGATAATGACATGGGGTTTTCAGTTTTGACATCTTCTTGTTAATATCTTCAAAATGAGGTCAAGGTCAATTGTGAAGGTCGTGACCTAATTTTTTGTACCTCTGATTATAATTATTATCTCGGAAACTATAAACTTTTTGTATAGGCATGTATATTAGAATGTTGTAGGTATCGATACAACGATCATTTTGATGTATAGAAAAAGGTCATGGGTTCAAAGGTCAAGGTCACAGATGCGAAACAATACCGAAATGGTTAATTATCTCGAAAACTATAAACATTTTGTATAGGCATGTATATTAGAATGTTGTAGGTATTGATACAACGATCATTTTGGTGTATAGAAAAAGGTCATAGGTTCAAAGGTCAAGGTCACAGATGTGAAACAATACTGAAATGGTTAATTATCTCGAAAAGTATAAACTTTTTGTATAGGCTTGTATATTAGAATGTTGTAGGTATTGATACAACGATCATTTTGATGTATAGAAAAAGGTCATAGGTTCAAAGGTCAAGGTCACAGATGTGAAACAATACTGAAATGGTTAATTATCTCGAAAACTATAAACTTTTTGTATAGGCATGTATATTAGAACGTTGTAGGTATTGATACAACGATCATTTTGATGTATAGAAAAAGGTCATAGGTTCAAAGGTCAAGGTCACAGATGTGAAACAATACTGAAATGGTTAATTATCTCGAAAACTATAAACTTTTTGTATAGGCATGTATATTAGAATGTTGTAGGTATTAATACAACGATCATTTTGATGTATAGAAAAAGGTCATGGGTTCAAAGGTAAAGGTCACAGATGTGAAACAATACTGAAATGGTTAATTATCTCGAAAACTATAAACTTTTTGTATAGGCATGTATATTAGAATGTTGTAGGTATTGATACAACGATCATTTTGATGTATAGAAAAAGGTCATGGGTTCAAAGGTCAAGGTCACAGATGTGAAACAATACTGAAATGGTTAATTATCTCGAAAACTATGAACTTTTTGTATAGGCATGTATATTAGAATGTTGTAGGTATTGATACAACTATCATTTTGATGTATAGAAAAAGGTCATGGGTTCAAAGGTCAAGGTCACAGATGCGAAACAATACCAAAATGGTTAATTATCTCGAAAACTATAAATATTTTGTATAGGCATATATATTAGAATGTTGTAGGTATCGATACAACGATCATTTTGATGTATAGAAAAAGGTCTTGGGTTCAAAGGTCAAGGTCACAGATTCGAAACAATACCGAAATGGTTAATTATCTCGAAAACTATAAACATTTTGTATAGGCATATATATTAGAATGTTGTAGGTATCGATACAACGATCATTTTGATGTATAGAAAAAGGTCATGGGTTCAAAGGCCAAGGTCACAGATGCGAAACAATACCGAAATGGTTAATTATCTCGAAAACTATAAACATTTTGTATAGGCATGTATATTAGAATGTTGTAGGTATTGATACAACGATCATTTTGGTGTATAGAAAAAGGTTATGGGTTCAAAGGTCAAGGTCACATATGCGAAACAATAAGGAAATGTTTAATTATCTCAAAAACTATAAACTTTTTGTATAGGCATGTATATTAGAATGTTGTAGGTATCGATACAACGATCATGTTGATGTATAGAAAAAGGACATGAATTCAAAGGTCAAGGTCACAGATGTGAAACAATACCAAAATGGTTAATTATTTCGAAAACTATAAACTTTTTGTATAGGCATGTATATTAGAATGTTGTAGGTATTGATACAACGATCATTTTTATGTATAGAAAAAGGTCATGGGTTCAAAGGTCAAGGTCACAGATGCAAAACAATACCAAAAGGGTTAATTATCTTTTTGTATAGGCATGTATATTAGAATGTTGTAGGTATTGATACAATGGTTATCATGATGTAAAGAAAAAAGTCATTGGGGTTTAGTTTTTATGTGTTCTTTAAATCTATCAGCTAGCCATTAGTTATCAGGTGAGCGTATCAGGCCCATGGGCCTCTTGTTTTAATACCATTTGAACTACTCCATATTTGGTTGAAAAAGACACCAGCTGTGGGCATTTTTCCGTTTTTGTTGCCATGATAACAAAATTTGATGTTATTTAGACGAAATAGTATGAGTCCTCTAATTATTATATTGTTTACCATAGATTTGTATTGTTGAAAGTTTTGGAGTCAAAGTTATGTTCTCAACAACAAAAAATGAATAAAAAAATAAAAGCCTGTTTCTTTAATGAATCACTGAAAACCTTTTATTTTCAGAGTTCCTATTTTTTGTGAAAACATGCAAATTTTACAATTGTTATTACATGTATTATTATTATTATTATGCAGCATCTTTCATATTATTTTTATAACCTGCAAATCATGTTCTTTTAGCGCACTAGTCTCAAGATATAAGAAATTTATTCTAAGAAAACCCTCAAAATTCAGCGAGTTTTCACATGTTATAATCGTAAATGTGGTGTTTATGTTGCCATGGAAACATTTATATATGGATGAAACGTACCTAAAGGGAAGTATAGTATATTGGTATACCAAATATATAAATATGGATTGGTTTACTGCAAATACATGTATCTTAAAATGTGCATTGAAAATAGGGTACAATTTTCGCGGTTTTTCTAATTTTCTCTGCCAATTAATTTGCTAAACGCCAGTCTGGAAAAGCGAGGATACAAGTAACATTATTGTGTTCAGTTGTATAAAATGTGAATAGTTATATATTCCTTTTTATATTTATGTGTAAAGAAAGTCATTAAGTCTTTAATATCATTAAAAACGTAAGATTTTGATTTTCGCGAATTTAATGATACTAATATCTCAAAATCGATAAAAAATGTTATTTTGTACCTTTTCTCGCGACGGTACTCAAATGTACCTTTGTCTGTTATTCTGAAATTGTTACTACAATGTACATGTATATAATGTAGAAATAAATTCAACCTGTTATTTCTGTATAAATATCACACATTTTATTTTGGGGCAGATTTTTAAGTCGACTGGCTAAAAGTGTGTGTGTGTGTGTGTGTGTGTGTGTGTGTGTGTGTGTGTGTGTGAAATTTCAGTTCCATTAAGGATCTATAAGGAAGCCTTAAAGATCCTTAAAGATGTCCTTAAAGAGGTATTAAAGATAACTTAAAAATCCTTGAAGATGGTAGTGCTTTAAGGGGGCTTTAACGATCTTTAAGGATTCCTTAAAGAGTCTTAAAAGAGGGAGTTAGTCTTGTGTGTGTGCTTATCAATTTGAATCTTCTCTTCTGAAACTACTGTGCAAATTGGAACCGTTTTCTGGTCATTACCCAGTTTTATTTGTTTTCAGATGTTTCAACCTTGCCATTAATTTTATACTGTACCTTGTTTTGTAACAATAAAATCCTGATACCATTAGTTATAAATAACAGGTACACACATAAGGTCTGTTCATATAAATAAGATGCCAGATCTTTACTTTCGTAGCCTCCATTTGTAGTCTGATGATTGTTGAGTTTTTTCCTGTTTATAAGTAAGACTACTGAATCCAGTTGGATCAAATAACAGACTCTTAACAAGTGATAAGTGCAACTGGGGTGTTGGTTCACTTTATCATTTGTTGTCATTAATTTATATTATTTGTTCTTATCTTATCTATATTAGACACCTTTAAATAGGCCCTAGGCCTCTCTGGCGCATTTTAATAATTGTCAGCCAGATCACACTAGCCTACACCGATGTGACCATTGTTTTGTAACAATAAAATCTACCTGTCATTAGTTATGTTTAGCAGGTCTGTTCGTGTTTACAAATAAGAAGTGCTTTAGAGGGATGGTAATGCATATAATTTGTACACAATTCATAATACTAAGGATGTTATTAGGGATTCTGGGGCTAAAAGGGCTTCAACGCTTAATTCTAATATAGGTGAGGTTTGCTCAAACAGGCTTATATGGAAATGTTTTGTCGTAAATTCTGCATGCTGGTAATTATTTGTGGATAGGTACAAGCCAAATCGTATAAGTATTTTAAAATTAAATTTCTAATTATTTGTTTTCATTTTTAAAAGCTGCTGGACTCGAAGGTATTTTTAGATATTTCTATGTTGTCCTCCTATATTTTGTGGGTATTAGTATAATTAGTATAATTTTGTTTGTGGCTGTTATTCTATAAGCTGGCACACTATTGTTATTACCGTATATTCAGTATTGGGTGTTGTTATTTTTACTCCACTCTTCAGCTGCCATGCACTAATTATGTTTATTTTACATTGCCTACTCTTTAGTCTTTCATCAGACATATTTTATTTTATAGATTTTTATTTTGATTTGTAATTCTGTGTGATTTTCTGTTTTTAAATTACTTTATCAGTCCAGTCTCTTTTCAAATATTTTTCACTGTTAGATAACTTTGGTAGGTAAT
The DNA here is from genome assembly GCA_021292105.1 of Anadara kagoshimensis. Taxonomy (NCBI): domain Eukaryota; kingdom Metazoa; phylum Mollusca; class Bivalvia; order Arcoida; family Arcidae; genus Anadara; species Anadara kagoshimensis. The sequence continues at coordinate 13,001,188 of CM037862.1, forward strand.
GGTTAGAAGACTTGTGTACTATTCCTGTGTAACAGACAAACCAATCATTTTATTCAATGGGGTTTGCTGCAGTATCAGGTGATGCCCTCTCATGTTTATGTGAAAATATTATTTCCATTGGATATGGAAAAAGAGACTTTATTCTGGAAATCTGTGACGTAAATGTTTTCCAAAATGTTCCACACAAATGTTAAGGGGTATTGATCACATGGTACATCGGCGACCCCCATTGTTTTGTCATCCTTTTCTTTTGACAATGAAGTCCGTGTGCATTATCATAATTTCATGTTTTTCATATTCAGTATAAATTATATTTTATTTTCACACAAACACTAAGTTTCCACACATTTTAAAAATGATTAGTTGCCAAATTTCTGAAATTTATGTAAATACAGTCCTGTTTAAAGTAATTATGTTGCAAATGTTACTTTTCTAAAGGATTTCTTGGAAATTTGTTACTTTTCAAAAGGATTTCTCTGAAATTAGTCCCCAAAGACAATTTTGTCTGCCAGGAATGGAAACTTAGCAAAACAATATTGAGTATCACATGGTTATCTGGAGAAATTGATTTACAAAATAAATTTTACAATTATGTAATGTCAGCATTTCTCTGTTGAGATTTGCATTATTTGTTTAAAATTTCAGTATATTAATTTGACTCTTTAACCTCTGATTAATAATAAATAAAGAAATTGCTAGTGATTGACATTTTTCAAAGACTTTCATTAATGTTAGACCTGATAAATTTCATCTTGACCTGTGATCTTTTACTAACAGCTACTGATGCAGACATCGTGTGTCACAATTATCCTTTTTTTGAACCAGGAGTAGGTAGTCTTTTCAGTTTTCTTTGCTTTTCTTTAAATTATTGATAACCTAAGAAATTTCTTTTAACTTGGTGTTTCATGTCCAAAACTTTCAATTTTACAATTTCATTCTTTATACATGTAACTATTATATCTGTCTTTCAGCAAAAACATTTATTTGTATGATTCTTTGTGATTTATTTGCTAGTTTTGTATTACCGGTAAATGTAGCGTATTCATTACAACTTCATTAGGCTGTTATATGTTCAAGAATGCTTCTAGACTGGAGAGATTCTATGATACTGTATAAGTATGGAAACATTTCTTTTAGAAGTATGGTATATGTTTGTAATTGTACTTGAAATTTACCAATAACATAAGAAATGCACTAATTAAATTTAAATACATGTAGTTGTAGAAAAGGGAATTATATAAAAGACTTGAAATTATGTATTTCAATTATTTTTATAACAGTGTTTCATTATACTTATTTTTTTAAATTTTATTTGAATTTTTATTTTTATTATTATTTTATGTTTTTTCATAAATAAATATTTTGGTCAACTATGTATTTTGTAGATGGTGAAGGTTACCAATCCTGGGTTGACTTCAGCTGATAAAGAAAAATATATGGAAGCCATAAGACAAGACAGGATGCCAGAAATCAAGCAGCCGTCTGCTTCAGTTGCCATGGAAACAAGCAAAATATCAAATGAAAAGACTGAAAGTTGTTTAAATGTTTCTGATAAAACTGAGAGCGATACATGTAATGATAAAAATACAGATGTTGTGAAAATGGACACATCAGCTAATAACGAAATGAAAGTAGAAGCGAAAGATAGTAACACTGTTGAATCAAATGTAGGTCAAGGTCAGAGTGTTGTTAATTCAAATGTCCAATCTACAGACACTTCCCAAGATACTAGTGCTGATTGTGATGATAAAGACAATAAAGTGTCGGTGAGCGAGAGTCTGGGGGTAACAGGGACATTAGAGGGGAGTAGTTTACCCCCGACTTCAGTGGGTCTCACTGATATTACAAAGCCGTTAACAATAGAGACAAAGTTTGGTGGGTCTGGATCATCTGGTCCTAATAGCGAGAGTACAGACACTGCATCAGAAACTGGAAGTTGTTTTAGTTCACCTAGTAGTACATTTACTTCATGTCAAAATAGTCCCCAACTCTCATCAGGTAAGTCATACTTTGGGTAGAAGGGTAGTTGTCATTAAGTACTGATACTACATCAGAAATGAAGTTGTTTTATTTCCGTTAAAACAGGGTACAAATTTTAGCACAAATTACAGATATGAATTGATGTAAATATCATGGATCATCTTTTTTCTTTGGTTATATTTAATTTGATGATGGAATTATCTTAGCAATACCATATTATTGCGAAAAATACTAAAATTAATACACCACTATGTGTACATTTGTCCTTAACTCTTATAAGGAAAGACAGTTTAAACATATACAATGTAGGTAGTCTGCCAGTAATTATTTACAGATCACAGTTGGTCTTTAAAGATCAGATTTTGGGGGCCTCTGTGGCCAAGCGTACACATATAGAACACAGTGTTTCTCACTGCCTAGGTTCAAATCCCACTTGGGACCGATCCTAGTGTTAGAAAGTTTGTCAGTTCTTTTGCTGAAGGTTATTGGTTTTCTCTGGGCACTCTGGTTTCCTCCACCATTATTGAACTGATCGCCTAGATATGTGAAAAAACTTGACTAGGGCATATAACACCGTTTTAAAAAAAGATCAGATGAGCCGTATGTTTGATTGTCTTGTTGTGTGGTAAAGGAGTAGAAGTATTGCATTCGAGGAGCAGTTAATTGATAGAGTGTCTGACTCAACAATAGAGGTCAAGATTTAGATTAAAGATGGCTATAGTAAGAAATCAAATGCCAGGGAACTCTACATTCCATATTTTACCCCGACATAATTAAAATATAAGTACATGTACCTATATCAGTATTTCAAAACTGTGTACTGTATATTGGGAAATTTTTATTTTATTTTAGTGTCTATTTGCGACGGTATCAACATGCAAAAATTGGAATTTACCGGTAACTAATTTTTCATTTTATTATAATTCACTCAGGGGTTCAAAATTATATTTTACATGAAAGGTCCAGGACTTTTTGACTTAATTTTTGGAAGGTGCCACATTGAGATTGGAAGGTCCCATATCAACGTGTGTAATTATGCCGTATCAGAAAAAATAGCAATGCTTATTACTAACAAACACTCAAGTGATCAAGAAACTAAACAGTTGTCAGGCAGCTGCGCATAATATTTTCATTTCCGGAAATGATTGTCAACAAAAACTGACAAGTCACTAATATTTCTAAATAAACTGACTGATTAAAAGATTTTTTTGAACATAGAGAAGGAATATTTTGGAAACGGGTACCGACAAAAAAACGATAGGTCCATCAGACTTTTACAGTAAAAATTTCAAGGGTCCCAAATTAAAATGAGAAGGTCCTGGACCTTGGGAATTTTGAACCCCTGTCACTTACTGGTACATTTGCTCTGATCATCAGACATCATGAAAATGAAAGAATGCCAAGATATCAAATTGACAATTCTTGCCAAAATTAATGGATGTGAAAAATTCTTGACTTACAGTAATAAAATATTTACTTATTACTTTATAGATATATCCCCCAATAGTAAAGATAGGAGAGATTCTGATGTGAAGTCTAGTGAGGATGGTACAAACACCAGACAGAGACATAAACACAGATTTAGTCATCATCAGGCATTTACTCCAAAGGTAAGTCATGTCGGGTGTGAGAATCAGGAAAGCATATGTCATAATTCAGGTGCTAGTGTCAGCTGAGAATCAGGATAGTCTTTGTAATACAAGGTTAAAGTGTTTATGTCGGATGAAAATCAGGATTGACACAGCCTACATATAGGTGATACTCTAGGTGTGAGTATAATTGTACACTGAAAATATGGATTGCACAACCTATGTTCTATCACAGGTGTGAATATTTATGTCAGGCAAAAATTGACATTGAGATCATCTGTCATACCCCATGTGCAATCTTTAATGTCATTAATAAGTTTGACAGAAAAAAGCATCCTTTTTAAATAGAAATGTTACAAGTTACCTGTATAAAGGGACATCTTGATTTTATAAATATGTTATATATTTGTATAGATGTAGTAGATGTCATTGTTTACTTTACTATTGCAGGATTTACTTGCATTGCTTAAAAATGTAGAAAATGAGATAACACTGTGTGAAGCTAATCTGAAAGATGAGATAGAAAAGAGACGGAAATATCAGGTAAATATACATGTAGAAAATGAGATAACACTGTGTGAAGCTAATTTGAAAGATGAGATAGAAAAAGACAGAAATATCAGGAAGACAAACATACAGAGAATCATAAATACAATGGTTATACATGTAATTACATTTAACATTTTTTAAAGCAGATTTTTAATCCTGAAAGAATTTTAAAACATTTCCGCAATGTCACGCATACCAGTATGTGGAAGCGCGTGGCCTAGTGGTTAGGGCGTTGGACTCATGATTCGAAGGTCGTGGGTTCGATCCCTGGACCGGGCGATGTGTTGTGTACTTGAGCAAGACACTTAATTTCACGTTGTTCCAGTTCACTCAGCTGAAAAATAAATGAGTACCAGCAAAATGCTGGGGGTTAACCCTGCGATGGACCGGCGTCCCATTCAGGGGAGAGTCTTGTACTCTCAGTCGCTTAACGCCACCGAAACTGGGATAAGCTCCGGCCTGATGGGCCTAATGGCTCGGGACAGACTTTAACTTTTAACGCATACCAGTATATGCATAAGCAAAAAATAAAACAAGATAATTTCCTGATTTGCAGTTCTACCTTATTATATCCTTTTGTGCCAACATAATTTTAATCTCTCATTTCATTACCTTTTGTTATTTTAGATTGATGATTGTAGACGGACACACAACTATGATCAGTTTATATGTACAATATTATCTATGTTAGCAAAAGAAGGACATTTAGCTGACTTAGTAGAGCAACAACTCCAACAAAAGAAGAGATCTGGAAGTATAAGTTCATCCACCCCACAGCCAGACAAACGTAAACGACCACGCCCAAAAAGACGGAGATAGTGCTAGGAAAGTTCAGTGTGTTATTCGACTTGTGATCCAGGAAAATTCAGTGTGTTGTACTTGTGTTCCAGAAAAATTTAGTGTTATACTTGTTTAATTCACAATTTTGTAATCTTGGTGCAGAAATTTAAGTTGCTACTTGGCTAATTAGTATTATTTTTTCTGTTTATTGCAGAACCTAGTTTTAAATTTCTTTGTGGTGATATTTTGGCAGATTTGGAAATCATTTCAATTTTTTCTGAAAATGAATCATATTGGGTAAAAATGAGATTAAAAAAATATTTTTTTATTAAAAATAAAAGTGATATATTTGTCACTTTTAAGTGGTGTTTTCAAAATTTACCATACTTTGATATAAAGGAGGGGACAATCGTGTACATACAAATACAATGTAATGGGGTTCGCCGCTGTACCACGTGATACCTTCTAACATGTCTGCGAAACTCTTGTTTCCAAAGGACATAGAATCGTACAATATGACGTTTTCCCGTAAAAACGACGTTATTCCGGGAAGTTGTGACGTTGATATTTTCCAAAATGTTGCGCACAAACGTTAAGAGGTATTGACCACGTGGTACAGCGGTGAACCCCATTATTGTTAGGTAAAATTTCAAATACATGTATAGAATTGATTAATTAGGAAAAGAATTTTTTTCTGATTAATGAAGTATAAATCAGATTTTAGAATTTAACAAATCTAATGAATTGTTACACAGATAGCTAATAATAAAATGGTTGGGAGAATCCCTGAAAATTTTATTCTTACACTGTGTAAAAAATTGAGTTAATTGAAAATTTAACCAGATTTTTCAAAGGGGGTTCAACATAGGAATTATGTCTATTGTAAAAATTATCAGATAAATAATATTTTGTTGCTGTATCAAGATAATATCATGAGCTTTGTGACATACCTGTATTGTAAATTGTACATGTTAGCAAGAAATTATTAAATAATAGTGTTGTTTCTCTTTATTCATTGTTTCCATTTTGTAACTTCAGTTTGTACATGTAATTGTTTTTGGGGTGTGTTATTTTTAATTGAATAATCATATTTGTTGTCTTTATTTTGTAACTTTCATTGTAGATTTGATTTTCACTGAAACAAAAATGGCACAATTCCTACAGGGTCTCCATATCAATTATTTGTTTTAATTTAAATTTGTGTCAGATCATCCACATTTTTATGCATTCCATTTCACAAATCTTTGTTCATTTTTCATTCAAATGATTTTCATGATGGTAGGTTATCGTACATAAATCTGATTCGTTTTGATTGCTTGTAGTACTTGTGTTTTGGGAAGGTCTTGGATTGGTTACTTTCCAACATTGTCCTATGTATTACTATAGAAAATATGGAAAATCTTCAGTTAGGTTGAGCTGGGTCAGTTGAATTTACAAGAAAGTTTTGAATACCGAGTATTCAGATTTTTCCACTGTTTATATGGTGAAAGCTGAATTTTCTTAGTTTTTCCGTTTTGTGGAATTTTAATAATGTTGCTTCTAAATTTTCTTATTTTTTGTAGTTTTTTTTCCTATTTTCAGTATTGTGGGATTTTAATAATGTCTTCAATTTCTTGTTACTACTATTTATATATATTTATTGTTATACAATGCTGACACTGCCAATGTTTGAAGATGTAACACATAAAATCAGTTTATTGACTGACTGGTAATAAAATAAGCATATGAAATTTTTAGGAATTTGTTTTATTTTGTTTAATGGGGGTCGTCACTGTACCACCTGATCAACAATTGTTCTGGACGTTTCAGAACATGTTTACCATATGCCATTTTATGGGAGAGTATCAACTGATATGATTCTATGTACAGTAAAACCTCGATTCATTGCCACCATTTGTTCAGTCAAATTTTGGTGTTATAAAGGGGTTTGGCGATAAATTTGGGGAGGCGGATAAAAAAAAAAACATAAACAAAATGGATTTTTGACTTCAAAATAGTGTGGCGATAAGCAGGGTGTTAAAGTTATTGAGGGGCATTACAACGAGGTTTTACTGTACAATAGAAATAGTTGTCCTGCATCTAAGTTAGGGGGTTTCATGTAGTACAGCAGTGAATCCCATTATTGGGGAGGATTACACTTAGTATATCCCTCACAAACTCTACATTAAAAACAAAAGTCTAAGAGCCTTCAAAGGCTTGATTGTAAAATCATTGTGCATCTTCAAAGTAAGCTGGTCTCGATAAACAACCTTCACTATTTATTACTTTATGTCTAAATTCAAGTGAAACCCCAATTTATTAGGTTTACATTACGATTCCAAAATCGTTCATAGTAGACAATTTGAAAGTCTGTAGTCACACTTACTTTCATGCTATGATTAAAATATATTTTCTTATTTATGATTGTGTGAATTAAATATACCTGTCATTGAGTAAAACAAGATCATAGTGTGAGAGTTTGTCAGTTCAAGCTGAGTAGTTCATGCAGGGTACTCTAGTTTCCTACACCAATGCAAAACTGACATCCTTTATATTTCAGTTAAAAATACTTAACTGGGACATAAAACACTATTGCTTACTACATTCATTGCACAAAACTTCGATTTTATGCACTAAATTAAATGTTTACAGTATACAGACTTGTGATAAGTTACACATCAAGCTGCACTACAGCAGTTGAGTATCCTTAATGAGATCAACACATCTGATTTTGTGGCCATAGGAAAAAAACCTCTAAATTACTGCAATTATACAAAACAATTTAATGCATGAAATGAATATCTGCAGTGTAAACACAGTAAAACCTGCTCTAAAGACCACTTCTTGATACAAATCACACCAGTTTCTAAAGGCCACTTCTATATATGAACCACCTCTTTATAAAGAGGCCACTATTACAGGTTCTCTGAGGTGGACTTTAAAAGCAGGTTTGACTGTAATACAATCTGCAGGTCTTGTACAACATACAATGTAAATTTACAGAATGTCGTGTATCTGCAGAGAGCACTTTAATAACTTAAACAGTGTCCATTCTGTGTGGATTTTTCCTCCTCTCCATTCATTTTGATGACCCTTTGTAGTGAATGAATGTTTACTAAACAGCTGATGAATTGTCACTAAAGAGCTGTGTTTAACTGTCACTAAATGTTTATCACACGACTCAGTTTTTGCACTCTGTTGAGTAGAAGATCGCCTTGCTTTATAGTTGCCTACAAAAATAACAAATAAAAGCAATAACATTTGATGAACTTAAATAAAATAATTTGAATCAATATACATATCTATAGAACTGCTAAATTATAAATAAATTCCGACATTTTTAGATAATTATTTTGTTCTAAAATTACTGCTGTATAACTACGGTAAGCATCTAGTGTCCTCTATCCTTCCTAACTTTGGGCCTAAAGTGCCTCTCACCACCTAGGTTCGAATCCCAATCAGACCAGATGCTAGTGTGAGACAGTTTGTAAGTTCTCTTGTCAAAGGTTGGTAGTTTTTCCAGGCACTCCAATTTCCTCCACCATCTCTGAAAAGAGTGAAACAACCTTGACTGGGTCCTAAAATTCCATTACTAGACTCCACTCTTACTGCCTTCATACAGACTTTCACCATTCATGCAAATGAAATACATTTCATGTAGGTTGTTCTCATTGGTTTATTATACCCCCCCCCCCCCCCATTAAAAAAGTGGGGGTTATATAGCTATGTTTCCATTCCTGGTAGCCAAAAATTGCCATTGGCTACTAATTTCTGAGGAATTCTTTCAAAAAGTAACCTATTTTAGCAAATTTGTAGAAAAATACCTTAAAAAGGACTATATTTTCACAAATTTTGGAAATTTGGCTACTAATTATTTTAAATTTATGGAAACCTAGATATAGTGATAGGGGTGTCCATCCGTCCTTCGTTACACCTTAGGGTACCCATCTCTTATCCACAACTCCTCCTAAACCCTTCAATGGATTTTCATAAAATTTTCACACAATCTTTGTGATATAATGTAGATGTGCACCTCCTATTTAAAAATTTGATCCAATGGATTTTTGCGGTTTCCCATAGCAAAACATGGACTTAGCCATTAGATGACAAGGGGGTACCCATCTCTTATCCGCAACTCCTCCTAAACCCTTCGATGGATTTTCATGAAACTTTCACACAATCTTTGTGATATAATGTAGATGTGCATCTCCTATTTAAAAATTTGATCAAATGGAATTTATGTGGGGGGAGCGGGGGTATTTTTTGCAAACTTGTGGCTCACAGTTTTTCTAGTTTTTAGCTCAACTGGCTATAGCCAGCTGAGCTTATGCCATGGTGAAGCGTGTGTCCGTGCGTCCGTGCGTCCGTGCGTCCGTGCGTGCGTCCGTGCGTAAACTTTAATCTTCTCCTCTGAAACCACTGGGCCAATTGAAACCAAATTTGGTGTGGAAAGTCCTTAGGTGGAGTAGATTAAAGTTTGTACAAATCAACTTCCTGCGGCATCCAAGATGGCCGCCATTGCTATAAATAGCAAAAACCTATAAATGGTCATTACATGTTTATTTTTGGACCGATTTAGTTTAAATTTGAGATTTAGAAAGTAGATGTCTAGCCATTTCATATATTTAACGGGTTTTTCTGTAACTTTTTCTGTTTGCTCGTAATTAGCGGAATATGCAAATTAGATGCTAAATTTAGGCGATTCTTTGAAAATCTTCTTCTCTGAAACCACATACCCAAATGATGCCAAATATGGTGTGGAAAGTCCCTAGGTGGAGTAGATTAAAGTTTGTACAAATCAACTTCGTGTGGCATCCAAGATGGCCGCCATTGCTATAAATAGCAAAAACCTATAAATGGTCATTACATGTTTATTTTTGGACCGATTTAGTTCAAATTTGAGATTTAGAAAGTAGATGTCTAGCCATTTAATATATGTAACGGGTTTTTTTGTAACTTTTTCCCTTTGCTCGTAATTAGCGGAATATGCAAATTAGATGCTAAATTTAGTCGATTCTTTGAAAATCTTCTTCTCTGAAACCACATACCCAAATGATGCCAAATATGGTGTTGAAAGTCCCTAGGTGGAGTAGATTAAAGTTTGTACAAATCAACTTCGTGCCGCATCCAAGATGGCCGCCATTGCTATAAATAGCAAAAACCTATAAATGGTCTTTACATGTTTATTTATGGACCGATTTAGTTCAAATTTGAGATTTAGAAAGTAGATGTCTAGCCATTTAATATATGTAACGGGTTTTTTTGTAACTTTTTCTGTTTGCTCGTAATTAGCAGAATATGCAAATTACATGCTAAATTTAGTCGATTCTTTGAAAATCTTCTTCTCTGAAACCACATACCCAAATGACGCCAAATATGGTGTGGAAAGTCCCTAGGTGGAGTAGATTAAAGTTTGTACAAATCAACTTCGTGCGGCATCCAAGATGGCCGCCATTGCTATAAATAGCAAAAACCTATAAATGGTCATTACATGTTTATTTATGGACCGATTTAGTTCAAATTTGAGATTTAGAAAGTAGATGTCTAGCCATTTAATATATGTAACAGGTTTTTTTGTAACTTTTTCTGTTTACTCGTAATTAGCGGAATATGCAAATTAGATGCTAAATTTAGTCGATTCTTTGAAAATCTTCTTCTCTGAAACCACATACCCAAATGATGCCAAATATGGTGTGGAAAGTCCCTAGGTGGAGTAGATTAAAGTTTGTACAAATCAACTTCGTGCGGCATCCAAGATGGCCGCCATTGCTATAAATAGCAGAAACCTATAAATGGTCATTACATGTTTATTTATGGATCAATTTAGTTCAAATTTGAGATTTAGAAAGTAGATGTCTAGCCATTTAATATATGTAACAGGTTTTTTGTAACTTTTTCTGTTTGCTCGTAATTAGCAGAATATGCAAATTAGATGCTAAATTTAGTCGATTCTTTGAAAATCTTCTTCTCTGAAACCACATACCCAAATGACGCCAAATATGGTGTGGAAAGTCCTTAGGTGGAGTAGATTAAAGTTTGTACAAATCAACTTCGTGCGGCATCCAAGATGGCCGCCATTGCTATAAATAGCAAAAACCTATAAATGGTCATTACATGTTTATTTATGGACCGATTTAGTTCAAATTTGAGATTTAGAAAGTAGATATCTAGCCATTTAATATATGTAACGGGTTTTTTTGTAACTTTTTCCCTTTGCTCGTAATTAGCGGAATATGCAAATTAGATGCTAAATTTAGTCGATTCTTTGAAAATCTTCTTCTCTGAAACCACATATCCAAATGATGCAAAATATGGTGTTGAAAGTCCCTAGGTGGAGTAGATTAAAGTTTGTACAAATCAACTTCGTGCGGCATCCAAGATGGCCGCCATTGCTATAAATAGCAAAAACCTATAAATGGTCATTACATGTTTATTTATGGACCGATTTAGTTCAAATTTGAGATTTAGAAAGTAGATGTCTAGCCATTTAATATATGTAACGGGTTTTTTTGTAACTTTTTCTGTTTGCTCGTAATTAGCGGAATATGCCAATTAGATGCTAAATTTAGGCGATTCTTTGAAAATCTTCTCTGAAACCACATACCCAAATGATGCCAAATATGGTGTGGAAAGTCCCTAGGTGGAGTAGATTAAAGTTTGTACAAATCAACTTCGTGCGGCATCCAAGATGGCCGCCATTGCTATAAATAGCAAAAACCTATAAATGGTCATTACATGTTTAGTTATGGATCGATTTAGTTCAAATTTGAGAATTAGAAAGTAGATGTCTAGTTATTTAATATATGTGACCGATTTTTCTGTAACTTTTTCTGTTTGCTTGTAATTAGCCGAATATGCAAATTAGATGCTAAATTTAAGCGATTCGTTGAAAATCATCTTCTTTGAAACTACAAAGCTAAATGAAGCCAAATTTGTAACAGGTTTCCTGAGAAGGTTTTGTTGCCACAATTTTCAAGAATTTTGTAAATCAGGTGTAATATTTCATCAATATTTTGAAAATCTTCTTTGAAACCACTAGGCTAATTTAAATTAAATTTGTCTTGCCAGACAAGCCAATGTTACATCCAAGATGACCCCGTTTCTATAATAAGAAACACATAAATAGCCATTGTGGATTCATTTTTTAAGCTGGCTTCTGTTCCTATACATAGCTATAACATGAAAAACCAATGCAGATTTGGTTTCCAACCACTTTGGTTCCAGTTGCAATTGTAAACAGGAGGGGGAATGCCATTTCACAAGATTTGCATGTTATTTATCAAAAATGTAAATAAGCTGCCAGTTGAGCATCACAGGCCCTATTGGGCCTCTTGTTTACTGTAATTACCTGATATTGCCAGTTTTTACTATCTGGTCTATTCGTTTCTACAATGCCTCCAACTTTGTCTATTTTACAATGTAATCTACCAGCAGCAATAAATCTAGCAAGCTCCCTGAAAAAATACAAAGTATAATCGTTATCCCAAGTTAATCTGATGGCTTTTACCTAATTAGTTGATTTTAGACCACATGTCAATTATTTAGGCATTTACCATCAGTTAAAATTTTATATTCATGATCTTGGATGGTTTTACATTTTTCATGCTGAATTGACAAATTTTCACATATTCATGACAAGATACAATTTTCAATAATCTTGAGGAGTAATTTAACATCTAAACACAAGTTTCTGAGGTGTGAAAGCTTTGATCCACTTTGTAATAGTGCCCTCTTATGAAGACATTTAAAATGCTATTATACATAATTATTCATCCACAATATTGTAGACAGCAGATACCTGAGAGATCATTGACATGGGAAACAACCTTTCTTAGTTGAGGTCACCCAGGGTAGAACCCAACACCCACTTTGTAATAGTGCCCTCTTATGAAGACATTTAAAATGCTATTATACATAATTATTCATCCACAATATTGTAGACAGCAGATACCTGAGAGATCATTGACAAGGGAAACAACCTTTCTTAGTTGAGGTCACCCAGGGTAGAACCCAACAGAAATGAGACACCTTGGGCTGATAACCATTCAACAACTGCAGCTTCATTTTAAAGGTTAAATCACACAACACAGATGTTTTAAATAAAAGATTTTAACTGTGTAATATTAAACAAAGTGATTTTGATGCTTATTTCGAGTCTTGGTTTGCTTTACCAATTCAAATACCAAAGTTCAATTTTTAATTTGGGACATTACTAATAAAGTGATTTATACAAAGAAGATAAAAAAGACATGTGAATGTTGTATAGAATAATTATACATACTGGTCAACAAAATCTATGGTTACACCAAAAGCATCTGCCATATATTCCAGTGTAAGACTTCTATATGACTCCAATAACTGTGTGTAGGCTATAATCCTCATTTCACGAGAGTAATATTTATAATGTGGAGACAAAAATCTATCATACTTCATCTGATCCTCAATTTGTGCTGAAACATAAAGTTATACTGTTATAATACAATCTAAGACATAATTCAGTAATATAAGCAATTTTTACATAATACAGTCAAATCTTGGAATTCACAGGAGGAAGAAGAATATTTGGACTTATTTGAAGATCAACTTATCACAGTTAGCAGAACAGTTTATAGAATTTATACATTCATAATATATTTTATTACATGTACAAGTTTTTGACCTCATAAGGATATGTGATATATAATTAGAAGCTTACAAAGACATTGATGGGTTGTGAGATAGTAGTTAGAATACCTTACTCTAAAAGTACAACTATATCAGCTTTGAGACCAAGTCTAAAATTTATAATTTCCAGAAATTTATGTCCAAGATGACTTGAATATACTTACAAGTCTGATTACCGTAATACCATTTTAGTAGAAAACAAAGAATCAGATTTTTGGTCTTGTAATATTTAGACCTGTTGTCATTGTTAGTTGTTAACTTGTTACTCTGGAGTTAAATGATACCTTGGTGGCAAAGTCATCTAAAACACCAGCTTACAGGTCAGTGCCTCTCACTGCCTAGGTTCAAATCCCTCTTTGGCAGTTTCTAGTGTAAGAAAGTTTGTCAGTTCCCTTGCCGAAGTGAATCTTTATACCTGAAGAATAATTTATTAAATCTAATGATACTTACCAAGTGCTCTGAAAAATTCTCCATAATGGCAGTCATATAAGGAAAATAAGTATGAGCGTACTTTGGGTAAACTGTGTAAGACTTCTAGAATTTCTGATCCTTTAACAACCTAAACATGACAAACAATATATCATCATGATTAAGAAAATAAATACTGTAATAGCAACATGTACCTGTGTCACAAAAAAAAATTAAGTTTTCTGCTTTATTTTATGACCAAATACTGGCATAACATCATTTATTCAGATTTGTATGTTTTTCTGTCATTTGATATACAAATCTTGTTACAATGCTCCTTGATAATTTGCAACTTCACTTGGTGCTTAGGGTTTTTAAGTACAACTTCAGTTATTCTATATTTATTGCATTTCCTTTTTAGGGGCAAAAGTTGACAGAGGAGGAGGAAGCGGTGGTGATGGTGGTGTACATGTATAATATGTAATACTACTGTATAAGAAGAAACATTAGTGGTAGAAAACTTTTGTGGATTTGATCTTCGTAACTATTTCGCGGCAAGAAGTTTTCACGGTTCCACCTGTAGAGAAAGTGTACTAAGGGGGAATCAAAATTCCGCCAGAAAGATATATTTGCGGTACAGGAGTCACAGTGGAAATCACTAATATTTCTTCACCGCAAATGCTTCTTCTTATACAGTATTATTTATTGTAAACTTTATTGGACACCAAGAAGACAAAGTAAAATATTGCAAATATTTAAATTATGAAAAGTAAAATATTTTCACTCTTATGAATAAATTAGCTAAATACAAGCTGTATTACTCCATTAAAATTTGCAACCAAAAACATTGGGTGGACATAAAAATTCATATCAGGGATACGACATAAAAACGTCTCTACTTCATTAATTTAGTTAAAAATTTAACAATTATTGTTAACAAAATAGCAGTTACACTGGCAATGAATGACAGCAATGTCACAAACTTCCATGCGCTGTCACCAACTTTCACCATACCCACCTTTTCTCTCAGATCTGGTCTGTCGAGGGCTATTATACTACAGAGAACAGAGTATGATACAAAGCAGTGATAATCCATTAACTCGTATGATGTAAATGTGGCTACTGTATCTAGGAAGAGGTTAGCTGCCTTTTTGAAGTCTCGTATAGACATACAGTAGACACCTCTGTACACCTTTAATCTATTTCTTCTATCCCAGTCACCTCCTTCATCTATTAAACTGTAAGGAGAAATAATATAATTATTTATAAATAATAATGTTTGTAACAGCAACTAATAACACAATTAAAAGCTTTGTAAAATCAACTAAAAACAGAAGTGAGAATACACATTATTTGTAGTTTGTTGGGTATGCATAGTGCATGTACAGGCAAAAAACTACTGACTTAACTTTAGTATTCATGTGTTGAAAAACACAAGAGTAATGATATTTTTTCAATTTGTCATCAGACACTTCAAACAAAAGTTAGCTAACCTTGTTGTCCACCCAGGAACTACCCCCCCCCCCCCCCCCCAAAAAAAAAAAAAACAAAAAGAGTTTTGCTGCCAACAAGACACTCCTAGCAAGAGTAATGTCTATTCCGCCTACCACTTATGAACTCCCCAAAAAGTGAATTTTTCAGCTAACAAATGCCTATCAAACATTAGCTGATACATGATGTATGAATCCTTACCTTTGTGCTTTTTCCAGATTTCTGGTTATAAGATCATGGTCCATGTAAAACAACCCCATTCTTATCAAATGAAAAACTAAATCTAATCTGTATCCAAGAGTTACTGTTTTTTCTTGTGTTTTTCTAAACTGTGACAAAGATCCTTCCTAAAAATAAAAGATTTCTTCTATATATCAGTCATTTCCAACAACATATGGATGATTTTTTTTTTATTTCTGATGTCTTGAATAAATTGAGATTTAAAAGGTACAAGTCATATCTACTAAATAGTTGTCTCTTTTGCAAACTTGGAGAGTGAAATGCTTAAACTAGTTGCTTTTCCTTAACTGCAATGCATTTTAATGAATAACGTTGTATTTCAATCATTTTTCTTAAAAGTACAATATATTTTTATACTGTCACAGACCGAATTTGTTTTATTGTTTATATAAACTTTATTGATTAAAAATCATTAATGTCAGCAAGTCCAATCGTGAAGGAAAATAAAACAACTTTGTCTAAAACTGATACTTTTTTTTTGAGAGATGGAATTGGATTGGCCATGTACTGAGGAAAGGAAAGACAGACAACTGCGTTGTTGCCCTTGGGTGGACTCCTGAGGGAAGAAGGAAAAGAGGTCGCCCTAAAACAACTTGGCGGCGGATGGTAGAAACAGAAAGGAATGATGCAGACTGGAACACCTGGAATGCGGCACGTCAAGTAGCCTTAGACAGACCAACATGGAGGAATGACGTCAAAGCCTTGTGTGCCTCCTGGCACTGAGAGAATTAAGGTTAAGGTCAGGATACTTTTTTGACTTGCATCATGGAAAAACATTTGTTGCTTTATCCTTGTGACAATTCTGTCTGAAAAAAATTGAAATGTATATCAAAAGTTCCCTTGCCAAGCTTAGCATCACAGATTAAAAAGGTTCTTCAGATCCATGTCCTAGTGTGACAAATAGACATAATCAACTTGATAAAGAATATAAAATCCATTGGCAAACTACCATAAAGGCATTACTGGATAACAAAGGCTACGTTTGAAATGTCATTAAAATTGAAATACCCAGCAATTATTTTACCATACTAAGTTGATTAACATCAGATTTTAATCATTAAAATCCTATATAATTATTTACCTTATCACCAATTTTACATAAATATTCAGCTTTTTTCAACATGAATTCTCTAACTTCTGTCTCTCCTAAGTTTTCTTCAGCATCCTTTATAGAATCATCTAGTTTCTTTAGTTCTGTAGAATTCACCTCCTTCATTTGTTTAAGAAGACTTTCATCACAATTCCAGTGTAGTTCTTTACAAAGTTCTTCATAAAATGGGGCCATATCTGGAAAAAAGATTGGAGAAATTTACTAAAGAAGACAATGTCTGAAAAAAAGTTGAAGAAAATTTAATATATATAAGGCTATGTCAGGGATGGGGAAGGGCAAAGATGAATAAATAATATAGTACAAAGGGCCATGGCCATTTTCAATTGGTGGGAGATATGGGAAATATAATTTCAGTCAAGACCGTTTCTAGAAAGTCTAACGCCACTGTATATTGATGTAGACAATATGTCACTGGGAAGTAAAAGATATGACAAATAAATGTGCAATGCATCAAAAATTAGGCATTACATGTGTATTAACTATAGAAAGCTAAATAGGCCAGTACCACTAAATTTCTTTGCTTCAATCCCTAAATGCTTCAAATGCATATGCATATACATGTTTACAAAAAGTCAGTGGTTTTAGGGGATATTGGCAGTATATTGCTTTTCCCACAAAGTTAAATTTTCTAATACGTTTCCATTTTGGAATGAAAATGAAATCTCCCAAGATCTTGAGAGATTTCAAAATGAATCACTTTGGATATCAGGATATTTCCTAAAAAATACAGAAGAATAGATTATGGCGTTATCAGATTTGAGAGTACATATCTGCGTTAGGCTTATGCTCAAATTAGAATAAAACTTCTGCCACAGTGATCTGTTGTGTTTCCTTAACAGTTACATCATCGGTCATATTAAAAGTAAATGTGTTTCACGATATTGTATAATGACTTAAGTATATGGTTGCAGCCCTACCATTCTATGCCTATTGGCTAATAATCCTGATAGCAACTACACCTGAAATTCATGGCTATGAATGGCTTTTTTATTATACTTATATTAAACAGCAACATCAGTATCATAAAAAACCCGTTCAGAGCCATGAATTTCAGGTCTAGATAGCAACAACATCATTCGTCCCTTCCACAATGAACAAGGATAGACACTGCAATTTCCAGTAAATGCTAAATTATAATAAGAACACAATAGTGACAATACCATTCTTTACTTATTTTTCTTAATGAAAATTTTGCAATGAAATTCTTTGTCAAAAACACAAATAAATTTAAATTTATGACACAGATGACCAAACGACTATAAAAGTTTGTGCAATTAATTTGAATGATGTGAACGGTATAATCGTGTTTTTTCTGTTTGTAAAATCGACAAATCTAAACACAATAAAAAAAAATAAACCATGTAACTTGTAAAATGACAAAGCGAAAATGAACTCAACCGGCGAGACCGATCAAGTTTAGGTGATGAAAATACGTACTGTCAAGCTTTATCGCGCTTAGTATTTTGTTCTTTAAATCCGAATCATTCTTATAACGGCCTGTGCCAAGTAAAAACTTCCATTGTGCTAGTTCTAGGTTAGGATTTTTAGCTAAACCCTCCTCTTCTAAATTTTCGATCGGCATTTTTTGACCGGAAGTATGGCTGTTTACTGTTTTCTGCGGTGCTAAATTTATGTTATTTTATATTTAAAAATCACAATCAAAATATTTATCTTATTTAGATATTCCATAAAATTTGTTATATATTAGTAATTATTTATAAACTATTTTGTGAATTTATTTTAGCCGTAATTTATTTCTGACGATGCGGTCCTGTAATCTTCAACAACTTGCAGATGATCTGACACCTTTTACATAGCAAGTTACCTACAACAAGACATCTAGTCCTGTAACAGGATAACAGACGACATCTGCAGCGTCAGGCATTCACGGTCATAAACCAAACTCGATCACCAAACATGCCCGGTGTCGAGAAATTGCATCTTGAAGATGCTTTGGAGGACAGTCCACAGGTAAACTCAGCTGCAGAGGCTGGCTAGGGGAGTGGGAGGGTTTCTATTTTTTTCCATGCACAAACTGCAGATTTTAATTATAGACAATGTTTTATGGCACATAGATGCATATATAATGAGCATTCAAATTTTTGCAAACTTAGCAATATTATATATATCCTGACACCTACTGTCAGTAAATATGATGATTAACAAGATTGGGGCCAAACAACCTGAAGCCGATTATGGAAATATCCCTGAAAATTGGGTATAATGTACCAAATCGGGTATCCGGTCCAAACTTGAAATTTAGAAATGTTTTAATATGGAAAATGAAAGTCGCAATTTAAATCAATATTTTGATTCCTGCTAAAAAAATTATACATTTGTGCAGGTTTATTTTGATTTATATTAATCATCAAGAACTTTTGAGACTACATGTTCTCTATGTTTCCATAACAGATTAGCACCACTGCGGTAGCTCAGTTTGAAAAGTTCTTGGTCTGTAAGTGGGAGGTGGTGGATTTGAATCCAGACTGGGTCTGACCTAAGACTTGAAAGTGGGTAGTGACTATTCTTTCACCAAGCACTCAGCATTATGAATTGAAAGTCACAGTTCTTTTGGATGGGAACTTAAAACAGTTCCCATGTCATGGAAGACAAGACATGATAAAGAATCCTGCTGTACAATGTAATTGGCACAACACAGATGCACCTTGGCCTATAGCTGGCTACATCTCCATATAACTATAAGTGAATTATATATTCTTGACTTGGATGTTGCACACCATTAGGCATTACTAAAATCAACTCATAACAGATTAGCATATTAATTGTGCCCAATTTTTAGGATATACCCAAAACATTTTATTTGTCCCAACCTGCTCAACCTTTTTACATAACTGTTAGTTTAAATAATGTTTGGTTTCTTTAAGGAGTGTTTTCCACTTTGAAATGAACTATTCTTGGTCTGGAGAATAAATTGATGGATCGCTGGCCACGCCCACAATGTTTCGACACTGGCTGCTATCATTGTACCAAAGCAGCGTCACAGCAACTAATAACGTACTAGTATCAGTGACATCATTAAATGACACAATTCAGACCAAGTTTTCGTTCTTTTTGTGTGTAATTCAAGCATGCCAGGCCTTTGTCTGAACATAATGACTGTGGCTAGTGATCTGTTAATTGAATCATAAAGATGCTATGAAGGATATTGGAAAAGTAATTCAGCTTCAGAGGCTAGCTTTGGGAGTGGGATGGTTTCTATAGTATATATAGCTTATAAATGCAAAGTCAGACTGGGGTTTGAGCCTAGGACATTACTCACTCTGTAGTTAATATATATTTCTGTACTGGTTTTTATGTGTCTCTTGAATTTGTATTTGACAGACAAGAAATTTGTTGTCAGTGTTTGAGAAGGATGCTTTTGCCTTGAAGAAATATAGTTCAGGATTACATAATTGTTGTCAGAGAGTAATGAAAGCACAGGTAAGGTTCTATAAAAACATATTATGGAGGTGTGTATTTTTACCTGTATACAGGTAAACCAGTAAACTGCAGTACACTTTTAGAAATACTGGTACTTCAGTAATTTGGGTAAATACAAATAAACCATGATACACATTTAGAAAAACTAGTTATTCAACAATTTCGGGGAATAAGAAATTTACAATCAATAAAAAACAGTTTTTCTTAGAAAATTTAAACGATTCAGAATAATACAAAACTAATTATTGATTATTAAACTTCTAAAAGTTATGAATGAAACAGTGTTATGTACAATTTTTGTTTACATGTTATTAACTGATCTGGCAAGCCAAATAGCTATCGTAATATTTATTCTTGAGTATAACTATATGTTAGAATTGTCCATTCAAGATATTTTGTGGTATACTGTGGTACAAGTTGTCCAGAAACCTTGTGGTATGTACCACGGTATTTCACTATTTGTCAGAATGCTGTGATATACCTCAGTGCAATTTTTTTGTGGTACCCAACACTAGCAAGTTAAAACTTTAAATACCAAACATAATTATATCCTGTCTCAATAGCTATTTAACATTATACATTTTAGATTTATCGGCACTCTAACTGGTAATATGTACAGCGTTTACTTTAGATATTTAATTGTTGGTTTTAATAGATCATACTTTTAAAAATGCCAAAGTATATGTTTATGTCAGATGAAATGCTCACCTTCAGTTTCATGTGAGTTATTACTGAATTTACTATTTATGTTTTCAGAATGAATTATGTGCAGCGACTCAGTCACTGGCACAGCATTTAAGAGATTATGAAATAGAGGTAGGTTTGATTGCAATTTAGCAGTATGGCTATGAGACAGAAACTCTTTTCATTGACAAAGTATTTTAGAAACAGATTCTGAATTTCAATTAAGAATCTTCAATTATAATTTTTTGTGAATGGTAATAATTGATTATGATGGTTTAGATGTTAGTTTTAATGTAATGATAATTTATTATAAAATTTATAACATTTTACTGGTACTTGTAAATGGTAATAAACAATTATTGCTAATAATAACAAAAAAATAATGATATAAACTTAACAATTCCGATAATCAATTTAAAATCAAAGCTTTTGTTATTTCTGAAAAGAGCGTTGCTTTTATATACGTGCTTGTGATCACTAGAGGAAAATACCACAAAAACAGGAATAAACTATCTCGACTTAAGAAGAACAAAAGCAATCACACAAAAAGACTAGATGGTCATGCAATGTCATCTATATCACAGTTTTTGCTTGAAAGTACATGCACTCCCAAACTTGACTCTTCAGTTTACCAGGAAATGGGGAATATTGTTTGCTCAATCATGGGGCCTGTTAATGTTGATAAAGCTACATGGTTGCCTATGGATGCCACCACCATAAAGGGTTATGGTAGATTATTCTATGAAACCTGTCAATAACTTATTAACTTAAAATATGCACTATGTTTTATTAATTTTCATTCCACTCCAGACCTGTATATCATCTATATAATCATACATTTTATAAGTTTATGTTGTATATGTTATTATATATTTTACAGAAATTTTCTTTAGAGTCAGAAGATAGCGTTTTAACATCTACATTAAAACAGTTTGCTAGTTATTTAGATGATGTAAGTGTTTGATAATTAGGTAGTCATTTTATATTTGTAAATCTATTTCTTGAAATAGGCTTGGTAGCACCTCTCACCACATAGGTTCAAATCATACTTGGGACAGAACAAAGTGTGGAAAGGTTTGTCAATTTGCTTGCTGAAGGTCATATTTTTCTCTTGCTTCTTCAGTATCCTCCACTATCCCTGAATTGACAACATTTATATAAGTGAAAGAATCTTGACTAGGATATAAAACATCGATTTCTTGAAACTTTTTGGAGTTGACAAGATATGGTGGCATAGAAAATAACACATTTTTGGATGGGTTGCATGGAGTGCGAATCCGGTTTATAGTATGGTGAATGTCTGGCGGGTGGGCGGGCAGGGAAAAAAGGGTACCTACTTTGTGAACTCAACTCCTCCTACAGTTTTCAGCCAAAAACCTTGAAACTTCACAGAATGTTTCTATATATATTGAAGATGTGCACCTGACTTTATGGAAATATTTCAAGATTTTTTCCTCCATTTTTCCAGACTTTGAAACTTAGTCACTTTGTTCTGTATATATCGAAAGATTATCAAAGATGTGCACCTGACTTAATGGCAACCCGGCCCATTGAGTCTTTGACCCATTTTCTAGGTTCAAGGTTTTCTGCAATTTCAAACTTGATTTGGAGGAGGAAGAACTCTGTCACAAAACCTTTAAAACCAATACCTTGTGTCACTGTAGAAATGACTAGGCTTCCATTTGATCCTTGACATGTTGTAATATTTTGAATCCATTCCCCATTTTCCTGAGTCAGTATATCCTAAGAAGACATCTATTTCTAATGTTCAAGGTTTAAACCAAAGTTTATCAATATTTGCAGGTCAGTTCTATACAGCAAGTATTATCAGCACAGCTATCAGAAACAATGATGTACCCATTGTCTAAATTTATACAGGCAGATTTAGAAGGTAAATCAAATACTATTGTATAAAACAAATTCATAACAACTATTTCTGTTGTCAGTTTGTATGCAAATACATGTATGTATTACCATCAATATTTTTCTTCAGTTTTTTTAAACCATTATACTAGTAGTGCAATTGTATATTGTCCATGATTCAATTTTAAACATTCTTATTTTGTGGGACCACTATGGTTACTCAATTGGATTGTGGGTTCTAACTAAGACTTGAAAGGTAAAGACGATTCTTTATCATTTAAAATGAAAGTCATGTGGTCCTTTCTAATATGCCTTAAAAACCAATATCCCATGTCATGACAGGGGTGGCATGTTAAAGAACCCTCCCTGTATATTGCCCAAGCATACTGCAAAGGTAGAACTTTCTACCACTTCACCTAAAGCTGGTAAAATCTCCATGTTCCAGGTAAGTGAAATATTCTTGACTGGGATGTAAAACCCCATTCAGTCATTCAATCTTATTCTATGAATTACTTCACTTATCTTGTTTTCAAAGTATTCTTTATAAAACCAAGTAAGGAATAAAGACAATTATATAAGATTAAAAACAAACATACTAATCCATGTCCGAATCACAGTCCAGAAGCAAAGTAAAAACATTGGAACTGACAAGTTAGGTTAGACACATGAACTTCCACCAGGGAAGTGAGGCCGGATGCTCCGGAAGGGTAAGCACCTCCTGTTTAGCTAGCTACACCCGCCACGTGTGTAATCAAAATTGTGTGCAAGAAACATGGTATGAATTCATAATAAAAACAATGGTGCTAGTCCATGCTCATATCAGAATAGAAAAGCAAGGTTAAAACTTCGAAACATGGAAAATTAAGTTAAACGTGTGAACTTCTACAAAGGGTAATGATAAGAACCTCTTGTCTAGATACTAGTAGTAGATAGCTATAACCACCACATGTAAATTCAAAATTGAGAATGAAAGGAATACAGAACTATGGGTACCAGTATATCCAACATATGAATATAAATAAAAAATCCACTGATATATGAGAAATTCAATGCAGTGAGGTATAGATTTTATTTTACCATTGTCAGTATCAGCATATTTGGGATGATTAATTTATTTGAGTATAATTACATGTTTTATTAAATTAATTATATTTCAGAGGTAACAACATTGTTTGAAATGTTCCAAATTGCAACAAATGGTGAGTTAAAATTAAACATTATCATTAATCTCTCTCTCTTTTTCTCTCAATCAACCAATCAATCAATCATAATATATACCCTTAATATGGAACATTGTTTAACACTTTCTAATAGTATACCATAGAATAATACACAGGTTTCGTTCACATGCAGCAAATATATCACTCGGTGAAAAAGCTTTGCTGCATGTGAAGACACCAAGTGATATACTTGCTGCATGTAAACCACAGTCCATGTTTTATTCTACAATATACCACAGGGAAATGTTTATTATTTAACATGACTTAAATCAAAATCATTAACACAACCACTGCAAACTCTTTTCTCAGAAGTACATTTTACTTTTTATTTGCAAAACAGTTCATTGAAACAATAGAGGATCTGAGATTATCTCTATTGAAATAAATGATTTCATTAATGAAAATTATGTCACAACCATTGTTTACAACACATAGCATGACATCACAAGGTAAGGAAGGGGAGTATGTCATAAAAACAGAACAAACATGGGTATATCATTTGTTATACCACAGATGGCTTTCTTCATGTTTCATATGAAGGAAAATGCAGGTCATGTTAGAATTATATTTATAAGGTGTCAAAAAATTCATGATTTATAATTTAGATCAATTTTTACTTGGCAATTTCACATTTTATATTTATATATTTATGTAGAACATGAAAGTGCCATGAACAGATATATGAAATTACCCAAGAAAAAAGACACAGATAGACAAAGAAGTGAAACTAATGAAGAATTGTATTTGATGAGGAAAAAGTTCCATCAGGTTAGTGACAATTTTTGATGATAAGATATTATATTATTTTCATTTTACTGGCTAGTCCAACTTACTGGGGACAGTACAACTAAACTGTCTATCAGTAGATTCCAATAAATATATGATGCTGTTAGATTTTAAAAAAAATCAAGATCATTTCTCTCTCTCTCTCTCCCTTAATCCCCTCAAACTTCTTGCTCTCGCTCTCTCTCTTTCTTTCTCACTCTCTTTCTCTGTCTCTCTGTTCTACACAGTAAATGAAATGAGAGATTGAATTCCTTGGCAAAGCTGAAGAAAAAAATCAATCTCTCAATCTCTCTCTCTCTCTCTCTCTCTCTCTCTTTTGAAGATATTGGTAGCAGTTACAAACATACTTTGGAAAATGTTTTTTGAAATGTAAGTGATAACCTCAGGATATGTCAGCTTCAGTCTTAGTCAAACATAAAATATATTTTATTAGATAAACTTTGTTTGAAATTGTAAATATAAACAGTATATTGAACCTAAGTTTAAAAGCTGTATAATTTAAAGAAAACATCACACAGTGTGGATTTAACAGGCTTTTTAAAATTCTTTTAAAATTTTATTGATCTGTGAAGTGCACTCTTTTAATTATTTATACAATAAGGTTATTATACTTTTTCATTTGATACAAGGTAAAAACATTAAAATCTATTTAAATGATTAATGATATACAGAATATATAAGCTGATTTCATGGTGATATCTCTTATTGCAGCTAATTTGAATATAAAATATCTATAAAAATTTTATTAGATTTTCAACCATTAAAGTGATATAAACATGTATATGTCACAGTCACAATATACATGCTTAAATATATATTTGGTCATGATTTCTGAAATGGAAATATGGCTTAGAAAAAGGATACCTTTTATTAGAGGCACACTATATGAAATTTTACTTATATACTTTTATATTTTTAAATACCGGTACCTGTAAAGCGGACTTAAATAGTCAAAGAGGAATTTTATTTTTTTAAAGAATGTGAAGGGAAACCAGGTGAAACAGTAAATGTCCCTTTGTAAGCCATGTTATTGGTGTCCTAGGCTGTAGAAAATGTCACCCTTATTATCAGCCATTTGTTTTTTCTTGTTGAAACATCATGTAAATGAGATTTTGTTACAAGACATTTACCAAAACCAGGTGAACTACTTGTATAAAGGCCCTTTTATTAGCCATGTTGATTGTGATATACCTGTAAAGTTAAAAGAAAATGTCACCTGTATCAGCAAGCATTTGTTTCTTCTCTTTAAACATCTGGTAACAGATATTTTTTTTACAAGACTTATACCAAAACCAGTTGAACTATAAATGCCCTTTAACCTTCTTGTTTTATGTGATTATTAAGAACTGATTATAAACCATAAGAATATGTCAGCATCATCAAAGATATTTTGTTATAATGAATGAAACCAGGTGAACTATAAAGGCCCTTTAACCTTCATGATATGTATGTGATATAACATTATTAAAAATTGATTATTAACCATAAGATGTTATTGTCATCAAGCACTTGTTACCTCTTGTTTACATAAAAACATCCTGTTTATTTACAGAACACTTCAGATTTTAAATTTATGGACTTCATTATTTTAAAGATACAAAGACTTTAAATTTATATAAAGACACAGTTATTCTTCAGTAACCTTTATAACATTATCAGAAATTATTATTTTACAAGCAATGTTAACAGGTGTACGTATATCATTTTCCAATAAAATTTAAATGCTTATACCCTAGCTCAATGTTTTAGGGAAATGTGTAAATTTATCCGTAGGGGTCAATGGGTTATCAGTGTCTTTAAAGTTAAGAGTTTTGGATTTAAGTTTAATTTTAACTGCATTTTGTATGTCTTCAAAATGAAATGTGTATTGATATTTGTAGATGAAAACTATGTTGATGGCAATAACTAAATAATCAAGACTGATTGATTAAATGGTGTTTTACATCAAAGTCAAGAATATTTCACTTATATTGAGACATCACCAGCTATAGGTGAAGTGCTAGAAATTTTTACCTTTGCATTATGCTCATAGCAATGTGCAGGGAGGGTTCTTTAGCATTCTATACCTATCGGGTCTCTTCCAATAGACCCCTAGATAGCCACAAATATGATAACAAACTAAAAATGAAACAAAAAGATACAAGCTAATACCTAATGCTTTTTATTGGTCAAAAATCTGTATTTAATGGTAAATCTTAAAAAAAAAAATAGATGTTACTGATAAATAAGTTATTCAGTAAAATATTTATGCAAAAATCTTCATAATTATGCGACATTGTAGGTTTTGAGTTGATAACTTCTGGTACATGTACTAACTAGCTTTAAAAAAACAAAAAAAACCTCTGTCAGATTTTGTATTTTTCTGTGATATTCATTTCTCAACAATTATGCAGTTGCTCATATGTCCAACTAGTAAACCAAACTAATTAGTTGAGAGAATTAAAGACATAAATCTGAGAGAGTAGTCAAATCCACGCCAGTGACTCCAGTATACACCATTATACATCATCGTCTTAGGACAGTAGTGACCACCTTGGTAATATTGACCAGTGGGTAGGGCATAGGCACACCATTGGGGTTGGAACCACCAGCCTGCTTGTTGACGTCCAGCGCAGTAGGTTTTATCCTTGTCTGGTGTGGTGAATCCAGCTCCGTTTCCGTAACTTAAATCATCGTAACTTGGCTGACTACATCCTCCGATTGATAAAGTGAAGTCTAGAGAATTCATTAATTTGAAGTGACTGTAACGCACACTGAAGGGATTGCCATTCCAGTCCTGCATGTTAACAGTTAGAACATTATATCCTGTAATACAAATTATTGTTTATAGAATTAGTTTTATTGTTCTTAATCAAGTCATCATTTATATTTAAATAATTTTGCACTGTTTTAAAAGAAATAGTAGGACATAAATATGTTGGTTTTTTTCAAATCTACCATAGTTATATATCCCCTGCCTTTGGAAGAAAGGGGGAAAGGTATATTATGTTTGAAGTTTTATCTGTCTAGACATTTCTTGTCAGAAGTAATTCTCTAAAACTATGAAGCACTGTTTTACAAAACTTGGTGCAAAGTATCAACATTGATAGGAGATGCATATATTATCCCAAGTTGGGTTGTGCATTATTTGGGAGACTATCAAATTGTCTAGAACTCATGAGTAGAGGCAAAATCTGATGTGTAAAATTTTCAGCAGTCTCGTCACAAATACTGGTAACCCATATTTGCTTTTTTTAATATCTATCCACATAACAGAAAATTCATGTTTAGACATAATTTATGTTCCATAAAAGGTATGAAATTATATTATAATTACAATGTACTTTATTTTCAATGGGCA
The DNA here is from genome assembly GCA_021292105.1 of Anadara kagoshimensis. Taxonomy (NCBI): domain Eukaryota; kingdom Metazoa; phylum Mollusca; class Bivalvia; order Arcoida; family Arcidae; genus Anadara; species Anadara kagoshimensis. The sequence goes on from CM037862.1 coordinate 13,029,313, forward strand.
GACATTGCCAAATGGTACTGTCACTGGCTTTTAAAGTCAAGGGTTGTGGATTCAAACCTCACTCAGGACTTAGAAATTTTCTGAGATGATTTTTATAATCTGCACATACTAGAGCTGCAAAAAGCTAAATATTAATATAGTCTTTAGGATGAGACTTAAAAGTGAGGTCCTGTATCTCAGTGCACCCTAAAGACACTTCTGTAGAGTTCGAAAAAGAGTAGGCCATCTGTTGCTGCTACAGAGGACGCTTACAAGTAGAAGCAATTGAAACAGTCTAAACAAAGTAATATAAAATGTAATAGTGAAATGATTTATTACCAGTTGATGTTAGATAATAAATTCTGTTAAGTCCTGCCCAATAGTCTCCATGTATTTGTCCAAACCCATATACATAGTCATGCCATCCTCTGTTGAAGGTGTCGTTACCAAAGGCTCTTTGTAGGATTAATATCGGTACAGCCTCAGCTTTTATATCATTCATATTACAACGGACCTGCAATAATAAGTGGAATATTTTATTAATTTTAAGGTTTCATACAACTTCATGTTATAAGTACCAGTTTTAAATAGAGTTGTCTCCCCTTTGGCCATCATTTTGTCATGTACATTTTTACATGTAGTTTAAAGAAATTTAAGGCATGTTAGTTAAATTTATTGAAACAGTGACACTTTACAATGTAAATGTCACTTCATGTTATACTACAAGTTTTTAAGAGAGTTGTCTCCCCTTTGACCATCATTTTTACCATTCACATTTTTACAATGTAATTTTAAGAAATTTATAGTATTTTAGTGAAAGGCATTTTACTTCTTAAGCTAGGACTTGTTTTTATGGTGTGTGGATGGAAAGGTGTTTTAAACCCACCTAAATTGTTTAGCTCTTATCTTGGTGATCAGTTTTTAAATGTAGGAGGAAATTGGAAAACCCAGAAAAACCTCTGACCTTTGACATTCCCTGTATAAAGTACCGTGCCACTTAACCACTTGGATTACTAGTATTTTAAAAATCAAGATATTATTTGAAAAAAAGAATATCTAATATTTTGATATTTTCAATATTTAAGTGAACAAATGGTAAATAAGTGTAATGTTCAGAGGAGTGACTTGTGGTAGATAAGTAATGTCTACATTTTATGAGTAGTTATAAACTTGATTGTTAATATTCAGCCCTTTCAACAGAGTTTAAAGTAGCCGACAAGTTTTCTGGAGTAGACAGCAAATTCAGTTGTAACTTTATATAAATGTAATACTGATGAATGAAAGTAGGCACCAGACAAAGTGTAGAAATACCAAAGTAGACGACAGGTTTTGCTGGTTGCTGGCATCTATTGAAACTGCTGAATATTTATTTGTATTAATAGGCATGATGAAATATTGTAATAAAAACAGTTTTAAATGAAACCTTAATAAATTGGAGTGGAATGGAGTAATGGAGTTTTGCATCCCAGTCCAGATTCTTTCACTTATATTGATATCAGAATGGTCAGTTCCCAGTCCAGATTCTTTCACTTATATTGATATCAGGGTGGTCAGTTCAGGGATAGTCAAGGAGACTAAACCACCAACCTCCAGAAAGAGAGTTTACAAAATTTCTCACATACTAGGATATGCCCTGATTGGGATTCAAACCTGAGAGAAAAGAAGCACTGTGGTTCATACACTGGAGTTTCAGACTATTCAGCCAAGAGGCCCTAAGTAAGCTGGAAACCAGTCTCTTCTGAGTAAAACAAAGCTTTTATTTCAAAACTAACTTTTACCTACATATTTTTTAAAACCCTAAAGGAACAGGCATATATTTCTTCTGTCTGTATGATATTCACTTTTGACAGGTTACATTTTACCAAGTCAATCAATGATTCTGCATTTATCATGTCACATGTATGCAAGAAACATGACAAAAACACAATCTGTACTTTAGCTGTGTCTATTTATATACAATGTATGTAATAATATCTAGAGTTTAGTACATCCTGTGTGAGACATGAAGTTGTGATTTCCAGTAACAAGTAAAGAAGGCATGATTTATAAACATTGAATGATGCCACAGAACACTTGATCATTTTAGACAATTTCTTATTCAGTATCACTTGACTAGGTGATGTAACTGCTATGTAAATCAAAACATCACTATTGATGATCAATACATGTTTGATATCATACCTTGTAAGGTGTTGTAGAGTTCGTCCACAGATAATACATCCCTGATTCATTGTAGCCTGCATTCTTTAACTGCTGGCAGTCTAAAGTAGTGAAATGTTTAAGATGAGAAAACTTAAAAGAAACGCTATTCTGAATGTGTAAACTTGATTACAACAGGAAAAGATTATTTGGTTCTGCATCTAACTTTCTAAGGCGGCTACTGTTGATATATTAATCTATTTATATATAATCACTATTGACTTCTAATTTATGAGAAATTCTTTCAAAAAGTAACATATTTGACTAAATTTATGAAAAAAAATACCAGTCCTTTAAAAAGGATTACAGTATATTTTCACAAATTTTGGAAATGGACTAAAATGTACAGTAGAGCCATAAACAAATTCATTATAAAAGCTTTATATATTCTTGAAATCTGCAGATTCTTAATAATATAAATTAATAAAAATATATATAGACTACCAGTAGGTAGTCTAAAAAATTTAACGTACAATAAATGGGGAACTTAGAAATACTAGTAGCTTTTTTCTATGAGAGTACCTTACCAGTATAATGCTTTTTGTCCATCATATTGAGTGGAAATTTGATTCTGATTGCCGTAGAATACATTCCACACAAAAGTATGGCAAAGACATAATACATAACAGCCATGGTTCCTCTATGTCCTCTTCCACTGTCTATCACTACATGTGTTACAGGCCTAGAGTAACTTACCTTATATATGTCAATATTAAAGGCCAATACAAATTAATGTTATATTTCCTGTTTATTGTGTTAACCAGGAAGTAAGTTTTAAGTGAACATGGGATTTCCAAGATCTTTCAGAAACCATTGATTTTGTTTAGAAATTAGCCATGTTGTCACTTGATAGCTTGTTTTGTTAGGTATATGTCATCCCTACTTTACATGTCTGATAGTTAGGCAAAAACATAGTCTTATCAGTATCCAGTTGGAGACATTGGACCAAAATTAAAAAAAAAAAAAATTTACTTTTGTTATAAGTGCATTGTAATGTATGCAGTTAATCTGTGGCTGGCAACATCTCAATATAAATTAAATAATCTGTCTGTAAGCATATATTTATTTATAAAATGACGAATTTGTAGGAAACTGATAGTTCAGTTTAAGTATTGTAATAGCAAAAGAGTACAGGTAATTGCCGATACATCACATAATGTATTTACCGGTATAGTAATATGAGTACTTGTAAAATGTCTTAGTGTTTATCAAAATACACAATGTACATATTTGATTTTAAATGAAATAGGTCATCTGATTGTGAACAGGTGAATTTAGATTAGTACCCAAAATACATTTTCACTGATAAACACAAAAACATGTTATAAATTCCCCAGATACAAACTGGGTAGTTTTCGGTAATTTGACCTGGTTGTTTATATTATTTATATGAATATCAAAATGGCTATAAGAATACTAGTGTGTAAATACGGAAAAATCGTTGTGGTATACACTCAATATGCATCAGCCTGTAAATAATGAGATGTTTGATAATATCTTTGATTTGTGGTATTTTTAAAATTTATATTTTATTAAAGTAAGGGGTTAGTCATAGCCAGGTGTAACTTGTTGGTGTAGCTTTATAGGCAAAACATTGACCTGTGCCCTTGACCTTTCATGTGAATATTCATATACGGTGATACATCTTCACATAATACATGGGTAGTGTAAGGATTCTCTGATAATACAGAGCTCCAGATAAGAATTTGACACGAAGGGTCATTACCCTTACTTTTTATCTGAAGGGTATCCTGTAAAATCTAAAGAGTATCCACACTGATCCATATAAATGTAAAGAGTATTTTCAATTTTTAAAGCCATTTATTCAAATAAGTATAACTTTTAACAAGAATACAATAACATCATCTTCATTGTGACAATGGCATTTCACAGGTACTTGGGTCAGGAGTTGAACCCCCATAGCAGGCTCTACTGTTACAAGAATCGCAAAGGGTAATGATGATTTTCAAAGGGTTTTGACACCCTTACATTTACAATTTAAAGAGTATTTTAAAAAAAGGATATTCACACAGATACTCCTCTTATCTGGAGCTCTGATAATACATAGATAATGCATGTTTCATATTGTTAAATGAAATGAACACATGGAGTAAGTGCACAAATGTACCATAATAAATATTTTAATTAAAGGTCAAGCAGACAGGTTAATGTTGTTTGCCTATACCTGTAGTTTTAAACACTTTAGTTATTTACTATATACAAGGACACAAGGAAGTGTTTTAGGTTCTGTGATTGAGATTTCCTTCCCTCTCAAGTCACATGTAAACACGCATTCCTATTCATCTTGATTGTTACACTTATCTGGTTATGATGATCAGACAAATTTAACACATTTTGAGGTTATAAGTGATAAATTGCTTTTCAATATTTTATCTTAAATAAAGGAGTGAACATGATAAGAATAAAAAGGAAAACCCCAAAAATGAGTGTATTTTCTGAAATCTAACCTTGAGTTTTCAGATAATAGGTGAGAGTAAGCTTTGTAACATAAAAAATAAGGAAGTTTTGAAGGTTAATTTGTAAAAAGTTTATCTTTTCATTATTCTATCATGCATTCTATCTTGCATGCTCTTCTAATGTTGAGTCATCTTGGAAAAAAATATTTCACAAAATCATGTCAATAACTTTATAATATTCTTCTATCAGTATTGAGTTATTATATTAAATTGAGACCTTGTTCATACAGACACTTCTTGTCCAGAGTAATTCTCCAAAACTGTGAAGCATTATTTTATGAAACATGGCACAAAGCATGAACATGAATACCATTAACCAAAGTTAATTTGTTTATTTTCTGGGAGTTTGTCCCTTTGGGTGCAAACTACAAAAAGTGCCAGCTGACAGGGTATCCTCATGATAACGAGAATCTTATTGCAAATATGTCATAATGTAGTTTGCTATTACTGTATTCAAATTTCCTAATACATGTATATATATATATATTTCCCATTTCAAAAGGCAAAACAAGGTAACTAAATCAGTGCAAAAGGTTGAGTGAGAGTAATGGTGTTTAATGTCCCAGTCAAAAATATTTCACTTTTATCGAAATGTGACCAGCTACAGTTGAAGGTGCAGAAATTTTGCCTGTGTGTTGTGCTGATGGCATCATACAACATGGTTCTTTATCTTGCCATGGCTACCATGACACAGGACCTCGCTTATTTTAAGTTCCCATCCAAAAGAACCATGACTTTCATTTTGTAGTGCTGAGTGCTTATAGAAAGAATAGTCATTAACCACTTTCAAGTCTTGGGTCAGACAGGTTGGTGCAAATGGTGGTTGACAAAACGAACTACTATTTTAATTGTTCTGTATGTTGTAGGAACTTGAATAAAAACCAACTTGTTATCATCTGTTGTTTATAGTTTCTGTAAGTCAGTAAAGTTTTATTTTTTCTGTTTCAGACTTCACTACACTACTATTCTTGCCTTAATGCCTTACAGTACAAGAGAAAGTCATGTCTATTAGATCCAGTTATGGGTTATCTTCATTCACAACGAGCCTTCTTCAGAATGGGGCAAGATGCTGTTGGAAAGACAGAGATAGAAGAATTCTTGAACAATATAAATACAAGTGTACAAGGGTACTTATTAAATAGCTACATTAGACACTTAAAACTAAATGTTTAAGTGTGAAATCAATCACATTTAGAGATTTAAAATGGAAGAGTTTTTAATTTGAATTTTCTTTCGAACTTTATCATTATATCTCCCACAAACTAGTATATAGAAATCACCATGTCTGGCTGTCTCCATCTGTCTGCGTTCATTCGTCTGTCTGTCTTGTCTGTGTAAAATTGTGTCCGTGCTATATCTCATAATTGCTTTGGGGGACTGTCATAAAACTTCACATGAATAATTTTCATGGTACAAACATTTCAAGATCTTGAACCAAGGTCATATTGGAAAGGTCAAGGTCATGGGAAAAAAATTAAACCCCTGTAGACGAAAAAAAAAAAAACATATGAAAGTGAAATTAACAAGACTAAACTAGTACTGCTTTGAAAGTTAACAAAAGTGTTATGCAGAGTTTTGACAGGTTACACAGTCCTATGATTTGTGTGTGGCTCACTAAAACCCTGTTTAACTTACAATATAATTATCAAATCAAAACTATTTTATTACATTCTGTTTCAGTGTGAACCAAGAACTACAGCAAGAAACAAAGAAAACAGTAGATTTAATAGACAACTTAGAACAACAGAGTGCACACCTGTACCATGCTGAACCTCCTGTAGAAATGCCATATATACCCCCAAATACAACATTATCACAAAAATCTGGTTACCTATATGTACGCAGGTAAGTAAACTTAGAACAACAGTTAATACATGAACCTAGACTTGCCATTTCTGTCTCAACCTCCAGCTATATGATGTGACCCACAGGAAACAACTATGACATGCAAGTATGCAAGTGTCTATGACCTGCAGCGGGTGTATGGAATCTCCTTTAAACACTAGTGTCACCCCCCCATCTCCCATCCCTCGGCATCAGAGGCCATGAAACCCCATGTGTAAAAAAATCAATTCCCACATAATAAGTTTCTACTTAGAACTTTAGTTTGATTTATAATTACATTTAACTGTAATAAGGAAACTGTGAACTTGCTGTATCATCACTACATTATTGTTATACTGGTATACTGTAGTACTTAAATAACAAGTGTCCACTCACAACAAGTGGTTTACAATATATACTGACACATGTTTTGCAACACATTCTTAGTGACTTGTAAATATCAAGTACCATAACAAATTTGATGATTAAGTGATGTATTTATCCTATATAAACAGATTTATAGCTGATTATAGTGTGAAATTCATATTTGCACTGGTTTTATTTTATAAAACTTCTTTTGAGACCAATAGTGTTTATATGGGCTGTAAATGCCATAGATCATGTGACTTGCCTTTCTTGCTTATTACTACATATATATGTGTGACATCATTTATCAGGCTGTTACTACTACTGGACATGGCTGTTATAAGCAGCAGCATTCTGAAATGTCTTAAGACAAAAAAATCCAAACAAACAAAAGAAATGTAAAATGTAAATATAATCATTGAACTATCTAGAAATAATGTTTATAGTGCTGAAACTTTACTACTATGCAAAGCAAACTAATCATGTGTTAACAAGTGTTATTCAGCTTGCTTTGCACAACAGACAAAGTTATAGCACTATAAACATCTTTTCAAGATAGTTCATTGGTTAATTATTGTTAAGATTTATTATTCTGTTATTCATAATATGGGGTTTTCTGAATGAAAATTTTCCCAGATGCAGGAACTTTTTATTTTACATTGGAACCTTGTAAACGTCAAATGGACCTGTCATTTTTACCAGAAATAATTAAGATAACATAATTGCACAACGACCTTTCAATGATGATATTGACATTTCAAAGCTTTATGTGAAACCTGCCAAAAATATAACAAAAGGTCCTGAACTCCTGAATACACCAATTAAATTAAGAAGCTTGATACAGAGACCAATAACAAGATTTCACAAATAAAATTTGTCAAAAGTGAACTGGTAAAGTAATATTTTATACATGTATTATAATGTACCTGTTTTCATTATAAGAGGGAAATCTTTCCCCATTGGACCAATTGGGTAAGATTTTACAAACATTAGATGTAGCTGAGAATTAAACATACATTGTAGTTATTTTCAAATGTAACATCATTCACCATCTTTATTACAAAACTTAATGATCTTGTGTGGCTTGTGATTAGCTCATTTAAGTAAAACTTGTGAAAATGTTTAACCTTTAATGATAAAACTTTAAACATGTTCTTGTAATGGACACTAAGACCTAGAATTGAGAAGCTCAAAACTTGATGTTTCCTAAGATAAAAGACATTGATTGTCATTTAAGCAATTAGTTTTCAGATCTACCTACTTATAACTGAAATTAGATGCCATTTCAAAAAAGTTCCCAAACAAACACCAACTGGGAAAGTCATGTTTTTCAAACCATGTACATAATCAAAATATGAATAACCAATGGTACATCTACTTCACTCACATAAACATCTGTTGAATAGTTTTCGAGAAAAGTTGCAGACAGAATGTTGGAGGAAGAAATGCTTTATGTGTCCCCCCCTCCATTTTAGGGACATGATTAACCTGTAGATCTGTGATTTAGACCATGCAAACACTGTTTGATTCAAAGAATCAGATATACATTGTATTAAGGACAAAATTACATATTTATGTAAGCATAAGGAGTTTGAACTTTGTTTTGCCAGTTAACTTCATAATAAAAGATCTTCTTTAGCACTGACAACTTAGCACTACACAAAAACTTGCTAAACATTAAAATACAGTCATGGGCTCAAATTCCCCAGGTCCAGTAACTCTTTATTTTACCTTGGGACCCTTGATGTTTAAATTGTAAATGTCAAACGGACCTGTCATTTTTACCAGGATAATGCTACTTTTTCTATATGAGAACATAATTGCACATGGATCTTTCATTGTTGATATTGGTCTTTCAAAAATTTATATAGGACCTGAAATATAACAAAGGGTCCTGGACCTTCCATTACAAAACATAATTTTGAACCCCTGAATACACCAATTCAATGAAGAAGCTTAATAAAGATACCAAGTACACAATGTAGAAGCTTCTGCATCTCAAAATTTCTTATTAAGTAGTCTTGGCGTAAAATTATATTTTATATTGTGATGTTCCTATTTTTATTATCAGAGGGAAATCTTTCCCCATAGGACCGATTGGGTAAGATCTTACAAACATTAGATGTAGCTGAGAATTTAAAATACATTGTAGTTATTTTCAAATATAACATCATTCACTGTCTTTATTAAAAAATCTCTGACACCTAGTGTGGCTTGTGGTTCATCTTGGTGAAAAATTGTGATCATACTTTTCCTTTAATGGTAAAATTTTAAATGTGTTCTTGTCAAGAACCCTAAAGCCTAGAATTAATATTTATTTTAATTTTATCGACAAAATATATCTTTAAATATGTAAATTTGTATTTTTACATAGTGTCTCATAGGTCATTCATGACCGGATAAACTTTTTAAGAAGCTTGTAACATTTGTATATAAATATTGAGTTTTATATGTTTTATATAATTTATTATTATTATTATTATTATTATTATTATTATTATTAAGAAGCTCAATATTCAGTGGGTGTAGGGGGGATGTTAAAAAGTTTCCTCTAAAATGCCATAAAATCATTATTTGTGCATTCATGTAATGTTTAAATGGCCCAAATTACTTAAGGTGATAATAAATGATCCACAGCAGCATGTTATTATTGAGAGGTTGTTAGCACTACACATTTTCTGTAACTAGTACATTGTTTTTATGGTTTTGTGTGATTTTTATGTGGTGTGTTTTAGATACATGTATATATCACCAACTGTAATCTTTAATTCAAGCACAGCTAAAGGTTTTTATATCATAGAATAGCAAAGCCTAGCTAACAATATTTTAATTAATTTTGTGAAGGATTAATTGAAATAAAAAACAAATTAAAATTGCTGGGATTCACATATGTAGGCATTAAACATGTACATGTATTGGAGCTAGCTAACATTTAATTGAATTCATTAGGTAATAGAAACATCAGCTAAGCACATCCTAGATAATATAACAATATAATATAAATATTATAGGAAGAGTTGTATCCTGGAAACTGCTGTATAAATGAATGCCATTTTTACCTCAAAAACCCTTACTAAATGAGAAATCAAGAACAATTTTGTTACTTTTTAAGAAAGTGTAACCATAGATATTAGTTAAAATGTAGAATGTTCAGTTCCTTCAACAGTGATTTTGTTTGCTCAAAATTACTACCAAATAAAGGTAGTGTCCCCTAGGAAAAACGAGTAAAATTTCCCAATTTTCCCAAAAGAACAGTAATGCACTGAAAAATTAAATCTAGTTGTCTTTACCCACAAAATATCAGGTAATACCACCTTGATATATTCGCTTTATCCAAGAACTTCAATTTTCCCAGTCTTAAAGGCAGAAGGTAGTTTTAAAAAAATGTTACAAAATCACTGTTCAAAGTATTGGTAAAAAACATGAGTGATTTCCCTTATGCTTATTTCCAGTAAAATTGATTGGGTAGATAATTCCAAAAATATTCTGGTTTTACACCATTTGTATGAAGTGTTTTTCTTGTTGTTAAAATATATTTAGGTTTAAGATATGTTTAAACATCACCAAGAAGATGGGAACCCCAAGAATATGTTTGTGTTTATTAGCATACTAGCCTTTGAAGAACAGTTACAATGCAATGTTACTTCTCTTTTGTTTATTTATTTAGTTTTATTTATTTCATAAACTATATATAAGAAATATTCACTTGGGAAAAATAATTACAAGTTTCACAGTGATTCTTGTAAGGCGAATATATTTTCTTGGCAAAAATTTTGTATTTCTTTTGGGACCCTTTCCCTACATCCCGAACCTCGAAAAGTTCTTTCTGCAAAATAATTTAGAAGATCAAAACCGTGAAAGTTTCCTATCGCTAATGATTCTTCTTATACACTATGCACTGATAAATCTTGGTTTTAAATCAACCAGTGTTTAAATATTTTAAAAAAATTTTTTTTATTTCAGCAAACAGCTTCTTGCCACAAAATGGGACAGATGTTATTTCTTTGTACAAGGTGGTAATTTAATGAGTCAAGCCAAGATGGAGGTGAGTAAAGTAGTTAACAACCGACTCTCTCTGTGTACCATAATCTTAAGATAATCTAAATATGCTATAGATTGGACTAATTTTCACAAATTTTGAAAATTTGGCTTCTAATAGTTTTAAATTTGTGGAAACCTAGATTTGTATATAGGATAGACATTTCCTTTACTAACCAGTGCCAATTGGGATTACTTTTGGATAATAAGGGTCTCTTCTACTTATACTTATGTATTTTATTTCTCTAGTATTAACCATCAAATAGTTACTTCATTAGATTTTACTAACATTCTTTGTATCATATTGAAAGTTTTTGTATAAGTAGAAATATTATCATGTTTGAATGTTTGCAATTTTTCAATTTCTGTGCCTATTTATAACAAAAATAAATTCACCAAAAAATTTAAAATCCATTTAATATTCTTGAGTCCATAACAAGAAAATCTTTATTAATCTTCATGTAAATTCCTTGTAATTTAATTGAATTATATCCAGTCGACAAAATCAATGTCACCTTCTTGTGCGTCAGAGTAACATTTAGCGGGTACTGGTAACATTTTAATTTTACATGTATAGATTGATCACAAATGTAGTTGACTGAACTTGTATCAATCTGCATCTCTCAAATGTTTTTAGTGCATAAAACATCAAACTCTGTTACAACAAAGAAAAGATTACATTGGCAACCATAATGTCAGTGGTGTTTGCAATGTTTACTTTCATTGAAGAAACAAATCTAAAATGAGTAATCCGTAATCCTACTTCTGTCCCTATATCCCTCCATTCAGATTAGGATCACCCAAACATATTGACCTAAAATATTCTAAGTGAATATTCCAAATTGCCAGAATAAACAGCAAAAGAGACCACGCTTTTGTTTGGTATAATAAAGGAAATAGTGCCCTTGGTTGAAGGAAATATGGAGGAATGTCTCCCCTTGGGAACTTTATCTCCCGAGCTCATAATAGTGTCCATGGTACCAAAAGTACAATATTTCTACTTATCTTAGCATGCATGCATTATCTATCATCTGTTTTATTTCAGCACTCAAAGTCAACTAACCGATCAGATGTAAGCTTTATTAGTACATCTGTACTTATAATGACCAATATTACCCATCATGCACTATTTATGTTTTCTTGTCTGTTTTTTTTTCACATTTTAGATAGACTTTAGAAAACAATTTAGAAAAAAAGAATTATACTTTTTGTTTTATGACCTTTATTAGACAAGCTATATTCTATATTCATCTAACTGTTAGTTCTACATATCTTGATTATTTTCTTGTTTTGTATATGCTCATTTTTTTACAATCATTTTGTGATAAGCATATATTGTTGTTTGTGTTACTCTTGATTATATTTTGAAATTTTTTACTTGCACTTTCAGAATTGTTTTTTTCTAAATGCTTTTAAAGCACATATTTTCATTTTAATATTGACATTAATTTAGTCAAGAGAAAAATGAACATTTGAATATAAAATAAAGGGACAAGAAAACATTATATAAACCATCATATTATGCCATCATAAATTACATCACACCTGATGTACAGGGAGCACCTATCCATAAACACCACATATTGATACAGGCTAATCCAAGCACAAAACTAAGTTTGACCTAACAGTTGACCTCTTTGTGTTTTGAATATCATTCTATATGCATTTATGATTACATAATTTTGGATATATATGTATTTTAAGATGCAGTCAAACCTGCCTTCAATGCAACATCTATAGTAGGACCACCTCCTTTTAAAACCCAATAAACTATCATAATTGCACTTTATTTGTGTTATTTAAACCTGTATATAAAGGTCACTTGCTTTTAAGGGCTAGTAAAATATTTATCCCAATTGCTCTTTATTTCATCTTATTTGAACCTGTATACAAGGGCCACATGTCCATTAAGGCAACTTTTACTGGTTCTCTTAGGTAGGTGGTCTTTATAGACATGTGTGTCTGTATCTGCAAAATATGTCCTGATGTTGACAAAAACATTTTTGATTTTCATTTTGTTCATATTTGAGTTTGATATTCAAATCAACTGTCAAATAGTTGGGTCAAGCTTTTGAAACCTACATGTATATTTATGAAGAATACACACGACTCCAAACCTTACATTATATTCATACATTATATGTACTGATGTCATGAAATCCTATGAGGACTTTATAATGACAATTTGAAAAATTGATATAAAAAGTTATTGATTGGATCTTGGATAGAATTATAACAACTTCAACTTCAATTTTTGGAAATTTGAATAGCTTGTATATTAATTATTCTTTATGAATTAGACAAGAACATTAAGTGCAATGTAGTTAGACCAGTTTTAGAATTCTGTCAGAATGAAAATGTTATATTTTTTGTCTTACTTTCAAAATATATAAGCATGATACATGTTTTTGAATTACTTAGTTGTTAACTATCATGTTTTAAAGTGAATGGGATGAACATCTAATGTCCACTTGTTAATGGCTCTTTCAGAAAGCCTAAAACACACTCTACCAGATTACAAAGTTAACTTTTAGGCTCAATTCCCACTCAGGACAGATCTTACTGAGAGAAAGTTTTTGTCAGTTTACTTGCCAAAGGTTCTTGGTATTCTCCATGCAGTCTGGTTTCCTCCACAATCTGTGAACTGATTGCCTCTATATAAGTGAAAGAATCTTGACTAAGGAATAAAACTTCATTACTCCACCCAACTCTTTCAGATAGATTCCTTGTGTTTGTGACATAGGTCACTGTTTTAACCACAGAAAACCCTCAAATCGTAAATTTAATGCATTATTTTTTTTTACATATCTCAAACTGTTGTGGGTATTTTTTATACAGAAATATTGACTGGTTAGAAATGATGAAAATTATCCCAATACAGACTTCTTGATACAATAATCTATAGGTTAATTACACTATACTGTGTATTAGTCACTTTAAGATTGTTTGATGAATTAAATAGAGTATTACACCCCAGTCAAGAATATTTCACTTACATGGAGAGGTCACCAGCTATAAATGAAGTGGCAAACTTTAAACCTTTGCAGTGCACCCGTAGCAAGGTGCAGGGAAGATTCTTTAACATGCCACCCTGGCATTACACAGGGCTTCAGTGATCATGGCCTTCTTCTTAACCGAAGGATCCTGTGATTTTCATTTCTCAATGCCGAGTGCTTGGTGAAAGAGCAGTGACTACCTATTTTCAAGTCTTGGTCAGCCTGAACTGGGTAAAAGCACTTTACCAACAGAGCTAACATATTGGTACTGTCATATTTCAAAATTTTGAATTTTCTGAATGAAATATTCAAAAAAAATTATAATATGACAAAAGTTTGAATACATGTATTTCATTCAGAAAATTAAAAATTTTATAATATGACAGCACTTCCAGAGCAAGAGTTGAATTACAACCTTCTTACCAGTACTTACCATTACCATTACCTGTAGCCTTAGTATTAAAACATTTCATGTTGATATTCTTGACTATAAGTCATACAGATTTCTCTATTGCTGTTACCAGTACCTTTCTGATATCTTTCAGTGGTGTAATGCAGTCATTATCCTTTAGTTTTAAAATTCCTACAACGGCTATTTTGTTTTGACAAAGACTAATGGTAAATGTTTGAATCATATATCTTGTGATTAATTAAATTCATTTTCTATGTTCAGCTTGCAGGAAGTTTGGTGCTAGATTTAAACGAGCCAGGTGTCCGAGCTGAACCATATGAAGCAGATGATAGAAAATTTGTCTTTCAGATATCTTCTCCCCAAACAAAAAGGTGGGTATTTTATATTTCAATGGATTTTAAGTCACATGCCCTTCTTCCCAAACAAAAATGTTTTTATTTAATAATTATTTTCTTTCATTGAATATTTATAGCCCCGTACCTAGAAACGTGATGTATTATGGTAAGGCATTGTTCATACATCTGCCCTCATGTCTGTCTGCATGTATGTCCTTATCTATGTCAGATGCCTACTCCTCCAAACAAAGATATTTTTACTAAACTTGGTTTACATTATTGCCAGGATTTGACATTGTGTGCGCAAGAAGAGGAGCTAACTTTGTGTAATCTTGTTAGAGTTGTGCTCGTTTTATTTTGTTTTGAAAAATCAAAATATATACAAGTTGTTTAATCAAAAGAACATTAATTTTACCTATTTTTATTATACATTCTTTTCTAAAAAAGGGACATATTACGGCAAACTGTTCATCCCCAATAGTTTGTTTGACATTTTAACTATGTTTTTGAGATATTTACAAACAGTTTAATGGCAAATACTTGTTATGTAAATGGGCCTATTCTGCTCTGCCTAGAAATCTTGTTCTTGTTATATTGTATTTGTCTTATTTTAAAATCATGAAGCATTATAATTTATTAGTAACCTTGGTGATTATATTCCTTTTTAAGTAAATACCTCAACAAAAACTTATTCAAAGATCTTAATAATGTTTTTCTTTATCTTCACAGAGCTGTAGTAGTACAAGCAGAGAATGACAGAGAAAAAGATGAGGTTAGTCTCCTTTATGCTGCTTTGGTATCGGAGTGGTCTAAAGTGTGTGCTTACGAATCACAGTATCTTTCACTGCCTAGGTTTGAATCCCACTCGGGTAGATCCTAGTGTAAAAAACTTTGTCATTTTAGTCCATACTTTTCTCTGAGCACTGATTTGTTCCACCATCTCAGAACTAATACCTCAATATAAAACAAAAAAATTTAAATGGTTTTTGGTCCTTTGAATATCTTTTCAACATCTTTAAAAAAAATTGATTTCAAAATTTTGGTCCAAACACTACTGATGAGGAAATGTATTCCTGAACGGCAGTCGAGTGCTATAAAATTAAAACTGGTATAATATATAATTTTAAAACACCATAATTCCATTCTATTCTATTCTTTATGCTACAGAAGATGTGCATATTAAATTTTAGTACATTAATATTATGCTTTCATTATAGCATTATGGTTTACTTTTCAAATGAAAGATTAAATGAAAATTAAAAAAAAAAAAAAAAAAAAAACAGACACCCTATGAATGTTACCATGTAAATGTAAACCAGTCTTTAACCAGATACTGGAAAGTGTTACATGTTAACCAGTTTTTGATTTAGATACTTGTATCATGTCAACCAGTCTTTAACCAGGTGTTTTTAAGGTGATGCATCTTAACTAGATGTCCTGAATATGCTACATGTTAACCAACTCTTAACTACATGCTCTAAGAGCTTTTTTTTCAGAATGTCTATTCTTCATATCCCTAATTAATTGTAATTTTGTAAACTTTTTATTCATTAGACATGTTATAATTGTATCTCCGATGATTTTTTCAAATGTCACTTTTTATGTTTTAGTGGATATGTACCATTAATAATGTAGTCAGAGAGAGTGGTTATACAAAGGGTAAAGCACAACAGGCACATAAATCTAAGGTAGGTCTAAATGTAGAGAGAGAGAGAGAGAGAGAGAGAGAGATTGGGGGTAGATGTTACACAAGGTTATGAGGATTCATGTATGCTTATTAATTTCATGGTGAGTATTGTCTGCCTGGCATTGGACATCTTGTCAAAAACTCTTCTGATAGTAGCACCATTTATATCAGTGTTATATTTTATACAAAAGTTGCATTTATGATGACACATGTATTTCAAATAATTCTTGTTTTAAGCAACACAATTATTCATTTTAAATGCTTACATTGTCCATTGATTAGATACTGTTAAATCAGTTGGATCATTAATCTTTAATCTTACAAACTTCAAAATGAAGAAATTTTCTATCTGAAAATGATGCAAAAGATCATACACATCTTGTATTAATCAAGTTTTTCTATGTTTAACAACATTGGAGATAAGCAATCTACAATTTTGTATACCTCATTGGTATGCCACTTGAGTTGTAATAGAATTATTGGTAACATTTTCATATTTGAATAAAAAAATCAAACTGTAAAGGTAAGACTTGCTTTTTACTGTCGCCATTTAATTATTTCAATGTAAATTTAAATTAAAAAAAATACTTCAGAAATTTGTTTTTTAGGATTTTTGTCTAGCATTTCCATTAAAAGTAACAGTTTTCATGATGACACATATCAGATTATTTTACAATTCTGCATCTATTGTGTATGTTTTGATTTAAGGAACGAACATCAAGCACCAGTAGTTCAACAAAGCAACCTTCTGTCGGATCAGCATCTAGTAGTCCAGACGGACAACCTAACCAGAGGTAAGCAAATAATTAAAATATATTTCTATGTATAATAGGTTTCTTTAAATCACAAGACTGAGACACATTTACCCAGAAAAAAATTATGATGAAAAGATACATTTTATAGCTATACTTTAGTCTACATTTAAATACTTAAAAATTAAAATAGAAAATAAATTGTTCCTTATCTTGACATTTTTTTAAAATTAATATAAGATAAATACAACATTCATAAAGACATTCACTCACCATACTGAGAGAAAGAAAAACAGTAATTTTTAAATAACACGAAATATAACAAAAGATGTACAAAACCAAATAACTCAATTTGTGTTTGTTAAAATGAAACAGATGCATGAACCACAAAGTCTGGACAAGATTTCAGAATTCTTTATGCATTCCCTTAGTAGGAATTTACCAATTTTCAACTTTGCAACTTGCTTTGAATCAATTGGTCTAAAAGATTATAAAAAAAAACATTAAGAGTATTATATGCTTTGACTGCATGGGTGTTTGAAGTGAAGTGAATTTATACAAAACATAGTAAAGAGACTTCCCTAGTTTTGATTTGTATTTCATCCTTTTGCATTCATATGAAACCTGAACCAACATGCTTTGACACTAAAAACCAAAATCAAATATATACAAGTTGTTTAATCAAAAGAACATTAATTTTACCTATTTTTATAATACATCCTTTTCTGAAAAAGGGACATATTACGGCAAATTGTTCATCCCCAATAGTTTGTTTGTCATACTCCTCCATCACTGGTTCAAATTTTGTTGATATTTTATTTATGTGTTTCCTGATCTTTACCAAAAATTTAATTGCCAAAACTGGTGTATCTTGTTATACTTAGCGTTGCTCTTGTTTTCCAAAATGAATATCTTATGATCATGACATATTTCATGTATTATACATATTTTAATGAACTTGGACATCTCTCTTAGAAGTTATGATTTAAATTCAATAAAATTAAGCTCCAATTATGATAATCAAGAGTTCATTTCTTTTAATGACCATGATAAATTTCATGTATTTTAACTTGGGCATCTCTCTACTTTGAAAGTATAACTCAACATTCAATAAAATGACAATCCAAATATGAGAATCAAAAGTTCATTTCTTTAAATACACACATACACATAGTTACATACATTTGGTAATTTGTTATTATTTAAATGAAGCTGTAAGAGTTTTCACAGAAACCAGGAAGGGGTCACTTTGTGCATGTATCCATCATTAATTGCAGTGCATCGCAACACAATCTGTCTTCTTCACATACTCCAGAAAGATTATTTTCATAGATTGATCCCTGAATGTTTTTGTGCCAGATATTTTTATGCATGAGCAGCTAGCTGCATAGTACTATTTTGTTTTCTTATATTACTAGTAGTATATTTATATTAAAAAGGGCACTGAAGATTTTTTATCTTAATAGAATATTAAAATAAAATAATACAAGATACATGTATACTGTTGCCATTGACAGTTAATATGTCAAGCAAGAATGGTTTTCTTTGGTGGTGATGGGGGAGGGGGGAAGGGTTGTTCCAGTTTGCTCATATGTGATTTGACACACTATTCACTGGTAAAACAAATAAAAAAAAAAAAGAAACAAAAGATTATTGAAATTTAAAAATTATGATTTGAATAATTACAAATTTTGATTTTGACAAAGTAATTTTTTTTATTCCAGTACAATGAAATTACAGTTTTTGTAACCTTATTCTTCAGTGACCTTGTAGTGGTCTTCAATGTCCCTGTTGTTTGTGATAATTCTTTCTTCACCTTGTTTGTTTTATTTATTTATTTTATTTTCGTTTTCTGTTATGTTGTTGACAGTTTAGCGTCCACTATGCCAGTTTCCACGACGATGACCCCAGCAGCCAATAACAATGCATTCCTACCAGATGTACCAATCCAGTTTGATCTTATGTCACAAAAGGAAGTACAAAGTGGTGGTGTCACATCTAACTTATCAGGACCACCAAAGTTAATAACAATTTTATATTTTATCAAACTTTTAAGTTTTATGTCTTCGAAGCATAGTTTTGCATTTGCATTTATTAAAATTTTTCTGGGTTCCTTTTCCTCAAAACCTCTTTATTTTGAACTTTTTGAATGGGATAACAATTCTTTTGATTAATTTTTATGTACACATGTATATGAAAATAATTTTTAAAGTCATTTAGACATCAAAAAAAATATGCAAAAATATAATAATTGCCTTTAAATAGTTACTATTAGGAGTTCTCTCTTGTATACCGGTACTTCAAAAGATGACCATCATTTTACAAAACTACAAACTTCTACAGAGAAATCAATGGAGGGGGTATACTTTCATGAGGTTCTCATGAAGTTATGGAAACAATCAGTGAAGACCATTAGACTGTCTCTTATATGTGCATGCTCTTTATAATTCCTCTTTTGATAGTTTTCATATTGTCTCCCCTGATAATACCTATATTTAAAATAAGTGTAAATCATCAGTTTCTGAAATCAGAAACTGATGATGCAAACTAATAACAAAACATGCTTTTCCTATATTTTATCTTTAGTCAAAATTTGACTCAGTCTGACTGTCTGATACTGATATCTTTTTTGAAGGACTGGTTACTTTTTCAAAAGTCTCCCATGCACCACATAGAAAGTGTTAAAATTATCTGATATGGACTGGTTGAAAATTTTCAGCTTGTTTCCAATTATGCTTTTGTAATATTATATCTATTTCTTGCTATATCTTACTATATAAGGCTTACAGTAGGCTTTTAGGCCCATATGTGTGTATGTTAACTGCTTGCTGTATTAACTGTTCTGGTTATGCAATTATAACACAAATTTTTTAAGTGATTTGGTGGTGCTTCCATTGCTTGTTCAATTGACTCCTGAAAGATTTGACATTGGTAATATTTACTATTTCTGTTGATAATCATTTATCACTTTGTCTATTGGTGAATGTTTTTTGACTCATAATCTAGTTTTGAACAACTTTACATTATCGCATCCGACAAATTCTTTGACTCACCATCTAGTTTTGAACAACTTTATATTATGGCTTTCGACAAACTTTTTCACATTAGAACCTGCCTGAGTGGGGTTTGAACCTAGATAGTGAATTGCACTGTGATTTGTAATCACACACTTTAGACAACTCAGACACCAAGGCTCCTACTCTTTGTTATTAGAGTTTTCATTTAAGTTTGGACCAACATGGCATTGATCTATGCTTTGTAGTATTTTGTAAAATTTGCTACTATAAGGCCAAGTGATAATAGCAGTCAGTTGTATAGAATATGTCTTTCATTGCTGTAAATAATGTTTTCCATTTTTGTACAAAATAAAGCTTGACAATTGCTGCTTTGCCAAAATTCATTGTTGATTTACTCAATAACTATTGAAAATTTGCAGTGGAATTTCTTGTTCAACATGATTTTAGTTGTATGTTGTATTCAGTCTTCTTTAAAATCATTCGCATTTTATTTCTTGTGTTGTCATAGGTGTCACATTTTGGTTAAAAAATAGAATTCACTGTCACTGTTCGTTTCATGTGTAATTTGGCTTGTTAAAAAATTTCTTTGCTTCTTGCATGTGTTCAAAAAAGCATGTTTACAAAGATGTTGAAATTTCAAATCTAACTTTGTGTGTTATGCATACACTTGTATCAATATACAGTCAAACCTGTCTTAACGGTCACCTCTATATAAGGGCCACCTGCTTTTAGAGGCCAATAAAATGTTATCCAATTAGTCTTTATTCATGTTGTTTGAACTTGTATGTAAGGGCAATCTGCTCATAAAGGCCACTTTTATTGGTTCCTTTCTGTGGTCTTTATAGACAGGTTTGATTGTATATGCTATTTGAACCTGTATATAGGGACAACCTGCCAATAAAGACCACTGACTTTTATTGGTTCCCTTAGGTGGCCTATTTCGACAGGTTTGACTGTTGTCATCCTATCAAGATGCTATAGATTAACACTATTTATTTTGTTTTTCAGAAGAATAAATCCCTTTGACACATCAGCTACAGAAGTGTTAGATACTTTAGATGCTGCTATAGATAATGCTACTTATGTAGAAAGTTATGTTGTAAGATTCCTAGGATCAATGGAGGTCAAGGCAGATAGAGGTAGGTAGTATTACATGTATGGTACTTAACTCTGTTTACCATGAAAATAGAGTAGAGTAATTGAGTTTTATGCCCAAGTCAAGATTCTTTCACTTTTATCTAGACAGTCTTTTCCTAGATGATAATCAGACTTCAGAGTACCTGAAATTAAACTACATGTACCAACTTTTGGGACGGAAACTAACAAGCTTTTTTACAGTAGGATCTATCGTGAGTGGAATTCAGAGACACGTTGATCCATAAGCTGGCATTTTAGATCACTCAGCCAATCAATCCCCTGTTTATCATTAAGACGGTTGAGTTTTGAATATTGCATACAATGCAGTGAATATAGACAGTGTAATTAATTATATGTAGAAGAGGTATCAAGGTATTTTATTTACAGAATATTTTATTACTTGTATTTGGTTAGTGAAGAACAGATTAAATGTGCTAACATTTTAATTGTTACAATATTATTTTTCTTTAGGTGAACAGTTAATACATGAGACCATGAGACAGATAATGGCAGCCAGAGCAATACATAATGTGTTTAAAATGACAGAATCAAGACTGGTAGTGTCAAGTGAATGTATGAGGTAAAAACTGATTTATAAAGATTGTCTACAGTAAAACCTCGTTACAATGCCACTCAATAACTTTGCCACCTTGCCTATTAACATTTTATTCCGAAGTTCCAAATTCAATTCTTATCTGCTTTTCCTTAAAAGAGTCACTCGGTTTCTCACCAAAGCCCTTTATAATGCCAAAATTTTAAGGACCAAAGAGTGTTTTACAGTATTAATTTTCCCCAGTTTGTTCTTTCATTTGAAGTGGAAACTTTGCTCTATAGCAGTCACAAGACTGGTAGTGTTAAGTGAATGTTTGAGGTAAATCTGATTTATAAAGAGCATATACTTATTTTGCTCAGTCAATGTATTTCATTTTTAATGGAAAATGATCTCTCTGGCAGCCACATGTTGCCTACTCTTTCAACACTACTTGAATGATTGTCTTCAGCACTCTCTTAGATATGTGGTATCCATGTTTAGTTTTATCTCGGAGATATGTCTAGTAAATAAGCTCTATAAAAATATCCACAGTAAGTTTCCAGGAAGGAACCAACAGGTCTAAAATTTTGAAAATATTGACAACCCATATTTACATATCTTTTAGTTTCTATTATAGGGTGCTTTACAACATTTATGCAATACTTAAAATGTCTAGTGTTAAGAATTACATTGTGATATAAAATATCATTTTTCATGAAAGTCTAATATTTTTATATTCATTATCAAAGAAAAGTTGAGGAAATATGCCAGCTTCATGCAAGCATCACACTGCCTTCTTTAGATAGTTTTCTGCTCAATTAAATTAAATGAGGTTTAAAAAATAGATATACATGTATTTCTAAAAACAAGTACCTTATGTCAGATTTAGTTTCAGTGTAAATTGGAGATTGATGAAGACACTATTTATTTATTTATTTATTTATTTATTTATTTATTTATTTATTTATTTATTTTACAGATTGGTAGATCCATCTAATAATGGTATAAGAACACAGTTTGCCTTGTCAGATATCTCATTTTGGGCAGCACATCATGAAAATAATAGGTCAGTATCATTGTACTGGACAGATGAGGTCAGAGACCATTACCAATTAAACCAGTTACAGTACTGTGAATTACTATCTACTACATAATTAAGTGAATTTGAAGACACACACACACACACATTTATTGTGTACTTGGTTAATCATATTGTAAAGAGTATTATAATATTCACTGTATTTGATATTGTAATAAAAATAGTGTTTCTCGTAAAACAGAAAACTCTTACTCTTCTGGAGCACCCAGTCTCACTTAAACCGAAAAAAAACTAAATAAAAGGTTTGCAAAACACCAAAAATATAGTTTTATCAAATTACTGAAGCAATAATGAGCTGAAAGGTCATTGATTATATATTTGCAAAAGAAAAATCTTGTCTTGATTGTTTTATTTATACATATACATTAAAACAATAGAAAAATTAAAAGGAGTTTTAGTTCCATGGAAGATTCCACTAACATCTATCTGAGAAATGTATGCCATTTATGGTGTCTTTGTACAGTAAAATATGTTTATATTACCCCTTGATAGCCACAGTATTTTGAAGTCCCAAAGTTCTTTTCTTTTATGTATTTCTTTAAAAGTCTCTCTTGCTGTGTTGCCAGATTGGTTGGTTGGTTGAATGTTGCTTAACGTCGCATCAGCAATTTTTTCAGCTATTCGCTACGAGAACTATTTAATCAATCTCTATGGATTAATCTATGAACAAAGTACGCCACAGACAAGCGTACCACTCCCCCAGTCCATTATACTGATACCAGGTAAATCAGTAAAGGCCAACCGTAAGGAAAATTCACTTTCCCACATGTGGTCCGAGCGGGACTCGAACTCACAGCGGTGAGAGACCCTGGATTTGAAGACTGACGTCTTATCCATTAGGCCACCGCGCCCTCACTGTGTTGCCAGAGACCTTTATAATGCCAAAAGCTTACTGAACATGTGATGGTTATGAATTAATGTTTTACTGTTTTCACTTAATACTACTTTATTATTTTGTATTACAGATTGTTTGGTTTTATAACTAGAAATAAACAGCCTGGTGCTACATTATCAACATTTGCCTGTCATGTCTTTGAATGTAATGTGTCAGCAGAAGAAGTAAGAACTTTTATAACAGTATTGGCTCTTTTCTGTTTTCTGTCTGTCCTGATAATGTTCATTCTGTCCATTGAAAAACTACTAGTGTATAAGAAGAATCATTTGCAAAGAAAAAATATTCGCAATTTTTACGGTGACTCTTGTACTGCAAATATATCTTCTTAGCACGACTTCTCATTTCTTGTGGTACACTTTCCACTTTTCCTACAGCCGAAAACATAAAAATTTCTTACAATGAAAAGGTTTAGAAGATAAAAAACTGTGAAAATTTCCTACCACAAATTTTTTTTTTTGTACAATATGTAGATTATTATTTATTTACTCTGTTGTCAGCTAACTACATTAAATTTTTCAATTGCATAGGTTTAAAAACCTTATTAAAGCATCAGCCATGCTGAATGCTTTATAGCGACTGTTGGATTTTTTCGTATTTTGCGCCGCTCTCATTTCACCTTGAAAGCCAAGCAAATTCTTCTTTTCAACTTAAATTATGGGAATTTCCATATACGGTAGCCCAGGTATGTGAACAACTCGTTTTGATTATTATTATCATTGGTCTTTGAGAATTAAATTACCAGTTGAGGTATTGTTACTTCAATTGATGAATACTGGTGATCTTGAAGCTATATTCAGAGTGAACTTATTGAAAATAACAAAACAATTAAAATTATATCATTCATATATAATCAGTTGCATTCTTGTGTATTATCACTTTCATTTGATCAGTGGTTTCATTTGGTGCCATTTATTTGTTTATTTTATACAATTACTTTTGCTCTATTTGTAGATTTGTCAAGCAATAGGTACTGCAACAAAGCTTGCTTTTCAAGCCTTAATGGTAAGATTTAGTAATATGTATATATTTTGTTTGAAGAAGGTTAAGATATGTTAAGCATTGCTGTACAATTGATTAACAGTAACTCTTAATATCCATTGATCATATGACTTACAAAAATGTAGAGGCAAACCATTGTTTATTTCAATATGGAGTATTGCTATACAAATGACAAGGTCCTAAAATTAATTTGATTTTGGAGAAACTATAATGCTTAAGATAATATAAACATTGCTTGCACCTGCTTTAACTAAATAAAAGAATGCATGTTAGAGAGTATTTCAGATATGTATGGATCATGCCATCTGGTGAGTTAGTGATGGTAAAGATATATAAGACAATAGTTGTATGATTAGAATTTATTCTATCCCTTACAAACTTGATTTGTGGGAATATAGGAAATGGCATGTCCATCTGTCTGTATAAAATCATGTCTGCTCCAACTTTCATGTTTGTGGATAGATTTTGATCAAACTTGGAACAAATGTAAACCAACATGAATTGATGTGACACATATCACATTTTGATATGAAGGTTAAAGGTCATGGTCAAATCTTTTTTTAGGACAAAGTTAAATTCTAGAATCAAGTGAAACTTTAAAGCTGCCTAAAATGCAAAACTGAGATTTAAAATTTTAGTACTTTTAAATGTTAATGTGGATGTCAAAATGCAGTATAGCTGCCAATATACATTATTAACCTTTTACAGGAGAAGAAAGCAGTGGATAAAATCAGAAAAGTTAAAAGTCAAGAAAAGGACATATTACTGTCAAATATTCAGCAACTAGATGACGCTGGGGAAGAGGACCAGGCCCTAGCTGGACTCCCCTCTCTCCAGATGGGAAATACCTTATACTTACAGCAACAGATGACCCTGATGATGTCATACAGTCTCCTGACATCACTACCACAGCTGCGGCACCAGCGGCCGTATCACAACAATCTGTACAAGAAACAAATAATGATGATGAAGAAAGTGAGTCAGAAGCTTGATTCTCTTCATACAAAAAACATTTCAATCTCAAATGTTTAAACGTAAATAATATATGCAAAAGGTGAAAGGGCAAGAAAGGGTTTTTTTGTGGTGTATATAAGGTATCATTTTAAATCATTCAGAACTTTTTGAAAAAAATGTTGTCGGGTATTTTGAAACTGTCTGATTTTATTTGTAAGGAAAAGTAATGGGTTTCCCTGTATATATGTGTATCATTACCGTCATATGAAAGGGTGTTTTAATAGAAACTAGAGCTTGTAGGTATTTTTTAAATAACATGAGTTTGTATCTTTATATGTTTACACTACTTACCTATTATGGCTTAATTTGCATACAGTTATAGAACAGGTGCTTGGTTTTATAAAATGGAAATGAGGTCAAGTTTTAATAGGATTTTTTATGGTAACAAAAGTTAAAACATGGTTTTTAGAAACTGTAATGAACAAGAATTAAGGAAGACAACAGTTTTTGTCTTGTCATCCTTTTAAGAAGTGCTTGATAGATATATATGCAAAAAAATAGCTAGGATACAAGGTTTTTACTATGTTAGATATTATATTATTTATTTTTAATTTATTGTTTGCCATTCCATTGCGGTTGTTTTATAATAGATTTTTTACTTTATTTATTTGTAGGAGTTTGCAGTGTAAAGAGTGAATAACATTTTAAAATTTTCATTAATATTTAATGTTTATTTCATATTGTCATTTAACCCACATATTTTAACATTGTTATTAGACATACTGTAAACATAGTTATTTTTGTGAGTGAAATTTTCCCAAAAATATAATGTTTCATAATTTTGCAAGGGGGTCATTTCCGTGATGTTGTCCATTCTTGTGGTATGAACCATATGAAACCTGACTTGCCATAATTTTCAAGAGGGGTATTTTTCTCAATTTTTACTTCAATTCGCAAAAATAGCGAAAATTCCAACTACACGAAAATATCCTCTTTACAGGGGGTATTTTTTTGCGATTTCTTCAATTAACGAAAAATATGGAAATTCCCCACCATGCGAAAATAACCTTGTTTACGGTATGTTATACGGTTAATGGTTGTTATGGATATAATATATGTTATACATTATAATGGTGGTGATTACTACAACATTATAGTGGTGAAAGGTATATGATAATATATCTAATTTCCGCTATATATGCCGATGCTTGCATGCTTTCCTTTGTTATGTTTTACCCCATACTAGTCACACATCATACACATGTGTACATCATGTGAGTTAACTCACAAGCAACGATCAAATTGAACCCAATTTTGTTAATTACATTGACAGGTACTTGCAATTGAAATAGCTAGTTATTTCCCCCCAGAACTAAGTGAAGAGACATATAGTGTTTACTCCAATTCTTTCACCAACTTTGTGTCCACCACTTTTCTTGAAAACTATTCAACAGATATTTATGAAAATTCACAGGAACAATCTTTTGGTGGAGTAGATGTGTTGTTGGCTATTTATATTTTGATCATATACTTGGTTTGGAAAACATGGATTTCACAGTTGGTGTTCCTTTCGGGGACACTTTTAAAATGGAAACACATTTCAGTTGTAACTTGTTGATAAAACAGTCACCTGACTGAATTGGATTTTATTTGTCATGTCATATAAATCTTGATCATTGCTTGGTAAAAATATTTATTGTAAATTAAAATTCCTTATTTATACAGGGCTGTCAATCTGCTAAATTTGGGGCTGAAAATCGGGCCCTGATACCAAGGTTCAAAACCTTTATTCTTCCAAAATATTTTGACCAAATTAAGTAAAAAATGGTACCAGTAACTGTTACATTTGTACTATGTATTTTAACACTTATTTTCCCATTTCCAAGGGTCATGGTCCCAGTACAAAAACGGGGGCATGACAGCTCTGTTATAATACATGTACTAACTTTTTTTTTAATTTTCAGGAAGTAATTCAGTTCATTCATTTGCAGCTTTAAATTACAAATAATTAAGAAGTACCCTTTTTGTATACATTAATTATAAATTTACAAATAATTTAATTGACCTCTTTTTAATGTATTTATGTAGAAACAAACTTACATTGAATTATTAATAGTGTGTCAATGCATCATGGAATTGGCATCACAAAATTTTCGGTTTTGGTGAAAATCATGAAAGTGGCAAAAAAGTGTCATGAAATTAAAATGATATATACATTAGTCTGTAAAAAATAACCTGGGTATCATGTTACTGTTGCTAAATGAACTGAAAATTCATTGATAATTTCCGTTGTTATGTTATGCATGCTGCATATTCTATAGAAACCATTTTTACAGAAAACTGTGAAATCTTAAACTCACTTCCATTCAATTATGAAAAAACCTATTTCATATAATGGATTTAGTTACAAGAAAAAGATCAGGGTATGGTGTTTCATTCCTACACCCATCAAGTGAATAGACTTATTTGTTCAAAGGGAGATAACACAGTTTTCTTTAGTTATATTCAGTAATTATGTATACAGTTTGTAGATGTGCTACTATGGCTGAAGGTGTATATTAGCTGACTGTATATCCATCTTTTGCATATACTGTCATAATGCTTTGAAAAATGTATTTTGATGGAAATTCTAAATTAATACAAAATTTCTGTTTTTCTTTTTGTTTGCATCAATATCGCAAATACATGTACTAGTGAGCTTTGAAAACAACATGTTTTCAGTAATATTATGAACCATTATTTTTAAGATCCTAGATGACTATGTAATAAAAAAAATAATTATGATGCAATTATGATGCCTGAATGAAGGTTCAAGGAATTATTTAGATATTTATTAAGAATTACTAAGGTGTTACAATTCTGCTTGTAAAATTATTTGGACATCAGTACATCATGATTTGCTGTAACACTGGTGGAAATTGACCAAGTTACACTTTCTTTTTTGTATACCAAGATCAAGTTACTGTTTCTGTATCGTATACCAGTATAATTATTGTTTTTGCATAAAGTTGCAGCAATCATTCACAATTATGAGGGGATTTAAATCTCAAAAGTTTGTGCCATATAATTATTTATTGATTATAATACAAGTGATTATCCTAATGTTTTGTCTGACAAAAGATTGGTGACCACACATCTGGTATTGCTGCAATGACCCTGGCATCTTTTGATGTCAATGTCAACATTCATGTCACCTTAACAACCAGGTGTGGTCAGCAATATATGTATAATAATAATGACTTGTAGAATTTCCTTCTATTAAGTCAGAACATGGTAATGTATAAACAGAATTGGGTTTTGAAAAAAGGTCCCCAAAAGCATGGAACAATTTTGAGGTGGGCATGTTTTTTTCCATTTGAATTTTACTTCATATATTGGTATATGGGTATTATAATATGTTTTTGTGCACATCTTTGATTGGTCATACTACATATAAATTGTTTGCAGATGAACAAAATTATGATATTTTAAGGTAACGATTTATAAAATTGATTGATATATTCTGTTATTCCTTTTATAAAA
The DNA here is from genome assembly GCA_021292105.1 of Anadara kagoshimensis. Taxonomy (NCBI): domain Eukaryota; kingdom Metazoa; phylum Mollusca; class Bivalvia; order Arcoida; family Arcidae; genus Anadara; species Anadara kagoshimensis. The sequence continues at coordinate 13,058,533 of CM037862.1, forward strand.
TTGCTTGATGTATTCTGTTATCCACATTGATTGTTCTAAACAAATGCCAATATTAACAAAATCCTTTTGAAACACCAATATGAAAACAGAACAATTAGGATTATTAACAAATGTACTAAAAAACCTTTAACAAAAAGTGTGTGCAATAGGTGCTAAACTTTTATAATATTTACTTGAATAAGCACCAGTGTCACTGCAGTCGTGGCATATTGTTGACTTGAATGTGAAATGCCATTCGATCAATTAATCTGTTGAATAAGCACTGAAGGATGCAAGAAGATTTGGGATCGGTGATTGTCAGAGTTTAACGTTTACATGGACTGTCTGCCAATGTGCACGATTAAAGATATGGGAAGGACTAATTGAAGATGCATAACATTAATCTGATTTCTGATTTAATTCATACAAAGGTATTCCTATTGCACATTGATGATATGGTAAAATCAACTGAAGCATGCCATGAGAAACTACTTACAGATGAAAGGGTAAGGCTAGTGCAATTACCCAAATGTAAAGTTTTGTCAATGTAAAACAGGTTTTTCATATGAAAATGGTTTATTTATTAAAGCATATTTATATATTTACTTGCCAAGTTATTTTTAAAAATGGAGTTTCTGGTTTGACCTATGGTATTTTTTCAATATGGAGCTTATGGTTTGACCTATGGTATTTTTTCAATATGGAGCTTATGGTTTGACCTATGGTATTTTTTCAATATGGAGCTTATGGTTTGACTACAGTTTTTTTTTACAATATGGAGTACCGTATATAGGGCTTGACCTATGTATGGTAAATTCAAAATCAAATTAAGGATTTTCTATAAGAGTTGGTGTACAAACAGTTTTTTTGTGTGTTTGTGTATAATGTAATTAAAAAAATGGAATCATAACATGATTAAATGTTACTAGTCAGAATTAGTTAATTTTATGTATAAAGTTGTCAGTAAAAAATAGCTTAGCAATTTGTCATATAAATTATACCTGTATGTCTGTCATCAAATTGTTCACTTGGATCTGGTTGTTCTAATCCCTGTTAGCCTAACCAAATAGTAAGTGACAATTCATTTCATTTATTTCAAAATAAATAACCTCAGCCACTCTGTGAATGGAACACGAGGGCATGTTACAAATATGCAATAGCGATCTGGTAAGATACAATACATTTATATACATGATAATGCTATAAGTTTACAAATATTTATTGTTGGCATAAAGTTTTTACATAAATAGCTAATTGATAATATCAATTTACTTTTGGGCCGAAATTTTAAAAATATTACATTTAACGCAAGATACAAAGTTTCACTAGCCAAGTGGTTGGACAAACTGACTTTTGGAACAACCAGATCCTGTTAGTTAAATTGTCTCCTTAGTTTCTCATCATATATGAATTTCCAGTAAAACAATAAAATAAATTGACAGATCGCCGGCCATGCCCACAATGTTTCGACAAAGGCCTTGCATGTTAACACACAATAAGAATGAAAACTCGCTGACATCACTGACACTAGGTCGTCATTAGTTGCCATGAAGCTGCTTTGGTATCATGATGATGGCCAGTGGCAGAACATTGTGGGCGTGACCGGCGATACGTAAAATTATATGAATAAGGTGTCACTTGCCTCATAGACCGCAAGTGTAGATGAGGAATAATTTTGTATATGTTTATGTGTGTATATTTCATCTAATGATGTATAAATCTTTACACCATTGTCTTGGTATGATGTCTATATTAAAATTTTATATATATTGGTCAAATCAAATTTTATAAACTAAGTCCACAGATCCTGTATAAATCTTATATTTTACATATAATTAATGTATGTCATTTATTCCAGCTAAATCAGTATTATTGATGCTTAATAAATACTCACAAATACTATTATTATTATTAAAATACAATAAGTTCCTTCAGAGAAATTTTGGTTAATTTTACATAAGATGTACTACAAGTTATGAATTAAGTTAACTTTCATAAGAATTAGGTATTCTATGTTCTTATGTTTTTTGTAGTATCTGTAGTAGACATACTTAAGATTTTAAATGTTTGAAAAAACAAGGTTTTCTTATTGACGAAGAAAGTATATATGATCAGAACCTTATTTGGCCCCTAAAGAAAATTGAAATTTGTATCAGTATGAAGCGTAAATGTGAGTCAAAACTTTTATAATCAAAATGACTCGTGTTTTAATATCGACCATTTGATTATAATTTTTAATGTAAAGATGACTTCTCAAATATGAAGCATGTTTCATCAATCTACTTTCAGTATTGGTCATATTTTAGTCAGTTTATCCCTTTGAAAAGTATGAATGCAAACAAGCACTAATGTCACACTTTGCATGATGATTATGATAAGACACACTTTTTGATAGCAATAAGCACTCAATAGCATTAAATGTGTAGAGTCAAAGCATATGTCAAAAATGCACCAAAATATGAAAATCAGGTGAGTTTGTCATCTTTACTGCACATTTAGAAAAATGCCATAAAACTACTTTATATCCATTAGATTGACATTATGTTACGTTTCTGTCCTCTCTTCAATTTCTTTTGATGCCATTCTCTTTTCAGATTTAAATACGGCCCTTAATTATCATATATACCCTACTTCTAACATATGAGTTTTGTGTTTCTTTGCCATTTTTCCTGACAGTATCACTTATGTCTTAGTGTGGTGTCCTTCTTGTTTTTAATACATTATTCTTGATGTATCATAAAAACATTATTTCTTTCATCTAAGTCTGTCTACTGTAAATCAGGAAATTTTCACAGCAGTTAATTTTTGCAAGAATCTTCATTTCAAGATATTTGAGTACTTTTATTTTCTCATCATTGGATGAAGATCAGTGCAAATGCAATTAAATTATTTAAGAAATTATTTTGCCTTTTGTGCAAAAATTTGAGACAGCCCATTAGACTTTGCAAGTTAATAAAGACTTTGGAAAATTACCTTATGTCTTATATTTACAATATTTATAAAAAATAATTTTATTGCCGTCTCGCATTTTCCATATTAATTTGAAAACTGTTGGTGCACCTCCTCATTAAAATGAGTGGTCTCCTGTCAGTCAACAAGAGCATTTGACATCTGACGTCATTATGTCAGCGTGTGGAGCAATGCCTGTATGAAGTTGTAAAGAATAGTTAATGTCAAATAGTTTATTGAAGCAAAAATACTGCAATTGTAAATATATCAAAATAAAGTATTCTCCATAGTTTTATTTTTCACGTTTTGTTAATCTCGTGAATTTGCGCGAAAATAAAATGAGCATGAAAATTTCCCGATTTACAGTATTTATATATTCCATCTTCGTCTATCTATTTGTATATATGGTGATGTAAATTATTCTTTAATGATCCATTTCTGGATGTATTTATGCAAACTGACCTATGCAGTAAGTCTTGAAGTCATATCTTATCTGTATATATTTGACCTTTGACCTCTAAATTAATCTGTATACGTTTTAATGATACTTAAGCATTGCATTTTCTAATCATTATTATTGATCTGTATATACTTGGTATACATCTAAATTACAGAGACTATATTCATAATTCTGTACATGAATCTACTTTGACCCTCATATTCTACTGTTTATCATATCAGTTCTAACATTTATTCAAATGATTATTATATTATTTACACAATGGCATGACTAAGACAGTCTGTTCATTAAAAAAAAATCTTAATAACTGAGCTCGAACCATTTCGAATTGGTAAGTTTTCCTTCGAAATTGATCATATGACTGGACAGCCTTAATTAGCTGCTTATTCAACCAAGTAACTATTATATATAGTTCCAATGGGGTTCGCCGCTGTACTATGTAATACCCTCTAACATTTGTGCAGAACACTTATTTCCAATGGATATGGAATCGCATGAGATTACGTTTTCCTACGAAAACGACATCATTCCGGGAATCTGTGAAGTTGATTTTTCCAAAACGTTCCGCACAAACGTTAAGAGTGTTGATCACGTGGTATAGCGGCGAACTCCATTAAAACTGGAAATACAAAGTTCAATAACTCTGTTAGTCAATTAATTTAATCCAATAACTCTGGTTAAAAACATTAAATTCTGGCTAGAAAGCACAATGTTCATAAAATTTGTTTATCTGGTAAAGACAAATTAAGTTGCATAAACTTAAAACTTATCATTAAAATCTGATCCGTACTAACTGATATTCTTATTGCATTTCCTAAGATGTTTTGGTATGGTAACAAAAGGAAAGGTTCATTGCAAATTTTAATTTTAAATTATTCAAATTGTTTAATAAAATTTGTGACAAATGTTAAATGTTTAGGATTACATTATATGTGACAATGAATACTATAAGACACATTTATGTGCCTTCTCACATTTGGATATTGACTTTTGTCCTTTTGATTGAGTTATGGCCCTTTGGTAAGTTGCATGTGACAGTTCAACATTACTTCTGAGTTATGGCCCTTTGGTATGGCTTTTGTCTTTTTGAGTTATGGCCCTTTAGTAGGTTGCATGAGAGAGTTCAACAGTGCTTTGATACCTTGAATTGATATAATTTTGTTATGAATGATGAAATAATGTTTATTTTGATTCATGTATTATTATAGTGTACATGTTACCATAATTTGTTTATGAATCAAAATCAAGATAGTTCTTTAAAATTAGTTTAAAATGGGAAAATGCAATAAATATTTACCAGTATATAAAACAAGTTTATGTCTGGTATTTTGGTGAGAAATTAGAAGTTGGAACTTTATTGAAAACCAACATATGAAAGCTATGGTACACTCTTTCTGCATTTATAAGACTCCTGTCTTTTAGTCCTGTGTACTAAATATGTTAACTTTAACATACCTGAATATTTCTAAAAATTAATGGGGTAAACAAATTTTGAAAAAGTTTAGTTTTATTTTTATTTTTACAAGTATACCAGTAAACTTTTTCCATTAATTCATTGCTCATGTAAAATCCAAAAATAAACTTATACTTTCCAATGATCTCACAAAAACATCAAACATAATACAAAATTTACTGACTAATAAGGAAAAAAAACCTTTTTATTTCTAAAAGTAAATTTAGTTATGTACATAGACCAATTTTTTAAGTTTTTAACAAAGCTACAAATATAACTACCGAGGTATGTTTAAATTATCCCTTCAGTACATCTTTAAAGTTGATTAAAAATCTAGATTTTTGTAACTTTATGACTTGTGATGAGTTACTTATCTTTGTGTGTACATAATTTTACATAACCATAAATTACAGTTTTCCCTATTTCATGTTTAACACAAGTATCCTACAATGTATTTGCAGAACAAAATAGAAATTTTGAGTTTACATATTGCTTGTACCTGCTTTGTTTTGAGACATCTTTAGTGGTTTTATGTTTGATATTTCTGGTGTAGGTGGTATTCTAGATAAATTTTAATGTGATTTGTTGCCTGCATTGCTGGTGGATATTCTGTCATCATATTCTGATGAGCTCTTCTTTTAAAATAGAATATTGCCCACATTGCTGGTCGATATTCTGTCATATTCTGCTGAGCTCTTAAAAACAAAATATTGTCTGCATTATTGGTCCATATTCTGTCACCATTTCTGCTGAACTCTGTTTAATGTGTCACTCACTTGGTAGCTTTCTATCCACAACCAAGTTTAGCATAAAAGTATACATATAAACCAGTCTTTATTGTCAATCAAAACAAAATTTCTTCAGTAAACTTCATGTACCGGTAATGATGAATTTTTTACAATTTGAATATCCCTCCCGTGCCTCATTGACCGAGTGGTCTAAAGTCTGTGCTCAATGAACAGTGCATCTCACTGCCTAGGTTGTAATCCCACTCAAGACAGATCCAAGTGTGAGAAAGTTTGTCAGTTGGCTTGCCAAAGGTTGGGTTTTTTCCCCAGGCACTCTGGTTTCCTCCACTATGTCAGTACTAGCCATTTCGATATACCTGAAAGAATCTTGACTGGAGGTAATAAAACACCTTTACTCCTCTTAAAATAAATTTGATCATTGAGGCCGATTTATTCATATATTTTGAATATTCTAAATGCTATTGTTCTGTGTTATTACTGTACCATTGCCTGCTGAGTGCTTGTTGATTTATTTGATGTTTGGTTTTTTTTTATTATTATTATTATTGCTTTGTTAAGTATATATTTGAACCATTAAAAAGCTGTGATATGGATCCTGTGTATAGAAAGTGCCAAGTGGTAGATAACAGATATAACACAATTACAATGTTGTAGTATTTAATAGAGTATTTTATTGCTTAGATCATTTTCAAGGAATAAGGAAAATATGTTTTCAGATATTTCCCTGTTTTAATATAGTGCTATTCAGTAATAGATTATGTAGCTGCATTTACCTTTCATATAGGTGTAATAAATGGGGTTCACCGCTGCACCATGTGATACCCCCTAAAGTTTGTGCAAAACATTTATTTCCAATTGATATAAAATGGCATAAGATGATGTTTTCCCCTAAAAATGACATAATTCTGAAAATTTTTGACATTAACTTTTTCAAAAACGCACCGCACAAACAAAAAGGGCTATTGATCATGTGGCACAGCGATGAACTCTATTATTTGTTCATTATCTGTTGTGGAGACATATTTAATATGAACAAACAGAATTTATATATAACTATGATGAAATCATTATATGTTTCAGTTGTTGTGGTTACTGATTTGACATTAGATGTGTTATGGAATAAAAATCCTCATCCTTTACAAATCTGTGTGTTTGTTATCTTTGTATGTCAAAAACGAACATACCAGTCCATGTCCATATCACAAACATACCAGTCCATGTCCATATCACAAACATACCAGTCCATGTCCATATCACAAACATACCAGTCCATGTCCATATCACAAACATACCAGTCCATGTCCATATCACAATCACAAAAGTCAACCACAAAAGGTATGACCTTATCCAAATCCCAATCCTAAAAGTAAAGCGGCAACTTTGAAAACTGGTAAATTAATTTAAATGTGAAGTTTCACCAAGAAAGTGAGACTGGGTGCTCCGGAAGAGCAAGCATCTCCTGTATGCGACAGTAATGTATTTTAGTTTTATATTTTATTTCTTAAATGCTGAAGTAGTCAGTATTTGTTAGGTGCTGTGATATGTTACATAGGGTGTTAATCAAGCCAAATGACAGTCTGCATTCTGCAATGCAAGTGCATAGAATACTCGCTGTAACATCTACTTGGCACAAGGTGTCGGCATTTTATAGTTTTATAAGTTTTATTGAGATTTATAAGTTTTTGAAAAAAAACATTATAGCTCATCTGATACAAAGGCATATAATTTTATTAGTTATTGATACTGTTAACCTTCTGTTATGCATCTGTAAACTTTCTTATTTTAATCATCCTTTCCTAAACTACTGGACCAAATTTTGATGATATTGCCACTAGGCTTCACGGTTTCATATTTGAACAAATGAAGTAGTATTGACCTTGCGAGTCCCTTAAAGTGGGAAATTGATAACTTATTATGATAAGGGCAAGAGGCCTTTAGTCATTTAACATATATATATAAAACCCTTATTGCATGTAGTATTTAATTAGCACAAATGTACCGGTAGGCTATTGGGCCCCAAATGGGAAAACTAGAGGGACCCTATAAATAAATTCAAAATCATCTCTGATAGGTATATAGTAGATGTGTAGCATCTAATTTGCAAAACACTTGGCAGTGGAGACCCAATTGGTGAATTGTACAGGGTCCCTATAAATTAATCTGATAAACAATAGACAAACTTTGGACATTTTAGATGTAGCACCCTTAGTATAAGTACTAACCTTTACATTAGGGTTTAAAATTGGTATACTGTGGAAAGGGCTCTGTATTGTATTTAAAATCCTTTCCAATTAGATACAAGACTGGATAGAGCTTATAATATTAATTTTAGTTTTTGCATCATTGAACAAAGTGGTATGTCTATAAACTACTGTTAGAGATTCAGGTGAGCCAGTAAGGTCTATGAACCTCTTGCCTGATTTTAGTTCGCCTGTAGGATATGTAAAAACAAGAGGCCCATTGGGCCTGATACACTGGCTTGATAAATAATCATGGGCTAGCTCAAATATTTTAAGAAAACATAATAACTCAAACCCCAATGTCAAAATATTTTCATACAGTCAAGATTTAAAGCTTTTTTCTGACAATTAACTTTGTCAGTTAATTCACTTGGAAAAAGACACTTTCATTACCTTGACCTTTGAACCCCTGACCTTCATATACATATCAAAATTATTGTTATATAAATACCAACAATATTCTGATACACATGCATGCCTATACTGAGCAACTAACCATTTCAGTAATCTTTTGCATTTGTGACCTTGATCTTTGAAACTATGACCTTCGTCTATATGTCAAAATGATCTTTACATCAATACCAACAATATTCTAATATATGCCTTACATGACCTTTGAACCCATGACCTTCATCTACTTGTATCAATATCTACTTGGATGTAGAAGGGTATTGTAATGGAAGCAAAATGCTTTGGTTAAACAGCAATAATAATAATAATAATAATAAATGAAAACGAGAAAACATCACCACAAAGCATTTAGAAAGAAGGAGATTGGTACAGGCAATTAAGCATAGTAAAACTACTGAATATAAAGCGTAAAACTTTGTCTTTTGATGTACTTTATATAATAGTAATTGCTCAGTTAAGTCGTATTATCAGATAACGGTAAAAATTGGTATCATACGTCCCAAAGCAAAATGCATATAACAGAAGCTAGTCCTCAAGCAAATTTTACAGTAAAGCTTGGATATGTGTATCAATTGCGTATCTCGTATTATAAAGGTATGAAATTGTGTAATTCTAGATAAATAGACACGGACTTGTTCCAAAGGCGTGACATACAAGCTCTACCGTACAACTATGCTTGTCAGGCTTGCAAAGCTTGTTGTCTATTACTTATTACAAAAAACCGTAAGATGGTTCCCCAGATAAAGATTTCATATTGAACAACTCCAATAAAACTGAAGGTTTTTACCAGACTTTCTCTTTTTCAAATTATGGTCAGAACCAACAACCAGGATCAAGAATTTTTTTGCAGCTAAAATGAATGTTAAATAGGTGTTCTGGTTTAGATTCAATAATCAGATAATAATATAACTACACCGCTGGACATAAAAAGAATATTTCTAGAAATATGACACACATGTTACTAGACGGATCCTGCTGACAGAGGCGGTAGGTCATGGCATCCTTCACTGGTTCCATACCGAACACATTATCATTAAGTCTCGCAAGAAATAGATTACTAAAATTGAAGGTTGTATAAGTTACTTCATATGCCTTTGAAGCCTTTCTGCCTTAGAAATTCTTTTGATTTATTCAAACAAAGTTTTTTTAGGTATAGTTGATTTTCTTGATATTTTCTTTTTTCCAAATGCAATGAACGTATTCCGACGTTTTATTATTTATTTTTTTTTTTCAATTTAATGTTGTGCATTTATGGTACGGTTTTCTCTAAGGTACGATCAATATGTTTTCGGAACTCTTCTAAAAATGTCTTTTTTGTTTAGGTACACACCCGATTATATTCCGAGTAGAAGTTACATCATGGCTGAAATGTTATTGTTAATCGGGATAGGGATTTTATTTCTTCTTTTATTATTAACTGTGATCGCACTTTTACTTTATTCTGGTCTGTTTGATTATATCGACATTGGTACAGGAAAACCACCCATTGACGAGACTGTCATCGCATACAAATATGCAAAAGGGCCATACAGAGGAGCTGGCTACTTGTTTTCTGAGGTAGCCAGAGTAGGTCCATCGATCAAAAAATGTCTAGGAATTTACTACGATGACCCACAGACGGTATATATCTACTACGCATTTCTTTTATTTTTTAACGAATGGCCTATATAAAAGATTAAAGTAAAAACATCGTCTTACTACTCGTCCCGAGATTAAGTCTTTTGATCCTAAATAAATTGCGCATTTATTATTGATCGTGTTTGGGAAATCCCGCCATTTGTCATGAAGCATGTGATTTGGTTAGTCGTTTTCACTTCTTACTATTTCTTACTTAGTTGTTTCTTTAAGTTTTAGTGAGAAGTCAAAGTTACTGTAGATTCCATCCTGGTGACATCATGGTACAAATCCCCATGTAACTCGCATAGAAAAGACTTGCAGATAGCTTGTGACATCTTGATATAAGTTTATACAACTTTGCATATATGGTTGTGACATTTTGATATGAATGGTCAAACCCATATTGTCACTTAAACTAGAGACTTGCATATAGCTGGTGACATTATTATGTTTCTACAAATTCATCTTTATACAAAACCGCATGTATTCACTCACATAAACCAGACTTGCATGTACCTGGTGACATCTAGATATAAATTCCAATGTACAGGCTTACATACATTTAACAGGTGACATCTTGATATAAATCTTATACTCACATAAACCTGGTGACATCTTAATTTAAATTCCATGTACTCTCACATAAAGCAATGGCTTCACCCATGTATTCATTAACATAAATCGGACTTGCATACATATATATAGCTGGTGACATCTTGACATAAATGTTCTTGCCCTCATAAACCAGAGATGTGCATGTAGTTGTTGACATCTTGATATTATAATTATACTTGCTCACAGAAAAAGACTTGCATATAATTTACTCGCATAAACCTGAGACTATGTATAGCTGGTTATGTCTTGGTATAAAAAACCAATGCAGGAACTTACATGAACCAAAGTCTTGCACATATGGCTGGTGATGTCTTGATATAAATCCCCATGTACTTACTTAAACTAGAGACTGACTACTGACTTACAATTGGGGTCTTCTTTTAAACCATTTTCCAAACTTAAGACATCTAGGCAATAGTGGTTTGAAAAATTTAGAAAGAATAGTCATTGGCATTTTTTCTCAGAATAATAATATATAAGTAATTACTTGACAATGCATCATTTTATTCTTTGATAAAAAACACAAAAGATTGTAATAAGTGTACAAATGTATACAAATGTTATATTTTCAGGTTGATGAATACAAGTGTAGATATATAGTAGGAGCTATATTAGCAGAAGGAAATGAACAAGTTGATGAGGAAATCAAGAAGAAGTTTGAAGATGAAGGTTTCAAGATATTCAAGTTACCATCTGTCACCTATTCTGTTAAAACAACATTTCCATACAGAAATACTTTATCTATATTCATAGCTGTATTTAGAGTTTATCCAAAGTTGTCCGCTTATGTTAAGGTGAGATTTTAATATTGATACATGTTGTATCAACTTGTATGTGTCATAATGATGCCATGTCACAGTTTAAGTATTGGTATAACTATTTTAGCTTGCCTAGCCAAAGGTCATGTGAGCTTATGGCATAGCGCAGTATGTGTATCTGATGTGTGTATGTTTGTGGCTAACACCTACATGTATTTTTGACGTCTTCTCTGAAACTACTAAACAATGTTACAATGAAATTATGTTAGTCAAATCTATTCACAAAAATGCTTGATGACATACCATGCATATGTTTATAAAACATTCAAATGTTCAAGAAACATTGGTTTTTGGGAGTACTAGTAACTAATTATGAAATTGGATTCTATTTGGGCATTTTTTTCTGTATCAGAACTTTATGAAATTTGAAACTGGTATATTTTTTCAATGGTTAGTTCAGGAATGATGGAAGAATCCCTAGAAAACCACCAAACTTGTCAAGAGAACTAACAAACTTTCTCATACTAGAATCTGTCCCAAGTGGGACCCAGGTAGTGAGAGGCTCTGTGATCTTTAGATCACTCTGCCAGAGGCCCTTGGAATTTGTATCATGGTAGTAGATCAGAGATTTGTATCACAGTAATGGATCAGAAGACCATTGAATAGGTTTTATCACTATATTGGTATATTGTTACACCTCTTAAAGTTACATGTATATTGATTTTCAAATCCATTTTTTTTGTAGGAAAATCGTCTTTGTGCTCATCCATTTTTGGAAATATATGATGAAAAAAATATAGAATTCATGGCACCTTTATCAAAACAAGATGAGTTTTATGTTGAGGAAGCAAAAAAAGATGCTGAGGAACACAGCAATGATTACGGAAGTAATGATGATGATGATGAAGATGATGATTCATTTCTGGATGAGAGCAATATTGATGAAGGAAGTGTTCCAAGGAGTGAAGTCACTGATGGAAGCCTTTTAGAAAATGATGAAGATAATGATGGTGATGATGATAATTCTGATTCGGATGTTGAACCTGACAAAATAATCTTTTCAGATAGTAGGAAAGATGAAGTAACAGATGTAACTGTCACACCTACTCCGCCTCCTTCTCAGAATGAGTCAACATTACCGGGACCATCAAATCTTCAAGGTCATGGACAATCATCTGAACAAGTTGTGACCCCAGATTCGAAGAAGACAGAAGATGAACACGAAACTGGTTCAGAGGGTACTGCAGAATCTGTATCTTCATTTGAAGAAATAGGAGTAGATAAAGAAAATATACCCTCAGTGTAATAACTGACTGTGTGACCAGTTTTTGTTTTTAAGTGGTTTTAATCTTCAGATGTTTGTTTGTTATTAAACATAATTAAGAATTTTTCAACATTTTTTTCAAAGATGAAATTATTTTTTTTGATTACATCGAGTACTTAACTTTTGAACAATGTCAATGACTGAAAGTATTTGAAAAAGACCTTATATGAAAATTTTATGATTTTGAGTATCAAAAATTTATCTGCTATACATGAACCAATAACTTATTATGATAAAGAAGAATTTTTAATTGCAGTTAACTGGTACACATATTGTGTTTTCATTATGTTGAAAAAATGATAAAATATTTAGATATTTGGGGAAAAATTAAAGACGGAAAATTATTTTAGATATTTGGGAAAAATTAGAGACGGAAAATTGATGATTTTTTTTATTTTTGCAAATAATCATGTTTAAAAAGTTAAAGGATACAGGTTTAAGTTTGGAAGACACACAGGTATTTTAATGATTAAATATATTGTTTATTTTTTTATGTAACAGGGAATATTGTTATATAGGTAAACAATATTGACCTGTCAGCTTGACCTTTCATTAGGAATATTCATAAAAGAGGGTTCACACTAACGTGGGCAGTATTATGATTCACAGTCAATGCATGAACAGTGTTCATGTTTAGTGTTTCTCATAATTTAGATGAAATAAACATGTATGCTTCCAATATATAAATAAACTCGTTCATGATAAATATTTAAATTAAAGGTCAAATAACAGGTCAATTTTGTTTGCTTATAAAATTTGACCATTATTTGTTGATGTTTATTATAGTGTTTAGTTATTTATTTTTTCATAATTATATAAATATATATATATATGTTTTTGTTGTGGTATTGTTCATAGATTGAAGTGCATTTTGATTTGTGATTGTAAACTATTTGTTTTTTGTTTATATGCATGAACCTGGTGAAGTCTTCCATTAATTTGCAACAGTTTATTAATTTGGGACAAATGTTTTTCATTGTGATAATGATTAGAGTTTAATGTCTACCGGTACATTAAGCTTGTAGGGTAATGTGCAGGCTGTGTTTTTTGAAATATTAGATATTTTATTGAACTTACATACAGCTAGTACGACAACATAAGTTCACTGCTTCCGGACATAGTGGTATACAATGTATGTTGAGTACTCATATGTAAAATGTGCATGAAGTAAAGATGTAAAATCATTAGTTTCTCTGGACTGATAACTGCCAAAACAAAGATGTAGGATACATGCATATTATTTATGTTTTGTGTATGTACAAGATTTTTTGTCTTAAGAGCTGGATTATCTCCCTTAGACTATGAATAGTACTGAAGCGTAATTCTGATTTCATCATTTTATTTTTTCCTACTGGGGTTAAGTTTACTTTTTTCTTGGAAACACTCAGAAATGCCTAAATATGTATGTTTTATTTTCTCCTGATTTGAATTGCATATTTTGTTATATTCCTTAAAGTTAATACATGTATAGAACACATGTTTTTTAGTGAAATGATAATCAGAGTCTTGTGTTTTACTAGGAAAAATTAACTCGGTCATTCTGTTGCAAATCCATGTAATCAACTGTTTTGCTGATATTTTTATATACATGGAACAAATTTGTAAATGGAATACCAAATAGAGTTCATTGGTATTCTTTATAACATTGCAGCTTTAGAAATAATTCTGTAATAAATTATATGTACCGGTACCAGCGTTTACTAATAGTAGTACTACTTCTTTAAATATTTATAAACAGACCGACAGAGGTATTTTTTGTGTCATTGTATATATAATGTTTTACTGTACATTATGATTTATAGATAGTATTTTGTAAGTATTTAACATAGATAATCCCCGATACCGGTATACATACATTAATACATTATACAGTCAAACCTGTCTATAAAGGTCACGCAAGTGGCCTTGATGCACAGGTTAAAATGATACAAATAAAGAACAATTTGAATAAACTTTTATTGACGTTTATAAGCAGGTGGCTCTTATATAGAGTTGGGCTTTAAGGCAGGTCCGACTGTACTTATGTTAAATTGTGTTCAGTTTTCAACGTCTTTCAGAAAATAGAAACTTAATTTTTTGTTTTGTTTTTTAAAAGTATTGTTATTTGTGTTTTTCCCAACTTTTTAAATGCAGACTTATAAAAAATGATGAAATACATATAAAATGACAAATTATTGTGTTACTTATTGAAATTATCTTTAAGTGTCCATGGTGATAGGTGGTAACTGATGTTTAAACATCAGTTCTGAGACTAACTATTTCTAACATTGTCATTACAAATAGTGCATTTATAATCAGATAGCTGGCCATGCCTTGATATAAAGGGAAATAATCTTGACTTTTGCACATAAACTTTTCAACTTGAACATTAAAAGTGTGTGTGTGTGTGTGTGTGAGAGAGAGACAGAGAGAGAGAGAGAATCTGTAAAAATAATATGTTTGCATCAATAGAACAAAGTTTTATTTATTTAAAAGATTTGATGTATAGTAATTATGTGAATTTGTATCACTGCTTTGACTTTAGATATGATATTATAGATGTTTCAAGTTTCATAGTTTTGTATCCTTTTGATCCATAGATGATCGGTTTGTCTGCTTTATAACTTGTGATAAATATTCAATATTGATGAAACACTAATCAGGTTCACCACTGTACCACATGATCAAAACCCCTTAACCTTTTTGGGGGATGTTATGGGAAAACATTTACACAGTGTATTCCCGGAATAATGTTGTTATTATTGGGAAACTTGAACTGATATGATTCCATATCGAATGGAAATAATAGTTCCTCAGAATCATATTAGGGGTATCAGATGGTACAGAGGCAAACCCCATTCACTAGCAATCAACCATGTAATTATAAAATGTAATTAATACTTGGTAGACCAACATTTTTTACCCCTTTTATAATATTTACCCTTTGAATCGATACATTCCATTTCTTTAGATAAATTATGATATTGCTATTACAAGGCAAAAGATTTAATTGCAAGTTCTAACAACGGAGCCACAATCCTTTTATATTGATATGGAAAACTTTCTTGTATATATATACTGTATATGCATTTATTTTTATGGTGTACTATTTTTTTGCAATTTTGGCAATTATACAGTAGCGCCAATGTAAATCCACTGCCAAATAATATATGATCATAGTGCAGTGATACAGGAGATTTTTGCTAATTCAATTCCACATTAATTTACCAAATTATAATTTGTGTTAAAATTGTTACAATCTAATATTTATGCATTTACGGTATCATGAGCTCTGAGACATAAGTGTGAACAGCACAGTAGCTAGCTATATAGAGTCAGTGCTTTTTATCCCTGAGAGCTGTTTAGATCTTACATTTATATTCATGCTTTGTTATTCCCTTACACTACATGTATATCATAATTAGAATTATAAAATGTGAGTAATAAAAACATGTATGCGTGTACTAGGTTCATTATATTCATTGTAGAGGTGAGGTGTTATTCTGTTTTAGAGGCAAGGTCTTATTCTATTTTAAAGATGCGGTTATACTCTGTTTGTTTATTTGGACTATTCAGATAGATTAAACTGTTCAGAATTAAATAGAGGTTTGCTATTATAAAGGTATTATTTTGAGGTATTTGGTACTAGAACAGGTTTATTCTTGCCATTCGCAGTATTGGTATTACATATGTTTTTATAAATGTTTTTTTCTATTTCTACTTAAGTGTATTGCCAACCATGCAATTAAAATGAATACAGTCAATCCTGTCCACAAAGAGCTTCCAAGGGAACCATTAAAAGTGACCTTTATGGGCAGGTGGTCTTTATATACAGGTTCAAATACCACAGTTAAAGTGCAAATGGTGAATATAGTTGAACCTCTCTATAAAGGCTGTCTAAGGATACCATTAAAAATGACAGGTTCAAAATACATGAATAAAGTGCAAATGGGATAAACAATTTTATTGAAATTTTAAAAGTAGGTGATCCTTATATAGATGTGGTCTTTAAGACATGATTGACTGTATAAAGTGCCGGTAGTCTTGTACTGTAGTGTTATGTGTTTGGAGTTTTGAAGACAAGGTTAGATATTGTAAATGATAACTTCAGTATATTACTGATTTACTACTATACTTTGATATTGTGGTGAATTTTTCTTGTAAAGCTGTTTATACTGGCATCCCGCCTCAAATTTCTATTTTTTATCTAAAAAGTGCAGGTTCCAAGCAAGGAAATATGGTAATTTATTGAGTTTTAACAATTTTAATAAGTCCATGTCTGATGTTTTAAACATTTTCTATGGTGGTATATAGGTGATTAGTGAAAAAGTAACCAGTTCATCCCAAAAACTGATAAGCCTTGGACCTTCAGACAGACTTTTATTTCCAACACTTGTTTAATACTGGGGTACAAGACAGCATATGTGATAGGGGGCCTCAGTCAATGCCTATTGTAAGTCAATGCCTCATATAACACTTTCTTTACCAACGTAATCTAAGTTAAGATTTACAAAAATATTTTTCAGTTTTGTTCATGATAATGTGTGGATAAGAATCAAAGTTTATTTATAAAATGTCTAAAATATGCTATATATGTACATATCAATAGGTTAATTTGTGTCCAATTACAAGATATATACTTGTCATGTTTAGTTTACCTACTTTGTTAATTGTGAAATGTGCAATAATTCTATATAAACAGAAGAAAGTATAGTTCTTTGATCCTCTTTGATCCATGTTATTATATACATTGTACAGTATTTTTTCTTCTGGTAAAGGGAGATAAATCTGTTTGATTTGTCAAAAGAAATATTACTGTGTGCCACTCACTTTGATAGCACATTATGCTCAGTTAAGTGAACAATAAAGTTGTGTTAAAAAAAACCTTAATTTGCATTTCCAAAAAAGCAAACTTTGCTGTAACAAACACAGTGGAACAGATAGCAAACATATAATATTAGATATTGGGAATTTCTAATACAATGTATGTATTTATTCATGTTGGGAATATAAATTTTTTATGAAAATCTTAATTGCAAGACTCTGTTTAGAACACTTTGAACAGATGCTTTTGAATTTATTTTTTCTTTATTATATTAAAAATAAAAATGGTGATTTTAAGTAGACATTATACCAGTTGCCTAGCAACAAAATCAAAACTTTTTGCAACATGAAGCTGGCATTCACAATATGCTTTTAGTACACATTTGCTAAAATGGTTTTAGATTGACTTTATTACAGTTGCCTAGAAACAAAATCATTATTATTCTCAATATGAAGCTAGCATTCACAATAATAATAAAGCTTTTAAATTTAATACACAGTTGCAGTTATGAAAATCTTAATTGCAAGACTCTGTTTAGAACACTTTGAACAGATGCTTTTGAATTTATTTTTTCTTTATTATATTAAAAATAAAAATGGTGATTTTAAGTAGACATTATACCAGTTGCCTAGCAACAAAATCAAAACTTTTTGCAACATGAAGCTGGCATTCACAATATGCTTTTAGTACACATTTGCTAAAATGGTTTTAGATTGACTTTATTACAGTTGCCTAGAAACAAAATCATTATTATTCTCAATATGAAGCTAGCATTCACAATAATAATAAAGCTTTTAAATTTAATACACAGTTGCAGTTGCTATTTTTCTAGTTTTTAAATTCCTGATACATGTACATGTATAGTGCTATAAAAAGAAGAGAATTTAACAAGATGTCATATACAATGTATAATGGAAATTTAATTATAATTTTGCTTTTTTGACAATTTTATTTTAAATGTGATTTATTGTAAAGGAAAACAAAGGAATAAAGTAGCCGGTTACAGGTGAAGATTTAAAAGCATTAAGTTTTATTTTATTTTATTCTTTTTTTATTTGAATTTATGACTTTATGAGTGGGTAGTTGTGACAAGACAGTCTTTTAAAAAAAGAAGTCAGTGGTTTGCCTGAAGCCTTGTTGCCTATTTCTTAAATTATTACTTATCTGTATTGGACTAGAAATTCGTTTTGGAGTAAAATTCCTTATCAGTATTGCTCAGACCAAAATTGTGGAAAGCCAAATATTTTTAACATGTTGAAATGTTCAACACATGCAAATACTCATTGTTGGGTAACTTGTATTGGTTGCCAAATTAAGTAGATGTTGTCAAATTAAAATAGATGAACCATTTACTATCAATTAATTATCCAAGCTCAAGAAGTGCCATTTATGAAACTGGTACACAAAAGTTGACATCACTAGCATATACATAATGGCTCTCTCATACATTGTACTTATATTAATGCTATATTTTTGCTGTTTCGTGTAAGTTTAGAGGTAATGTTATATTTCTGCTGTTTTAGCATGTTTAGAGAGTGGTTTGCTGATCTATAATTTATTGGCTAATGATAAGAAGTAACTTCTAGTGCAACTAGTAGTAAAGTTGAACTCATTACTAGAACATGATCCGATGTTAAAATTCATTGTCAGCTTTGACCTTTTTCCAAAACAAATAGATGAACCATTTACTATCGATTAATTGGTCAAGCTCAAGAAGCGCCATTTATGAAACTGGTACACAAAATGTGATATCACTAGCATATACCTAAGGCTCTCTTATACATTGTACTTCTATTAATACACTGTACTATATTTTTGCTGATATTTCTGCTGTTTTTAGCTCACCTGACCGAAAGGTCATGTGAGCTTATGGCATAGCGCAGCGTGTGTATGTGCGTGTGTGCGTGCGTGTGTGCATGCGTGCGTGCGTGCGTCGTTAACACCTATTTTCAACATCTCCTCTGAAACTACAAGACAGATTTCAATGAAACTTGGTGAGAAGTATATATGGGCCGGTGCAATTCAGATTTGTTCGTGGCGTTGCCATGGCTACCATAACTAGGTCAAGGTGACCTAGGGGTGCAAAAATCTTAAAAAATCTTCTTCTCCGAAAGTACTGCTTGGAGAAAAAATCTGATGTAATATTTGGCTTCTCTAGGGTCTTAAGCCTATAGTTTGTTCATTTTGTGAAATTCGGACAAAAAATAGGTTACGCGTTTTTGCGTTTAATTTTGAAAAAATCGTAAAATAGCTTCAAATTGTTATAACTTGACTATTTGACCAGATAATGACATGGGGTTTTCAGTTTTGACATCTTCTTGTTAGTATCTTCAAAATGAGGTCAAGGTCAATTGTGAAGGTCGTGACCTAATTTGTTTTTACCTCTGATTATAATTATTATCTTGAAAACTATAAACTTTTTGTATAGGCATGTATATTAGAATGTTGTAGGTATTGATACAACGATCATTTTGATGTATAGAAAAAGGTCATGGGTTCAAAGGTCAAGGTCACAGATGCGAAACAATACCGAAATGGTTAATTTTCTCGAAAACTATAAACTTTTTGTATAGGCATGTATATTAGAATGTTGTAGGTATTGATACAACGATCATTTTGGTGTATAGAAAAAGGTCATTGGGGTTTAGTATTTGTTTTCTTTAAATCTATCAGCTAGCCATTAGTTATCAGGTGAGCGTATCAGGCCCATGGGCCTCTTGTTGGCAAGTTTAAAGAGGTTATATTATGTGAATGGTTTACTGATCTTTAATTTATTGGCTAATGATTAGAAATTACCTCTAGTGGAATTAGCATTCTAACCTAACCACTAGAACATGATCCGTGGTTAAAATTGTCAGTTTTGACGTTTTTCCAAATCTAAAATTTAATATCTGTTACAGTCTTTTGTTTCTTATATTTCATTTGTATCAGTTTTCACTTTTCAAGGTAGTAGTTGGTCTGTATAGGCAAACAACATTCACGGACCTGTCGACTTGACCTTTCATTAGCATATTCATATAGGGTGCGAGTATTGGATTTGCAGGTTATGCATACAAAGTGCATAACCTTAGAATTGAGTAATGTTGTTTAACGTCAAGAATATTTCACCAATATCGAGACGTCGCCAGCTAAAGACGAAGGTACAGAAATATTGCCTGTGCGTTGCAATGATGGCTTCTACAGCAGGGATCTTTATCGTGTCATGGGACTTTGTTTTTTTTAAGTTCCTATCCGAAAGAACCGCAACTTTCATTTCGTAATGCCGAGTGTTTGGCACAGGGAAGGACAGCCAATCCTTGGGTCAGACCTAGCCGGGGTTCGACCTCCAACTTAGGAAGCGAGCACTCTATCAACTGAGCAACCGTAGTGGTTGCATGAACTTAGACCAATAACACACACTTTACACCATGTAATTAGTGATTCCCATCATGTAGACAAAATATATAACTTGTGTTTCCAATACATAAATACACTGGTCCGTGGTAAATATTTAAATTAAAGGTCAAACAGACAGGTCAATGTTGTTTGCATGACAGTGACAAACAAGAGTTATGTTGACATTGTCTTGTCACTTGGAGCCTGCTATATTTTATGTCATTTTCTACTTTAGATCATGCAAAGGGTATGGTTGTTTGTGTAAATTCACAACTCCTCTCTGATAACTGATACCACATTGTTTTCAAACCAAGATGACACCGCGGTAATATGAACACGTTAAAACTATCTCATTAAACTCGATTTAATTTGACATTTTTAAGCTTGAAAACTATTTTAATGGCGACAATTTTTTTTTACATAACAATGCTTTTAATAAATTATACTTGCTGGTTTTAAATACCCGATACATAAAACCGTAATCTGGCCTTATTGTTGACTCGTGTAATTCATTCTTTTATTTTACACCCTTTCCATTCTCAAACCCGATTAAAATTTTTATTACTATAATAAGTGCATTTAAAATCTCTTATTCATTTTGAACCTGATAAACGTTGACTTTTAAAGCACACACAATCTAAACATTTCACAACGATTTTAATACGATTAAATATTGAGAATACATGAATGACATCCATAAAAGCAATAGTGGGTCTACGTCAAAGGCACGGCCCCTGTTTTCACTTTGACGAAATACCATTCAGTATCAATGAATAACAGTATTCTATGTTAGTGTTTAATGATAACTGTTAAATAGAGAGTAATACATGGTGAAATCTATATCATACGTCATCTCAAACGGAAACCCCCATATAAGACAAGAGGGGTTTAGCCCATAGTAGGTTGATATTAGTCGATTATGACGTAATGGACGGCAACTTTAGTTACCTGACGTAAAATAGAGTTCGCTAGTGTACAACATGATATCCCATAACGTTTCTGTGGAAAATTATTTAAATGACGATAGACATCGCTTCAGTTCACGTTTTCCCGTAATAATGACATTACTCTGGGTAATTTCGACGTAATGTGACGTTTTCCGAAACTTTCCGCTCAAACGATAATTGGCATTGATCACGTGGTACGCTGGTGGGTGATTTCCATTGAAGGGAACATTTTCATACCCGGGTACAAAATTTAAAAAAATAAATAAACGCGACTTGCACACGCTTACCGTTGGCAGTGTTGTTGGGCTCAGTCCAGCTAAATTTTGATCACACCAGCGTTTTATATAAAATTTGTGTTTGTTGAATTATTTTCGTTAAGCAATGAGGCTCAACGCTGTATCACGTGACCAGTACCCCTTAACGTCTGTGCTTTACTTTTAGGAAAACTTTTACGTCCCCGGATTAACGTCGTTTTTATGGGAAAACATGAACTAATGCGATTCAATATCCAATGGAAATAATATTCCGCAAAACGTTAGTGGTATCACGTCATATACCATGTTTTGAATGTATTTTATTATTAATATGATTAAATATGTTTAAATTTAAAAAAAATGGTATATGACACAGCAACAAATCCATTACAACCATTAATCCGAACCTTACATGATCTATTTGTCATACGTTTTTCATTTAATTCGGAAAAACTTTTGTGGACAAATTCTGTTTTATTTACGAGTCAACAATAACCGTATGTACATTTTAGTTTACATTGGAATAATTGTTTAATACTACCTATTCGTTCAAAATAAACGATTTTTCCGCACCAAATCACCTGTTTACGTGTCGGATTATTATCATACTTTTCCAAGTTTGTTTTTGGATGGATAATTTGATAACATAGTTAAGAGTATAACATCCATTTAGATTAATACAACCTGTTGTAATTTGTTACCAGGAAACACTACTAAGATTCTGGAGTTAAATATTGTACTTGATGACTTACTGCGAAATCGTTCATTTTCCGTGGTATTCCAATTTTTGTTGACCGGCATATCTGCATGTAAACGAAAAAAAGTTTTACTTAAAATTAAAACCTTAAAATATTAATTACAAATCACGACTTTTTCAATCCACAAAATGGTATTTTCTCAGATCCACGAAATTTGGACACCGCGAAAATAGGTGATTTGACATAATCATTCGAGTTGGACAATTTATAAGACCGAAATAAGTTAGAAATTTATTAGAAGTGTAATGTCGTTCGTTTGGAATTGAAAATAAATGGTTTTGGGAGAAGCTTAAACCTAGGAGGAAATATTAAGATATACCATGTAAAATGTTTTTGTGAAGTCTATTAACACCAGCAAATATGTTGCTGTTTCATTGTTTTACTAATGACAAAGGGTTTGGAGCGATAGGTTAGTGCGTTGAATTTTATCAAAATGATTTTGTTGTCGCTTATATACATTAACTGCTACGACTTCCTTTTGTATCCCACCCATTAAATTAAATTTTTAAAAAGTTATTTTGCTAAACAGGTTCAAATTGACTTGATTCCGTCATCATTTTAGGCCCTTCTCAGTCAAAATTAAATTTTAATGGAGGGTACAAATGGACGCTCTTGCTACTAACATCAGACACACAAAGCTTACCATCTCGTTGGTTAACAATAAGTACCTATTATTTAAGGACAATTATAGTTATTTGAAATTACGACCAAATAAAAAGTTTCTGGTACATATATATATATATATATATATATATATATATATATATATATTATCCAATTTGTGAGAAGTGATAAGTGGGTATGTCTAGGACACGAAACAGAGCATGAAATCTAGGTGAACAAGGCATTATCTCCAAATGATTAGACTAAAATATCAACACTTAACTAAAATACATAAATATTATGATATTTCACACAGAGTAGACTTCCATTGTGAAATAAAATCGGGCTTCATGCAGGTGTGTAAGGGTTTCCTTGTTTGACAAATATATGAGTATTGTGTAGAAGAAACACTAAAGACAAATTAAATATCTTAAATAAACATTTTAAATTTTGAATCTAATATCGTGTTTGTATACCGTCTGTGGTTTTGAATTACATTTTTCACAATAATATTCGTTTACATGGGCAATGTTGTACAAGATTTATATCGACAAAGGCACAAAAAGAAGGACTGTTACGTAATTTCATCTTACACTGCTGGTTCCTTAGAAAGCCCACTTCGAAGGTTCAGTCGGTAGAAATCATGATAGCTCACATTGCCCACCCAAAAATATTGGGCACTAACATAAGCTTTTCGACACTTACGAGCAAGCTGAATGATTTATTACGTACGGTATGTGTGCCAATCTCTGCATTGTAACGAAAGATTGGTCCATAGCAAGTGAACGGGCCAAACCAAATCCCATTGGTCTACCCTCAAGTTAAGCAGATCTAGAGCAAAATTCATGTCAGACTTTTCATTTTAAAATTAATTTTTGTCGATTTTGAAAATTATAGATTCGGTAGTTTCATCGAAATACGGATTTGTGTGTTGGACAATCTTACCAGTATAGCATTTGATGACAAAAACACACGGGTGGGAGATGTTGCCTCAAGCGCATATATATAAACAGGTGTAATCTCGATATGAAAACATGTACAACATTCTTGATCAGATTTCCAGCCCAATTTAATCAAATAATTGAAATACAATATTTATGACCCACGTTTTGCAACTCTGTCGTAATTTAAATGCTATATATAAGTTTTTATCGATCTGGTGTATGTACAGTACAGACCTGTCGAAAGTTTAACACTGATCCAACGAAAAGTAGTTCAGTTTCGGCTGCAGAGTAACCGAGATATGGAAAGCTAGTCGCCGAAATGCTTCCTGACGATAGACAGCAGCTGCCGAATAAAGCTAGCTAGGGACCGATCGAAATAAGCCGTCGACTTGGCACCAATTCGTTAGCATAGTGGTACATTTTTGACAGACCTGTATACTGTAGTTAGAACAAGTGATGATTTGACGACACAATAATGTTCTTATCACTTTCTATACCATACCTAGCTCAGTAAATAAATAATTTATCATCATATTGTATGTTAATGTGTAGCCATTCCTGAGCCGGCTCTCTCCCACCTGGTGGCTATGACATTATAAGGTAATACTGAGGTATCGCAACCTGGAGATATCTTGCATACCACGGCGTACACGTATATATATAGTGAAAGTAATATCAATGTACAATACACTCCCAATATAGAAACGTGAATAAATCGAATAGTTTCAGGAAATAGGAATTTTCTGTTCAATAAACTTTAATCAACTTAATTGATTTTCAGGCAGACGAAATGAGTTAAAATACCAATACCTGCTGTAAATGTACATTAAAGTACAAGATAGAAGCAGTTTACATAGTAATACCATTGTAAAACGAACAATATGGACATATTATGAAACAATATATACAGAGACTCGAAATGGAAAACTTGACATAACACGTTTTCAATGTTTCATACTCAAAATTTTATCTAAGATATTCACTTAGTAAGTCGTCTTATTATAAATTTTGGATTTTCTGAATGAAATATTCAAATATTTTTACTTTTACATTTTTGAATATTTCATTCAGACTTTTGAAATTCAGAAATTTAAAATATGGCACAGATCTTAAAGCCAACATTAACAGATTCCTTGATATAAGGGCAAAATGTTGATGTATAATCTACAGTACAGACCTGGCGAAAGTTTAACACTAAGCCTGCGAATAAGTGTCGAATCGGCAAATCATCTCGACCGTCTCAACAGCTTTTTGGTAGCTGCTATCTGTTTATGGGCATTTTTTCGACCACAAGGTATCTACATCTTGTCAACCGATCTTCGACTCTTTCTTTAGCCCAGTGTTAAACTTTTGTCAGGTCTGTATTGTAATCTAGTTACTTGATCAGTCATTGTAAATAATAATTAAGAAACATTTTTTTCAAAAATTTAAATTATATTTTAACTGAATAAAACATGATAAATAATATTAATTTCAATAACATTATATTTTGCTATATAATTGTTATACATAAATATATATAATTTAATATAATAAATACATTTATATATTGATTAACATACGCCAATACATTCAATGAACACATAGAAAACAGCATTATAATAATTATAACCAAAAATACAGTCGAACCTACCTTAAAGGCCACCTCTGAATAAGGGTCACCTGCTTCTACAGGCCAATGAAAGAATCCCAATTGTTCTTATTTCAAGATATTTGAAGCTGTATGAAAGAGCCACTTGTCGATTAAGACCCCCTTCATTGCTTCCCTCGATAGGATTTTATAGACAGGTTTGACTGTACATAAATGGACTTCTTCAACAAGTAGTAATGACGCGAAATTTCAATCTCGTCCCTGCATGTTAACACTTGCAACGATATTTTTTCTTAAAATTTAAACATGAGGGAAACGGAGAGAAAGAGACAATTGTTTATCTCAAGAACGTATCCATAAATAAATAAACAAACAAACAATAAAATAACCTTATCTTGCACACTATAAGGGTCAAATCTCTGATAATATTCAAATATAAACCGTAAATAATGTTTTTGATAATAATCTTTGATAAAATGCTAATATATTCTCTCCTCCATACAAAGTTAGTTGGTATATTTTCTGGTTGATTGGGAATATGACCAGTAAACTGTATACAGTACAGACCTGTCGAAAGTTTAACACTGGGGTAAAGAATAAGTGTTGAATCGGCAGCTTATCTCAGTCACTCAGCTATATCTCGACAGTACGGTACAGACCTGTCGAAAGTTTAACACTGGGCTAAAGAATAAGTGTTGAATCGGCAGCTTATCTCTGTCCCTCAGCTATATCTCGACAGTACGGTACAGGTCTGTCGAAAGTTTAACAATGACCTAACGTAAAAAAGAAGTCTAAGCAAAGCTGCCGAGTGGCAGAGATGTAGATAGCTGGTTACCAAAAACCTGTAAAGAAATAGATAGCAGCTACCGAAAAGCTGTCGTGAGTGACGCAGATGAACTGTCTATTCGGCACTAATTTGTTAGCTTAGTGTTAAACTTTCTACATGTCTGTACTGTAGCTTGAGAGCTTTTCGACCACATCCTGTCCATATCTCAGCCTTTAGACAGCCGAGCTTTGACTCCTTTTCGTTAGCACGGCGTTAATTTCCCGACAGGTCTGTACTGTACCCTTTAATACAGCAATGCCATATATATAAACATAAACATTTATACCGTTATAAACACTAATAAAATACATTGCACATTTTATAGACATTTTAATGCGTTCACGATTTAATTCAAATGCAGTCCATAAAAATTTTATTTCGCTACTGTTACGTGTTTAATACATGACGAATTTACAATACCCCGCCCCTACCTTAGATAGTTCAATTTACCAGAAGTCCATAAATTATACCTTTTTGGTTATTTTTTAAAAATTTTGTTTTACGCCCCAGTCAAGAATTTTTGACTTATTTCGAGACAGTCACTTCAGAAATGACAGAGAAAACCGGAGCGCCCGGAGAAAACCACCGACCTTCGGCAAGCGAACAAACTTTCTCACACTAGGATTTGTCCATTGTGACACCGAGGAGTGGCCAGGGGCTTCTGAATGTACCTATGTCAGCCAATACTAGAAACGTGCCATACATTCCAAAATGCTGATTTTTATGTATTCTGAAAGAAACTGCCAATGTTGAATGACCAAACAGTCCAAATCTATCGAAACCCAGTTTGTTATTGTTCCCATCTGAGATGACAAGCGCCTTTGAACGTGGAAAACAAAAATTCAAGATACCTTTGGACAGGATTCCTGTCTCTCGTATACAATGCTGACTTACAGAAAAAGCCAAAAGTTTATTCCTTAGATTTTAATAATTAATTTTCACGCCCCCACAAATACCTGTTACTGATGGACTACACTGTCCTAAAGTAGCCGTCACGTAGGTACACGCCCACTTAACAGGTGAGATAATTAAATAAGGTATATTTACATCATAAGTTTACTTTAAGGGAGATTTCGTTCAAGAACATTTATTACATTCTTGTGTAAGTAATTTCTATAATTTAAACCCCAGGTGCAACAGCGTTTACTGGTACCACTGGTTGTTCAAATTAGAGGTTAAGTTGAGAAAGGATCTATGAAAGTAGTTTAACTACACCATTGGATGCCAATAATATTAGACCCGGTGTCCGTCAAATTCAAATTTATAAATATATAAATAGTGGCAATATAATGCTGATCTCTCTCTTTCTCTCTCTTCGCGTGTTAAGGACCAAACTACAAGCATAAAGTCACAAAATATTTACAGATCAAAACTTTTCTGAAAGGTATTTGCCAAATAAATTATTGTAACATTATGCAGAATATACAAAATGAGTTTAGTTACAAATCCAAAAAAGAGATGTTATAATGAAAATAACTTTAATGGGAAAAATGAATTTTTAGCATATTTTTTTTATGAAATACATGCTGATAAAAACAGCACGTGACAATCGATAGACTTTTAAATTAGCATTAAAATATTCATGTAATATTTGAGATATGTATCTGAAATTACAATAGTATTGTTAAAGAAGTAAGCTTAAAATAAAATGTTGATTAGCCCATCCCACAAAACATGACAAGGAGACTTGAAGGTGACCCAGCAGAGAATCTCAACATTGAAGCAAGTCTGTAACTTAATTGTCATAAATAAAGATGAATACTTTATGCTTTAATATGGTGACACGTCAGTCATCTACTAGTATCTGATGGTTATCAATGAGGTAATGTTTCAGTGAAATATGTTGCATACTATTTGTAATATATTGCAGATTCCTAATGCATCCATGCTTGTCTGTGGGTGTTCCATTTTTTACAAACAATGTCGTTTTGGTTCATTAACATTTTAAAGAACATTAAAATAATCTTCCTCATACAAGACCTTAGTGTTTTTTAAATTGTGCAATTTATCTGACATTCCAGAATTAGTCCATTTCATACCAAAGCCAATCATGAAATATTTTCATGCACTAGAAAAGCCATCTTGACTCTTCATTCAGATAAATTCCAGAAAAAACACAGAAATTATAAGTTATTCCAAGCATCATTGCCATATGAATAAAAATTACGTGAATTATTCCTATTCACTGACGCTATGTCCAAGTGAGCAGCATTAAGCGCTGACCTTGACCAAACAGGCGTTAGCTTAATGTCGTCTGCTAAAGAAAGATGCCTAGGACTATTTATCATTGCAGTTTGTCTAGACCTAGTTTTAACAATAGGTTCATCAAATTCATTTCCATTTGTATCCAGAGATCTTGGGGTTCCCCTGTTACTTAATGGATGTGTTCTAGACGAAAACGAATCATTTAATGAGTCCCCACACACAATATCTAATTTTGGGACAGTAACGGCACCTCGAATTGCCAAAGGTCTAATATTAGCACTATGTCTCCTGTCCTCTTCCGGGACCCGGATATTTGAGTTATATCCACTGCTTACTTTAGGATAATTCATTGTGATATTTAAATTTCTATCCTCCAATGTCACGTGAGATGATTCCACTATCGGTTGATGACTTTTGCAGTACACTGCTTTATCCATTTTGTCGTCTGGGTTTTGACAATAATTTTGAAGTGATAAAGATGTCCCACACTCGAAACATTTGAAACATATTTTATGAAATAAAACTTTCCTGATCGGTCCGACTTTATCCAGTGGATAAACCGTTTTCCAACATCTGTAACACGGATCCGGGACATTGTTCATCGGAGAGTAATCAGACGATGATGACGTAGATGAGCTTCTCGATAATGACGATCTCCCTGGTGAAAGTGCTGGATTTGTAGAAAGCGACACATGTGCAAGACTCTTACTTCGCGTTTTAACATCATGGTGCTCTGGGTAGTGAAATACCTGTCCTGGTGATCTTTCGTTCATAGGAGAACGAACGGGTGACAATGCTGGAGAGAGCGGAGATGATTTTATTTGAGTAACGCTTTTGCTTCTTGCTTTTCCCGAAGATGGAAGTTCTAGACTTCCTACCGTCGGTCTTGTTGCTTTTCTTGTCATTGCCGTTATGTCATTTAATGCTCGTTGTTCATCTGTCATTTCATTTGCGTTTATAACTTGACTTTCAATTGCTGTTATATTGGGAACATTGTCTGATTCTACATTTTGTGGAATTCGATTATAAACCGATGGAGATTTTTCTTTACAAATCTGGTATTTTCATCCTGTGAAAATGCATGTGCCATTCCCCTGTTCCTTGGAGAAAGCGCACTGGAAAGTCTGTCACTAGATACATATCTCAGATTCTCTGAGACAGGTCTATAACGATTTTGAAATTCACGTGTCGTCTGCTTAGCAAAGTGTGGCGGAGAATGATCCGCATGCAAGTCCTCATCTCTGACATGTCCTTCTTTATGTAATGTCGGTCGGGACATTTTACGCGCCATTTTTGTAATTTCTTCTATACTCAAAGCAGAAGAGGATGAAGATGCCTCTGTCATATCGTCTGCTGATATAGGTAAACTTAAACTTAACCTCATACCTGACGGTTCTGGACAACTCTTCCTCCGTTGAGGCACTGGATCCTGTTTTTCATCGTCCATTTTACCATTTTGCTTGCCATTCTCCATTTCACTTGTATAAAAATGATTCTCATGTGAATTCGTATGTTCTTTGAAATCAGAATCACTATGTTCGTCATTCACATGATTGTTCTCAAAAACTGAATCACTTGCTGTCATTCCGTTGACACTGCCATCAACGTTTTCAGTTTGTATAATCTGACTTTCTAATTCAATCCCAGAATCGTTCTGTTGCTGAATTTCTGGTCCATTAATGTCCAACATCCTGGGTTCACAATCCGTGGACACAGAAGAATTTTGAAATATTCCCTCCGCTTCGTCCGTGTCTGTGACGAGTTTACGTGGAATCTGAATCTGGTCTACATCGTTGTTACCCTGTTTGTTTGTTATCAATAAACAAGCAGCGGGCGATGTAGTAGAGTTATTTTCACTTTCCTTACCTTCGTTCAACGCCATTTTTCAGAATTAATATTTTGTTTCTACTCACTTAATAATCCTTTCAATAAAAACGGATCGACATTTAACTTAACTTGTCAATCAACCCATCCAGTAAAATCCAATAACTTTAAGAATCTATTTATAAACTACCGGGTATCGATTGTTGTAAATGGAATGTCTTGGTAACGTCATTTCTCCTGATTGTCCGGATGTCTGTTCTGGAATCCGGAATGAAGTAAAGTGCACACCTGACTATAACCACGGGATGGTTTATATATATAAGTAATAAATACTGGATACACAACACTGGGTATATATGTATGTAAACACGGTATTAAAGCTATATACGTATATATACAATATAGCAGTCCAACAGCTTATTCTTAAAGTGACTGAACCTTGATTTTCAATTTAATTTTATGCTCAGCTTAGAACGAAATATGTCCAGACAAGTTTTTTAATACACCTTGTGTTACCTGTTACTTCTAATAATAATAATAATAATTTTTCCAATACACATTGTTAATAGTACGGCACTGTCGGAAAGGAAAGTCCTTGTTAGATGTGTAATTAGGTATAGAGTTTTTTCGTGTCACGATATCGTACATACACTATACAGACCTGTCAGAAGTTTAACACAAAGATAAGGAGAAGAGTCGAAGCTCTGCTGTCGAGTGGCCGAGATATGGATAGCTAGCGACCTAAAGGCTGTCGAGAGATATATAGTGGCTGCTGAGATATAACTTACGAGGGACTGAGATGATCTGCCGATTCGGTACTAATTAACTCGCTTGCTTAGCGTAAAACTTTCGACAGGTCTGTGCCATACAAAACCTTTACCACCAGGGTCACTAAACAAATTACAACATATAGTCCTTTGTGAAAATATTTTACCAGGGTTTTCATGTATCGCTAGGAATCCGTGTCGATATTTTTGGTGACTGATTTTAATATCATTTAGACTCTTTAATATTACTCGTGTATCTTTTTAAAGCACTTGATCTTATTACCAAATATATTGTAAATTTGAACAAAAGGTATTCTTCAGATCTGGTATATATCGTCTCCACCAAACATTTTTGTCATACTTTTAAGTCGTCGCCGGTTATAATATTTATTTTACATATTACACGAAGACTAATTTACGACCACGCTTTTAAAAAAGTTAAATATTTTACTTATAGATTTTTATTTATCAACAATTATACTGCGAGTATCAATATATAAGGTAAATAAATTTTGAATCAGGCAATACACATTTTACAACAGATTTGGGACACCTGTGAGTTTATATATACCATATGATAATATTTTAACATCAAAACATGGTGAAACCTTTTTGATAAGATTTTCTTTTGAATCAAGTTATCATATTTTACAATCCCGTGATTAAAATGAAGTTTGTAAATGCGTGGTTTAACTTTAATACGCTAAATTTAACGTGTAATAGTCCATGCTCGTTTCTGCACAATCAACCAATGGCGGTTATGGACTGGGATTATCATTTAACCGCACCAGTTACATGTATATCACCGGTCGATAATCAGCTTTATGGACTTGCGCAATCGATATCGACTGCGTTGGTTAAAGATCACTTTGTAACGATTTTATTGGATTAATTTAAAAAGAAAGTCTGACATTTACAAAAGGTTTAAGTTTGCATAAAAACAAAAATTGATTCGTTTTACTTGTTTTGAAATTATAGTTTCCAATTTGTAAAGAAGTAAAAAGATATAAAACTTGTAATTGTTATCCTGGCGACCGGAAATTGTGATAGAAACTATTCATTATTGATGAAGTTTTAAACATTATTCAATACTCAGCGGATACAGATAAATGCCTCACGGTGGGTGTGTTCTGTCTGGTCTTATGTTCTGTCATTTGCTACTTTTGAGTGTATTATTTTTAAAAAAATCAAAAGTAGCACATGACAGTTCTATAGAAATCGGTCGTGTATATTTGCCCAAGTTTCAATTTTATACAAAATTACGTATCTAACTGTCACAGATATTTAAACACAACAAAAATTGTTCAAAAGTCTATCATTTTTGAAATTTTGTGAAATATCTACTTTCAACTAAAATTTATTGTAATTTGTCACTTAGTCTGATCTTAACCTCGCCTTATCTTGTTTAGTTTGTTAGTTATATCTATGTTTCAACAGACATTTTAAATGGAAAAAAGTTATGAGATCAGGTGCTCCGGTAGCATACCTCTCACCAGAAACCTGGGTCCAGTTACATCACGTTATTTGAGGAACCCGTCTCTAAGAAAACCTTGGAGGTCCGACAGTAGTTTCTGAATTGAAATGAAGCAATACATAAAGACGACGAAAACTGACGAATTTTGCGTAGACAAGATACTTTGGGATAGTATTAAAAAAGATATCATGGGGAAACTTTGAGGAAGTGTATCAACCGTGTATGTGTGAATAAATAAAAACTGGGTTCAGGTAAAACAAGCCGAGTGTCGCCTTGACTGTTTATATTTACCTGTCCTACGTGCAGAAATATAATTTATATAAACATGGACACTTACATGGACACAAAATGACAGGATACACATGTAGTCCGGAATAATTAATACACATTTACAAAATACACATCAAATGTGAAATAGGTACTATGTACAGTACAGACCTGCTGAAAGTATAACACTAATCTGACGAATAAATGCCAAACCGACAGCCAGTCTCGATCCCTCGTTACCTATATCTCGATAGCTTTTCGACAGGAGGTATCTGTCTCTCGACAGCTTTTCGATTTATAGCCGTCGATCACCGAGTTATTGATGAACAGCTGAGTTTCGAATCCCTTTTTGGTATTAAACTTTAGACATGCCTGTAATATATGACATATAGGACCCAGTGATATGTAGTACCTGTATCAGATCCAGAAAACAACCGCTTGTTGTATAATTTTTCTGACATATTTTAACCTTTGTACTCCAACTTATTATGGTACATTTATGACATAAAAATTAAAATAATTAGGTCTAAATCGTGATAATGTAAATCTTGGGGTCGAAATTGTTCATTGTGTGCCTTTATGTTAGATGTTAAGTATGCTCATTTTAATTATAATTTTGGGCTTTTGGTGGCCGTATGGTCTAAAGCGCTGGCTTACGGCGTATATCGCTGCCTAGATTCGAATCCCGATCATAGTGCGAAAAAGTTTCTCAGGTCGCGCGCCGAAAGTCAGTGCTTGTTTTTCTCAGGGTACTCTGGTTTTAAGTTTTCATTATCCAAGAACTGGCCGCCTTGACATAAATGAAAGAACCTTAACTGGGTCGTAAAACACATTCCTCTTATTAACCATTCTAATTTAAACGCAAGATCGCAGGGATGTTTCAGCAACAAGTCAGTGTCATTTATAATTCACTGGAAATTTTATGTACTGATTTTGTAAATGGATAATTTAAGTATTTTCTAGTTAGTTTGAATTTAATTATTTATTTATACAGCCTCGAATAACCTACTGATACACATTAAGTGTATACTAAATTGTAAAATATTCTTGTAACATTGACACCAAACTGTTCAAGCGAGATAACTCTGAAAAGAAACCTCATCAAGATGGTTCTAGAAGATAAAGCATTCACATACACTTCGTTCTCTTTATTGGCTTATTGAATGGTTCAAGTTCATAAAACTGAAACATCATTAACATTCTTCGGATGTTTTAAAATTGTAATTTTGTCGTTGACTGATATTTTGAAATCCCGAAGCTTTAAAATCATAACAAACGCTGGTCCAAGCGGAAATGCGTATTGTGTAGAAACCTTATATCAATTGGAAAATGTCTTCTTCAAAGCATAAAATTATTCCCAAGAGTTTTATCCCGCATTTTTAGCGTTAAGACCTATATATTTCGCTATTGTACTTCTAATTATTGTGCAAAAGGGCTAGGGATGTCTAGTTGCCTAATGTGTTATCTATTGGGGATGTGACAGTGGCCGACCGATATATATAAACAGGGTAAACGTACCATTGATTAATTATGAAGGTATTGTAATTGCTATGGAAACTCTGGAAAAAATAATAGCATCGTATTTGAATGAAATGAAAACACTCCTTTGTATAGTTTCTGTGTAATGTTGCACGTATATCCGAGCTTTAAATGAATCATAAAAGGTTAATTGTAGAACGTTTAACCTACCTGTTTGTGGGCAAATGAAATCATTACACGTAGCTATATATACATATTTTTCTCGTGTAATTTATTAATTCTATAAATCTGTTAAAACTGGTGAAGTTCAGTCTCGGACATATTGAATTTATCATCATTATTATCATCACCTATATATATTGGTATTCACCTGTTGTTAAACCAGCTGTTCATGAACTAACTAGCTTCCGGCTAAATACACAATACACATTTATTATTATTGTCCGTATCGTCATCCAGATCAGTATATTATAATATCATGCAGTTGTCGTTCTTAGTTAGTCGCTGAGCTTATCTTTAAGTGATGGTAAAAAGATCCACTTGTACGGGTTAGACAAAATGCTTAACAACATCCGGTTGGTGTAAACACATGTTGGTCAACAAATCTTGAACATCTGACGGACCCAGACGGGAGTATTGGCATTCTAAATTTACATTTTAATTGGAATTGATATTGGAGACAGGTGTCCGTAGTTTTTAACGTGGTCGACAAGCATATGTAAAGAATGTAAATGGAGTATGTTACATTTGAGTGTGTTTGTAAACAATTGGAAGATGTAGGACGCTGAACTATAGTTTAGAAAAACTGTCAGTGATTTATAATATTTTATTTATTTATTTTGACTTACTTTTAAAATCAGTATGTTGTACAGATTGTGCTTGTTGTTTGTGGTTTTAAAACTAGTTGAGTTGAAAGAGGAATCTGACATTCAGTTGGATACCGTTGTACAGAGAAAGGCGCCAGGTGTTAACTCTCCCAAGAAGTTATGGTGGGCTAAAGAGATAACTCCAGACTTCCATATTGCAGGTAGATTGTCAGAAAGGCAGTTAAAATATGCTGCAGAAGGAGGCTTTAAAAGCATTGTCTCGTTATTCACTAACGAAGATACGTGTGACTTTGGTAGAGAAAATTTACCCACCACACAAGAAGCTTTTGAACTTGCTGCAAAACTAGGTCTTCAATATGAGGCCATTCTTGGACCTTGGGACGAATGGGCTTCTGTAAAAGCGGTTGAATTATTATCCAAAGTTTTACCCAGATTAAAAAGACCCGTATTATTGCACTGTGATCGTGGATATACTATAACTTTTGTGACACTTATGTACATGGCAAATTTAACAAGGCATGACCCAAGTTACACACCAAAAATAAACAGTGGGAATTTCTATAACATAACAGCCGCAATGGGTCTAGACTTCACGATGGATTTTACTAAAGATGTGGTGTCAGAAATCACGGGTGAACCAGTGGTTAAAGATCCCATAAAACCAAATGCAGACCCAGAAGAATGGTGTGATTATTGGGTTGCTCATTCCGTTTACAAGAACTGGTACACAGCTGGCCAGATCCGGAAGGCTCATTTACGAGTTCTGAGGGATGCTGGGTTTAAGTCTGTAGTTAATATGAGACTGGGGATGACAGAAAATGGAGAGAAGAGTCAGGAGACTGTAACATTGTTGAATATCAAAGATGGAACACCTACATACGGTGACAACAAGTACGGACCCAGGCAAGATCCAGAAACTCTAAAAACATTAGTGCTCGATCCGGACAAACCAAATGATTATATATCTGTGAATTCCACAGTCAACTTTGAATCTAAGAATGCTGGAGAATACGGCGATGATGTAGGATATAATGAAGAAATGGAGAAAAAGTCCTTTAAAAAGAAACTAAAACTTGATTATTATCACATGCCTATTGGTAAGAATAAAAAACAAACAAACCAGTCTATGTCATTTATCACAATCCCCCATAAAGTAACAACTTTTAAAACTGGCAAATAAGTGAGGCGGGATGCTCCGGGAGGGTAAGCAACTGTTTTGCTAACTGCACCCACCGCCTGATAAATAAAACATATTTTTATTTTCACAAAGTTGTTCAAATAATACTTGTCAAAATAATTGCTTATTGGTTCCCAAATCAGGCCTTCAAAGCTGTATAGGCACACGTGCATGTTCTTTGAAAATATCAAGTTTTCATATATCTTAAATTTTCCATACAAACTAATTATCCATACAAACTTGAGACGAGAAAGATTGTACATGTGGAGAAAATGTATTATTTAACCTCTATATTAGGGTTCGAAATTGGAACTTGTATTGAGACTTAATACCAATCTAAATGAAATGCCAGAACCGAAATCTACAACTTTATGCACCGGGAAGATGCCAGCGAAAGAAAGAAACAAGAAATCGGGTTAAATCAAATGATACAGTAGAACTTCGATAACTCGAAGTGCACGGGACTTCGATGATGACTTCGAGTTATCGGGGTGTTCGAGTTTTCGAAGTTGAAGAATGACGTCACAATGTTTTCATTTCTTTGGGAGAAATGTTGGATGGTGTAAAACTGTTTACTGATACACTTCTGTAATATGTACCGGTATTACATAAAATAAAAAATGAATTAAAATCAAATTATTAATTATGTTTTTATAAGGACTGATGGCGACAACAAACGCATACATGAAATACACGAAATGTGTATTACCAATACATGATCGTAATGCATTCAAAGAACTGAATCAGATAAACATATCCATGTACACTATATGTTATAATATACAAAACAAGACGCACATTTTATAGAAATTATAAAACTAGTGTGCCTACCACGTGTTAGTCATTAAAACCCAATTAAAACACCTGAAAATTTGTTGTTGTCGCCAGCGGCACAAAACTCGGCTTCTACTGAGGGGGTACACGGTTACACTTCATTGCCCCTTACGGCACAGAGTACTAATCCTTTAATTGATACTAATTAATACAATAGCAGAAACTTTGATCTGTACCACTTCTCCAATCATTAATCGGATTATACGGAAGGCATATAGCTAATTATCGATTAATTACCGTGTTCTCACTGAAACGTTCTATTGGTCACCCATTGTTAAAAATATTTTGAGTTTTAGAAGGTTGTTTTTCCTATAATTTTTAATTTTGCACCTTAACATTACTTCGAGTTATCGGGGGTATTCGAGTTACAGGAGTTTGAGTTATCGAAGTTGTATTTATATAGTTTATATAGAAAACCAG
This sequence comes from Anadara kagoshimensis, assembly GCA_021292105.1. Taxonomy (NCBI): domain Eukaryota; kingdom Metazoa; phylum Mollusca; class Bivalvia; order Arcoida; family Arcidae; genus Anadara; species Anadara kagoshimensis. The sequence continues at coordinate 13,096,464 of CM037862.1, forward strand.
TCGGGACAAAATTCTTACTTCGAGTTATCCGTGGTATTCGAGATATCGAAGTTCGAGTTATCGAAGTTCTACTGTAAATGATAGAATCCAATACCACTGTTAGGGTCATTGACTTAACTTATCAAATGTTGTTTGTGTATGCCTACGAAATACTTAATGTACTTAACAAAGTATAGTACGTGTAGACCTGTCGAACATTTTACTCTTAGCTAACGAAAAGGGAGCGGGGTCGAAACTCTACTGCTAACGAGATATAGATAACCAGTGACCCGAAATCTGTCGAATGTCGAATTATATAGCTAACCAAGGACAGAGATGAGCTGCCGCTTCGGCACCATTTCGTTAGCTAAGTGTTAATGTACTGTAGGTTTGTAGTTTGTTGTCAGAACAAACGTATATTAATTTAGTTAGTTATTAGTTATTGATCTCTTTATTTATATAGATCCAGAAGGTGAAATTAGTGTTGAAGTGTTTGAAAAATACAAAGATAAGTTATTAGAGATAGGGGAGAAAGGACCTGTACTGGTGCATTGTGCAAGTGGGAAAAGAGTTGGTAAGTTATAAAAGGAAATTGGTATATCTTGTCAATTGCAACTTGTTGCTTGTACTCTTGTTAGAACGAAAGTGATGAGGTCGAGACCGGAATCTTTTCTTAAAATCAAAATATTGGCTTTATTAGATCAAAATTGGTCTGTAACGATTTTATTCTACAATTTTTGAAATGTTTTTTTTTCGAAGGTTAAAATCACGATAGCATGAAATAAGCAAGACGTATGAGAATAGGTTTCTGGCGAAATGGTCTATTGCAATTATGAATATTAATACGTTGGTTGAATTGAGGTATATACATATCATATACACAGTGTGTATGTACAACCCTCAGTATCAGGTCGAGTCCTTTTTTCGTAGTCGTATTACTACGAGTCGCGCTTGCGCGACGAGTAGTGATACAGCTACGAAAAAAGGACGAGACCTGATACGAAGGGTTGTACATACACACTGTGTATATGATATTTTTATCTAACATTTCCTATTAGGTCATTAAAATAATAAAAAACCCAATACTTTATGTGAAAAAAATACATTTTACGACAGAAAACCACTGAACTATGTTGTGACATGTTTTGTAGTAATGACGTCATTGTTTACATTTGACAAATCGGAGATTCCCCAATGACGTCACAATGAGAAGTACACGTGTACTTTACCGCCAATGTTGTATCACCACAGTGTGGTGATACAAGATTCTGTATCACGAGTGTTCGATAAAACTTGTATTTCATCAAATACAGACAGAAAAACTAGTCTAATGTTAGATAAAAAACAATACCAAACAAAACCCTTTCAAGAACAAAACGGACACAAAAGACGAACATTACAAAAACCAACCATATAAGTGATTTTTAAGACCTATGTTTTACATATAACAACTAAATTTATCACGTAGTAGGTATTTTGTTGTTCTATGTTAAAAGAACTTATCAGAGTTGTCTTGACCGTCAACAGTGTAGTGTTCTTCTATCACAGCCCTTGTACTACTAGTATGATAAACGCCGAAAAAAGGGTTGACGAACAATGGTATTCACTACTGTATCACATGATGAACGTTAACGTTTGTGTGACGACGTTTTCCCTTAAAACTGGCGTTTCCAATGAATTTGCATCGTAAACATTTTCCAAAACGTCCCACATAAACGTTAAGGGGCGTTGATCCCGTGCTATAGCGGTGAACCAGTGTTAAAGAACTGTCTTTTTATTTAACAATATTAAATGAGTCAAATCAAATAATATTTTAGGTAATTATTGAATTTGATTTTGATATTTTTCAGCTTACATAACCGTTTTAGCAGCAGCTTTACAACACGACAAAGATCTAACATGGGCTTTGAAGAGGATAAGAGAGTTAGGATTTTATGTCAGTGAGACCAAAAGGAAGGATGTTTATGATATGTATACAGCGTATCTTAGCAACAAGTCTAACAATACCCCAGAACATAATGAATTATGATAATTATGGTTACATAGATCTTTATAGTTAATTTATATACATTCCTTTCTAAGTACCATTTTTATGCTACAGTCTGTTAACTCAGTTTTCCCAAGTGCTATTTTTATGTCGCAGTTTGTCAAACTCTTCCATCGTTCCCAAGTCCCAGTTTTATGTTGCAATCTGCCCATCCCATCCTGATGTCCCTGTCTTTTAACATGCCTTATGTTTCACTTGTTGTCTACATTGGCTGAAATTGAGCTCTTTTTCATGATCATTTTTTTCATATGGACAGCATAATTTATATGAAATGACTACAATCGTACAATGGTTTTAGTACAGTTCATACTCATTTCTTTGGAAAATTTAACATAGAATTTAAAAGCCTACAATCGCCTACATTTCAGTATAACATCCATAAATATCTATATTCCATAGAATAGTTTGATCTCAAGGAAATCCTTCCCTGGTTGTTTACACAATCTCTATTTTGTATGGTGCTATTCCTTGCTTTTATATTCAGAACTCCTGTCACGTGTATGTTTTATGCATACAGTATCAAGTTATTATTTACTTTCATTTTAATGTTGTTATGTATTGATGTCAAGGTAACAGGGAACGCTACATTTTTTCATTTTTAATATTTTTACCATCACATTGAATATATTGACACATTGATATACATTAAATTCAAATTATAAATGGAAAAGTGTGATTTAACCTTAATTTTTGGTGTGTGGGTTCTAATTGTACAATGCCAAATTGCAATCATATCAAGTTCTCTATGTTGTATGTGTTATGTTGTAAATAAATGTGTAAAGTCAGGGATGCTTGAACTCAATGCGTCCAGAATTCTTTAAAAGTATGACCCCATACAAAAGTGTTGGGGGAGGGCAATGTGCTAGTTTTGAATGTCGCATTTTATATGGAAAATCAAAATTAGCACATAACACAATCGCTCAGTGAAAAATTAGTAAATTGTTGATATTTGAACTATTTGATGCCATATATGGTGTTTTGAATGCATTGTTATCATTAAAAACAACAAAACGGCACATGGCAGTGTATGTGTCATAGTTCATGATATATATAACTACAATGGTACAGAAGTGACAAGGGATATATTACGTGCACACGTAGGTATTACTACTAGGTGCGAACTTAATAGGTAATAGTGCTAACGTAATATCAAAACTATATCACTTTTCTGTGCCACCGTATATAATTGCCATGTGCTACTTTTAAATGTATTATTTCAATTGTCATGTGCTACTTTTGAATGTATTATTTCATAAAAATTCAAAAGTAGCACATGACATAATTGAAAACTCAATGTTTGTTATAAAACCTCTAAACTTCTGAAGTGGAAAAAATCCCTTCACCACATATCTGAGGACCATTTGTTTTAATTCATGGGGCATTGTCAACTTGTTGACGTTTTTTATTTATATAAACTTTTTAAAACCTTCTTTCTTTCTTTATTTGTTACCACCGCGATTCTTTATCTCAGGATGCAAGCTTTCAAATCATATGCCTTATAGCATTTTGAATTGTTTTATTAAATGCATTGAAAAAATTATATTGTACAATAACAGATTATTTCTGAAAGAAACACAACAGTCATGTACATGTACTATTTTTAAATGTATTCTATGATTAATTTTTAAAAAAAGCTTTATGGTACAACACACCAAACGTTACAGGGATGTAAAGGTCTTGTTAAGAGAAAACCAACCCACATGATTTGTCCTCTTGTTCCAGGGAAATATTCGAAAGTCCTCATATTATGATGGTACTGTCTCTGTCTTGGGTACCTCATGATAATTCTATGGTACCGTTTGGTTATCTCATTATTTTGAAAGGTAGTAATTTACTGTAATAAATGAACATGGTTTATATGAATTAAAATTTGATTAGAAAATAAATCTTTTTTGACTTATCAGGTCATAAGCGGAACATGCAATTATGACTTAGTTGAAAAGAGAAAGGTGTATTTTTGGCCCTTGTTTATGTTTGATAAATGTTTGTTTATCAAAAAACAAACATACTGATCCATAACCAAATCACAATTCCAAAAAGCAAATTATGCACAAACCTTTTAAACTGGCGTAATGTGTTGTAAACGCGAACTTCCACCAGAGAAATGAGGCTTTAAACATTCTTTAAGATCTGTTTGTTCGTCTGATTAATGCATGCTTTGTTGTTTTCTAATCACTTTCATATTTCATGCATTGATATTTGGTTTTTGTTATGCCAGAAATTAGTTACTAGTTGTTAAGTGTAAGTAAAAATTAACACCATCAAGTCAAGCTGTATTTATATAAAACATTTGACTATTATTACCTAATGGATAGCAAAATCAGCAAATATACCGCCGCCACAATATTCTTTATAAGTATGATGCCTCATTGTCCAGGATTACCCTAGATATATTTGACATTCCATGTCCCTTTCATTCTCAATTTTTAATTGCACACGTGGTGGACGTAGCTAGCTAAAAAGGCAGTGGTTACCATTCCGAAGCATCCGGCCTCACTTCCCTCATTGGAGTTCCAAAAATGTTAATTTGCTTTAGGATGTGATTTGTACGTGGATTGGTATGTTTGTTTTTGATTTTTGAATACGTCCTGTAAATGTTTTATAAATGAATACCAAAGATGTTATTAGTGCAATTAGTTAATTTAATTAGAGAAATGTAATTGTTCTGTATTATTCATTATTACTAAAGTAAGTTTCATTATGGTTAGTTCTGTTCATGTTAGTCTTTTGTAGTAATCAGTGTTGTTAGTTCTAATGTCGGTTTTTTTAATTTTCTAAATGAAATTTTTCGTATAAAATTTTAAGTTTTCATATGATGATTTTTTAGCATTTCATTCAGAAAATTCTTAACACTATTCTTAATTCTTACGCAGTTGTTATTGTTGTTAGTTAGAATATTATTAGTTGTAACTATATTGTATTATAAATTAATTCGCTATGTTCTATGTTTGTTATATTTTAACAAGGTGCTTGTATCTATTTGGCTTAATGGTCTATCTTTGTTATTTTCTTACAAGGTGTTTGTTTCATTCATTGTTATTTCTGCTGCGTTTGTTCTGACAAGGTGTTTGGTTTCTTAAACAAGTTATTGTGTTTATATTTTATTCTTTGTTTTATATAAACGTAATGCCAGTTGCTCAATAAAATTGAGAATTCTCAGGAAAAATTGAGTTTTTATTTATTCATTTGACTACATACGGTACCCATTGGTCAATATCACATCTACCATTTCGCGCCATTTGAAAACGAACACTTGTTCATTCGTTTTCTAATGACAATCAACTGTTCTTTCAAAATTTAAAATAATTATATAAATAAAATTATAAATTCAAATGAAGTAGATGTTTGTGACCCAACAACACACTTGCACTTCACATGCATACACGAAATTGTTCATAGATTAATCCATAGAAATATTATAATAACATAGTTCTCGTAGCGAATAGCTTAAAAATTGCTGATGCGACGTTAAGCAACATTCAACCAACCAACCAACCAACTGAACCCAGGTGACGATTTATCGTCAATATTTTTTCCTTGTAAAAAAAATCGGTTCTGTTAGATGTGCATAAGAATATTGAAATTTATGACATTAAGTTTTTAAGAGTCGTCGTTAAGCAAACCAAATATAAAAAATTATTTCAATCTTAACTTTTGTGTTTTGCTGTTTTACCCGTTTTCAATTCATAAACAAGTATAATGGGCTAATCTGTTTATTAGGGCTTCATCATCTTGTTCATGTATTACGTCACCTTTGTATGTTTTGTGTCAAGCACAGAACCTGAGTATACTGTTCTGGTTGCTTGAGAGAATCGAGAAAACGGACTTGCCTACGCAAAGTCGACCATGTTGTAGTGTCAACTACAAATCATTTGAAAACGCTTTTTGGCGATTGGACATTGTGCCACTCCAAGAGCTAAATACACGGATCACGTGTTTTTCATATGCAACTATTTTAACATATTTCAAATACTAGTATGCGATAATGGCAGTTATGCATTACAGTGAACACTTATAACAGTGGCTCCCCACTTGACTGTTGATGGCTTTCTGGTCTTTACTTCTCTCCGTGGCATGTATATTTACAATATTGTGGCATAGTTACTTTTTCAGACAAAAGCTTTATCTTCCAACTACATTATACATAAGAAAAAGCTTCATTTGACAAAGACAGGCATGACCGCAATTTGAAAGAATGGTATGATCCGAAAGTAATCAATCGGTGATGGATGGATGGACAAATTTTGAAGTCATACAAAGTTTGGAATAAATCCAACAAATAGCGACAAGTTATAAACCGTGGGCGATTATATACACGTACCTCAGTTTTCGGGGAAAATGTTGGACGGACCATAACCACAGGTAAACTGTAAATAAAATTACCATCTCCGGTTTTATTGGAGATTTTCTTTCATATAGCCACTACAAAATTTCCAATCTACTTCAGTGCATGTCATAGTAAGCATCTAACGCCTCTTTTGCCTAGCAAATTATGCAGTGGTAGGTGACAGTACAGGACATTGTCAACCAACGTGTTTAGTTGAGGAAATTGTTTGACAATACTTGTTAAGTTACATGGCGACGTGTATATCTGATTGGTTAAATGTTTGTCAACGTCGCATCAGCATTTTTTTTAGCTTTTTACGACGAGAACTAATTTGTTAATCTCTATGGATAAATCTATGAACAATTTCGTGTATGCATGTGAAGTGCGAGTGTGTTGCATGGTCTGCCTTGAACTAGCTCGCACTCGGGGCGACTTTAAGGTGCTAGCTCAGAGTCAGTACGCCGCAGACAAGCGTACCACTCCCCCAGTCCATTATATACTGATGCCAGGTGAACCAGTAAAGGCCAGCGGCAAGGAAAATTCACTTTCCCACATATGGCCTGAGCAAAATTCAAACTCGCAGCGGTGAGAGACCCTGGATTTGTAGGGGTCATCTGGGTTCAAGGTGCGCCTGGAAAATGGTTTTATTTGAATTTTAGACTTCATAAAATCATACACTGCCATCCATAAATTATCATAACTGGTCCTATCATAACAGACTGAAAATCTTCTCAAAATAAATTGTTGAAGACACCGTTATGCTAAGGCTGGATGTTTTTCAGCTAAAATAGTGTTTTATCTTGAAAATATAATTTTCAATTTTTTCAAATTTTCCAAAACTTCAGAACATTTCAAGAAAAATAATTTTACCACATGTACATTAAATGACTTTCAAATCAATATTTTAATTGTATGAACAAAATTTGATATGGTGCTTATAATGTAAACCTATGGCAAATATAAATTGTAATGTTATTTATGGAGAAGAGCGTATTACGTAGAATTTACAGATCAACATATATCAGAAATGACGAAATTTGATTTGAACTATAGCACAGGGTGTCAACTGATCAATCAACACAAGGTACTGTAGGGTAACTAAAACTCAGCGTGGGACATAGAAAGGCAAAGTAAGGGGAAGGGGAAATAACTCACTTTAAAACGATTACGAAATAGCATCAGCAGACGAAATTCAAACTACGGTGACCTCATAAAGTTTATCAGCAGTCTCGACTCCTCCAGGTTGATATTCCAGTGTGATAAATATCAAGGTCGTTTGTAGTTATATTTGTAGAAAGCATTTGAGTACATGCACGTATTAACATGTATTGTAATATCAGTTATATAAATGTATTTTAGTTGATAACCGGACAAACCAGACTTAGCAAAAATGGAGGTAAAGACATACATGTTTATTTTAATTCTAAGTGTACACTGTGTTATTGTTACTTTGTGTGACGAGTCTGTAGATGATATAGGTTTAGATACAGCTGTTCAGAGAAAGGCCCCAGGACTTAAAGCCCCTAAAAAGTTGTGGTGGGCCAAGGAAATAACACCCGATTATCACGTGGCTGGAAGGTTGTCCGAGAGGCAGTTAAAATATGCTGCTGATGGCGGCTTCAAAAGTGTCATATCATTGTTTCATTACGACGAACCTCTCCTATATGGGAGTGGGGAATACCTGCCTTCAAGCAAAGAAGAAGAGGAAATTGTAAAAAATGCAGGTATGCAGTTTTACAAAGTTGGACTTGCTGGACTTGAAGATAAATGGGCGTCTGTAGAGACTGTGGAGCACATATCAAGGATATTGCCAACATTGGAAAAACCCATTCTGCTTCACTGCAACAGGGGTTATACCATCTCGTTTGTTACTCTGATGCACATGGCAAACATGACCCGAAATGACCCCTCTTACACGCCGAAGATTACAAGTGGCAACTTTTACAACATTACAGCAGCCATGGGCATCGATTTCACAATGGACAATACGAAACAAGTCGTAGCGGAAATCACAGGTGAGAAAGTGGTAAAGGATCCACCTAGACTAAACGCGGAACCGGTACTCTGGAAAATTTACTGGAAAGCACATCCGGTGTACAAGAACTGGTTCACAGCGGGGCAGATAAGAGACACTGATTTAAAAGTTCTTGAAGAAGTCGGTTTTAAAGCCGTTGTTAACATGCGACAAGGTGTTGAAACTGACGGATTACCAAGTCAGGAGCAGGTTACATTGATAAACGTCAAAGATGGAACGCCTACCTATGGGGGTGGAGATTCATTACCAAGACAGGTGCCAGAAGAATTGGAACGTCTTGTGCTGGATCCGTCTAAACCTAAAGGATACGGTTCAGAAAATCTGGTATACGAGTCTTCTAATCCAGGTGAATTTGGAGATGCAATTGGCTACAACGAAGACTTGGAAAAAGAAGCATTTGATAAATCATCCCTAAAATATTATCACATTCCAATTGGTAAGTTACATTCTTCTTTGTTTAATACTTTAATCCTCTTTGCTTCCTTTTATAAAGACATAAAACAAGTACATGTATATACGTATTAGCCCATTTCAACATAAAATATGAAACGCTATATAAGCTATATAAAGCTATATTGTAATGTTCTCTCAACATATACTTGCAAGTTGATAATGACAGAGCAACCAAGGTCGTACCACTGAGTTAGAACAAGACACCATATACACAGTCGTGATACAACATTGTATGATACTCATGACTTGAACCACCTAACTCCAAACATAACTAAAATGGTATGAAAGAGATGTGGTTTAAACACATTTGCACGACTTGCTGTTTAAGTTTTGCAGCAACACTACTGTAGGTGTTACATTCAAATACCGGGTTTTAGGAAACAAAACTTAGCGTATTTTGAAAAAAAAAAAAAAAAAAAAAAAAAAACAAATTGAAGCTAAAATATGCTTAAAGACGCTTCTTGTGTTACGTTTGTATCCCATTTTTGACTGTATTTTATCATTGCCAGAAACCATTTAGAAAGTATTTAATCATAGAATTTAAAAATGATATACGACATTACTAATACCATGAGCATAATTGATTCACATCTGGTACAAATCACAAATTACATACTATGACAGTGTGTTCATCCATTTCCAAACTGAATAAACTAGAACTGTATATGACTTCTTATTGAACAAAATTTATGTAACGATTTCAGATTCAAATGGAAAATATAGTCCGGAATTGTTTGGGAAATACAAAGATCTATTGTTAGAAGCAGGAAGTAATGGTCCAGTTTTGGTGCATTGTGCAAGCGCTAAAAGAGTTGGTAAGTTTACTGGAAGATACATGGAGATGCTAAATGTCCATTTTGGTCAAAAGTTATTTAAATGCCATCACGTTGCTTTGAAAATGTACACATAATGCTTACATATGGTATGTTTTCGTCATTAGCCAAAAAGAGGAATTTGTCATCAAATGCCGAAATGCAATTCTAAGTATGAAGTTTTATTTTGACCGTTTTTCTAAGAGGAATGCAACTTTAATTTCGGCCATTGGCTGCAAAAGGAATATTTTCAAATAATAAATCAAAAACAAATATACCAATCCATATCCAAATCAGAATTCCAAAGCTTTTAACTGGAAAATTAAGTTAAACACGTGAACCAGGAAAGTGAGGCCGGGTGCTCCGGAACTGGTTAGCTAGCTACTCCCGCTAAGTGTGAAATCAAAATATCATATTATCAGTTATTCAAAGAATAAAACTTTTCTGTGAAAAAATCACGGTGTGGAAACGTCCACCGGATATTGCTGAGCAACGAAGCGAGAAAGAAGAGAAACGTATATGGATTAAGGTGAATAAATGCCAATTTTCCTTGTATCAGCTTATTAAGTGGTTTTATAAATGACTTGCGCATTCACGAGGATGATTTTTACATTGATTTTTGTTTACATGAGTGGGGCCTTGGCCAAAGTAACAGAATATGAAGGGAAAATGATAGGTCTGCTCACCGCAAATTTTGGGCTCAAAAGCGAAAGTATGCAATTGGTGAATAAAAACGCCAACCGATATGTTTTATTGTTGGCGGAATTTATATTTATACACATATCAACAGATCATTGCCCCTGAACCTCTTACAACTCCCGCATACTTGTGTATTTGTTGATTCTAATGTAAACAAAAATCAACGTAAAAATCATCCTCGTAAATGCGCAAGTCATTTATAAAACCATTTAATAAGCTGATCCAAGGAAAATTGGCATTTATATACGTTTCTCTTCTTTCTCGCTTCGTTGCTCAGCAATATCCGGTGGACGTTTCCACACCGTGAAAATGTGAATTCTAATTTGTTGATGTTGTCTGTCTGGATTTATGCCATGTTGTTTGATATTTCAGCATATATGTCAGTCTTAGCATCAGCTATACAGTACAATAAGGACCTGAATTGGGCCCTTAAAAGGATAAGAGAATTAGGGTTCTATGTCAGTCCGACAAAGCAGCCAGATGTATACGAAATGTTTGCTGCCTGGTTACAGAAGAAGGACAGATCTAATGAAACGGGTCACGAAGAACTTTAATGGAGAACATGTGAGACAGTGTGTGTGTTGCGGGTAACAGAAGAGGGATAAATCTAATGGAACGGGTCATGAGGAACTTTAATAATGTTTAGTGTGTGTGTGTGTGTGTGTCAGAGAAAGAGAGAGAGGGGTGGGTGGTTGGGTGGGAGAAATGGTCGTCTTGGTGTCAATACGGCGTATTTCTAAATACAACAATAATTCTGAATTTAATTCTTAAATTCGCCAGACAATCAGGGTGTTATATCACTCTCTCAAATCATTCAGATTTACATGCTTCAATGCTAAGAGAAAGGGATAGATGACACGGGTCGTGAGAAACTTATACTAAATCCATGAGTGTGTATGTGTTTGTACCGGTAATTTGTATTTCTGAATGAAATAAATGTTGGATTCTAAATCTTGTTAAAAATGAATAAAATATTTGTATAATAAATTAATTCTGTTTGTCATTTAGTAACCAGTTGTTTTACTGACACCTTATTTCTGCGATTACTGTTGGGTATTGTGTGCTCAAATTGCATTATCTATTAATGCCAAGGATACAGTTGTTTAAATTTTTATAACTTAAGGTAACATAGCTTCGGACAACCGATTAACCATCGTGTTGTAGAGAATGTCACATCGAAAGTTATTTAACCATTGAACTGTCTAGAAATGGCGTTTATAGTGCTATAACTGCCATTGCCGTGCAAAGCAAACTGAATAATGCGCGTTAGCATTAAATGCCATTGCTAATGTGACGTCACTAATTATTTTATACTCCTATAACTGCCATCTGGTCTTAAACAAAGTTTAATGCATTAAAACATCACAAATGTAAATATTTAACTTTAATCATTTCAATTTTTGATGCATAAATGTTCAATGCCTACCTGAACTAGGTAGTTATTAGGCACCAGAGCTTCATAAGTCAATGATATGCCACTGTACACTGTTATAAAAGTAAGCAATATTTAAATATTTCCCACTTACCTGGTATAACATTACTTAACAGACAATAGTATCGATCAGGTAGTTATCCAGTGGCTTCATGTGTAAGCTTTACCGACTCAAAAGATTAGTAATCTTTATTATTACCTTGAAAATACATTCATTGGTATAACATATATGTATACAGTATGTGGTGATAAGACAGTGACAAATACATGTAATATGGTGAAGTAGTAGTAAATATAATAATAATAATGGAGATTATTCTATTCTATAGAAAGTTATATATGTAAATATCCGTACGTACTTAGCCCTCATTCAAATAACCATCCAATGTTAATGACGATTTTAAAGATAAGCATCTCCAATAAAGCCGAAGATTACGTGTATTGGGTTGGGTTCCTTATTTTTATACCGGTATATGCATATTTATTGACCACTGGTTTTATATTATTCGGGATATTTAGGGCCCTCCAATTTTACTTTAATCACATAAGTAGACCCTAACTACAATGACCATCCAAAGTCAGGAGTTTTATAATCAGTGATCCAAATTCTTGTCCTGTTTAGCTGTTTCTGGCATTATTTTGTTTTGTGGCTTGGTTGGTTGATGGCAAGTATGTGTTTAACAGTTTAAAATTTCTTTCTCTTTACTGGCCATTATAAGCAGGTGGTCCTTATATAGAGGTCCCTTTAAGGCAGTTTTGACTATTTTGTGTATTCATTTGATGTATTATCATAATTTATTGCACGTTATCAGTTACCGAGACAAATACCATATCACCTAAGTAACAACTTATCAAAATTCTCAAACATTCCCAATACATAATTTGGATGCTTCTATAGTTGCCCTCAATGACTTTACCAACAGAGATAATCGTGCACGAAAAGTTTTAGTTTTGAATCCAATCCATACGGCGAGAATTGCAAACCTAAGTGTTTTTCCTCATTGTGTTAATTTACTAACGTACTGTAGCAAATTTGTACTTGTTCCTTACTAGTGCATTTACTTGTTTGAATAAAATTTGTATACACAGAGAGATTATAATATATGTGAGTACATAAACAGGAGTAAAAATATTTAGGTGTGCAATTATCGCCACATGAACAGGGTTGGGATTATTTCTTCTTCAGATTACGGACTGATCAGTAAACAACCAAAAAGGAAGATCATGCACACACAGAAAAAATACATGTTTTATAAAAAATGAATTTTATTTACCAAAATACTTAAAAATTAAAACAATAATTTGATCATTTCAGTTCTTTATGTTACATATCGAGATTCATAAACAATATAAAACCATTTGCGTACAGATGCAGAGGGAAGAAAAGTGTGACCTGTTGGTGAACCGGGTATTATATGGAAAATAAATAGTAATATATTTTTAGAATCAACAAATATCATCACTGTGTCAATTCATGTTTTGGCATAATTTTAGGTTCTAATTTTAAACGAATCTTCTAAACTATTGTTGGTTCTGAATAGGACTCATTATTTCAACTTAGGTACAAAGACTTCACATTAAGTTGTTGGAGTTCAGGGCGTTTTTATGTCGGAGGTCCATTAATTGCTGCCTTTCTGATAAGGCACTATAAAGCTTATACGATAAACCTTCTCTTCCTAACTTAGACAGTCAGTTATAAGTACAATGAAAAAGAGAAAAGGTTCTTGGAATTCTGTCCAAAACATGAAATGCCAACACCAGTGTTTGCAGATACATGGCATTATACATATCTTGGGGGTGGGGTGGGGGTTGGGGAACATTGATTAAAGTTTTTGTTCTGAAACTTGCGATTTGAAAGTGTATACCCTGTGCCAGTAAAATATCAGTCATGTACATATAGACAATGACATAGACTCTTCATTTAGTAAGTTGTAGTCGTAACATTCAAATGTAAAAAATCATGGTTAGCGACCTATGCCATAAAGGTACCATTAGTAAAAGTGACAAACACACGACACACACACGTGTGTGTGCAATTAAAATCTCTCTCTCTCTCTTAACAATATCAATATCTGAATAAAAGTACGGCGCACCCTTCAAATTAATGACCGTCTATTCCTTGGTGTGTATTTGATTCATGGGCTTTATCCGTCAATCATGCCATAGATCTACATAAGCGAACCATGGTTAATAATTTATAAAAGTTAATATATATAATGTGTTTATACAAATATCATATAAAAATATTTCATAACATCAACAACATTTTATAAAATTAATTGTAATATCTAAAATATGGCTTAATACGGCGTGTATGGTGGCGGTGGGTCATCGGCAGGTGGCGCCGATGGTTGTGGTGGTATAGGTGACGAGTAGGCTGGTGGCTGTGGCGGGTATCCTACAGGCTGGGACTGTGCTGTAAAAAGTCCATATCCGTAAGGATAGACACTTCCTGGTTGACGGGTTACCACGGTAACAGCCGACACCCCAGCTGCGTTCTGGGAAATGGCTTGGCCATCTTGGTTTACAGGATTATCATGGTAATATTCTTCTGCAAATACGAATAAAATCGACTTTATTATTACATGAAATATACATGTTTAAATATTTACTTTTTTCAAGAAAGAATCTGCAACATGCTTGAGGAATCGGATATTAATCCAAAAGAAAGCAAAATGGGATTATGGGCCCCGGTTTTACTAGAAATGTTCACGTAGTTTTTAGTAGGATATCTTCTTTGGTCATACAGGTTTTATTCAGAACATATAGGGTTGAGTGGAATAATGATGCTGTACGCCCTAGTCAAGATCCTTTCTAATTTGTTGAGGTGCTCAACTCTTGGATGTTGGACCTTTAGTCCGAATGTAATTCTAACATAGAAGGCGAGAGACACTGTAAGCGCGGGTTTTAGACCACGCGACCACCGCTCGCTTGTCGAAGGTAGGCGCGTTTCTCTCAAGGTACTCTGTTTTCTTAGAGTCTACCATCCCAGAATTGACAGCCTTAATATAATTACACGGACATGTATACCCCCCCCCCCAAATTTGCACCAGAAAGAAGCTGTATAGATGTAGAAAGTAAGTTGATTATCTGTTACTACATTGCATGTAGTGGATACCTTGTCAAGCGCCTTTTCAAAATCAACAAAAATATAAAGTGAACTAAATATGGTTTTCTGTACACAGCATCAAAACCAGAAATTTAAGCCTTAAATTAAAATGATAGATGGTGTTAACGAATATCCGAGCACGGTTGCTATGGAATCGTATCTGTCTTCGATGTTTCAGAATTGTCATACAGTAGGTATGTTCAAAACATAGTCGGGTGCAGTATTTTTCTAAATACATATTTAGTATTATTTAGCAAATCGTGGCGACAAGAAGAACTAATGCCAAAAAACCAAAACACAAATACAGTTCATCCCTGTAGAAAGTAAAACACAAAGCTAACGTCGAGTCGGCAGTTTATCTCTACCTCTTGTTAGATATATATATGGAGGCAGCTTCCGCAAGTTGTTAGGCAATAGCTATGCATATATCCGGCACTTGGCAGTGAAGATCCGACTCCATTTCGTTAGCTTTGTGTTAAACTTTTGACAGGTCGGTACTGTATCCCAAAATTCTGTCCTCAGTCACCTGTGGGTTAGTACTGTAAATACTTACTAGACATTCCTATAAATGATACCCCCCAAATACAACTCCATATCCATCCTAAAAATAGTAACACTGTAAACAGTAGCTGTAACAGTCCAACTAACAGACTAATCATACAACTACCACACTTCCACGAACAACCCATGTCTTCATTCCTAGAACAACAGCATGCCGCAAATCCAGCTATCATGGTTCCTGTCCAAATAAACAGAAATACAAGTATGAGAGTACAGTATTTTAGTGGTGATAAGCTAATTGTTAGGTGGAACTAATTTTTTTAGAGTGGTAGATAAAATGTTCGCGTCACAAGGATGGAAGTCCTAGGATGGAAGTCATGAGATAGATTCTCGTTCGGGTGAAATTTCAGACATAAAATGGGTAGCCAGCGTTCTTTTGCCAACTACAGTCCAACCTGCCTCAATGACCACCTCTATAAAAGGGCCACCTGCTTATAAAGGCCAGTAGAATTGTATTCCAATTGTTTTTATTCATATTATTTGAACCTGTATACAAAGCCATATGCCCATAAAGGCCGCTTTTACAAGTTCCCTTGGGTGACCTTTATAGACAGGTTTGACTGTACTGCAAATTACAAAAAGGAAATTTTTTAAATGAACAAGAGGCCCATGGGCCTTATACGCTCACCTGATAACTAATGGCTAGCTGATAGATTTAAAGAAAACATAAATACTAAACCCCAATCAATTTTTTCTTTACATCAAAGTGATCATTGCATCAATACCTACAACATTCTAATATACATGCCTATACAAAACTTTTATAGTTTTCGAGATAATTAACCATTTCAGTATTGTTTTCGCATCTGTGACCTTGACCTTTGAACCCATGACCTTTTTCTATACCTCAAAATGATCATTGTATCAATACCTACAACATTCTGATATACATGCCTATACAAAAAGTTTATAGTTTTCGAGATAATTAACCATTTCGGTATTGATTCGCATCTGTGACCTTGACCATTGAACCCATGACCTTTTTCTATACATCAAAATGATCATTGTATCAATACCTACAACATGATACATCCAAAAAGCAATAAAAAATTATAGTTTTTCATGATAATTAAACATTTCGGTATTGATTCGCATCTGTGACCTTGACCATTGAACCCATGACCTTTTTCTATACATCAAAATGATCATTGTATCAATACCTACAACATTCTAATACATGCCTATACAAATTTATAGTTTTTCGAGATAATTAACCATTTCGGTATTGATTCGCATCTGTGACCTTGACCATTGAACCCATGACCTTTTTCTATACATCAAATGATCATTGTATCAATACCTACAACATTCTAATATACATGCCTATACAAAAAGTTTATAGTTTTCGAGATAATTAACCATTTCGGTATTGATTCGCATCTGTGACCTTGACCTTTGAACCCATGACCTTTTTCTATACATCAAAATGATTGTTTTATCATACCTACAACATTCTAATATACATGCCTATACAAAAAGTTTATAGTTTTCGAGATAATTACCATTTTCGGTATTGATTCGCATCTGTGACCTTGACCATTGAACCCATGACCTTTTTCTATACATCAAAATGATCATTGTATCATACCTACAACATTCTAATATACATGCCTATACAAAAAGTTTATAGTTTTCGAGATAATTAACCATTTCGGTATGATTCGCATCTGTGACCTTGACCTTTGAACCCATGACCTTTTTCTATACATCAAAATGATTGTTGTATCAATACCTACAACATTCTAATATACATGCCTATACAAAAAGTTTATAGTTTTCGAGATAATTAAACATTTCCGTATTGTTTCGCATCTGTGACCTTGACCTTTGAACCCATGACCTCTTTCTGTACATCAAAATGATCGTTGTGTATCAATACCTACAGCATTCTAATATACATGCCTATACAAAAAGTTTATAGTTTTCGAGATAATTCAACATTTCCGTATTGTTTCGCATCTGTGACCTTGACCTTTGAACCCATGACCTTTTTTCTATATATCAAAATGATCGTTGTATCAATACCTACAACATTCTAATATAAATGCCTATACAAAAAGTTTTAGTTTTCGAGTAAGTAAACCATTTTGGTATTGTTTTACATCTGTGACCTTGACCTTTGAACCCATGACCTTTTTCTTACACCAAAGATTGTTGTATCAATACCTACAACATTCTAATATACATGCCTATACAAAAAGTTTATAGTTTTCGAGATAATAATTATAATCAGAGGTAAAAAAAATTAGGTCACGACCTTCATAATTGACCTGACCTCAATTTGAAGATACTAACAAGAAGTGTCAAAACTGAAACCCCATGTCATTATCTGGCAAATAGTCAAGTTATAACAATTTGAAGCTATTTTACGATTTTTTCAAATTAAACGCAAAAACGCGTAACCTATTTTTTGTCCGAATTTCACAAATGAACAAAACTATAGGCTAAAACCCTAGAGAAGCCAAAATATCACATCAGATTTTTTCTCTAATCAATACTTTCGGAGAAGAAGATTTTTTAAGGATTTTTGCACCCCTAGGTCACCTTGACCTAGTTATGGTAGCCATGGCAACACCACCACGACAAATTTGAATTGCACCGACCAAGACATGCATCTGACCAAGTCTCGTTGAAATCTGCCCAGTGGTTCGTGAGAAGAAGATGAAATGTAAAAGTTTTACGACGACGACGACGACGACGACGACGACGACGACGACGACAGACAACGGACAAATTGTGATCAGAAAAGCTCACTTGAGCCTTTGGCTCAGGTGAGCTAAAAATGAAAGCCACGTGGTGACACCCCTCTCAGTTTCACATTAAACATTTCGCCGATTAAAGTATAAATTTTATCCCAGCTGGTGACATCTGAATGTAAGTAAAGTAATCTTGACCGTACGGCTTTCGGAGTCGAGACATATGTTCAAATCCTGGTTGAGGCAGTGGTTTTTTATGGGTAACTAAATGCCTATTTGTCGGTGGTGTACAGATGTCTTTCATAGAAGACTGTTTACCGAGGTCCAATGTCTCATTACCTTCTGTTGGTCATATTGTACAATACTGTGGCCAAATTTATTAACAGAAATACTTCGCTATTCCGATTTATCTAACATTAGACTAGTTTTTCTGTCTGATTTGATGAAATAAAAGTTTCATCGAACACGCGTGATACAGAATCTTGTATCACCACACTGTGGTGATACACATTGCGGTAAAGTACACGTGCACTTCTCATTGTGACGTCATTAGAGAATCTCCGATTTGTCAAAGTAAACAATGACGTCATTACTACTACAAACATTCATAACATAGTTCAGTGGTTTTTCTGTGGTAAAATGTATTTTTTCACATAAAGTATTGGATTTTTTATTATTTTAATGACCTAATAGGAAAATGTTAGATAAAAATATCATATATACAGTGTGTATGTACAACCCTTCGTATCAGGTCTCGTCCTTTTTTTCGTACTGTATCACTACGAAAAAAGGACTCGACCTGATACTGAGGGTTGTACATACACACTGTGTATATAATATGTATTTATCATGAAAAGTTGGTATTCTTCGGTTTTTTGTCAGAGTTGGACCCAGTAGATTTTACACATATCAAGACGTAGTTAACTACAAAAGATTTAAATCTAATTATAGACAGAGTACAGTAAAATGAACTCTCCGGGGCAGTGTAAATCGAGCCAGGGACTTGGTAGTTCTTGGAATTGTTACTCGAACTCACAAATGTACTTGTATCAAGATGCCACCACTCAGTGTCACGAGGTGCACGAGTTTGATTGGTTGGACCAATCTTGCACCGAGTGGCTCCTATTCGAGAGAGGTAATAATATTTTACCGTCTAGGTCAAGAATATTTCACTTATACCGAGACGACACCAGGCATCTTGATACAAGTACATTTGTGAGTTCGAGTTAACCTATAGGTTATAAGTGGCAGACTTTAACAGTGTGCTCAGTGCTATGTACAGGGAATTCTTTAACAAGGTTTCATCCAAAAGACCCAAAATAACAGATTCTTATCAAATGATGGCATGAAGGTGTGTGTGTGTGTGTGTGTGTGTGAGAGAGAGAGAGAGAGAGAGAGAGAGAGAGAGAGAGAGAGAGAGAGAGAGAGAGAGATTAGCAGTTATGCTATACATGTATAAAACGGATAGTATGTATATTTTTTCCTTATCTATAAATATTACGAATAACTATGAGTCTACAATCATTCCACCTGTTGACCTCAGGTCATATACGTGAAGTCATTTTTTATCTCTTACCTAATCCAGGCACTAAGAAATTCAATATACAGCAAATAACAGCTAGAGGCATGGGCATCGCGGGTACAGCTATCCTCTCCTTCTTACCCCTAGCCTCACCAGATCCCTCGCCAAACCCCATGATGGTACTGGTTCGGTAACACAACGATGTAAACAAAGTAGAATGAATTCAGTTCACTAAGATCCGTACTTCCTGTGTAATCCACTCATATTAATATTTTATCAGTCCGTGATCAAATCGATAGCGATCTAAAATCAATCAATCGATCGATATTCATCTAACCCAGTGAAGCAGAAATCAGCGAGTCATTTCATTACAGGTAATATTTATGGTATTTTGTGACGACTGCAAAGGTAGGTAACTGAGGAATACTTGTATTTAAGCGAAATTAAGGTCAAGGAAAGTAAAGTCTATAAATAGAATACACATCATACATTGTATGAAAATATACTCTCTCTCTCTCTCTCTCTCTCTCTCTCATTATAAATGAACAGCAAGCAATTCCATTTTATACCTAACACTAAAATTTAAATTTTGACTGAAAATGCATAAACATGATTTTATCAAGCAATTTGGAACATTTCTTTTACAAATAATTTTTCAAAAAATGTTGCAATGTTGCATATTGACTTAATGGATGAGGTAAAAAAGGAAAATACATTAGAAAATTCTTTTTTACCTATAAAAAAACGTGGACTCATCGATTTTGCTAAAAAAAAAAAAAAAAAAAAAAAACATATAAACCTCATACAGCAAAAATCTTATCCAGTTTCGACACAAATGAATCTGATCATGTTGTGTCACTATAAAATTTCCAAAATGCCATGATTCCTTTCAGACAAAACTAGAGATAGAAGTAGTCCTGATCATACCGGTAAACTGGTAAACAAGTTGATAAACAGAAATAATTATATACCTGAACATATTTATAAAAATATAAAATGCAGGATAACCCAAATGCTTCCGACATACTAATTCATGTCCTATTCACCATGCCAAAGCTGACACCGTGAGTCGCAAATAATTTAGGTCAAACATGTGAACTTTCACCCGGTAAGTAAAACCGTGGGCTCCAGAAGATTAAGTACCTCCTGTTTAGCTACTGGGTTTCACTCGCCAAGTGTATAACCAAAATTGCAAATAGAAGGAACATGGAACTATTTTGAAGTCAAATATATCCAGGGTAATTTTGGATACAGGGACAACATAATTATCAACAACAATATTACTATGACATCCATAGGCCTTGATAAGCCTAGGCTTGAAACATCCCTAGGTCAACAATTCATTTGTAAAGATCATGCTTCGTTGTATAAAGTTAAAAGCTCCACAATGGCGTATTAATTGTGAAGCAAATACACCACACACAGGAGAAGGAGGTATATTGCTGCATAAAAAATAGAAAAAAAAACCTAGAAAAACTGTGAGCCACAAGCTCACAAAAATACCCCCGCTCCCAAAAATCCATCAGATCAAATTTTTAAATAGGAGGTGCACATCTACATTATATCACAAAGATTGTGTGAAAGTTTCATGAGAATCCATTGAAGGGTTTAGGAGGAGTTGCGGATAAGAGATAGGTACCCTAAGGTGTAACGGAAGGACGGACGGACACACGGGCGGACACCCCTATCACTATATACCGCGGCCCACTTCTTAAGCGGGGGGTATAATGAAGTCATCGCATTTGTCATGTAGCTTTAAATGTAGCCTTCCTTGATGTTGTCGCCTAAATTGATTAGTCTAAATATGAAGCAGAACATGAGGAATCAAATGTATATTTCATTTTAAGCGCACTAGGATAGATCACATCCATAAAATCTCCAAAAGTAGGATTATGAAGAGATAAAACGCCATCTTTATATCTGTATGTTGAATGATTTGGCGACAGTCTTCCGTCTCCGGATTTAACATGCTTATGTATGAATTCTGCTTCATACGAATGAAAAATCAAATCAGCAAGCAATGATGCACAGTTTGTGCCCATTGATATACCAATTGTTTGACTATATTATATAAGACTATACGGAGCCGCTTAGAATCCTCAGTTATAACAAACAACTCGGGGTTTGAACTTCCAAAAAGTTGGTTAATAATTTTTAAAACAATATTTAGGAACATAATTACTGACTTGCCATAGAAATAATTTAAAGATTTGAACAATACGTTTACAAGTCAGTACCGTAACTAGGCTTTTATATCAACCGAGGCAAAAATTGAAGATCAATCTATATAGATATAATGACACACAGTACCAACACAGTCTCAATGTTTTACATCTTTCACATGTAGGGAAGGTATTATAATACAGTATAATAGAAAAGTTCAAATCTAGACCAGCTATGTAAAATAAGTGGTATGGTTTTGTGCCATGAAAACTAGTTTAACCACACCATTACACCTCGTAACCGTCGGATCTCTCTCTCTCTCTCTCTCTCTCTCAAAATATCACTTCCTTGATTAAACTTTTACTTATGCAACTGCCTCGGTTGCCTCATAGGTAGTTACGGTACTGCAAGTTATTTATTGGACGTTTTTAATTCAGTCACTACGAAATCTTCAATGCATTTAGTTTTGCCAGACAGTGTTGGAAGTACGATAAACTGTTGGAAAAATAATATTTCATAGCAACGTCTAGAAATAATTTTACATGGATATCGGTTTTACATGTTGAGTTTTTTTTTTAAATGTCATAATTTGTATTAATAATTATAGGTATCAACTGTTATTTGAAACTAGTATCGTTTAAAAACAACATGCTGGTACCCGTGAGATAGGTTTGCATTACGTATTATTTTTGAGCATTTGTTTGTAAAGGCTAAAAACATTCACCTGTCCGCTTGAACTTTCCAGATAAGACTATCCGCCCATGCCAGTGCATGGGCTGTGTTAAGATTTGCAGTTAATACAAAAACAATGTATGTTAACCATAATGTAGAGGAAATTAACAAATGTGTTTTTCATGCATAATTGTAATGTTCCATAGTAAAATTTTAAATTAAAGATCAAGCCGACAGGTCAATGTTGTTTGCTTATATATTGCATTTGAATTGTAACATTCTTACGTTTCCCATAAAGTGGAAATAAATAAAGAAAGAAAGAAAGAAAGAATAAATGACTAACAGAGTGAAGATATTGGATTTTATTCATGTAACATATGTAGACAAATGATCAATGTAAAAAAAAATAAATAAATAATACTGTTGTCATGTCTCAACACATCAATATAAAATAACAACGATAATAATATGAAAATTAAATAATTTTAATGTGGTCTGGTTAATCAATTTAAGAAAATCCTCAAGTTTGCAACGTTGTCACATACCATTTTTTAATGTATTTTATGATTAAATAAAAAGAAAAGTTATGACAACGTGTGTGGACTTTCAGTGCGACGAATAAAGTATCCCCTTCTCGGAACTGCTCAGCGTTATGGCTGTTCAATCAGTTATAAATCAACGGTTCGTTGGTAATGTTACAGTATAGTATCGATCATACAAAATGTATCACTGAATGGAATTTAATTAGAAATTGGTCCAAATTTACATATAAATCAACAAAATAATATATTATTAATATGTTTGATATAGTCATGGATTTGACGAGTCATATAATCATATTTACTGATGACAGAAATGTCATATACCATTTTATGAATGTATTTTATGATTAAATTAAAAAAAAATGTTATATGACAGAAACAATAGTTATAGATAATATGTTAAGCACTTAAAACTCTTTCAATCAAATCTGAACAATAAGACTATGTCTATTAGTATAGCTGTGGTCTGAACATGTTCCATCACTATGTCTTTGTGGGGAATCCTGAAATATATAGGAAAACATAAGTTGCAAAATTAACAATGACTGTCTGTAATGAACATGCAAATAATGTATATTGCAATTATCTGGTATAAAAATGGTGTAGCGTTATTCAGAGTGAGATTTTCTGAATTTGAACGTTATTTAACCATTGAACTGTCTAGAAATGGCGTTTATAGTGCTATAACTTCCATT
This sequence comes from Anadara kagoshimensis, assembly GCA_021292105.1. Classification (NCBI taxonomy): domain Eukaryota; kingdom Metazoa; phylum Mollusca; class Bivalvia; order Arcoida; family Arcidae; genus Anadara; species Anadara kagoshimensis. The sequence continues at coordinate 13,120,208 of CM037862.1, forward strand.
GCCGTGCAAAGCAAACTGACGCGCTAAAAACTTAAACAATGTTAAACAATGTTGTGTACGGCATGCATTTCCAATTGTTTGAACAGCCAATTTATGACGTCATGTGTATAGGCATAAGCAAGAAATGAGTGATGTCATTTTAGCAGATGTAAAACACAGTCCTATAATTACATTTGATCTCAAACAGAAACATCGCAAATGTAAATACAATGTATATTGTATAAGATTTAAATACTTATTGTTTTGTGGCGAAAGTTTGAATTATGCTGTCTTCATTCGAAACATGCACTCTTTATGAACAGTTTATTCAGATGCGCTCTCTTTAAGTTAGAATTTTTCTTTGAATTAATATTATATATACAGGAATGGAGTTGAGTCATAAAGTTTAACGCCTCAGTCAAGATTCGTTCACTTACATCGATGCGCTCAGATCTGAGATGGTAGTGTATCCTGAGAAAACCACCGAGCCTTCAGCAAATGAAGTGAGAAACTTTCTTACACTAGGATATGCCCGAATTTGATTCGAACCTAGCCGGTTAGAGACGTTATGACCCGTAAACGTGCGTTTTATAGTAGGAATAGAATATAGTCTAGATATAGTTTCTAAAACCGGAAAAGTGGTGTGCTATTCATATTGCAGGATTAGCTATGATGGCCTATTGCTGGCGTCAAAAAGCAATTCAGTACTACTTGTGCATTTTTGTTAACAAAATATGCACAATTTACGATTACAAGGTTTTTTTCGTTTTTCGTCATTTATTAACATTGACGAAAACATATTGCCATATATTGTACGAATTACAACTTAAGTTTTTTGTGTTTTTCGTCACTTTGGTTTTAACTCTTAAAACATATTGCTATACATTGTGCGAATTACAACTTAAGTTTTTTTGTGTTTTTCATCACTTTGGTTTTAACTCTCGACGAAAGCATATAGCTTATAGCTGTAATTTGCACGTCGTAAGTTGACAAAAATGCACAACTAGTAACAAGTAATTGCTTTTTGATGGCCTATATCGGCCATCGTAGTTAATTTTATATTACCTAGTTGTTGATTCTGGTAACTCGTTTGTCCATACTGATATCCGTTGTATCCGTACTGTGTGCCATAATTAGTACCAGTCTGTGAGTACTGAGGTGGTGCGGCCTGATACTGTTGTGGTACCGCCTGATACTGCTGGGTTCTCATGTACTTGTAAGCGTTACTATTAGCCTCCACACGTCTTCTGTGTTTCCTCATTACAAGCTTAATACATAATATCAAAACGACGATGGAAACTATAGTTCCAAACGCCAAAGATCCAAAAATGATTGCCAATATTACCGGTACTGTAAAAACAAAGTGAAGACAGACGTTACTATAAAATGCTATAAATTTTAATTTTCAATACATATCGCAAAACAAAACTTGTCAGCAACCCCTGTCCAAATGTAAATATTTAAAATGTGCTATACTTTTACCAAAGGCCTTATGTGCTCCCAGCACGAAGTGGACAAAGCAAGTAAGTATACTTTTATCAGTCGCTATGAACAAAGGGAAAATTCATTTAGTTTTAACGTTATTTGTATATAAAACAGAATATTTCGTCGTTTAAATTTTCGTATTCATCAACGGATATGTTTAAGAAGGACCTTTGCTCAGGTGAACCATTCTGTTCGACCGACAGCTCTTTTTTGATGAACTAGCTGTTGCGGCGAGGGTTTAATTTGCTGTTCATCCAATAACTCTTGTTTGGTTATCTAGATAATCTCGTGAGATATGCTGTTCTCCTGGCAATATTTGTTGAAGTTCATTCGACAGTTCTATAGTTTGATGGAATTATTGTTCAGACAAGTAATGTGTGAATTATATTGTTACTCTGACTGCTCTTGTTTGATGGTCTTTGTGCGCAGGTGAGCTACCCTGTCTGAAAACTCTATGTCTTTGGTGTAAAATACACGTTATACTTACGTGGCATCATATATTTAGCGTAAACTTGTAGTTTTATTTGGGAACTGTTAAACTCAGCTGGTGTGGTAGCATTTATATTGTATAACGTTGTAAAACTTATATTCATAAACTCGTTAATGTCGGCGCAGACGGTACCTCCTTGTTTCTTTTGGTCGTTTGGAGAACATCCATGTTTCTGTAAAAATGCAATTTGTTTTGTTGTTAAAATTGTTGAAAAAATCTAAAAATTAAATTATAAGAAATGAAATTATTTTTTCATTTTGTAAGTATGAAAGAATTGGACAGTCTGCAAACGCTATGCGAATTATTCAGTGTGCAAAATGTTCAATTCTTCATACTTTCATAACAAAAAGCAGAATTAATTTCATTTTTATAATAAAACATAATTTTGGCGTTGGAAATTTAATTTGAATTTTACAAAATTGAATTACAAGTAATTATTCCTATTTTCGTTCGATTCATAGCGATTTGACATGGATAAAACTGTGCACACATGGAGTAATTCGCGAAGCGAATGCGAAATACACAGTGTACAAGTCTCTATTTGTGTAAATTCTCAATGAATCGAATGAAATTGAGAACCAAAGCTTAATTGATTCTGACAATTTATTTATCGTAATTTATTAAATGTTATACCAGTTTTAATTTTACAACACCAGACGACCGTTTCGGAATACAATTCATCAGTATTGCTTGGGCCAAAATTGTGAAACCAAAGTTTTTTCAAAATGTTGTAAAGATACCTCAAGGACCAAAATATAGTTTACCAAATTTAGCTAAAGAAATACTTTACATGAAGGAGTATACCTTAGTTTTTGACAAATTAAATAAAACAGCTGAACAAATTGATCACACAATAACAAAAGCTATATAAAATACACACCAAGACAATATAATGAAATGCAACAAAATTGGTCCAATTCGTTACTGAAGTATAATTTCACTAACCTCCTCCATATCAGATGAACCAAACGGTGGCCAATACATTTTACAAGATAACCAAGTCTTTGTATCTTCTAAATCATAGGTGTCTCTATCAACACAAATAGCGTATCTTTGTTCAGTATCAAATGGAATTGAGTTGTTGGTTATTTGGAATACAAAGTTACAAGGACTGTGAAAGGTGTTACCATTCCATACTATATAATAGGACCAATCCTTGTGTACTTCATACACGATAGGACTACTACAGTTACTAACAGTACCGCCGACATTAAGTGTCTGATCATCACTATCTACAAGTACAGAATGAACAATAACAGTTAATCAATACATCAGTGTTATAAAAGTTACATATCAATATTACTAAACTTATTTTAATTATTTCAGCACCAGATGGCCGTTTCGGAATATACTTCCCCATTTTTGTGCTCGGGTCAAAATTCTAGAAATCCAAATCTAAATATTTAGAACATGTTGAATAGAAGGACCAAAACGCATGTCTCCAAATACACTCAAGACAATATTTTGAGCGATTAAGCAAATCTTAGTGTTTTGATGAAATGCAAAATTTAAGAAGCAGATAATATAAATGAATAATGTTTATCTGACAAAACTATGTATTGCAATTGCCTCCTGGGTTAACCAAATCACAAACATAGTCCTAGTCCGAAAAAACAGACCAAAAGCAAACTGTAAAAACTGAAAATATCCATATCCAACGGAAATAATTTTTCTGCACCAACGTTCGGTATAACAGCGAACCCTAGTGTCTAACAATTTGTGGATTACGCCTGGTTACCTGGTTATGAGGCTACGCTCAACGACCGCCAGAAAGTTGTGATTAAAAAATAAATTGTTGACTTGGGAACATTGCAAGTCTAGGCTTATTCGGGGTCTGAAAAAGTTTTATGACCACCATCACAATATTGTTGATAATAAAAAAACAAACATACTAATCCATGTCCGAATCACAATCCAAAGCAAAGTAAAAACTTTGGAACTGACAAGTTAGGTGAGACGATAAGTATGATGTCTCTGTGTTCAGGATTGCCCTGGATATATTTGACGTTCCATAGTTCCATGTTCCTTTCACTCTTAATTTTGATTACACACGTGGCAGGTGTATAGCTAGCTAAACAGGAGGTACTTATCCTTCCAGGGCACCAAGTTTTCGTTTATCAGTTTCAAAGTTTTTACTTTGCTTTAGGATTGTTATTTTAACATGGAGTAATATATTTGTTTTTGGTTTGATTTGAAACTATAACTTATTAGAATTGTTCTAAAACGACGATGGGACTTGTGATTTTAGAAAATAAGAACGAACGATGTTCTTGGATGCTCTCAAACCCTAAAGCACCCGGATTAATCTTACCTGTATATTTTCTGAAATTAAGAGTCATTGGATAGACGAGATGATAATAGTAGTACAACGTGCCTTTAATTTTTTATACATGTATATTAAAATATCAAACAAACATTACACTATCGCTATTTATTCCGATTACTAAACACAAAGGCGGTGTCTTTGTAAATGGCTTTGTCAATAGGATGAAAACTGAATTGAACCTTCATTTTATTTTATTTTTTGTAATTTATGTCAATTTTACAGTAATGATGATAATAATATGTTTACCTGATGCTAAGCAACTGTTGATCATAAGAAATACCAATAACATAGAGCTAAACAAGTGAAACGTGCCCATGTTGTATATATGGATTGTTATTCTGAAAAAGAAGAAAATCGTTTGCAAATGTCATGCATTTGGGTTGAGGCAGTGCAAATACCAAAAATACAACAAAACCAATAAATAAATAAATAAATAAATAAATAAAAATTAAAGTAACAAGACGAAATAAGCGAGACCACTAACTGTAAAACCTTCCTACTTTGGACAGGCACTGGACATCATGTTCAAATGATTTCCGTTTGTGGGATTATATAGTGCCAATAGTGGGTTAAATTGCCTTCAATTATGCAACCAGTCGGCAATATTTCTAAATAAAAAACTCTTGTTTTACCAAACCAAGAATCAACAATTCCGAAATTTAAACTTTAAATACCCATCGATAATACATAGGTAAAAAGAGAGCAAGAGTTTTTAAAATTATCATCTACAATAATTCAAATCCTTTGTTTTAAGCATTTTGACATAGTGTACAATGTCAGTCTTTGCTCAAAATATTATTTAAAAAAGTCTGCACCATCCGTAAAATCATCAATTTCACTTCAAACTGAAATATTTCCAACGACTTCACCTTTTTCCTTAAAAGATTGATTGATAATAACGGAGTGTAAAGACTTTTTAAAATGAGTAATTGTAAATTAGGTCACTTTCTAATAAAATGATGCAACTAGAAAAATTGTAAAGTTTTGTAAAAGTTTTGCTACAATCTCTAAAAAGGGTTTAAGTAATAATAAACATGGTAAAATGTTATCGCGTTTTAAATGAAGCGGAAATGCTTCCCAACCTTGTCATATTAGCAAAAGAGACCAAGAACATACCAAAGTAATTAGATGATACCAGAAAATAACAAACACGTTTGAAAAAGTTAAAAAAAATCGTATTTAGCAATTATTTGAAGTTTTTTCAGAAAATCATAAATTTACAGAAGTTTATTTTTTACGTTATATTAAGATTTAATGTATTTTTATTATATCATTAGTACATAATATGATGACATTCAGGAAATAATTCACACAAAACAGGGGAGGTAAGTGGAAATTAAAAAAACCTTTACTTTACAGATCCTTTGATAAGTCTATTGATGTAAAATCAATGGGGATTAGTAGACCTTACGAAGGTACTTGAATCACAAAAATTTCTGAAATTATGTTAAAGTTTTGTAGTAGTCTCAATAGTTAATAATGTCCTTGTTTTTTCCTTTCTACTTTTGTGAGTGATTCCCTCAATCACGAGTATATGTGAACATGATGACGACAAAAACAACTATGCTCACTTGTTACAATACTGTATATGTATGTATTTTACTTGTTTTTCTAGTTTTTATCAGGTACATAAGTTGTTATCACATTAGCTGATCATGGAATAATAATGGAGGCCATTTCTAAACAATTCAGTGTTTATGTTTATCTTCCGTGAATCAACTTTAGCGTGTTTTATTTTTTATGGACATGTAGGACTATTTACTGGATGTCCGCAAACTGACGATAAAAATAATATCATTTTACGAAATCACACGATCATACAACTATCACCATTCTCATATATGTTTATCTAGTAAAAATATAGCTTAAAAGATATAATTAAACTAATAATACATCTAGTAAAAGTGTAGATATAATAAAACTATTGCGTGCAAAAGTCATGTGCATGTTTATCCAAAATGTTAAATAAAATACACAATAAAAACTAAACTTATTATAAATCTTTAAATATTAATAAATATACTCTGCGACAAAATAATAAAAATTTATTATATAAAATACATGTATATGTTTAATTTACAGTTAAAATAAAACCAAAGGTGCTGCTTCATTACAAACTTATTTATACATGTAAAAACTTTTCAAAAGGTAAGAATTAACTGAATTCGACTAAAACAGGTTAAATAAATTTTGTTATAAAGCAATAACACCGACTAAAACTATAAAAAATGATCTGAGCCGCAATTTAAACAAAACGAAAGTAACATCTGTTCGAAAAGCTGAATATTTGATAACAAAACAATAAAGGTATATGATATTTACATTTGTGATGTTTTGTAACATTAAACTCGGTTTGAGACCAAATGTAAATTATAGGACTATAATTAAATTTGCTAAAATGACGTCACTGCTTGTGCCAATATGCGTGACGTCATAGAATGGTTGTTCCAACGATTAGAATATCATATCGTACACGACGATGTTTTATTTAAGGATTGAAAAACGAAAATAAGATTTTCAAAAATGGGAAATGTAAATAACCATCTAGAAATGGCGTTACTTCCATTGCCATGCAAAGGAAACTTATCATAACACGCTAGCGTGCGTTATTCGGTTTGCTTTGCACGGTAAATGAATTTATATAACTGTTAACGTCATTTCTAGACAGTTCAATTAAAAATGCAGGTTGTTTGATATTGGATATTTATACAGCATTTGAATATCGGATATCGAAAATTGAATAACGAAACAACTTTACCTTATTGAACAATAAATTGTATACATGTATTTTTATTTTTTATCTTTTAAGGAACACATATACTCGTATTGTTACAACTAGAATTAAACAGTTTAATAACAACCCTTTTCAAAGATTTGTCAGAAGTACGCTCGAGTTGGGTACAAAGATTACAATTTAAAAAAATAGAAAACAAAAAACATTGTTTCAGTTAAAGCATCGATAATTGAATATTTGTACTTAAATAAATATGATAAAAAATTTTAAAATACTCACCTTTATTTATAATCCACAATAAGAAATAATTTACTGATCAATTAATTGTTTATATTTTTGTTTTGTTTGAGAGTCACATGCCAATTCAAGGGAGTTAATTCCGATGCACTTCGATACTAATAAATAGGTCACTTTTGATATAAATAGAAAAATCTACGTCATAGTTATTATAATCGTATACACAGGTTATGAATAATCATTTAAACATTAGTCAATACACACGTGATTTTAAATAATAGAAATATATTTCAAAATGTATTTTGAACAATAAAAAGTATAAAAAAGTTTTAATAAGTGATTATGCAACACAACCAGTAAGTTTATTCAGTTAAGAAATTGTATAAAATTGTATAAAATACAAACTGGTGATAATATATGATATTCGTTATAAGTAATAATAGTACTATTTCACATTAAGTAAAACTTCGTATCTCTTCGTATCTCTTTTCTAATTTCCATAGCCTTAACTATATAGTTCAATCCGGGTATTAATACATCAGTCTTTTTTCCTGATTGTAACTTATGTCGTGTAGGGTTTATATGACAATATATTGGTAAAAATACCCTTAAGTCTGTATAAATAGGTCATACTAATATTAAATGAAATTCCTTCAAATGATTTCATTTAGAGAATCTTTACCATTTTCATTGTCTTTGCCATGGTAAAAATTAGAACCCTCTGGGGCTATATATGGGAAACATGCATATATTGTAGATGATGATGATTATTATCTCTAATAATAGCTATTCAAGTAATTCTGTTTGTGACAATGAACTGCGCTTCATTTCCATAGAAAATAAAATAAAATTGATATATACTTGTATCTAGTCGCAAACCTGTATGTGCATACTAGGCACAAGTAAGCTTTATTCAAGTTTATTTGATATTCTATGGAAATCAGAAGTAATTCGCCGTCGCAAACAGAATGTCTTAATATGGATTTACTAAATTCCACTCTCGGTTTTTGTACATGTACTTTCGTCAATTTTTTCCCTGAACTATACTAGGATTCAAAACACGATGATGAAATTGTTCTCCCTACGTCTGACAAACAATTTTCAATAACATAAATGTAATTAGCTGTCCTTAAGGTCAAGTGGTACAAATGAACGTTAACGTTACGCACGGCGCGTACAAATCTACATGTATGCGCTCTGATGGTATTATATTAACTCCTAATTTAAAGTAACTGTGCTATTTTTTGATAAATTATTTACAGGGAATAAAATACATTATGTCTATCAACTAAAAGATTAAATGAAAATATACAAGAAAATCATCATAAATATAGTACACGAATAAATTCAACAAATAACAAAATTTAATTGATGATATCTTTTTTAATATTATTTCGATTTTCAAAATTCTTTCAGATTTTAAAAATTTAGAATTTTCATATTTTTTCATTCATATGTCTTTTGAAATATATTTGCAATTACGTCATGAAAAATTAGACAGAAATTAGGGGTGTTTTATTAATGACGCACAGAATTTCTGAATGACATGTTTTTGAGCTCGATAGTTTTCAATCACTTCTGGAAATTTTTTTCGATTATAATAATTTTTACTCCAGTCAAGATTGTGTCTCAATACTGGTATTTTAAAAAATAAAGAACTTTAAAATATTTCAAATGAAGCCATTTTTCCCCGACTCTGACTGGCCCCTCTTCATGCATTTTTGAAGTGTCATCATTGACTCTCATTTCGAATGATAAGGCTTTGTTTTTCTGTTATTCCGAAGTAATAATGTTTCTTTATATCATTATTTCTGTAATTTAAGTGACAAGGAATACAAAATAATCTAATTTATAATGTAATTTGTATATAAATCATTAAAATAAAGTATTAACTATTACAGCAAGACGCATAAATACAACACTCCTAGTTTACAGCACGATGACGTTAAAATCACAAGTTTGCCGATTCTTTTACAATATCATGACGGTATTGCTAAGTTTGGTCATATTTTCGCATCAATTTACGGCTTTGAAGATTTATAGCGAAAAATCGAGTAAGGGGACATATTTTTCTTTACAGAAAATTCAAATTTTAAACTACATTATGTTAGTTTTTCAAAAACTTGTAGGACAAACTGTTATTTTCTACACTTTTTCCATTTTCCAGAACCTGAAAAATAGCGATTTCCTATTTAGCCTATGTTAAAATTCGAAGATTTGTTACATTTTTGACGCTCTATAGCTAAAAAGTAAAAAGGGGACCCATATTTTTTTTTCATTTTCAGATGCGCCTCAAAAGTATAGAAAAAATCAGAAACTTGTAGGAAAGTGCTCATTTGTACCACTCGGCCTTAAGGATACATTTTCATGGGGAGACAGAAAACTTAAACTTGTTTTCTTTTCCTAATTAGGAAGAACATCTGAAACAAATGATTCCCTTGTCATTCTTTCACAACAACCGTAAGCCAAGATACAAATATCTAGTGCTGAACAGGAGTTCTCGTTACTTTGTCAAACATTATATGGACTCACAATAAAAATATACTGAAGATACCACCAACAAAGTGTTAGATTTTTTTCTATAGATAACATATTTGTTATGTTTGGTTAAATAATTCTTCAACAAACAAACGGTATATCAATGGGTACAAACTTTACACCATTACTTGATGATTTTTTTCTCTATTTGTATGAAGCATAATTTATACAGATCCTTGTTAAAATTATGTCGCCAAATCATTCAACTCCACATAAATGACGTTCGATCTCCTAATCCTAAATTTGAAGACTGAATATCATCTATCCAAGTGAGCTTACATATGACCCGATTCTTCTAGTTTTTCTTAATATTTTGAAATACACCTAAATCATGACAACCAGGAAAGAGACAACATTTGAAACTACATGCATGAAAATCGTGATGGCTTCAATTTTGTTATTGTCAACTTTCCTTTCTATGCATCAATGTAAGCACTTCTCGTTCTTATTGCGTGATTGTTTTTACATAAATACGCTATGATAGAGCTTGCTCCCTACTACAAGACTTTATGCAACGAAGCAAGCTGCTTGCACATAAAGTGTTGACGTAGGAATCTTGCCAGTCTAGAATTATCAATTATCAATGCCCTCCAAAAAGATATGGTTGTCATCACAATATTGTTGATGTTTGATATCTTCGTATCCAAAATTACCATGAATATATTTGATTTTCCATAGTTCCATGTTCCTTCCATTCTCAATTTTGATTACACGAATGGCGAGTACCTTTACCCTTAACTTATGCTTATTCTTCCGAATTTTTCCAGTTTCAATTTTGCCTTTTTGAATTATGATTTGATCGGTATGTTTGTTTTTGATATTAGTACTGCAATTGTATGACCGATTAATAGTTTATCTTGTATCTTAACATACAAGTTTACCTGGATTATCTCCTATATATTGCAATTTGATACTTAAAGTGGCAAGATAAATATAGTGCAATAGTCGACATACCTAATAAAACAGGAAAAAAACGGGTTAATAAATAGAACGAAATATATTGACAATAAAAACGTGACCAGCTGTTAATAGGAAGAATAATAAAACCTCTGTTTTTAGATATAGATTTTATTCAGAATCAGATTACATTGTAGTTTTTGATATAAAAACAACACAAACGGAAAACTTAACACAGAATTAAAATATGGCTAATAAGTAAACAAAATGTAAGTTATTATAGAAATAGAATGAATTTTCTTTTTGCTGTGGAAGTATGAAAGAATTTCGCAAACTATATAATTCGCGTAGCGAAGAATTCCAATTCTTTCATAATTCCATAACAAAAAGAACAAAAAAATTTCATATCTTATAATTCAATTTATAGAATTTTTTTCAACAACAAAGTAACAATTTCAACAATAATAAAGTCAAATTGCTTGAAACAAAGGAGAACAGAATAATAATAACATGAATACAAATTTCTCTAAACCTTAACTTAAGGTTAAAAACTATAAAAACAATGTAAATATTGAAAACAGCAATAATGTCAAGATAGTGACCAGGTCCCGATTGTTCAAAGCTCCGTTATCTGAGCCAAATGGTAAGTAATAATTTATTTTTTCTTTTATTATAACGATAGTGTGCATTGACTTTAGAACAGAAATAAAAAAATGGCTGACCATACCTAAACCAACTAAGCTTTGAACAACCAGGCCTGGTTATGAAATGGAATGTCTTCTCACAGGTCCGATACGAACTAAAAAGAATGAAACAACGTAACAAGACAATAATGTTATAACACTGAACTAACTGCTATAGGCAATGTATTCTCACAACTTGAGCACGAATGGGCAAACCTACTCAACGAGAATTTTTGAGGAGCATTGAGCCTAGTTTAGTTATTGATAAAAATAGGCCCGACCTGTTTATATGTGAACAAATGTAAATTGTTCAGAGTTATAATAATTACCTTCATTTAGGTCCCATTTTTTAATAGTGTTTACTTACAATCATTTGGACGATTGCTAACAGGTCAGTCGCATGTTACAATTATTGTAATGTACATTCAGTAGTGTGAAACAAACTTTTTTGCATTGTTGGCTTTATAAGCCAGAAACACTTCACAATAGGAAAGGAATACAAAAGTTTCAATTAAACAATCAGACAGACAAAACTACATGTCGGTTCAAACAAATTATTCAAAAATGTTTATGAAAAAAAAATCGTTAACCAAAATTTTAAATAAAGAACTTCATTATTCATTTAACTTCTCTATCAAATGCGTTTTTAACATTATCTAAACACATGTGACTCGAATTTAAAAAAAATGAAACAATATCAACTTTTGACTTCCTGAGGATTTAATATATCTTATCACAGATCTTATTTCAATGGTATATAATGTGTTTATGAAATAGTCAAGTGGTAGTTTTGAAAAGCAATGTATGCTCAACAAAAAAGTTAAGGACCGCATCAAAAACATTGTTCATTTTTGTAGAACATGGGTCATATCATTTCATCTTCCTAATTCTCGTAATTTCATTAATGAGATTTAATTTCATGCACAAAAATTTATTTCATTACATCATTTGATACAAGAAGAGAACAAGAACAAAATACAGATGGATAATTTTTTTTCCTCATTATGAAGTTAGTAATGTAAATAACTACGAAAGATGAGTGATATAAAATTGCATGCCATGTTATGATATGATATATAACACATGTTGTAAAACACTGTACATTTTGTACCACTGTTTACATGTTTTGAAAAACAATGTACACTGATGGATATTAATATTCAAAGTAATAAAGTAACAATAATTGCATTATGCAAATAGGGCTATGGATTTCACACATTAACAAGGAATAACACAACATCTCTGTCATATTCCTTTTTTATATTTAATCATATGATACATTAAAAAATTTGCATGTGAAAATATTGTCATCAACCGTTTTTTAAATGTATTGTTATCATTAAAATAAAAAATGGTAAATATCATTTCCATTTAATTTTATCATATAGATTTGATCATACAACAGACAGATACATGAATTGTATATATGAAATATAAGAAATACATAAATATAAATATTGCAATATAAAAATATAAATTTACGATATGATTTCGTCAACAATATCAACATAATTTTAAATAATTCCGATACAATATGAAATTAAGTAAAGCTAGAGATTCTGATTGCATAATAACACCATATACAAATGTATATAGTATCATATTGGTACACCACATCCATTAAGTCATTGTCTTCCGACTTAATATGACTTAATATCATTTAAGTCATATACAGTACAGACCTGTCAAAAGTGTAACACGGAGCTAACGTCAAAGCCTTACTGCAAAGTGGCTTAGATATAGATACCTTCTGAAAAAAAGCCGCCAAGAGGTTGAGACAGTTGCTGAATTTTTTTGTATATAGTTATTATGGATGATGGATTCTCACGAATACATTTGTGACATTCAGAGACAGTTTCTAAAAATGTGTCACAATTTAAGCAAGATAAGCAGTTAATTTGGTTCTAATTCGTGTTAAACTTTCGACAAACCTGTGCTGTATCTAAATTAACATCATACGAGGTAAAAAGTTCAAATACAAATTACATTATAATCACAGGAAAAATGACATGCTCGTTGTTTATTCAATATCAAACACTGTAGTTTCAATACCAAGTCACAACCGAGTCTTCAATATGGTTCTTCAGATTGTCATTCATAGCATCGAAAATGGCGTCATAGAAAATTATGTGTCATCCAGGTTCTTCCATTTTTAATGACTTGCCTCTAGTTATCATAGTCTAGATTTTTTAGGATTAGCCTTTTGTATGATGCTGTAAACTACCTTTTTCAAAAGCTTTCATGGAAGTTTAGCAAGGTTCACTTGAACAAAATATTACCAATTTTAGTTGAAAAGGCCAATTGTTTGAAGTAAAAATCAATGGCTCATATAAAATTTGCATTTCAACGTAGGTAGGCGATGCAACAAAACCATTCCATAACTGAGATCTAAACTGAAGATTTTTGATTGCTTATGGTTTTAATGTTGTTATTTTTACTCGAACTCTTGGAAATTTCATGTACATTTCAAAATTACTTAGTAAGCTCTATTAATTTTAGGACAAATAAATTCTGACAAAATTTAGTCCCAATTTGCGACATCTGTGGCAATACAGATTTTATATTCATGTTAACATTAAGTTATACATTTTCCTGCCGTAGTTCCATCACACCATTGATAACATGCAAGTTATATGTATAATGATTTCTTGTAGTGTTCATCTCTTGATTAAATGTAGAAAATCACACTGCTGATGGTGCCATTCGGATTTTAGTGGACGTGATGCGCGGTTAGAGCTTTTCCTTTTTTAAGTCTGAAAATAGAAAGCAAGTTAGCTTAGTTCTACACAATCACAATTACTTGAGTGTACATTGAGAATACGTTCAGATTATTATTTTCTTACTAGATCTGGTATATCTGATTAAAAAAAGCCTGAATTTAACAATAGCATCAACGTTTACATTAGTGTAATCAGATATAATCATATGTCCAAATCACAAACCACAGCTTAGTGAAAATTTGAACTAGCAAATTAAGCTAAACATGTGAACTTCAAGTAAGGAATGAGGTCAGGTGATCTGGAAGGGTAAGTACCTCTAGTTAGCTCTATCTGCCACATTTGTGATCAAATTTCAGAATGAAAAGAACATGGAAGTATGGGAAGTCAGATATATCCAGGATATTTTTAAATATAGAGACATCATACTTATCAATAATAATGTGTTGACGACCATGCAATTTTAAGGGGCCTTGATAAACTTAGGCTTGCAATATCCTTGAATCACCAATTTATTTGTAAGCAGCTTACTTCGTTGTTCTCGTGGTGGCATCAAACTCTACTAAATACAACATAGGAAAAGTAGAAACTGTTGGAAAATAAGTGGGGATGTTTGAAGCAACTCAAAAGTAATATAACCGTACTAATGGACATTAGTTACCATTTAATTTAGTTGTCCATGAAAACATATGGAGTTTTATTATCAGTGGTCTCATTATGTACTTGTCTTTTCTAGTGTCTGGGTTAAAAGAACTAAAATTACCTTGGTCGCCATTTTGGAAAGCGCTATTTTGTACGCCATATTGAAAAGCACTCTGTCCCTGTCCATAATCGGTTGCATAGTTGTTCTGAGCCTGAAGTTGAAGTGGTTGGTTTGGTTGATATTGTACAGCCGTTCCTGGATTATATTGAGCCATTCGGAGCCGCTGTGCTTGTTGACGTGATCTGTGGTGCTTGTTTACTACCGTCACACAAATCGCTATTATGACAATGGTTACTATGGCACAAAATCCTAATGATCCAAACACTATAGCCAGTATTATTGGAACTAAAATAAAATATACATTGTATAACACATTATTATTATACATGAAATAAAATAAGATTTGATAGACAGCAGCAACTCCCTCTGATCTAGAATAAAATCATGGATTTCTTTCTATTTCACTCATTCAAAAATTGATAAGGCTTGTCGAGAAAACTGTATTTTTCCATCAACGGCATATGATAAAATGTGTTTTATATACAAGTGGAAAGTAAAAATAATTATTCATGCCCTCAAAAAGTTGCATGGCCGTCATCACAGTATAGTTGATAAGTTTGGTGTCTCTGTGTCCAGGATTGCTCTGGATATATTTGACGTCTCATAGTTCAATGTTCCTTTCACACAATTTTGATTACACACGTGGCGGCTGATGCTAGCTAAACAGGAGGTGCTTACCCTTCCGGAGCACCCGACCTCACTTCCCTGGTGGAAGTTCACGTGTCTGACCTAACTTGTCAGTTCCAAAGTGTTTACTTTACTTCTGGATTGTGATTTGGACATGGATTAGTATGTTTGTTTTTGATTACATCCAATTCTAACATGGCCTAAGTTTTCCTTCTTGTGATCAATCGAAATGAAGGAAGCCAACCGTTGTAGTTTTAATAGCTTATTCCCTCAGTCATTTTCATGGAATGTGTCGCGAACAATGGTTGTGACATAATTTCCTCTTAAAAATCTATTTCAATGGAGGTTATCTTAATAACCAAATTGTTTCAATGAACATTTTTGCATATACGTCCGAGAAAAAAAATGTAAAAGCGTTTATTTCAATTCTTTCGATTAAAGTCATATTAGAGTTGAAATAATCAACATCTATCCATGGTATATAGTAGAATATGAATCGTCGTTCACATGTGCCAAATATATCACACGGTCTTCTTCCGTATGAATTCTGGTCCGATTTTCCATTTCATGTACGGTGTCATGCGAGTGTGTGGAAATGTATGTACCTTATGATAGCTTGTGTATTACGTAATGAATTCCGTCAGTGTACCTTATAATAAAACGTTTGTACAGAACGACTATTCCATTGGGAATGGAATCTCATCAACAGACGTTTTCCCGCAGAAACGAAGTTATTATGGTAATTAGCGACGCATTTCTCCCAAAACATTCTGCACAAACATTAATGGTATTGGTTACATTCAGTGTTGCAATTGGCGTATTGTCGGCCATGCTTTTTATGTTCCGACACTGGCCGCCATCATGGTACCAAAGCAGCGTCACTGCAACTAATGGCGCACTAGTGTCAGTGACGTCATTAAACGACACAAATCAGGCCGAATTTTTATTCTTTTTAGTGTGTAATTCAAACATGCTGGGCCTTTGTTGGAACATTGTGGGCGTGGCCAGCGATCCGTCAATTATTTGCATGTTACGTGTGATAAATAATGCCATGTCATATTTACGTCATGTCACTTGTTACTAAAACAGTCTGTGTTGACTTACGTGGCATATTCCATTTTGAGTAGACTTTAATTTTGATCACAGAATTCTTAAAAGCAGCTGGCGTTTGGGAATTCAAGCCATACAAAGTGGTAAATGAGACATTCATAAACTCGTTAATGTCAGCACAAACGTCCTTCTTTCCCTTATCGCCTCTTTGATAACATTCATATTTCTGTAAATATTAAATATAATTTAAAATAATTACAAACTTCACGTGTTACACAATTTAGAGCATTTCCATTGGTTGTTGTCTTGCAAATATACATCGAAAATATGCATGGTCATTAATTACTAGTTTTCATTTATGGTCAAAAACAAACATACAAATCCATGTCCAAATCACAACCCCAAAGCAAAACTTTAAAATTAGCAAATTATATTAAAAAACGTGAACTTCGACAAGGAAGTGAGGCCGGGTGCCCCGAAAGAGTAAGCATCTCCTTTTTGGCTACGTGGTGTGTGTGTGAGTGTGTGTGTGTGTGTGTGTGTGTGTGTGAAAATGTATTACATTGTATTACAAGTATTTTCGAAGTTGTCATATCAATGTCGAGTCAGTTTTCAAATCTAAGATTGGTAATTGTCAATTACAAAAAATGGCAATGATAACAGTAACGACGACGATGATAAATCATTAAAACGATAACGGTAACCACGACAACAATGATAATAGTAACGACGACGATGACAAATCATAAAACGATAACGGTAACTACGACAACAGTGATAACAGTAACGACGACAATGATAAAACATTAAAACGATAACGGTAACTACGACAACAATGATAATAGCAACGACGACGATGATAAATCATTAAAACGATAACGTTAACTACGACAACAATGATAAAAGCAACGGCAATAAGGATAAAATTAACAACGGCTTACGACAGCAACAACAATAATATTAACGACAACAACGATAACACATAATTAACGACAACAAAGATGACATTACCAACGACAACGATGATAACATTACCAACGTCAATGACGATAACATTACTGACGACAACGATGATAACATTACCGACGAAAACAACGATAACGTTACCGACGACAACGATAACATTACCGACAGTAACAATGATAACATATCGACGACAACGATGATAACATTACTGACCACAACGATGGTAGCATCACCGACGAAACAACGATACGTTACTTACGACAACGAAAACATTACCGACAATAACAATGATAACATTATCGACGACAACGATGATAACATTACTGACCACAACGATGGTAACATCACCGACGAAACCACGATAACGTTACCGACAAGATAACATTACGACAATAACAATGATAACATTATCGACGACAACGATGATAAACATTACTGACGACAACGACGATAACATTAACGACAACGATGATAACATTACTGATGACAACGATGATAACATTACTGATGACAACGATGAAACATTAACGACAACGATGATAACAATACTGACGACAATGATGATGACATTACTGACGACAACGATGATAACATTACTGATAAAAACGTTAACGACAACGATGATGACATTACTGACGACAACGATGACAACATTACCGACTACAACGATGATAACATTACCGACGATAACGTTGATGACATTACCGACGATAACGATGATAACATTACCGACGATAACGATGATAACATAACCGACGATAACGATGATAACATAACCAACGATAGCGATGATTACATTATCGACAACGATGATAACATTACCGGCAACAACGATGATAACATTACCAACGATAAAGATGATAACATTATCGACGACATTGATGATAATATTACCGACAAGAACGATGATAACATTAACGACAAGAACTATGATAATATTATCGACGACAACAATGATATCATTACCGACGATAACAATGGTGACAATTCTGGATGTCCACATACCTAGAGGGCAATTATTGTATATTACTGACAGATGAATCACTTACCTCTGTTACTTCCGACGAACCGAATGGTGGAGAATACATTTTACATGTTAACCACGTAGACGAGTCGTGTTTATCAAACATCTCTCGCTCGACACAAATTGAGTACCTCTGCTCGTCATCATAGGGGATAGAGGTGTTCGTTATTCGGAATACAAAATTACAAGGACTTTGAAAGTTGTCACCAGCCCATATTAAGTGGTAGTCCCAGTCTTTGTAGACATCATAAATAATAGTGCTGTTACAGTTACTCATTCCGCTGCCAACCCGAAGGACTTTTTCATCTGTAAGAAAATGTACCATACAGATTTCTTATTATGACTAAGTACAAATAATTGAAAAATATAAATCTTTATTTAAGTATTTTTGATTTTCTATTGAAAAAAAAAACGTAATTCACTGTTAAAACACAATGATTTGAACAGAAATTTTGACTCCACGTCTAAAGCAACGTTGAAATGTAACACAAAAATAGATGGCAAACACTGGTTAAAGGTTAGAATTTTTCATAAAGTACGTCACTCGTATTCAGAATTAGATTTTACATATTGTCTTTTTTTAGCTCATCAGAATTTGAGTCAAATTTACAAATGCATTCCGAAAGGCTGAGCATTATTTTTGTTTGTCACATTTGTTAGTCGTTTGTAACTAAATGATTTCGAATCAGGAAATAGGCACATCATGTCAAACCCATCTTAGTTGAATCGAGTTTGACATTCACTTTCCCTTTGCCAAACACTCTGTTAGTCACAATTACCCAACAATAACCATCAGATGAGGCATGTAAATTTCGTAAGAAAAGCAAAAGTAAGACCCTCACTATTATGCACATCCGAATTCATATCCGTCTTGATATAAGTGCAATGATTCGATTATCAGTATAATATGATAATAAGTTACCTGCTAAACAGCCACCGACCACAAGTAAAAGCGTTATACTGAGAAGTTTTAACTTCCACATGTTCCCTGAAACTATAAAACGCACATCAAAGTACATGGTCAGAAAATTGGGTTCACCGCTGTTCCACGTGATACTCTCTAACGTTTGTGCAGAAGACTTATTTCGAATGGATATGGAATCGCACAAGAAGACGTTTTCCCGTAAAGCGACGTTAGTCCGGGAATGTACGATGTTAACGTTTTCCAAAACAGTCCACACAAACGTTAAGAGGTATTGATGACCATGTGGTACAGCGGCGAACTGTATTGTTTTAACGTCATAATGTATATGTTACGCCAGAACACGATTGTTGACTTAACATGTTGACGTCATCATTTTATGCGTACTTTGCAATGTCTATTTTCACGCCTTTTTATCTATGGTGTCACGAATATGTGGTCTTCAGCGCCTACAGAATTATGCTGGGAAGGCGGGTATACGTACTTTTGCACCCAATCATGTACACTGTTGAGAAAACAATTCTTATCCAAAACAAACATACATGATACCAATCCATGTTCCAGAGCCGCAAAGTAAAAGTTTGAAACTGGAAAATTAGGTTTAACACGTGACCTCCCACCAGGAAAGTGAGGCCCTATGCTCCGGAAGGGTAGGTACCTTCTGTTTAGCTAGCTCTACCAGCCACTTCTGTAATAAAATTGGGAATGGAAGCAACATGGAACTATGGAACGTCAAATATATCCAGGGAAATTGTGGATACAGAGACATCATACTTATCAACAATATAATGATGGCGGCCAATAATTGAAAGATTAAGGCAGGCGTTTAAAAATAAATGTACTTTGTTTTAATTTGTCCACGTGAGTTTTTGACGTTGAATTTAAATACAGACAGTATGGTGCAGAGGAAATTGGCGATTTTATCAATACGAATACGTTCAATAATTATTTTTTCAGTGTCAAATTTTCGCAATTTGCCTATGTTCCATGTGTCTTTTCGCATTGTTATATTTGACCGCGCTTAACACACATATACGAATCTTCTTTTTCACTTTAATATACCTGAGCTTGGTTATGGTTACTATGGTTACAGCCCATGTGATTTTTTAAATTGGATTGTTTTGTAAAGCCAAAAAGTTATGAATAAATAAGAAAAAAATCGTGATTATTTATTTCGTAACTCAAATGACATCTTGCATTGATATTAAATGTAATGATTGTTTCGGTTTCAGCTAAGTGGTCTATTCAAGGTTATACCCCTGACGCCTGAGAATATATGTCATGAAGGCAATCTCAAGAATGGTGGTGTGGTTATAATATATGCCCTGTCGAGGTTATTATAGATGGATCTTTATTGTTTTAGCTATACCTAGTGGAGTGGAGTGGTGGGGTAATGGTGTTTTACGACCCAGTCAAGACCCTTCTACTTATATCGAGACAGATCTAGAATCGTAGAGGAAATCGGAGTACCTGGAAGAAAACACTAACCTTCGGCAAGCGAACTGACAAACTTTCTCACACTGGAAAATGTTCCGGATGGGATCGAACCCAAACAGTGAGAGACGCTAGGGACCGTGCCTCTTACCACCTAGATTCGGAAACTGGAGCAATGATTGATTGACTGGAGTCGTTGGTATCACACACAAATGTTGTCTCAATATATAGATGAGTCAATAGAAAAATTCGAGCCGAGCAAAAATTAAATCAGATAAACACGCGTGCATTCAAAAGAATTACAACCGCTCATTATTTTATAACCAGTACAGATATTATATCCAGTATTTTAACTACGGTTCAATAATTAAATAAATGGTTATTTGGTAATCTGTGGGTCATGTGCTACCATTTGAATACTCTATTGTATAATTATTATAATAATATAACAGTAATAGTACAAGACACTGCTATAGCTGAGAAAACACTTTACACATACAAAAATGTAGCTTCCCTTTGTCATACATTAAACAAATGGGAATAATTATAAATTTATTAAACTCGGTGCATAAAATTTAATTAAACCTTCTTAATAAATCCAATATAATATTTCGTAATCTCTCTCTCTCTCTCTCTCTCTCTCTCTCTCTCTCTCTCCCTCTCTCTCTCCATCTATATATATATATATATATATATATATATATATATATATATATATATACTAGTCCCAATTTTTGATCTTATAAATCTACAATACAATACAGGTATTACTACTCAATGACCCAATTCTTATACCTGACTAAAACAGTGGTACCCGATCGAGACGACTAATGTAAAAAACCGGTAATGTATAAAAAAAGTCTTCTTACCTGATCAACTCAAAGTTATTTTCTATGATATGAGATTGTCCGCTACTTCCAGAGTTTTTCTTATGTCCCTTCTAATGACTTGACTTAGTGAATCAATAATCCAGTGTCAACAAATAGCCTGCTCTAAATTTACACACATTGAATGAACATCACCATGTGACCCACACGTCATTCAGACCGGTGGGTGGAGCAAGGTGTTATTTCAACATATCTTCAGTCATGTGCTGCTTTTGAATTTTTACGAAATAATGCCTTAAAAAGCAGACATGACACTTCTACACACATTTTAAAACAAAATAGTAAAATGTATAAATAATGATTTAATAACGTTCACATGTATCAATCATCATCATCATCATCATCATCATCATCATCATCATCATCATCATCATCTTTTGCTTTAAATTCACTTGGATCACGCCTGATCCTTCATCATTATCTCATCATCATCATCATCATCATCATCATCATCATCATCATCATCAGTAGCAACATTTATATCCACATGGATCACGCCTGATTCATCATCATCATCATCATTAGCAACATTTATTTCCACATGGATCAAACATGACACAAAATACTATCCTTAAACACAAATCATGACTCTCGACCATAGTACCTTGTATAGCACTTGCTATGGTAATTGCTATTGATGTTACCGCGCTTACTGGTTCGGTAAAATTCTCGGTAAAAAACAACATCTGGGTTTTAAGTGTTAGAGTTCATGCAAAACCTATTTCCAATCGTGGTCTATAACACTAGAAAAGTGGGTTGGTACATGTAGTTGCGATCAATCGTTTTCAGCCGCCTTACGTCGGCTTCAAACTTGGCAGCGTTGAACTACCAGTATGTCTTGTGACGGGCTGTATGGTCTCATAATGCTACCACTCCGGTAGCTCAGATGGTAAAGTGGATGTGTTCGCTTCGTATGGACGAAGTCGTGTGGGCCAACCCAAGCCGGGTCTTACCAAGACATTTGCGTTCTTTTTGGCAAGCACTCAACATGTAGAAATGAAAGTAATGGGGTCGACCATTTTTAATGAGACCTCATTAAAACCGATCCCGGTGTCACAATAGGCGTTAACGATAAAGAACCGTCCTGCATGTTGCCCTGCCCTGCAAAGGTCAAAATCTATGCCACTTCACCTATAGCTAGCTTGTGACCATGGCGACGTCGCAATATAAATAAAATAGTCGAGACTGGGACGTCAAACATCAATCAAGCAATCTATCTATCAATGTTGTTTGTTTAGAGACGATAGCGTTTGAAGACAACATATACAGTACAGTCCTGTCGAACGACGTTTAACATTTAACTTGACGAAAAGGACTCAAACCCCTGCTGCAAAGTGACTCAAAAAAAGCTGCTTAAGGATAACCAAACAGTTACCCAAAATTTGTCGAGATATAGCCAAGATGAGCTGTGGACTCGGCTCTAATTCGTTTACTTAGTGTTAAACTTTCGACAGGCCTGTACTGTGGTGTCAAATGAAGAAGTAGAATGTCTGATCGTGGCATTCCTCTTGCTTTTGAGTTGATGAGAATCAATCTGGAAACATGTAATACAAAACATGTATAAATCTATCTGACCTTGTTACTCTAAAAAATGTTCTTGTGTGAAAAGCTCTAATGAATAAGACTTCAGTCAACACATCCAGGGTATCTCATCGCTGTTAGTTCGAGTCCCGCTCAGACCACACGTGAGAAAGTGAATTTTCCTTACCGTTTGCCTTTACTGGTTAACTCGGTATCAGTATTATGTGACCGGGGGAGTGATACGTTTGTCCGCGGCGTACTGACTCGGTGAGCTTGCCCCTTAAAGTCGCCCTTAGTGCACGCTGGCACAAGGCAGATCATTAAACACACTCGCACTTCACATGAATTCACGAACTTGTTCATATAGATTAATCCATAGAGATTTTTAAAGTAGTTCTCGACGCGAATAGCTAAAAAATTTCTGATGCGACGTTAAGCGACATTCAACATCTTGTGTAGACATCATCGTCGGGCAGATGTATTTGTTTCGGTTAACTCAGTGGTTCAGTGACAGTCATGGTATTTTACAATAATATTTGTTATGAAGGTCGACAACAAGGACAATTCAATTCTTATTTTGCTAGAGAAATATAGGTATATATAGTTTTCTGGCCTGACAGATCAAATATTCACAACATTATTGTCACAATCATAATCAAAATGAACAGTAAAAACTAAAAACTGTCAAAAAAGTTAAACAAGTAAACTTTCACTTGGGAAGTGAGACTAGGTGATTAGGAAGGGATAAGCACCTCCTGTTTAGCTACATGTAGTTACACTCGCCGCGTGTGAGATAAAATCGGGAATGAACGGAACATGGAACTATTGGACGCAAATATATCCAGGGCAATTCTGGATACAGATCTAGAGACAGCATACACGAAATTACCTAGAAATGGGGGTTGTATGGTACGAATTTGTCTATATATGAGCCTTCATTATGGCATTTAAAATCACCTAGAAACGGGGCTTCTATGTTATAATAATCTAGAAAAGGGACTTGTAGGGTTAAAAATTAGCCAGTCAAGGAGCTTCTATATGACATAAAGTCAGCTTTAAATGAGGCTTCAGAGTTTGGTTCGAAATCACCTAAACATGTGGTATGTTGGGCACGAAAATACTTAGAACGGGGCTCTCTATCAGCTAGGGTGGGAATTCTAAATTATACGAAATCGGGCTTCTAAAGTAATATTTTCAAAGCATGGGATTGGGCTACGAAACCGTCTACAGGCACTGAAACGGAATGGGGATTCTAAGGTGCACCATTTCTTAAGCATGGGGTTATGTTGCGAAACCAATTATAGACATGTGATTTGTAGATGACAAAATCAAAAAGAAATGTAGCTTATAGAACTTGACCAGTGACATTGAGCTTACCAACAATCTTTCTATTGTAACGTGCCCGAGCTGGCGTATGCAAAATTTAACTATAAGATTTGGGATCGATAACGGGGATGTCCAAGATGGTCTGTCTCCAATGGATAAACCTTGGAATGGTATTAACTAGTAAAGCACAACAAACACAAATATGTTTCAAGCCCTTTATGTAAAAGATGTAGTATTTATATATTTTGTTTTATTAAATGCACATATAAATCTTCAAACTACACGTGTAATAATATATTCACTCAAAGGAAGATAATTCTGTAATACAAACAACAGATGATGGTACACACATATGATAATCCTATTACTTTACTAATTAATAATCCAGTGCACACTGGCGATGTGTGCAAAAAAGGCATGAAACTATACTTGGAACAAATATGAAAAATATAAAAGAAATCCTCCAAAAATAATGGAATCAGTAGATTATGGTCTTTAAAATATTAAAATATTCCTTAGATTTCTAAATACTCGTGAGAAATAACTATTTTAATTATAAATAGGTAAACTACCTACTGAAGAAAGGTTTAGCTATTGACCAACCCCGATGGCTGCCAGAACGGAACTGACGATGTTCCGCCCTCTGCCTATATTTATACCCTTAGGCGCTTCACTTTTGACAGGGGGCTTCACCTCGAAGCACTGACTCCACCTCGGGTACACTCGGAAAACATGTTATATAATAAAATTACAAAGGGCCGAAAGATCCCGAGCGACCGGTGCACTACTTTTAAATGATAATGCGCCATGAAAAGTAGACCATTATCCATGATAATAAAAATATGAAAATATGCACTATTAATTATTGTTAACACCATTGAAATACTCTATAGATTAGATAGAGTAAGGACAAAATACAAATATGGGGCCTTAACATGATTTACATACAAAAATATGGGTACATATATCCCAGTCAATGTGCCATGTATTACGTCATACAAAAGTACAGAATGCGGGAAGATCCAAATGACTAATCTTGCACTATTAAAATGAATATACTTGGAAATCGGACATAAAACGTTTACGAGGTTAGTGTTACCATGTTATATGAATTGTACAATAACTGTTTTAAACATAAAATTACCTAAATAGATAGAAATTTGGGTGTCAATGAAACCCTAGCTGAATGCAGCGAAAACCAAGATGGCGGCGAGCAAGATCGAGAGTGACAACTTGTCAACAATCAAAAATTAATTAAAAATAGTTAAACACGTTTTTAACAAGAATTAACACATAACTTGTTTCAATAAACATTGGAAATAAACTACAAATAAACTTTATTAACATTTAATGAGATTTAAATGAAAAATAAGACGAATATTGGCAGTAACCCCTGTTTGTTTACATGTATACAGATACGATCAGCTGATCGATCCGACATATGAAACGATGGTGAAAATGACAGCAAATAGTTTTGAAAAAATATGTAAACTAAACGATTCCATCCCATGTGTAAAGTTACAAAATTTAATGCCAAAGTCCCAAAAATATTTTTATAATAAAAATACTGCCCGAATTCGTCACACTATATTTATTCACTGTTTTTAACATATAAATTATTCAGCCATGGGTATCCATAATATGTAGAATTATTTTTAAAAATCCTAAAATAAGTTTACATAATGTAAAAATTAATTTTGCATATGAAAAAAAACATTTTACCAAAAATCACCAAGAAATAGAGCTTGTGTAGAACCAGTGACTTTTAATGCTTTTATTGAGCTTACCTGCAACTTTTCTATATTTATGCACCGTTTTTAACATATGCATTATTCAGTTTTGGGTATCCATAATATATAAAATTAAGAAATCCAAAAATAATTTTACATATGTAAAAATGCAATTTAACATAATCATGCACAATTTAAATCGATTTTACGTATAAAAACGACGCCTCGTATTATCAAATGTAATTTTGTTAAATATTTCATCAATTTTAAACTTTCAGTGGATTTTTTTAAATGATAAAAGTTGTCGCCCTCTATATTTACTAAATATCAAAGGGAGAGAACCCAGAACTAAATAAAAATATTGATGACATAGCCTATTTATCGTATGAAGGGGTACACCTTCAGGGTAAATTGATGCAAGTAAGATTTATTTACTATTCAAATTTCAGTTGGATAGTTAAATCACATCTTAATAAACCCCTGTAAAGCCTTAACCTAAAAATTAACAATGGGCCTGTAGACTGGTGGTTACAAACAGTAATTAAACGAAAAGAATGCATTATAACCAGACTATACCCCCATATCATGACCTATTTTCATAACATACAGTCAGCTGAACAAGTAAACCGGGCGAGTTCTACAAGTTCGAAAAAGTTTCAACTTTATTAACTTATGGTTTAAACAGGATATTCTTGTAAAAGGGTAAGACTATAAAAATAAATAATATCGCTGTAGTTAGTATAGGATCAAATAGGTTGATTAGGCTTAACCAGTTAATTGGATTACGTAATTCATTGACGAACTAAGAACTTTTTGGCGAAGGTGGGGGGGGGGGGGGTTCCATTTTTTTCGTTTATGCACAAGAGCGATCTACAGGGGTCTGAATTTTTTTGAAACGTTATATATAACATAAAAGCCTGCACAAATGTCACAGACAGAAGCTAGTATACGGGGGTCCATCTGCAACCCTCTCTAGGTCCGCCACTATAATTTGTCTATCATCAATGAATGGTGACCCTATTTTTAGCCTACATGTGGAAGTAGGACTTCTCGGAATAAACGTCACCCGTGACTAAAGTATGCCATCATGTTCACTGGCATTTATATGAAGTCTAGACATCTGTCGTTGTTTTTTTTGTGTGGTGGGTGGGTGGGGGTCAGTGTTTTTGTGCGTTTCCAATAAGTACTGAACCATGCGTGTAATTTACCTATTGTATTTGGCTGTGCAACAAATATTGCACGCACCATCGTGCCTTGATCGAGGCTTTATCAGCAGTAAAAGCAACAATAATAATAATAATAATAATAATAATAATAATAATGAATTAGATACAGGTACAATGAATTATAATTTGATGATCACGTGTTAAATACAGATTCCTGTCGTAGCCTTAAAGTAAACACAACTAAATTATAGTATTTTATTCCTTTATCGTACTATGAAAGCATAGATATAAAAACAGAGAGAGAGAGAGAGAGAGAGAGAGAGAGAGAGAGAGAGAGAGAGAGAGAGAGAAGATGCTCCGGCCATTGATCTGGGGACAATTATTAAGTCTACCAAAAGCATAGTTGGGACAACACCGGCAATGGTCAATGTGTGAACAAATCCTGTGTCCTCAGATCTACGGTAGGTTTAGTTGAAATGCTCTAAAACCCTATTTACAAGAGTAGGGAAAGGTTAGATGGGACATTTGTTTGTCACGACAAAAATGTCCCCACATTTAAATGCTAAAAATGTCTTTAGATTGTAGGTAAAAGAACTAAATATTTCTTTTAAATCTCACATTGTTCCCGCTATTTATCTAACTTGTCCCTACGATAAACTGTTAAAGAGAGAGAGAGAGAGAGAGAGAGAGAGAGAGAGAGAGAGTTTTCAGAATTTTGACACTCTGAACAACCTGTGGGGTGTTCGGGGTAGAACTGACAGTATCCAAACATAATATATACTTGTAAAAGGCAATTTAAATATGAACAGGCCAGCCTTATGTCTGCTAAATGGTGTGGGAGAGGTTGTATTGTTTATCTGTAGTATGCTACTTCATTTACTAAGTTGCACTATAATACTACTACTACTACTACTACTACTACTACTACTACTACTAATAATAATAATAATAATTTTTTATTGCTCAAACTCAATTACAATAATTGGTTATGGCAAGTAATTCAATAAACACAAAACATAATGAACAAGAAATCATAAATGTAGGGGACACTACCGATACCTTCCACAAAATGAAAAATATATGGGTCTCCTACCGGCAACCTGCCACAGGGACACGTGTGCCCATCAATAGAACTGACAACCCTTGGTTACAAGACTAAGATATACTTATACTCTTTTTGAAAAGATAATAAAACATACCAAACGTATGGTGTCACATGACTACAAAAGGCTTTTGACGTCATAACCTATCATGGCGTCATAGGACTTCAATATGACTTGCCGACGATATAAGTGCAAGGATCTTGACGGGGGCGTAAGAAATAATCAACATTTTCCGAACCACCTCGTGATATAGACTCCGACCCGTGTATTATTCGACGATATATGTTGATTATTTCTTACTTCCATACAAGATAACACAGTTCACTAAGTACTTGTTTCATATAGCTTATAGATCGTTTGTTTATTTGTTACAGGTAACACAGTAAGATGGACCAAGCTTTGGTGCGATCGGATTCGGGCTTTCAGTCTCTGGATTCAAGTTATTTGAGTCCTGAAAACACCCAACTGATGACGTATAATAAAGCACAAATGGGGACAAAACTACCTAATTTTGACGTTCTGCTTTTGAGGGATTCTCAGATACAAACACTGGATTGTGATATTCAGCAGATGAAGCATTCACAGTATGAAACTCAAAGAGACATACGGGACATACATCAAAGGTTAAATCAACTCAGTAGATGTATTAGTGGAACGGAAAAGATGTTACGTGTGCTAATGGAAACCAACTTCATGACCAAAATTCTCCCAATTTACGAAAGTAAATCTGGAAAAATTCCGGTTGAAGCAGAAACGTCGTGCAAAATAACAGCCGAAGATGAAATGGAATTTGATGAAATATGTCCCGAAGATGTTGCTAAGGATAGATTAAAACTCCGAAGCAGTCAGGCAATTAATAGTCAGTATGTTGTAGGCCGTCCTTGTTTCCCTCCTCACAGGACGATAGAAAACTCACAAACCGAAGTAGTGAAGCCACTCAATAGTTTTCATAGTAAATCTGAAAAGAAAGAGGGATTTGCTTCTGAAATGCCAGTTGCTGATGTATCACCAAACGAACCAGACAACGGAGCCCAGACCATCACAGAAGACCCTAACATAGTAAGGTACGAAGATCTATATAATTTGGCGCCATGCTCAAGTAATGAACCAACAGGCACTGCTGGTGCAGAACAGGACGCTCTATGCTTAGCCGGTGGTTGTATTCCACGTGATTTTGTCGATATAAAATCCGACTTCAAAATGCCGAAAATTCCTGGAAATCCAGACGGAAAAATGCAACTTATGAAGAAAGATGTAGATGCTAGTTGTAATGGAGACACACCAAAGAGAGAGAACTGTGACAACAATGTTTTTGATAGTACTGTAAAGAAGAGACAAATTGAGGACAGCATAGGTGATCCGGACAAATATGGTGATTCCGAAATGAACAATACGAGTGGTTCCAATTTCGTAAATATGAAAAGAAGACGCAAAGTCGAAGTAGGTGACGGAAAAAAGCAGAAGATAAATCAGAAAGAAAAAGAATTCAATAAATCAATCAAAATCTACGAAGAAATTTGCAAATATCGAAAAAAGAAAATGCTGAAGGAGAAGAAAATGAATATGATGGAGAAGAAGCGTTTGGAAAAACGTAGTAAAAATACACAAACAGCAACAAAATTTAGCCATAAACCATTTTTAAATGATGGGAAATTTATGAGGAAAACATCCAAACTAAAAGATTCAGAACTATTGTCCTTCAGTCAAAAACAAAAGGATGCACACGATAGATTTTCTGTAAAGCATCGAAAGGGGCATGGTACCAGAAAGAGAAGACGCCGATATGGAAAGACGCATGAGGATACCATAAAGAAACCATATGGAAACAGAAAAGAAACGAATTTGAGAAATGGAGGATTGTCAGGAGGCATTGCAACAAACGTATGTAAATTAACTTGTAATCAAACTTCAATTATTAACCACAAACATATTGATCAATGTTCAAATCGCAATTCAAAAAGTCAACCACAAGCATAGCGATCCATGTTTAGATCCCCATTCCAAAAGACAATCATCAACATATTGATATATGTGTAATGTCAATTTCAAAAGACAACCTCAAAATAGCGATCCATATTAAATAACAATACCAAAACCAAATTAACAACTTAAACAACTTTGAAAACTGGCAAATTGAGTAAAACACGAACATCTACCAGGGACATGAGGTCTCGCTGACTGCAACCACCCCGTGTGAAATTTAAATTGAGAATGAAAGGAG
The DNA here is from genome assembly GCA_021292105.1 of Anadara kagoshimensis. Lineage (NCBI taxonomy): Eukaryota > Metazoa > Mollusca > Bivalvia > Arcoida > Arcidae > Anadara > Anadara kagoshimensis. The sequence continues at coordinate 13,151,034 of CM037862.1, forward strand.
TATGGAACTATGAGACGCCAAATATATCTTAGATAATTTTGGATACTGACACATTATACTTATCCTGATGACTACCATAAAACTTTTTGAGGACCTTGATAAGTCTAGCCTTGCAATATCCCTGAGTCATCAATCTAAACAGCCGGCTTAGTTTTTATAAAGTTCCCGTATTGGGAACAAACTCTACTATAGCATATTTGATCTTTATTTTAACATATACAAACTAAACAATGTCACCAATTTCTGTTCTAAGTAACGTGACTAGTTTTTGAAGAAATTATTTCAATAACGACACCCCAGAGTCTATAAAAATGCTAAAATGACCCAATCATTTATGATGTTGAGCTAAAAATGTAAACTTTTGGTTATTATAATTGTAAACAAATAGTCGACCAACAACAAATTATGATGATTCTATTTGTAAACTGTTCATTGAAAGCTAGATATTAAGATTCTTACACTTATTTAATATAATAGAGATACTTGAAACAAGCACAAGTACATTTATATTTTATTTCCTAGGTTTGCTACCCGTATGGTACCAAAGACTACCTTTTGCTGATGTTCTTATTCCTAGCCATTACCGGTGTTGCAGTTGCCTCTGACAAAAATAGGAAATCCGAAGAAAAGCATTGTTCCTCGCAGTGTGAAAATGGATTTCTGATCTACATATCTATCGGGTTTCTAGAATGGTTCTTCATTTTACCAGACACCATAGCAGCATGTTGTATGGTTAACCTTCATGATATTACAAATATATTGTTTGATGCAGCCGGCGATTGTTCCATATTTATGGTCATCACGCTCATGATCAATGTCGCAGTATTCTGGATTATCAGTCACTTGAAGACGTTTAACTGTGGTGAGTTTTAGATGTGGTACTTAAGTAAAAACAAAAAACCAGTCTATGTGTCAATTGAAATCCTAAAACCACAATAAATAATTTGAAATCAGCCAAATAAAGTTAATAACACTAACTTCCACCAAAGAAATGAGACCGGGTACTACGGAAGGCTAAGCACCTTATGTCTAGCTAGCTACACTATCCAGTTGATATTTTATCACCTGGTCTAGAAAGAAGGAAAATAGAATAAAAAAGGAAACTTTATACATGTAAATTAAATAAGTGTTGTCATTAAATGCACGTATGCTGTAAAAATTAATTATAAAATCTAAAAATGAACACAATGTATACGAAACCATCAGAGCACAAGGCACTGACATAAGATATGGTGTATTTGTTATCCAATTATTACGCTATGGTAGAGCTTGTTCCTACTACGGGCACCATGTACAAGCAAACTGCAAGTTCCATAACTTTGATTACACACGTGGCGGGTGTAGGTAGCTAAACAGGAGGTGCTTACCCGTTCGGAGCACCCGGCCTCACATCCCTGATTGAAGTTAACGTGTCTACCCTAACTTGCCAGTTCGAAAGTTTTTACTTTGCTTCTGGGGGTTGTGATTCGGACATGGATTAGTATGATTGTTTTTGATACTTAGTAGTTAGATTTGCGTGACAGTCTGTGTGATTTGTTTCACTGTTTTCGCACTGACTTTTTGCTATCTGTATAAGCCAGCTCACAATAAATGTAGAGGCAAGACTTATAGCTTTATAAACCTATTTTTAAATGTATGCACAAAATTTTTAATTTCCCAAAAACTAAGGTATACTCCCTCATACAAAGTATTTCCTTAGCTAAATTTTGGTCATTTAGATATCTTTTCAACATCTTGAAAACAATTTTTGTTTCATAATTTTGGTCCAAGCACTATTGATGAGGAATTGTATTCCAAAACAACCTTATAGTGCTGTAAAATTAAAACTGGTGTAATATGTAATTATACTACATGTGGTCTGATTGCTCTGCCCTCGATCGTTGCTCAAACCAATGTAAAATGTGATTGATCTATTCTACGTTTTTGTAGTCATTTTAATTGTTAAATATTACATGTATATTCAGTAGAGATACAGTAAAGAAGATAAAAAAGGTAAATAAATCTGAATTTTTCAATGTTTACTAACTTTAATGAAGACCATTTGTTTAATTCTTTTTAGATGTAACCATTTTACATCAAGGTGAAATCATTTGTAGACGTTTCTTATCAAATGATATGCAAATTAAGCTGCTCATTACACAAATTGAGCAAGAAAAGGTAATTATTAATAAATACATATTTCCCTATCTAAAGGTATACCCATTTTGCTGTTTATAAACGTGTAAGACGTTTTCACATTTGTTACAAAAAAGCCAAAAAACAGGAGTTGCTTACATTTCGTAACAACTTGTCATTCTACACTATCTATCCCAATTTGCATTCTTGTTTGCAAGTTCGGTGTTATTCTTTTTCTATTCTACATTTGGCGCTTTTTGCCCATTCTATATTTAACACTAAATGTCACACTTTTCATTCAATCTACATCAAACTTGGCTGCAGTGATCCTCTTGACAAAAGAAAAGTCAAGTTCGTATATGGGTCATGTTGGGTCAATAAGTAGGCCCCTAGTCCAAATCATAGAAAAAACCTTGTTAACACCTTTGAGGCCACAGTTTTCGTCCAAACTTCTACAGATTTGCTCAAAATGATCCTCTTCTTTAACTTACATTTTCTAAATGGAGCTAAATGCACATTATTCCCAGGTGGGCGTCCAGGCCTCAGGACCCCCCTGATTTTAATTGAAAAAGAATTATTAATGGGATATGTATTGTAATTTTTATAAAACGGGTTTGGACTGCGATTGTCTGTTGATACAAAGCGGAAGTTAACTTGCATTAATCAGACTCGAAAACCACATCATAACATTCTATTTACCAGTCTGAAGTTGTTTCCGGGAGCTTCAGTTTTCTTCAATAGTGCTGGAACAGAGCACCTCGTCATATACGTGAAATATTGACTTTGTATATTGCGTCAAGTTTGACCTTTAATTTGAATATTAGATATGGCCTATAGACCGTGTGATTTAGGTAAGGCAGTAGTATTTATTACCATAAAAAACCCAGTACCCAGTATTACTATCATCTAAGTATCCTTATATATCAACTGTATATAACCCCTAAATTACACAATTGATATGTCTGTATGAATATTCAAATTAAAGGTCAAATGGCCAGGTCAAACTTGACGCACTATTTAAAAATCATTCCAACATTGTTATACACATGTATATTGTTTTGAGATAATAATCACCCGTCCTTTGTTATATTACAGCTTGTGAAAGAAGACTTTTACATGAGAACAGACAGCGTGCCAGTTTTGTTTCAGGGTTGGTCAATGATGATGATAGCATTGAAAGAAAACAGCAGATCATTCACAGTTGAGATTAAGGACACGGTTTGATGATATTTGGCCACCTTAGTAGCTTGCTTGTCGTTAAGAGGTGAGTCAGTCGGTGTCATTTTTACGGTTTATACCCAGCAGTCATACAGCGGTGTACCATAGTTCTACTTTTAAAATTTATGCAAAAAAATTGTAAATAATTTTATATTTTATTATAACAACCATTTTGTATATTATAGAATAATTATTTTGTTTTAAACATTTCAATTTGATGTACCAATTCCATTAGCATTGCCAAATATTGTATTATATTGTTTATACACTCATAAGTCAAAATGTTGCTTGTGTTTATAATCACTGTATTATGAAGAATTTTGCATGTTGTATATTTTTGTATATTGTATTGTATATTTTACTCTGGGTGTGATGGAATAACTATTTATAGAAAACCTACATGTAAGATTGTTTCGCATTTTAAAACTAGCAATATTTATTTTGATGCAGTTGTATTTGGTTATTACTTGGTAATATGTTGCCATGGATGATTTTTATTAAGTAAAAAAATACTTATTTTCATGTAGTGCGTTAAAACTCAAACTTTAAGTTGTTGTTAACGGTATAAATAAAAAATGGATATCAGAGGTAATTAAGAGACCATAAATATGGTCATTAACGATGGTTTAAAGATTACAACATGAATGCATTGTCAGTGTTCGAACAGAGTTATCTCTCTTTCATTTTATTGACAGCTGTTTACTTGGACTGATATATTTTTTTCTGTAAGAATTGCAGTAGTATAAGACAATGATTTAATGATTTTTACTAGTAACATTTCATATCAGCTGTCGGACTTTATAAAGAGATTGATATATATTAACAGTGACATACTTTGTGCCATTTTTCTTGTAATTCAGTTGATGATGGATATCGTTTTCATTTGTCTGAAATAAGATGCTTAAAGGAAAAGCGCATTGACAAACAGTTCCTTATAGACCCTTTAACCATAATGGAGCGAACATTTGTATAATATTTTTTATTTCTTAAACGGTCTTCATCCTCTTTAAATGGAAAAATTAAGTAAATTAAGAGAAATTTCTTGGTATATATATTATATTATTATCTACATATATCTAAATATTTTGTATACCATAATGTTAAATGGTCTTCATACACTAGAAAATGTTGAGTAACATAAATATATATATATATGTCTAATATTTTGTATACAATATCATAATGGAGAATACTGTTTACCATGGTTACCATTTTGTACTCGATGATATTTTGTAAGTGCAGTATTTCAACAATAAAAGTTTTTTTACAGTCATATATTTTTGTATTGCATATATTGAATGTTGAAAATAGTATCACCTTATTTTGATTTTATTAACAATACTCTCAAAGATTACAACACCAATACATTGTCAGTGATCAAACGGAGTTATCTCTCTTCCATTTCATACTATGGACATTTGTTCACTTAAAGTAATATATATTTTTCTGTAAGAATTGCTTTGGTATAAGACAATATGTAAATTATATTGTTTTTAATGGTTACATTTCACATCAGTTCTCGTCCTTACAACATAGAAACTGATAGATATAATCAGTTGGATAACTTATGTCATTCTTCATGTAATTCAGTTGATGATGAATACCTGTTCAAAATATAATGTTAAAAAAGTGACACATTGACAAATAGTTCCTTATAGACCGTTTTACCATAATAGAGCGAACAAATTATTAAATCAACAAATGGTTTTGTGTATAACATTTCTTAATTCTTTAAACGGTCTTTATCCACTAGAAATGGAAATATTAAGTAACTTGATCATTTAATTATAAGGAGAAATTGCTTTGTATATATATATATATATATATATACATGTATATATATATATCATAATTATTCATTAATTTCAAGTCGCAAGACAGCATTCAATTTACAATACAAAAAGATACTAAAATTTATGCTCTAATTTTCAAAATTATAAAAGCTGTATGAAACAGCAAAAACATATTTTACCATTTTTTAACAACTGCTGAGATGATTTTACTTCCATTATTATTTGGCCCTAAGGTCGTTTTTGCATATGGATGGTCAAATATAACAAGTTATTTTGCGCCATTCTTGTAATTCAGGTGATGGTGAATACAATTTTATTTCATTTTTATTTGTCCGAGTTATGCTGCTTTAAGGAAAAGCACATTGGCAAATAGTTCAGTATAGACCCTCTGCCCACCATAGAGCCAACAACTTAATTATTAAATCCCCAGTAGTATTGTAGTGCATTTGTTTCATTTCTGAAACCACTAGAAATGAAAATATAAGGAACATTTTTAAGTATTCATTAGGAGAATTTCCCTTGGATATAGTATATTCATTGTCTACATGTCTAATATTGTGTATATCATAACGGAGAATACTGTTTACCATTTTGACTCAGTTATAATTTATTTGTATTTTTAGTATTCCAATAAAAGTATTTGTACATGTATTTTTGTAATGCATACATCGAACGCGTAAAGGAGTTTATCTCCTTTACAATACTCACAAAGATAACAACACCAATACATTGTCAGTGATCAAACAGAGTTATCTTTCTTTCATTTCATACTATTGACCATTGTTTGCTAGTACTTGGACTATAGTATGTTTTCTGTAAGAATTGTAGTGGTATAAAACAATTTTTAATGATTTTTTTGTTTTTGTTACATTTCACATCAGCTCTCATCCTTTATACATAGAAATTGATAGATATAAAAGTTAGATAGCTTCTCGTAATTCAATTTAAGATGAACATCATTTTATTTTCATTTGTCCAAAATATGCTACTTAAAGGAAAACGCATTTACAAATAGTTCCTTATCTTTAACCATCATGCAACAAACAAATTATTAAACCACCAACGGGTTTTGTATAACATTTATTCATTCCTTAAACGGGTTTCTTCTACTAGAAAATGAAAATATTAAAAATATTAAATAACATGATTAAATAATCATTAAGAAGAATTTATATATATATATATATATATATATATATATATATATATATATATATATATATATATATTATACTACATGTTTATGGAATGAAAATAAAAATATTGAGTAACATGATTAATGAATTTGCTTTGTGTGTACATGTATCATGTTATCTGCATGTCTAACATTTTGTTTATTATAATTGAGAATACTGTTTACCATTATTTTATTTGTAATTTTTATTCAAATAAAAGTATTTGTATTTTTGTATTGAATATCGATGTTTGCAATTGTTTGCTTAAAATTACTAACGAATAAAGGTAGTACCCAAAACTTTCCCAATTTATCCACTTAAATTCCCCAAAACAACTGTGGTGCACTGACAAATCAAATCAGATGTCAAAAAGTTTTATGGCCGTTATCACAGTATTGTTGATAAGTTTGATGCCTCTGTGTCCTGGATTGCCCTGGATATATTTGACGTCCCATAGTTCCATGTTTCTTCCACACTATTTTGATTAAACTCGTGGCGGATGTATCTAGCTAAACAGGAGGTGCTTACCCTTCCGGAGCACCGGCCTCACTTGCCTGGTGGAGGTAAATGTGTCTAACCTAACTTGCAAAGTTTTTACTTTGCTTCTGGATTGCGATTCGGACATGGATTAGTATATTTGTTTTCGATTGTCCTTACACACATAATATGAAGTAATACCACAATATAGTGACTTTGCAATCAATATACTAGCTGGTGTTAGTATTTGCTAGATCTAGGAACTTTATTTTATTTCTTAAAAGCAGAAAGTAGTTCAAAAATGTAACAAGATCACTGATACATTAAACGGTTAAACTCATAATTTTCATTTTATCAAGTGTTAAAAACTTTTCGTTCTACCAGTGTTTTTACGAATCCAGCTAGAAGTTGTTCTCAGTACCTCAGAAATAATTTAGGACTAGAAACAACATCTACTTGTCATTGAACATTTATACAAAATTTCAGTTTAGATATTTCAAGTACAAGTACAAAAAATCTAGTTATTCCAATTACAAATAATTAAATGGTTCAAACCCCAGCGCGGGATGTGACCAAGACTTGGCAATAGGTAGTGGATGTTCTTTTGCCAACACTCGGCAATTGTACATTAAAAGTCACGGTGTCTTTCAGAAGTGACCTTGAAAAAAATATGCACCGTCTCACGGTAGGCATGTCACGTTAAAGAGTTATCCTCCTCCTCTGCGAATTGTCCCGAGTTCACTGTAAAGGTTAAATTTCTGTCACTTGAACTTAAACTAGTAATGTCTCGACATAGTGTCATATTAATTAATTAATTCTTAATGGGGCGTAAATGTTTCATCTAATCTATCAGTTATAATATATACTAATCCATGTCCGAATCACAATCCAGAAGCAAAGGAAAAAAATGGAAGCTAGGTTAGACAAGTGAACTTCCACCAGGGAAATGAGACCGGGTGCTCAGGAAGGGTAAACACCTCCTGTTTAGCTAATTTAATCCGCCACGTGTGTAATATATCTTAGACTAATAACATCTAAAGTCTTAAAATATTAATCGTCATAGAAGCAAAGATTTAATGATAATCCGGTGATACAGTGAATTGTATTTCTTTTCCTGAAGAAAAACATTGCTTAACCTGTTTTAATTTTACAGCTCTAGACGGTTATTTCGGAATACAAGTCGTCATCAATAGTGCTCTGACCAAACTTACAGCTCTAGACGGTTATTTCGGAATACAAGTCGTCATCAATAGTGCTCTGACCAAACTTACGGAAATAAAAATATTTTTATAAAGTTGAAATGAAAAAATTGCTAGACCTTTTTTACCAAATCCTCCTAAGTCATTAAACTGAACCTGAATATTTATGTTCGACTAAATTTGCCTCTATGTTTTTGTAACATAATAGTAGTTATTAGAAGTTAAACTTGTGAAAGAAGTTTTTAAATTACATGAAGGACTTTACACTTACATTGTATTTTGTTCCAGTCAAGGTCATTTGAATCACAACTAAAATTATTCAAATGTATATAAAGGTTACATAGATCAAGAGCAAAATTCATTCCACCCCTAAAAGAGCAAAATTAAGGAAAATTAATACAGCGCGATGAAAAAAATTAATATCCGTGTAGTTATTTTTTTCTGCCATTAATATGATGTGCCCTAAAAACATTTAGTTTTTTTTTTGTTCTTTTATAACTTTTTTCATTGCGTTATTAAATTCAATGGACTTCGTTTCTTCCGAGAATGACACAATGTACATTTGTATATCATTGAAGCTATTATCAAACACATATTCATCAAGATTCTTTAAAACTGTCTTAGATTTTAAAAAAGCAACAGTAAGTCAACATATGGAATGGGAAGCATCCAATCGATTGATGGTTACGACAGCAGCTGATGTCGTTTTATTGTAGCAGTGTTTCGTCGTGTGTATTCCTGTCGTTAAAGCAAATGTATTCTTTTATACTTTCCATTAATTTGTACTGATATTGATACATATTTGTATGATTTTGATGTAAACGTTTGTTCTTCCGGCCAGTAATTATATTGACAAGTCTGAGCCACATATTGTTATTAAATATGATTTCTATACTATTATTGCGGCATATGAGTTTGGTCAAACACATTTTAGTAGATTGTTTTAACAAAGAATAAAGCTGCGAAAATTCTTTTACATAACTGTATTTCAACTCAGATTCGCATAAAGATAAAACATGGCAATTTTTGTCTAATCGTGACTCTGACCGTATCACAGAAAATGCATAAAAAGCAAGATCATTCCCAAATGTATATCCTTTGTTTTCCTGTTTAGATTTAAACAAATCATACATATCTTTTGACGTCACAAATATGGCGTGTTGACACTTCCGGACCACGGTTTCCAGCCAATCATATTTGTTGTACATTTTGTAGCTACTCTGGCTGTATAACGTTATCACATTGACATGGTATTGCTTCAGAAGTTCTGTTAAATCCTCTATAGCTTTAGTATAAGAAGGATTAGAAACATCGGTCTCAGTTGTTATGAGTAAAACATTAAATTGTTCTAGGCTTGATAGTCCCTGATGTTCCTTTTTCTTGATCAATCGACCTGCAATATTTATATAAAAAGTTGTTAAAACGATTGTTCAAACAATAAGGTTTTATGCCCTACTAATAATATATAACTTGTTTATACTGTGGCATCATGTACGATTTTCGCGGTGACCAATTATCATTATTCTAAGAAAGAATTAGCATCTCGTGGGGCGATAATTTTGTGTATATGTCTACCTTATCAAATAAGTTTGTAATATATATATACCTGTTGCCGACATGTAAACTAGGGTTTCCATAAAACAACCAAAAATGGGACATCACTAAAATAAGTGATTTCATAGTGAATGTAATTGAAAACAATACGACACGACAAACCTGCTTCGTATTTGTAAGAAAAAACGAATTAGCCAGATGGTGAAACCTTCAATCAGCTACTAGATAGATAAGGCAGAGCTTGTTCCTACTACCGGAACTTTATAAATCTTAGCAAGCTGCTCACAAAAATTGTTGACATAAGGATATTGCGGGTCTGGTTTTGACAAGGAACCTAAAAAGTGGCTATGGCTGTCATCGCAGTGTTGTTTATAAATATGATGTCACTGTATCCAAAATTACCCTGTGTATATTTGACGTCACATAGTATTAGTTCCTTTCATTTCCAATTTTGATGACATACATGGTGGTCTAGCTAGCTAGACAGGAGGTGCTTACTCTTCCGAAACACCCAGCCTCGCTTCCTTGGTAGGAGTTCACGTGTTTGAGCTAATTCGTCGGCTTCAAAGTTTTTGCTTTATGAATGTGGTTTGGACAGGGATTGCATTGGTTTTTTAATACCTTTTTACTACTACAATAAAGTAACAAGATTTACTTACTACGAGAGTATGTGTGTTTGTGACAGTGAAGTATGTTTAATTTCCATAGAATATCATATAAAATTGAATAATGGTTGGTATTACTCACTCGCTTGAGCCTTGTCGTAATCAAAATCTGTACGCGCATCCGCGATTGTCAAAAAATATTTCTGTAGAAAGGAAATAGTTGGCGTCATGGGAATTTAACATGGCATAATGGCAATGTTTACGTCGGAAGTGATGTTCTTCGTGACGCTTTACGTTATATGCACAACAGGATTCGCCATTTGTTTGGTTTTTCAGCATTGTAAATCCCCATAGAACTTTTGGTTTACTCAATGCAGAAATATTCTAAACTAATCACGGATGCATATACAGATTTTCTGTAACGACTTGGTAAGGAAAAATATCAATCTTTATTCAAGTTGATTTGGTTTTCTATGACAATAAAGCGTTATCCACTGTAACAAACACACCTCTGATGGTACTTAAAAATATACATACCTAAAATTAACCAGTACAGTAGAATTACCAGGACTGCGATCGTCACAATACAAAACGGAACACATATTAATAGTATAACTATATTAACAACTGTATTTTGTGTTGAATATTCAACTGTTTTGGAGGTCAGAGATGTTGAATTGTCTGCAAATAAGAATGTATTATTTAATTATCAGGGAGGCAACATGTAATACAAATCATGTAGCTAGCTTACCCTTACAGAACACCCGGTCTAACTTCCCTGTTGGAAGTTCAGGTGTTTGACCCGATTTGCCAGATTCGCTTTGATTTGGGATACTTGTTTTGACATGGATTGGTATGATTATTTTTGATTAGATAGCCAAGTTTACTTTCTAGTTAGTCCCTATAGGCCGTAATCTCAAAGCCATACTATGGCCTGTTTGTTTCGTCTAAAATCTTTGATTTTGTACCCGGAAATAAAAAGGTTCCCGCAATATGACGTCAGAGAACAAGTTTTGCCGTCGGTTACGTCAAGACATAAATTGTCACATGACGTCATTAATTAAATTCAATGTCGCACACATTGTTCTTGAAATATCAATTTTGCACTTGTCAGTCATGTAGTCTATAATTGTTCACGATAAAAATAAATGGTTATTGAAAAAATATAACTGACAATAGACAAAGCAAGTTAGAACCAGGAATGAAATAAAAAAGAAATTGAAAAAAATAATATGGACCACTGATTATGGATTTGATTTATACACTTTACATATACATGTACCTTAATTTAGGTTATTAACTAAATCTTTCCATTACTTTAAGGTACCCATCCGAAGCTCCCGGCCTCACTGCTATTGTGGGACTTTACATGTTTAACTAAATTTGCCTTTTTTTTACTTTGCTTTAGGATTATATTTTGGACATGGGTATTGATTTATTTGTTTATGATATACCTTTACACACAAATTCTACTGTTCTTTTTACGTCTTCACAACAGAAATTGTTCATTTTTATCTACAACGGAAATATAAAATATTTAGACAATGTGGATAAAACATTCGCGGAATTGTATAATTAAGTCACAACATGAACCATACCAAGTGATACCCCGGAACAAAATGACTTGCTTCTAATTAGACCCTTTCTTGTGTTTAGAAGTTTATTAATTCTGTGTGTCTGTACTATCAGTGATTCTTTTCCTCCCATTGTTTATGCCCCTAACCATTATTACATAGATGTGTGCATGTCCGTGTGTCTACAATATCTATGTTTAATTTAGTAATTAAAAATCAGTTACTTTTTTGAAAATGGTGTTCACTACTAAATTCCAGACACTGTTGCATGTAATCTCTTTTAAAAAAGTTTTTCAATGTTATATAGCGTTTTTTTCTTCAGTTAAAAAAATTCAAATCCTATAGCAATGACATCTTTGAATTCAAGGTAATTTTGTCGTAAAAGGTTACATATTAATTGCATTGAACTTACCTGAATTTAAAACCCCTGATGCAATTTTGAATGAGGCCCAATTGGTGTATAAACTTGAACAGTCTTTCAAAAACTTTGTATGTGTACAGAAAAAGAAAAAGTGGGTAAGAATTTTGTCATTTGAAAACATAAGTTTGTTAGGTTGGTGGTTTTTTTTTTTAAATTTATTTTATATGTAGTTTAACAGAAATTTTTTAAATAAAAAAAATTAATCGATGGATATTATAGATACAGACTTACCACTGTAGTATAATTCCCAGGTATAGATGTGTTAAATGTCCATCTCAGTAAGTTCAACTTCTACATCAAAATAAAAAGTCGTAGTTTAATATTACAACCCTAAAATTCACAACCTTTTGTCCTAGAAAAGTGCTAATCAATAAGTGTCACTAGGTCTTTGTAATACATTTGATAGGGTGTAAAATTCAGGAAAAGTTTGAAGCACCCTTTTTCATTTAAATGAAAAACCATTGTTTACAAATGCAATTTCTTCTCCCAGGGTTTACACAATCTTTAAATGTTATAAGACTCGTGTAACATGTATTTGAATTGAAACTGTGAAACCTAATTTATAAGAACATGTGGTATTATAACATCTTTATAGAGGATAGTCATTTGTATCCTTAAATGTTATTCGTCAGTGTAGCAGGTGATACTTACAGGTGATATTAATCTCTTAGAAATGAATTTTAAATCTTATTAATATCCCATTTACCCATACCATAAAAACAAACAAGTTGCGTCTTACCTTGGAATACGATCCGTCCACAACCGTACCACCTGGATCTGTAACTATAACACTTATATTGGTTTGCTGTTTGTATGGTGTAAATATCTCTACATTGAAACCATTAGTACTTTGTCTTATTGTGAGTTGGTTTGTCTTTAGGCATCCCGAGATGCATCCGATTTCTTCAGCATCTTTAACTAGGAAGAACAGAGAAAATTACTTCATCACGAACTTAACCAAAACTTATATTACGAATCTTGTATCTGATTTAAGGTCTTAATTTTGTTTGTGGTCTTGCACAAAATTGTAAAATAAAATATGTCTATGGATTACGATTTACAAGAAAAAGTTTAAAGTAATGTTTCTATATTTCAGAAAAGCGCAAATATCCACCAAAATGACATTTTACTATTAAAAATCAGAATGTTTGTTTTTATTTCGTTGAAATGTGTTCATCGAATAGATTAATATTAATAAATGTTAATTCTCCACAACCTAACAAAGGACTGAAATTTTATCAAACTAGTTTTCTTCTAATTACACCAATTTTACACATCGAAATTGTTCTAGATAGTGTCTACATATGACTATCATTATGCAAAAAGGACCCTTAGGTAAAACGTTTGAGAATTTTTTTTTTTTTTTTTTTTTTTTTTTTTTGTTATATTTTGAAGTAACAACTTAGGTTATGAAAAAAATAAAGGTCAAATCAATGCAGTAGTAGCTATTGTCGAAAATTGTGAAAAAAAACCCAACAAAAAGCCATCTCTTATTAACAGACTATTCTGTTAAAGCCATCTCTTATTAACAGACTATTCTGTTAAAGCCATCTCTTATCAACAGACTATTCTGTTTCTATTTTTGCTGTTTACTGCAGTTTGTTTGGATTGTTCCGAGGGCCTTTTTTTGCTTACAGATATTATTATATTAGTCATATATTATCAGTACAGAAATCTAATTACCATAAACTTCCTGCAGTAGCCTTCTCGGTTATGAATTAAACTTTTTAAGCCGCTAAAACATTTGGTGGTTTGTTTTTGACGTTGGCGTTTAACAATACTGATCTTCTTATTTCTCTTTTTGTTGCTAGGCAACAACCAGATTTGGTATTCAACAAATTGTACATCTGCCGTAGTTACACACCCAAGCTCAAAATCCTTATGAAGTAAAAGTACATTATTAGCACGGATTTCTTTTGACTCTCTGCATTACAATATTGTTGAAAAGTCTGATGTTTCCTTATCCAAAATTGACGTATCGCTGGCCACGCCTTTTATGTTCCGACACTGGCCGCCATCACAATGCCAAAGCAGCGTCACGGCAAATAATGACGTTCTAGTGTCAGTGACTTCATTAAATTGCACAATTCAGCGCGATTTTTCATTCTAATTGTGTGTAATTCAAGCATGTCGGGTCTTTGTCGGAACATAGTGGCCTGGCCGGCGATCCGTCAATTATCATGACGTCCCATAATTCCATGTTTCTTTATCATTTCTTTTATCATTCCTATTTATGACGTGTATAGTTTGCTAAACAGAAGCTGCTTGCCTTTTAGGAGCACCGGACATGAAATATCTAGTGGATGTTCGAGTCGCATGTTCAATTTAATTTTGAAAGATTTCAAAATATTTTCTTTTCTTCCTAGGATTTAGACATGAACCGGTGTGTCTGTGTTTTATTATCATTACGGTACATGCTTTATGTATTATTTCTTTTTACCAGAACTTTTTATTCCAAATACAGTGCAGGCCTTCGAAAGTTTAACATGAAGCTAATACTTCTGTCTAGTAAGTGAGATATGTATAGATCTAGAGATAAACAGCAAATGCTGAACATCGAGATGAGCGGTCAATTTGGCACCAATTCATTAGCTTAGTATTGAACTTTCGCCAGACCTGCATTGTAGGAGTACAAACAGTAACAAACCTCGTGTCTTGACTTGAACTTTCTTCCTAACTTAATCATATAGTACTTGGAAGATTTCACGCCATTCTCCTCGTTTATCTGAACTAAAAATCCTCCAAGATGCTTCATACCTGACAGACAATAAATACATAATTAAGACAGAATTTGAAAATTTAAATTTAAAAAGCAAATGCTACCAGACAATACTATCGATGGCACTGGTGTCTTCTTTGAAGATACCCTGTGGTTTAGATCCCCCAAAATGAGGTATACTCCCTCATGCAAAGTATTTCTTTGGCTTTTGATTAAAAAAGTCCTTCAGATATTTTTTCAACTTGTGAACAGTTTTGGTTTCACAATTTTGGTACAAACGCTACTGGTAAGGAATTAAATTTTGAAACGGCCGTCTAGTGCTGTAAAGGTAACACTGGTATAAATGAAATTACAGTATTTGTTACAGCGAAAGAAACAAGGTATGGATGTTAGTCTATGCTTGTGTTATTTATACAAATGTTTTGTCTCCTAACGCTAGTAGAAGTTAAAGTTATTAAATCTTGCAATATCGCAACAGTTTTTTTTAAAACAAACCTTTTGAAAAATTTCCATTTTAATTGTTTACACTTAAAGATATCAATGATATGATAGTGGCCAACCAAAGAGACGTCTTCAGTTTAATTGGTAAGCTTTTTTCAGTGACACATTATTCAGAACCTGTCCATTATCACGGTCTAGTTTTTATTGAGCATCAGTTAAATTAGTTAAATTAATAAATTTCAAATGGTTTTTGATAGTCTTAATATAAGTGAAAACGTTTTTGTTTGGGTCTTGAATTCCATAGAGAAAAATAAAAGCCCATGCTGTTATATTTTATTGAAAATTGTGATTTTTTTTTAAAAAAAACTTGTCAAAGTTAATAATGATTATGATACTATAAAGAATCACTTACTATAAAGGCCAAAGTTAAGCCCGTATGTTGTACGCGTGCTGGATGTGCGTTTTACTAGTTTGCTTGAAACACGTGTGTTCGGTAATTTTGTAGATGTAAACAGTCTCCGTATCTCCTCCATAACAGTACAAACTGAAACTGGAATTCCGTAATTATTAAAATCACATCAGGTGTTAAGCTTGTGTAAACACTTCCAATGTAACAATACCATAACAGTAGCTCAGTTTGTGCATGGTTCCTATGTGGGAAGTCGTAGGTTCGAACCCCGGCTGGGGTCTGACCCAGACAGTGACTGTTCTTTCGCCAACCACTTGACATAGAAATCAAAGTCGCGGTGTCTTTCGGAAGATATCTTAAAACTGATGTCCCTAGTTACGACATGCGCAGTACGTTAAGATACCCCCTTTTTACATTGACCTGAGGGCACTGTAAAGGTCAATAATCTGCCACTTCACCTATAGCTGTTGACGTCCCGATATAAGTGAAATATTAATTGTGATGTTAAAACCATTCAAACAATCGATAAAATAGGTCAATTGAAATTAGGGAATATGGTCTAAAGTAAACATTCCATTAGAACAATTGAGTACTCCATTGTTGTACAAATCTAAGTTTAAAAAAAAATAAACGAAATCTGACAACTCGTATCCCTTTGCCATCAATGTCACCAAAATGTTCAATGCAATTTACTTGTGTTGGTAGAAACTTAACTTTCAAGGTCAGATGGTAGCAGTTTGTTTATCATTTCAACTTTAATTTCGTATACATGGACTTATTACAAATTATTTTTATTTCTAATAATATTCTCAACAGAAAACTTACCAGATCCCACTTCTGTGACTGTACAAGGGACATCATTTCTGTTCTGAAAATATGTCAATTTAAACAACTTAATTAAGGGTTTTATTTGTTCATCTGGGTATGAACTGTGGGAGAGATCACATAAATTGTGAAGCGGTTTATGGTTGATATTAACATCTAAAGGCAGACATGGCCGAATGGTATTGCCACTGACTTTCCAAGTCAAGGGTTATTCGAACCTTACTCGGGACTTGGACATTTTTTGAAATAATTTTCATTTCTTGCCAATACTTGAGCTGTAAAAAGCTCATTACTCTGACAGTAGTCTTTCGGATGAGGCTCAAAACCGAGGTCCTGTGTCTCAGTGCTCGCTAAAATCATCTTGTAGAGTTCGAAAAAGAGTACGCCACCTGTGGTCGCTCTATAGGACGCTTAAAACTAGTACCGAGCAACATAACGTTACAAGACAGATAAGTCACCTTTTATGTAATCGGAAAGCGAAATTGTAACTGGTTATACAAATTTTCGAATTGTTCTACGCCAGTTTTACAACTGATTGTCTTGATCTCCTGAGAACCAAGAAACAATTCTATTCAAATTAAATTAAATGCGTTAAGTTGTTTTAAAAACGAAAACTTGGGAAAAGGTTTAAAGCATACATCATTTCATGGACAGAAATAAAGGGGGTCCCAATGCCACAGTCGTACCCCCCCCCCCCCCCCGTCCCCCCGTCTCTGGCACTAGTTTTGTTTACCGACAAACACCAATAATGACTAGATTTATAGATGTAGAAATTATGTCGGTAAGATATTCTGTAATGGAGCCAGATTATCATTAATCTTGGCATTGAACAAATGTCACCGTGACATACAATATTGCACGTATACATGCACGGAAACATAAGCACGAAGTATATTAATCTGCAATTTTTGTTATTTCCGAAGCATTTCAAGGTTACGACAGTTGTACGATAGTCTATGGTCCTTAGCTAAAAATCTTACGGTAGGATAAAAACACACTTTTATGTTTTGTCGTGTTCTGAATTCCTCTATTGAAAAGTAATTGGCAATAATTGTTCCTCTAAATGATGGAAGTTTGTGTTACATGCCATTACATGCCCCTGACACAAATCCGAAATCGACCATCTAAATAAAAACTGATATACAGATTTGTTCTAACAGAATGTCCGTCGGTTATTTTACTAGCACGTTATTCAGTGTTATGTTTGAGTCATGGATTAAACTAGCACGTTATTCAGTGTTATGTTCGCGGGCGTGTTTTATACCAGCACGTTATTCAGTGATATGTTCGCGGCCGTGGTATATACCAGAGCGTTATTCAGCGTTATGTTCGTGGTCGTGGTTTTTACCAGCACGTTGTTCGGCTTTATATTCGCGATCGTGTTTTGATACCAGCACGTTATTCAGCGTAATGTTCGCGGGCGTGGTTTATACCAGCACGTTATTCAGCATTATGTTCGCAGTCGTGGTTTTATACCAGCACCTTATTCAGTGTTACGTCCGCGGTCTTAGTTTTATACCAGCACCTTATTTAGCTTAAAGTTCGTGATCATGTTTTGATACAGCACGTTATTCAGCGCTATGTTTGTGGTCGTGATTTAAACCAGCACGTTATTCAGCGTTATGTTAACGGTCGTGGTTTTATACCAGCACGTTTTTCAGCGTTATGTTTGTGGTCGTGATTTATACCAGCACGTTATTCAGCGTTATGTTTGTGGTCGTGGTTTATACCAGCACGTTATTCAGCGCTATGTTTGTGGTCGTGATTTAAACCAGCACGTTATTCAGCGTTATGTTAACGGTCGTGGTTTTATACCAGCACGTTATTCAGCGTTGTGTTAACGGTCGTGGTTTTATACCAGCACGTCATTCAGCGTTATGTTTTGTGGTCGTGATTTAAACCAGCACGTTATTCAGCGTTATGTTAACGGTCGTGGTTTTATACCAGCACGTTATTTAGCGTTATGTTAACGGTCGTGGTTTTATACCAGCACGTTATTCAGCGTTATTTTTGTGGTCGTGATTTATACCAGCACGTTTTTCAGCGTTATGTTTGTGGTCGTGATTTAAACCAGCACGTTATTCAGCGTTATGTTAACGGTCGTGGTTTTATACCAGCACGTTATTCAGCGTTATGTTACCGGTCGTGGTTTAAACCAGCACGTTATTCAGCGTAATGTTTGTGGTCGTGATTTATACCAGCACGTTATTCAGCGTTATGTTAACGGTCGTGGTTTTATACCAGCACGTTATTCAGCGTTATGTTAACGGTCGTGGTTTTATACCAGCACGTTATTCAGCGTTATGTTAACGGTCGTGGTTTAAACCAGCACGTTATTCAGCGTTATGTTAACGGTCGTGGTTTTATACCAGCACGTTATTCGGCGTTATGTTAACGGTCGTGGTTTTATACCAGCACGTTATTCAGCGTTATGTTAACGGTCGTGGTTTAAACCAGCACGTTATTCAGCGTTATGTTAACGGTCGTGGTTTTATACCAGCACGTTATTCAGCGTTATGTTAACGGTCGTGGTTTTATACCAGCACGTTATTCAGCGTGATGTTAACGGTCGTGGTTTTATACCAGCACGTTATTCAGCGTCATGTTAACTGTCGTGGTTTTATACCAGCACGTTATTCAGCGTAATGTTCGTGGTCGTGGTTTATACCAGCACGTTATTCAGCGTAATGTTCGTGGTCGTGGTTTATACCAGCACGTTATTCAGCGTAATGTTCGTGGTCGTGGTTTATACCAGCACGTTATTCAGCGTAATGTTCGTGGTCGTGGTTTATACCAGCACGTTATTCAGCGTAATGTTCGTGGTCATGGTTTATACCAGCACGTTATTCGGCGTTATGTTTGCTGTTGTGTTTTACCGCAAATAAAACGCTTAATAACGTGCTCATGAAAATCACGACAAAACGCTAAATAACGTGCTGGTTTGAACCACGACACTGACCATAACGCTGAATACCGGTAATGTCCTGGTATGAAAATCACGAATGCTATGCAACATAATTTTTTTTGCGGTGTTTTCTTTTTCCAGTATTTTATTCAACGTTATGGTCGCTGTCGTGGTTTGTGTCCAGCATTTTTGTGTCATATGTATTGTTTTCTTGTATGTGTTGTAGCTTTTGGTTTGCGGTTGTAGTTTTCCATGACGTAATTCAGCGTTTTATATTTCATTTCAAAGAATGATGAATCAGTATAGGCCTACATCGGAAAAACCTTCATTTTGTCGCGTTTAATTATTAAGTACAAACGTACTTATAACTTTACAGCCCTCATCAATTATATAATATGATACAGTCATTTGTGTCAAGTACAGTGCAGACCTGTCTAAAATTTACCGAAATGGGGCCGAACCCGACTGCTATGTGGTAGCGATATGGGTGGCTAGTGACCGAAAAGCTGCTGGGTGGTAGATAGCAGCTGACTCAAATATATAGCTTATGAGTGGTCCAGGTGAGCTCCCGATTTGATGATTATTCATTATCTGTGTTAATTTTTCGACAGGTCTGTATAATATACATTTTCACTTCTAATACGTATATAACATACACGAAAGCTTGTTCGTGCCACTTTGTAATCTAATTTTTTTTAAATTGTAGCTACGATTTTTTTATTCGTAGTTACGATTTTTAAATCCGTATGTACGATTTTTAAATTCGTAGTTACGATTTTTAAATCCGTATGTACGATTTTTTATTCGTAGTTACGATTTTTAAATCCGTATGTACGATTTTTAAATTCGTGGCTTCGATTTTTAAAATCGTATGTACGATTTAAAAATTCGTAGGTACGATTTGTTAATTCGTATGTATGATTTTTAAATTTGTAGCTACGATTTTTTTTTATAATTCGTAAGTACTATTTTTAAAATTCGTAGGTACGATTTTTTTAATTCGTATGTACAATTTTTAAATTCGTAGGTACGATTTTTAAATTCGTAGGTACGATTTTTTAATTCGTACGTACGATTTGAGAAAAAAAATCAGATTACAAAGTGGCACGAACAAGCTTTCGTACACACGTGCTTAGATGCGCATGAATCTTTTTTCATCTTCTGAATTTTCCTATTCATTTTGTAATTTGCGGTTGTTGTACCAACAGTGATAAATATGAAACTTAAACTTAATAGATACATGTATAACCGTGCAATGTGGTTGTATGTCGTGATATTTAGTCAAATATTGGTGTTCGGTACCTGCGATGAACTATCTGATTTAAGAGAGATTATTTTGTCAAACGTTGAAGATGGCCTTGGTATAAGAGACTGCAAGAACGAACAATATATAAACCAGATAAATTCTGAAGAATCGCACAGGACATGTGAAGTATGTTTCAACGCCGAAGAGATAAGAGAGGGATGTTTTGTAAGAAATGGTAGTTGTATATTGGCCTCAGTGTACAGTCAGCAAAGTTGCGGGATTCACGGACTGTGTGCAATTGATCCAAGTAGTTTGATTACTATTTACACGCCTTGTGTAATGAATCGGTTACCAATAGTTACCGGATGCAGGTGTGAAAGTCTTGGTCAAGCAAAAACTTCAAGGCTTGAAATATTGGATGTTTTTGAAAATGCTTTAAGGGAAAATTGAATGACATGATGTGATGTGGTAAAAAGAAAAAAAATGAAAAAGCTTCAATTAATTTTTTCACAGAATCAAATACAAAAAAACTGACCTTTTGATAGCATTGCAAAAAATCGTCTTGACAGTTTTAATTTTTCTGGAAATGTTACTTTTATACAATTTGTATTCAGTGTCTGCATTTATCTGTACATCTTGAAATCCGGTATGTGGTAGATGTTAATATCGGTGATGAGATACCAAACAGGTATAAACTACTGTGCTTACTCCGATTGTAAAACACAAACGTTTTAAATGCATCTTCCTTTTTGCCATTTTTATGACAGGAACAGGCACTTGAGAATCAAGCAAGGATGTCGGAAATGGAATTATAATATCATTTATGTTGACAAGGAACTCATTTTTTGTATAAAGACAAAAAAATCGTAAAGTAATTTTTTCATTGTTCAACACATTACACTAAAGCCTGTATTTTATTCCCTTTAAAATTTTGAGTAAATTGTAAAATTTTTAATTTTACTACAGAGTTGGATTTATTATTTTTCTATAATTTTCCCTTTTTCGTGTGAATACCAACGCTTGTAAAACATAAAAGGTCTTGTAAAGAAAAATGGGTGAATGTATTTTATCATTTGTAGCAAAATAAGTGAAATGGTTCAGGTGCTCCTATACAGTCCAGTTGAGTTGAGTAATAGTATGTCCCAGTCAAGAATATTATACTTATATCGAGACGTTGCCAGCTATAGGCGAAGGTGCGTTGCGCTGATGGCATTATGCAACTAGGTTCTTTAGCGTGCCAAGCCCACGGTGAAACGGGACCTTGTTTATTTTAAGTTCTCATCCGAAAGAACCGTGACTTTCATTTCGTAATGCCGAGTGCTTGGCGAAAGAACAGTCACTACCAATTTTCAAGTCTTATGTCAAACCCGGCGGGGGATCGAACCTACGACCTCCCACTTACGGAGCGACCTATACAGTACAGACCTGGCAAAAGTTAAACGAAAGTTAACGAAACGATGTCGAAGCCCAGCTGCCGAGTGGCTCAGAGTAGGGACAGAAAAGTTGCAAAGAGATACAAAACAGCTGTCAAAAAGCTATCGAGAAATAGCCAAGATGAACCGCCTATTTGACACTAGTTCGTTAGTATAGTGTTAAACTTTTGACAGGCCTGTACTGTAAACTACATTTATGATAAACCTTGGACATTTTACATGATCTCAATGTATTAAACAATAATATCGTTTAAAGTGTAAAATCCCGACTTCGGTCGTGCACTTGACGTGTTGGTAATGTTTACATATTTAATTGTGTGGTTTATGTACTTTTATGATAGAGCCTCTGATTGTTCAAACACACGACCTGACATATTGAAATGGTGAAATGTTAGAAGTTTATATATACATGTATGATTCGAACAATTTACAATTGCTGATATATATTATGGGGTGTTAGTTGTAAAGGTTCAAGATCTACATGTGTGTGAGACACCGTTTTACTACATTAGCGATATTATTACATAATAATTTATGATATTTATAAAATACTTAATAAATAGTTTAACGGAACCAAATAGTGAAAAAAGCAACAACAAAAATGAATAAATGAATAAATAAATAAACGATACCCCCATACAGATGCCAATACGTAAACGTTATATAATTCTCTCTCTCTCTCTCTCTCTCTCTCTCTCTCTCTCTCTCTCTCTCTCTCTCCTGAAACGGTATTTAATAAGCAGGAGAGTAGAAACTAGAACATGTGACAATGACATAACATTGCATTCAATGGTTATTTTCCTTATTACCGACCCAAACACCCACTCGCCATACACCCACTTATATCGGGTTTTCCTTACTTATATACACGAGGAAATTAAAGAAATAAATTCCCACTTAATTTCAATATGTTATCACAAAACTATTGCATTTAAATTCTTAATACTATGACTTAGATGATGTCTCAAAACGAACCTGTCAAAATGATAAATTCAGACAAATACAAGGTCCAACGAAAAACAATACATTAACAATTTCACCATACGGATACATTTGATGACCCAATGCGCAGGCACACGGGAGGGACAGTGATCAGGTACATAGGGTGAGCAATGATCAGATACACGGAATTACCAATGCTAAGCTACATGGGTTTACCAATGCTAAGCTACATGGGTTTACCAATGCTAAGATATATGGGTTGACCAATGGTTAAGTACATGTGTTGACTAATGCAAAGGTGCATGGGTGACCTATGTTCAGGCACATGGACTGCACTAGAACATTGTTTACAGCGTGTACCAGAACATTGGTAACCCCACTTACCTCAGCAATGGCCACACCATGTACCTAAGTACCGCCATCACGGTTCAAATCACAAGACAGTGGTCATATCAGCCAAAGCACTTCATATGTTAAAATGACTCTTTGTAAAATTACAATATACATAAGAAAGTTAACTAAGTCGACACATCGATCGTGTAGGTAACCGCTTAAAAGGCGATATGTTTATCAAGACCAAAATATCGGGTTTTTGTGGGGTTTTTTTTAAATAATAAAAAAACTTCCCTGTATATTGCATTTGAACCTGTATATAAAATTCACTTACGTGCAAGGTTCATAGTTTTAGAGTTTAATGATGTATATAAAATACTGTTGATATCGTCTTATGGTTGCAACTGACATATCCATGACCGAGTAACTGGAAGATTTCTTAACACTTACGGTTACTCAACGCTTAAATATGTAATATACAAACTTAAAGGGTAGTTTTCTTTCAGAATTGTGATAATATATTTTATGAATTGATCTTAAACTCGAATATTCTACCTCTCAGATTTATGTTACGCATTTTGTATTTAAAATACACTAAGTAAACTTGATTTAAATATCTTACCTTAATCTTGCACGTCATCACGCACCTGCTCTGATTAGTTACATTCTGAGCGATGGAACATGAGAATAATAATTTTAACAAAATCACATAAATTACTATATTATTATTTTTAATATTTATGTCCATCGTTTTCAAGTTTTGTTAGGGAATTGTGACAATTTTGAAATTTTAACTTGAATTAAATAGTCATATTTTGAAACCGAAATCATCTAAGGAAATCGTTACTGAAACTTGGTTTCGTTGTTAAATTGTTATTCGTACTTTATTAGTAGTTAAACTGTAATTATTACTAAGATGTCTATCTAAAAACCACAATATTCCATATCTCTTAAATCTAGAAAGTACCAAAATCAGCAAGTAGTATGGGATTATTAATTTAGAAATCATAAAAATGGTTGGTGAATTAATTCAACAGGAAGAACATGGTTCCAATGGTACCACTGATGCCAATGAACAGGTTAACAAGGAGAGTGTAATTTACTTTTCATTTCAATGTGGTACCAATAATGGTTTATGAAGTACTTCAAAACTTGCCTTCATATGGACATGGTCATGTTGAATTATGCTATTGGACAGGCTTCACAGAAACAGGACTATTTACTTACTATTTCAATGTAGAATTGTTTACGAGCCGTTAGGCGAACTATACAAATTAATAACAAACATAAGAAAATTGCCGTGTTATATAGAAATATCGTATGTTATTCTGAAGACCGTGCAACAATAACTGATAAAGTATGTGACAGCTTCAAATTAACAGGCCGAACTCAATTGGCAACTAAGATCTTAAAATTTACATGGTTTGAATCATACCAGTGGACAAGCTTTACGACGATGGGACACTTATCACACAAATGGGTGATAAAATACTTGCACAACTTGAACTACGACCAGATTTGATTTTGACAATGGATATGCTTCACGGACAGGACCATTTACTTACTCTTTAAGGTACGAGTCGATTAATTAAATTCACATTGTCAGGTTAATTAGAGTCGAGAAAGACATAAAAAGTGGGCACTGTTTTAGAGTTTAGAAAAAGTACATGTTACATCGTGGTTCACAATTTCATTAAAAATCCATATGGGCTTGTATCGAACATCACTATGGTGGCTGAGTTGGTAGAGTGCTCGCTCCGTATGTTGGAGGTCGTGGGTTCGAACCTTGGGCAGGGTCTGACTAAGACTTGAAAAAAGGCTAATAGGTAATGACTGTTCTTTCGCTTAAGTGCTTGGCATTTAGAAATTAAAAGTCAGTGTCCATCTGAAGAGTCCTTAAAACCGATGCCCCATGTCATGGCAGTCATGGTACAATAAGAACCCTCCATGAACATTACCCTGAGCGTACTGAAAAGGTAAAATATCTACACCTCCATCCATAGCCGGTGACGTCTCAATATAAGTCAAATAATCTTGATTGGGACGTAAAACCCCAGGTAATCAATCATTTCAATCGAAGTACCAGAAATTTGCCATTTGATTGTATTATATATTCAGAAAATATATAAAATGTATAAACATACATTTCTAAAAAATCGATTTTATTAATATCTAAACTATCTTAAATAAATCTTGGGTTTTCCACTTTAAAGGAAGAGGTGTCAAGTACTATTATTTTAAAAGTTTAAAGAAAGGCCGTACATTTCGTGTTTATTTATTTATTTACATGTATTTATTGTTATTGTTGTTTTTATTCAGTTCTGATGTCTGCTTTCAGTTGTACGAGCGTATCTCAATCAAACATAATTATCATTTAAGATAAAATCAGATACATAACGCTAACACAAGTAAAGTACGCTACAAGCGCAAATAGAATTTTTATGTGTCTGGAGAGAACATCCGTTTCTAGTTTCAATAAATGCTATAATTTGTTAATGATCTCAAATTTCACATTACTTGAAAGTAGTAAAGACAATCATATTTATGCAAGTGTTATGTCCGTTTTAGTTTTACTTGGTACCAAATTCGTGCTTGGACAAATGTTGCCAAATAAAATTAGAATTTACAATGTCGTAAATGATTAAACATTTCTGCACATTTAACCGAAGTAAAGTTTTATACATTAATGCAATTTCTAATAATTGACTAATCCATTATAATTATAAAAAAATGACAATAAGGTGGTAATCAGCCACAAACGTACCGTCCCATGTCCGATTCCAAAAGTCAAACACAAACATACAGGTCCATGTCCTATCTTAATCCCAAAACATAAAAATACCGTCCTATGTCCAATCACAATCCCAAAGGTCAACCACAAACATATCGTGACATGTCCTATTACAATCCCCAAAAGATAGTAAAAACCTTGAAAGCTTACAAAGGCGGTTAAACACTTGAACTTCCAGCAGGGAGGTAAGGTCAAGTGCTCCGGAAAGGTAAGCAAAAACAAAGCTCGCAACATTAAAGTAACTCATGGTTATCTAATCAGTTTCCATTTCGCTATTAACTGCTATGTATCAACAATCTTTTTTCACTTCAAAGATTCCCCAAAGCACTGAGAAATGGCAAGCCATTTTCGCACGTCGTTACTGAGGACGGTACATTGAAGGCTAGCTTACCAGACAAAAACAATGTAGGCAAAATAATAATTATGCACCGTGCAAAATTGCAACTCTTTCATTAATCTAAAACAAAAATATAATATTTTCATTTCTTATAATTTTAATTTACAACAAATCAACAGTTTTAAAAAAGTAGCAGAAGTAGCAAGTAAATAAATTAGCATCATTATGGGGTTCATAACATGACGTCATTGAGGGTCAATCTCTTCATGCAAAAATAACAGTAAAGATCAGACCAATCAAAATGCCTGAAACAAAAGAAGGTTGAACTTCAATATTAAACAAAAAGTTATTTTTATGGTGTTTTATTGTCCAAGTAGAACAATGTCTCTAAGCTAAATTGGGATATTTATTCATTCTAATAATCAATGTATTTTTGAACACTTGCGACAAAATTATCCATCCTTTCCTGTGAAATGAAGCCACTTCCACTTGTGGAATTACAAATATTTCCTATAAAATCATTCCAAACTTTTTCATCGAAGCCGCCATTCTGTTTGTTAATCATACACCACTGCTTAGAATCCTGAAACATTGGGTACAGTTTTCGTAAAGATTCGGTTAAATACAAATGCCGCTTATGATCTTCATCCTGGAAGAACTGTATCCAATGGCAACGTTTGTGTCGCTTACGTCTAATCAAATCAATAGTATAACTGACCACATCATAACTGTTATCAACATCAAGCGACTCTCTTGAGACCACTGCATATTTTCTCTTTCTATGAATTAATTTTTCAAACATTTGATTGGTCAAAACAAACAGAAATACCGAATTACTTGACACTGACTGTTCTATAAAGTCGTTTACATTGGCCATTAATTGTCCATGAGAAGCAGTGTCATAAAAATGCGTCACCTGTACAGAACAATCCCCCAAAAGATCCGCAAAACGTTTTACTGCATCAGCGAAATAATTATTTGTTTCCTCATAACATGATACTAGCATTACTCTTGCCGTCCCACTGTGTAGAAGAGGTTCTATGTCAAAGGTATCGAAATCTGAAAAAAATGAAAATAGTTAACAGCTGTTGAATGTGATCCAAATGGCAACTAACAAAGTAAGATAGAAAATATGCAACTGAAAAAACTTACGGCATCCATGAAATCATTGAAACAATGCAATGTATGTATTACAATGTATTTGGCTTTTTTTCTCGAATGAGTTAAATACATGTACATAGGGGTTTCTTGGTTCATTGTTTTATGACCGTCATCACAGTATTGATGTTAAATGTCCAGGATTGTGCAGGATATATGTGATGCCCCATAACCCATGTTACTTTCACTTTCAATTTTGATCACACACGTGGCGGGTGTAGCTAGCAAAACGGGAGGTGATTGCCCTTCCGGAACACCGGCTTCACTTCCCTGGTGGAAGTTCAGTTCGTGTGTTTAACCTAATTTGTTAGTATCAAAATTTTTACTTTGCTTTGCTTTGGGATTGTGATTTGAACATGGATTAGTATGTTTGTTTTTGATTGGTAATGTAAGGACTAATTTTAATTTTTAAACGTGGGCATTTGTGGACCATTTGCTGCAAATGAGTTGGATGTTTAGGACCCTCTGCAGTAGAACTATAATCACAACGCTGGACTCCAGTAGCCGCCCAAAATATCATTTGCTTTTATAACCAGTGCTTCCAATATGTGGGTCTTGTCTTAATGGCTGTTTCTGTCTTTTGTACAATGTATTTGTATCGTGTTGCGTTTAGCTTTTACTTACCGTTTGACATTCTTTTAGTTGATTTTCCACAACCTAAAACATTAAGAGAGAAATTGTTATTTCTGTTAACTTTTTATTTACCATTCTACCGCAGTTTATGAAAAGTGAAAAGCGGAAATCGCGCGTGTGTGTATGTGTGTGTGAATTAATGTTGAATTGCTCATAATTGTTTGCCGCATTTAATTTAAATCGCAAATTGAAAAATAATATGCATTTCCAAAGATTTAAATAGTTTTTGATTTACAAAATGTACATATATTTTGAAGAAACACAGAAGCTTTTTTTGAGGTAAATGGAATTACATATTAAAACAATCATAATATCGTTTGAATTTTGCTATAGAATACAATGTTACTTAAGAAAATGAACAGAAAAATTAAACTGAAAAGAGTCTGTTAGAATCGACTGGTGATCAGTGTGGTGAAATGACACCTGACGTCACTTAAACAATTATTGATAATTTGACGTGACCGACGGAGGGCAACGTCTGTTTTCTGAGGTCAAATTAAACACTTGTATAGATTATATTCATGTACTTTCAATTTTGGCAAAACAATTAATTTTTTATTTACCTAACATCTTTTTTCTTCTGAGTGTTATTGAAATAATTATCATAATTGAAACTGTAATAAAACATCCTATGCCTGCACTAATAATTAGAACTGTATCTAGGTCAATTACTTCTGAAACTGGTTTTTGTTTCGACTCACTCATATAAAACTCGACTAAAACAGAAAATTAAAATTTTATTAGACATTTCTGAAAAAAGATTAGTTAAAGTCGCCATGCATTGATGTAGTTAAGTCAGTTTTTCTTTATGTATCTTGATTAACCCATGTCCTCAAAACTATCTTACTTTATGAACATCTTCCAAATCAATGTCTACTTCTACAGTAGCTCCGTTGGTAAAGTGTTCATTCATCATTTGGGAGATCGTGGTTCGGGTCTGACCAAGACATGACTGTTCTTTCCCCAAGCATTCCACATTTAGAAATAAAGGTTACTTCTGAAGATATCTTAAAAACCGATGCCACATGACCCTTTCTGAACATTGTCCAGAATGCACTGCAAAGGTAAAACTTCCTGGCACTTATAACTGGTGACGTATGGATATAAGTGGTAAAAGGACGTTAAACTTCCAGTTAATCAATCAATCAAACAGATATCTAGAGTTTTAAAATTTAAAATGGTCTGAGAGCATTGAGCCAAAGTTCAACATTAAGCGATTGGTAGATATAAAGTAAGAATATGCTTGCATCACACTTACCGCTACTTGGTCCTGTAACTTCTACTTGTTGTCTGAGCACATAACATTTACATCCATCTTCTGATTCGTTATTGCGATAGAATACCTACAACAACGTTAGAGACAAGTTTCATTGTTGGTCCCATGAAAAATAATATGTTAGATCCAACATAAAACAATGATAAAATCCGAAACAATTCACAAAAAATAATAAATAGAAAATAAAACAATAAAAAATAAATAATAATAATATAATAACCCCCCCCTAAAAAACAAAAAAAAAGTTTTATTACTCAAAAAAGTTCATAATTCGATTCACTCATTTGAAATCCGCCTAAAACATTGTTTTACACGTTACTAGGCGTACTTGGCTGTTTCTTGTTGACTTTTACGTTATAACCAGTAGTTTCAGTGTGTATTTAGCTTTCTCTGGTTTTTAAAAATTATTTCAGATGTTTATTGTATCTTGATTTGGTTGACTTTTGGCTCTCACCAAGTATACATTCATTTTAAGGATTCCATTTATACCCCACTTAACATTCTGAATGAAAAGTCTAAACGTGTTGGAATCGGGCCATTTGAAACAATACCGCGAAATATAACTTTAAAAAAACTTACTGAAACTGTATAATTTGTCGGATTTAACTCGGTGAATAGTAAACTACAATTTCCCTGTAAATAAAAAAAACATGAAAAATAACACCACATAGTGTATAAAATAACGTGTATACAAACTATAAAAAAAGAGGTGCTGCCTATGACGGAAAATGCATATGCGTATTAGTAATGTTTGAAAAAAAAATACTTTCAAAATGACAACTTTAATTCCTAAATCGGTATCTTGAAAAATAACAAAATTATTAAGATTTCACAAATTTGACAGCTTAAAGCCGAAAAACAATGTTAAGAAAAGATTGTGAAAATTGGGTCTGATCTTAATCACTAAATTGCAAAAATTAATAATTTCCTTGGCACATCAAATAATGAATCATAGTTTTACACTTACTTTGTTAATGCTGCACCTCTTCTTTAAGAATATTAGTCCATCAAATGAGTTAACTTCTACACGGCTTTCTATAGAGGGATCAGCTGGTTTATACATCACCCCAATAGTTGAACTGTTACTGTGCAATTTAAAACTCGTCAAGCAATGACATGATTCTTTCTTTTTACATCTTTTTGGAACATCTGTAATTATAAAAAAAATATGAATATTCAGACTCATTTAGTACTGAATACATGATTCATACAGAAATTGTACCAAGACCTTTTAGGGTCAAATTTTAAACATGAAAATGTCTATTATAAGGTGACCTTTCAAATTTAAGAACTTTTCAAGACTGCAACCCAGTGGTAATACTCAAAAGTAAAATTCAGTACTTAATACAGGGTTCATTCGAAATTGTATCATGGCATGCAAGACCCTTTAGGACTTTCTAAGTGTCAAAACTTAAAAATTAAGAGTGTATTTAAAACTTGCCCTTGAAGACTTTGTGAATCCTGTAATAATATTAAATGAAGGTATATGACAATTTTAATGTCTGGTGTTTTTGTGGTGATCTTGTTTTGATGTGGTTTGTTAACTTTTTGCATTCTATTCGCGAAAAATGTACATTTATCTCCATACAAATGCGAGGAAAAACGTTATTTCACAAAGGACTTTTCAACAATTTCATTTTCACCTAACACTGATTCGTTTACATATTCATCATCTTAATAAGGTGTCGATGATGTTGGTATGGGTAGTGTTGTTGATGGTGTTAGTCATGCTGCTAATGATGGTGGGGTGATGGTGGTGCTGTTTGTGGTACTACTGCTACCGATGTTGGTGTTGGTGCTAGTGTTGGTTGGGCGGTGGTGCCAGTGGCGTTGATGTCAGTAGGAATAAGGAGCAATGTCTTGATGTAAAATCCAGAAAAATAAATATATTTTAATGACTTACATATTTCAATTTTATCTGTTTCCATTTTTTCAGGAAACTTTTTCTCTTTCATAACTTTCTTTATCAGTCTCTTCTTGTTGGGTAACAATATCATCTTTGTTCTCACAAACACTATACCTTTGTTACACTCCCAAGACAGTGTAAATGTATAATGCTGAAATTAATATTATAAAGCGGTGAGTCAACGTTTAAAACAAATTAAGTCTACTTTGTTGTACTAGGCAAAGTTTTGAAATAAATAATAAATACCAATCCATACACCAAAGCAAATTAAATAAAAAAAAATAAACAAACAAACAAATAAATACAAAAAAAAATAAATAAATAAATAAATAAATAAATAAATAAATAAATAAATAAATAAATATAAATACCAATCCATGTCCAAACCACAATCCCAAAGCAAAGTAAATAAATAAATATTGTACTAGCTATAGATGAAATTGGCAAAGTGTAAAATGTTTACTAGATTGGATTCAGAGTGTGCAGCTGTCAAATCCAGTCAATATTTAACACTTCGCCAATAAAATTGGATGCGCATACGGATTTCCTGTTACGACTATGTTTGTTTTTCTATGGAAATATTTCACTGTCACAAACAAAATGCTTCCTACAGTAAAACGATAACCAAAAACGAATTTATCACCCAACAAATTGTTATTTTTCTTGGATTCACGAAAATGGAATACCATGAAGATAAATATTTTTACAATTAGGTTTAATTTACCTTAGAAACAATAGTGACATTGCTCTCTATGAGGTAATACTCATTTTTCCTTTTGGTAACAGTGACGTACTCCATATTAATTAGGTATCCATCAATTAACGGATCTAAAATACAAAACGAAAATTCATGTCACACGAAATTTTTTACTAGTGTGTAACATACATGTTCATAATAATAGGCCCCTGTCGCGTCAGTATTTTTCAGTTATTAGCAACGATTGCATGTTTCTTAATTGATATAAGAACAAGTTGGTGAACATGTATCCTGAGATATGCAAAGGTGTTTAGGTTTGATTGGTAAAGTTTGTAGACTAGTATTCAGTCACCATTAAATCTCGTCATCATCGGTTTTATTGGAGATGTTTATCTAGTCGGCCAGAAATATCTGGTTTGATTAGATTGATGTTGGTTGAAATGTTGTTTAACATCACATCATCATTTTTCAACTATTAACGACGATTGCAAGTTTATTAATTTCTAAGAATTAATCTAAGACCAATTTCATGCACATGTGTGTTTGACATGAGCGAGCGCGTTTGGGTTTAATTGGACAGTCACTATGAAATCTTACCATCTCCAGTTTTATTGGAGATGTCCATCTAGTCGGTCGCTATAAAATCTTACAAATTAGTCAAAACTTACATCTTCTATATCCTCGCTGTCTCCATTCAATGTTATAGACAACTTTATCATTTACGTCACTACAATTGTATCCCTGGTTGTATAGTTTCTTCGGTATGTGCTTTCTTCTAACACCATAATCTTCTGAAGTCAGGTTACAGTCTGCAAGTTTTAAAAGAGAATATATATCGTTTAACGTGTCAATTTTAGATACAGTAGAATCTCGATTCGTTGCCACAATTTGTTAAATCAGATTTTGGTGTTTAAAGGGGGTTGGTGATAAATCGAAGTATTACAAAGAAAAACAGAGATTAAATGGGTTTTGTAACTTCAAAATAGTGTGGCAATGCGCGAGGTGATAAAGTTATCGTGGGGCACTGGAACGACGTTTCACTGAAAGCTTTTGAAGGAGTTATGATAATGCCGTACAAATGATTATAAAGCTGAATAAGCTGAACTGAAAAAAGTTATACATGTAATAACAAAAATCACATTGTAGAATAGTGTCACGGTATTTCTGAAAGGAATAGTCAAACATTTAGTTATATATTTTGAAGGACGTCAAAATCTAGAAATTTTGCTAATGCTGTACAAATGATTAAAAATAGTAAAATATGTAGCTGAATAAGATGAAGTAAAAAAAACCTATAAATTATAGAATAGTGTAACATTATTTCTGAAAGGAATATTCAAACATTTATAGTATGACAACTTGAATATTCTTTAAAATTAAAATATATAACTATGTAAAATATAAAATAATGTTAAAAACAACAAATGTGTATAATTGTGTATTTTTTTAAAATATGAAAGCACTTCTGAGTTGTATGTACACAATAATTATATCAAGAATGGTACATGACACAACGTTTTGTACGAATCTGCAATATTGGAAAGTAGCTAGTCATGTAGTAAGGTCTACAAAAGGTTTTTACTGTAATGCGCTGGTCCTGCAATAGCAAACTATTTATCACAGTAACCCATTTACAAACACGGTGTGTGTGTGTGTGTGTGTGTGTGTGTGTGTGTGTGTGTGTGTGTGTGTCATACGTTGTACTTACGTTTTCCAAGAAATTTAACTTTACATGGGATATTGCCTCTGTCCTGCAAGTAAATTATAAAATACAATATTAAATATTTATACTTCAACCACACCACTGGACATAGTTATACAGATATTTTAGATGTATTTATTACGATATTGTGTATGTATTTTTTTCTCGTGTATAATACAATGGTTGGTTCTAAAGCTCTCGTTAAGTATGTTTATCAAGCATGTATAGTGCTGAAGAGCCTAAATTTTCCTGAATTGAACTTTTTTCTTTACCTTGTTTTTGTAAGGATATGACTATAGAACAATGATTTATGAAGAAAAAAAACCATATGGTACGTTTTGCTATGGTCATGCAAATATGCCCTTTTTAAGATGTTATTCCCATTTCTGGCCATTTTTACTCATTTTTGGTGGGATTTTCTCGAAAAAAATACAGTTCCCTAATTAAACTTTTTCATACTTTTCTCTGAGATAGATCTCGCGAGTCTGAATAAATATATCGGAATTAGTGTTGGTCGGCAGCAAATAATGACGATTTTAGAATGCTTCCTTGCAGATTTAAACAGTAAAGATATCAAAATAATATTGATTTTTATACCACAACTGAATTTCACAATATGTAAACACGGAAATGTTTTAAACTAAACGAGGAAATAACATAAGAAGATCGGGGAACTTTACTCCGGTGCAGATCAGGGAACTAGACAGGTATTTTGATTAGATAAGGAAAAGGTGTACAAAAAACTTTTCAATAAATAATGCAATAATAAGGAAACATAAAACATGTGAATTATGGGTCATGCGTGCTTTTGATTATTAATTTTGTTCGACGTGTATGGTAAACGTTCCGTATTTATCTTCACACATATATATACATGTATATGCATTTCCTTATCGGCGGTTGGCACCATTGTATTAAAAAAATTAAATAAATTATTATACCCCCGCAAACAAAATTTAGGGGGGGGGGGTTACGTATTATAGGAATCACATTGTCCGTCCGTCCGTCCATCCGTCCATCTGTCTGTCCCAATATCGTCTCCGCTCCATATCTTCCATGTCTATAGATGGATTTTGATCAAACTTGGTACAAATGTAAACCAACATGAGACGATATGTCGCATACCAAATTGATGTGCATAAGTCAAAGGTCAAGGTCAAGAGTTCAATGTTGGGGGCGGGGGTATTTAGCTCTCAGGAGAAAGTTATTATTATTATTATTATTATTATTATTATTATTATTATTATTATTGTTGTTGTTGTTGTTGTTGTTGTTGTTGTTGTTGTTGACGACATTGACCATTATAACCAGTTCGAAAATATGAAAAACTATTTCATGAAATGTTACTGAAAAATAAAATAACTATTGCAAAAATACTGCATAACGTCACCGCCGTATTTGTTCAGGAAATGAAAAAAGCGTCAAAATAGGGGTATGTTAAAATGCCCCTGACGAAAAGTAGTGCTCTACCAGATGATTTTATTCATAAACCACCATTTGACACTCACATCCTTTCAAAAATCGGTTAAAGAAGAGTATAATTCAGGGATTTTTGGACTTCCCATGAGAACACAGCCTTAATTAAGATAAGACACTGTGAAGATAATTGAAGCCAAGTTATTTTTTCAAATGTATTGCATGTGCATTACATGTGCATAAATATATACATTATATTTTAAATTTTGTGGAAAAGTGTGTTTTAAAAGTGTGTCATTTTCTGAATGAATTATTCAAAAAAATTGTAATAAGACAACTTATAACTTTTTTAATATTTCATTCAAGTGTCTCATAGGCCAATTATGACTGGAATCTTTAAGTAGTTTTATGTATATTTACTGAGTTTTATAAAAGTCGATGCAATAAAATATTTAAGTATGCCAACTTTAAGTTTTAATATTCTTTTATAATAATTATATTATAAACTAACGGGCAAAGTAAACAGTATGTACTGCAGTGATTTTGTTACGTCAAAACTACCTTCTACCTTTTAGATTGGGAAAATTTGTACTAGTTAACTTAAGTTTAAAATCAAAAGTCCTGAAATAAATAGAAAACTACATAAACAAGGATCCTTATTGCATTCATTCATTCATTCTTTATTAATTTCCTCTATATATGTAGAGATATAAGAATGTTAAGTAACATTTTACAAATATATGAATTATAACATACAAACACCAAAATAACACATTTACAAGATACAAAATACAGCAGTTAAACAATATTGGAATTCATATATATAGTATATATAAATATACAAAAGTGCTTAAAGGGGCACTACGCTGTTGTGTTCTAAGATAACATAATAGAAAATAACTTATTTACAGTTATGATTTACTTGGACCAACATTTGAATGATAGCTAAAGCAACACACAAGTGATTGGGTACTGTCCCTACCAACAAGGAGTTACATTACTTATCATCAGAATGTGGACCGAGAATTGCAGTATGAGTTATGACAGTTTGGTTGACTAAATTACACCTGTAAATGTTCGGGCTCCCATCTATGCTCGACAATAGCAGCTAACTTAACAGTTCGATATACAAATTTGAAACAGCAGAAAACAGCATCGTGTTTGTAAGAGTCCTGGAAATCTATATTCATTACATTGCCGAGTAAAAATTGTAGTTTATCTTCATCCCTGGAATGTTGCGTTAACAATTCAGTCTGTATATTTGGATGAAGTTGTTGGAGCGACTGAAATAAACGTCTGCGACGCCAACTAAAAGCTGAACACTGCACTAATATGTGTCGTAAAGTGTCTGTATAGGGTTCGTAACATAAGTGACACACACTTAAATCGTATTTAACGGGTTTGATCCATAAACTGACGATAAATTTAACAATAAAAAGTTCATTTGTAGAGGTCGGTAGACTGAAGATATTTGGAAGTCCTGTATGCGTGTGAAGGTTGCGGAGTCGTGCAAAGTCTGGATCCGTGTTCATTCTTGTAAATCTGGCAAATTGTTCAGTTGTGTGGATCGCATGGTTAACTATCTTTTTCCACTGAAGTTGTGTAGGGAACCTACCGGTTGATATGTAGTTTTGCATATGGTTAATGAGTCCGTAATGGCTAAGGTTCTTTAGAATATCCGAAATAAAACATGTTCTACACCTTTTTGGATTTATGAGGTATTCGTAAAGTCTGTGAATAAATATTCGTTTGGTTAAATACACAGTGTCCATTCTACATAATTTACCAAGAAAGAGTAATTTTCTTCTACAAATTTCGGACGACAGAGGGAGCAGAGGCTTTCCACAGAATCTGATCTTGTTCGTTTCGGTAGACCTTGCATATGTTTCAGGATGAAATGTTGTACTCTATTTATGCAATCAATGTCCGATTGTTTTATGTTAAACCAAACTTCACAACCATATAATATCGTTGGTATTACTATTTTCCTATATAAACTGATAGCGGTGGTGAGATTACATTCAGAAGTACCCATGCCATTTATAGCAAAGTAAGAATTACGCCCTTTCCTGCATCTTTCTTGCGTACGGGATAGAGATTTAAACTTATTATTTAGTTGTATACCTAAGTGAACAGTGTCAGTGGTGTGTGGAATCTCAGTTCCGGACAAATAAAACTTAATATCACTGCAAACACTATATTTATCTTTATTGTAGAATATCATAATAACCGACTTCACAGCATTGAACGTAAATCTCCATCTATTTGCGTAGTATGAGGCTTTGTCGAGCATAGATTGGAGCCCACTGGGACTGACACTTACACATGTGATGTCATTGGCCAGAGCAGGATTTCCACATTTAACGTCACCGACACTGGAACAGTGTCTATTACATTCTAACTGATCTAGAAGGTCGTTAATAAAAATGGAGTACAATAGTGTAGACAATACTCCACCTTGGCGTATACCTTGTTGCATATTTATGCTTGTTGATTGTTTAGCATTTACAAAAACGTAACCTTTTGTGTTTTGATGGCAATCGTATATAATACGCCAGAGCTTACCTGTAATACCAAGGTTGTATAGTTTATACATAAGTCCTGGACGCCACACCGTATCAAAGGCCTTTTGGGAGTCTAAAAAGGCCGTGTACACCTTACTATTGAGATCTAAATTATGTAGTACAGTCTCTTGAAGATTGAAAGAAGCTGTAATACAACTGAGACCTTTCTGGAAGCCTTGCTGCTGGCTGTTGGGAAAGTTTTTGGGTAATAATGCATTGTCGGTTATTCTATTATAAAGTATTTTTTCAAATACTTTAAATATAACCGGGAGCAATGAAATGGGTCTGTAACTATCGGGCTTAGATTTAGATTTGTCACCTCCTTTGAATATAGGTACTATTATACCATCTTTCCATACTTCAGGAATCTTTCCGAGTCTAACTATAGTATTGAATAATTTGAGTATAAGCTCGTAAACACTTTGGCTAGCGTATATCAGGTGCTCGTTTTGAATTTTATCAATTCCAGGCGCTTTGCGTCTTTTCAGTTGTTTTATAACATCCGTAAGTTCGTTCATTAAAATTTCACCACCTGGTAAAGTCGATTCAGAAGGTGAATGTTGCTGTAAGATATCGTCGATGGTAGTGGTAACATGATTTTGAAACGCATTATCGTATGTTAAATTATCCTGTGGTGTATAGATATCCTGAAAGTACTCGGCAAAGGCATTAGCGATATCGTCTGGTTCTGTGTATGCTTTACCATTGTGAGATAGTTCAGGGTAAATTCTAGTAGTTCGAGGTTTACGTCGATTTATTAGTTTCCAAAATAGATGAATATCATAATCAGCCGCATCGTCGATATCCTGGTATACTTTAGACATATATTGAGATGAAGATTGTTTTTGATCACGTCGGAATTGGTCTTTGGCTTTTTTATACTTATAATATGAGTCATGCTGAAAGCCTCGGGGCCTACCCTGGCTTACCCATATTTTTCTCATCTCCCGTTCGTGCTTATGTGCATTCTTTACTTCCTCATTCCAATAGGGTTTTGTGCGGGGATTAAATTTGGTTGTTGGGATAGAGTTAACACAAGCGTTATACAGTATGTCAACTATCGATTGGTAAAAAGTATTAATATCACTCGTATAACAAATTTTGGCTTCGTTAAACGCATTCACTGCTTCGTCTAATCTGCGTTTGTAGCATTCTGCAATTTCGCCTTTAGCTTTATGCCAGGCTGGCCATCGTTGCTCCACCGACAATTTGGAAATACTCAACTTATATTCAAAGGAGGTGACAATTGGTAAATGATCAGATGTATTGCTAAATGTGCCATCAGCAAGTATTTCCGAGAGGTAACAGCCTTCAAGAGTTATTCGATCAACAAGTACATAATCAAGCATAGATTTACATGGTATAAAACTATACTCACTACTGTTGTTTTGTAAAGCATTGAGTGGGTACAGATTGTTTGTAGACAAAAAACGCTGGAATTCAGCAGATTTGGCTGCATTTGTACACATAATGTCACAAGACCTACAACTGGCGTTGAAATCACCAGCTATTATAACATGCCCATAGTTATTGTAATATGAATATAGATCGTACAGAATGTTCAGTTCGTTTACATAGTCTTCTATAGAATTACTAGCTGGTAAATAAACCCCAAATACATATAAAGGTACACCCTTACACTTGATCTGTATACCAACTATTCTGTCAGAATGGGTATTTTCAATAAGAGTAACATTTTGGATTATTGACTTCTTATATAATATAGCGACACCTGCCTTACCACAACGGTGCCACATATTACACGTACTATCACATTTAATAACATACGTATACCTATTGTCAATAGATTCAAGAAATTGTTCATTGCATGGTTTAAGTTTATGTTCTGTTAATACCACTATATCACTATCATACTTACTTATTAGATCAGATAGACACAGAGCAGAGGACATTATTCCTCTTGTGTTCCACGTTAACAAGTTCAGTAACATAAAATAATAATACCAACAATACGTGGATCACACCCATTGTTTAGAGTGAAATTGGGAAATTTCAGCCATTTTTCCCAATGGAAACTACCTTTATTCGGTAGTAATTCTAGGTAAACAAAATCACTGTGCTTATACATACAACAGTAATTAATTAAAAACAAACTATGGACACTTGTGAACACTTGTGGTTGAAAGCATGAAGTTGGCAATAGACAAAGCAACCCGACAAAAAACAACACTGCACAATAAGCAAATAAAGCAAGAAAAAAATATGCAACACCATAAGAATTCTAACTTTGGATGTGCATTGGGTATTATAACTGAACGGCATCCAGTAGTGTGGTTCAAGTAGCTTTTACTTTTTTCAAAAACTACCTATTTATTATAGAAATGTTATTATTATACAAGATTAGCGTATTGATATTTGCAGCACTTGAAGCTTGTTTCAGAATAAAATTTATTAGTAGTGCTTGGACCCAAAAATTGGAAATCCAAATATTTTTAAGATGTTGAAATGAGAAATAAAGGAAAGGTCGCGTATCAGCAAAAATAAACGTGTATACTGAACATGGACCATTGCTTGAGCAACCAGAATTTTGGCCGGATGAAATCATCTGCAGAAAATGGTACAGTAATCGGGAATGGTACAACCAGACTGAGTCATGGTAAATATATACAACATAATGAACACTCACAATAACACAATGTTGACTGTTATATATATCATTATGTTTAACATATTAACATGGAATGTAAGGGGTGCTATTTCATCTTCACTCTGTATAGCAGAAATGCTATCGTTATTTAATGTTGATGTTCTGGCTATCACAGAACACAAGCTACGGGAAAATACCAAAACATTTTTAGACAGTATTGATACTCGTTATAAATGTGTTACAAAGATTGATACCTCAAGTGATAGCAAAACACTTGGTAAAGCTGGTGTAGCAATAATGTTTAGAAAAACTATGGAATCTGTTGTAACAGAAATAGAACAGACACATTCAGAACGTATAGTAGGTATTGAAATCAGATTACAAAATGGTGCAAAATTGTATATCTTTGCAGCTTATCTTCCATCTGAAAGCTCGCTTGATCTATATTTAAATGAACTTAATAGAGTTAAAGATGTTTATAATTATTACTCTGAATTAGGTAAAGTTATAGTAGCTGGTGACTTCAATGCTAGTTTATTACAATGTGATGAAGGTAAGACTAATATGTACAAGTCATCAGAACTGGTAAGTTTTGTATCAGATTGTAATGTAGTACCTGTAAATGTTGGTAGTTTATGTAAAGGGGTTAATTATACCTTTCTTAGGAACAAAACCTTACTTGATTATGTATTTACTGACAATGATACAGCTTCCCTTACAAAGTCTGAAATTCTCGCTGAAGGCAGTTTGTCGATAACCTCTGATCACCTTCCAATTGTTACAACCGTCAATATTGACAATATAGGCAATCCTCATCAACTAAGCAACTCCCGTACAAAGCATATTGCTTGGCATAAATCAACCAATGAACACTTGGCGTCTTATGCTCAAACAGTCAGTGAGCGTATAGATATGTTAAACGCATATCCGATGACAACTTGTGAAAATATTGATACGGTAGTACACCTTCTCACAAATATTCTTACTCCAGTTCCAAAGACACTATCCCTTACTCTAGGTTTAACCAATATAGTAAACCTTACTGGACAAAAGATGTAAAAGCGGCACACATTGCCGAGCGTAATTTCAGAACAATCTGGGTTTCAGAAGGTAGACCAAGAGGACAAGGATTTCAATCATACGTGAATTACAAACGTGCTAAAAGGACCTTTCGTAATATTCTTGATCAAGCAGCTGAAGATTATTTCGAAAGTGTATCACGTGAATTACAAGAAGCCGCAGATCTTGATATCAGAATGTTTTGGAAAATGGTCAAGCGTCATAAACCTAGAGTTGAAAAAGTATATCCTGAGATCAACTACAAAGGACAATCACACAATGATCCGAACGGTGTCGCAAACGCATTTGCAAATTTTTATAAGGAAATATATACACCACTTGATCATTCACAATTTAATCAGAAATTCAAGAAACAAATAGAAGAAGAATTTGATACAGTGCTAAATCAAAATTTATTTGAACAAAACATTATTTCGAACGTGGGTGTAGATCTAACTACTATTAATGAACTTGCACGAGATATCAAGTTAAACAAAGCCCCAGGTCATGATGGCATTCATGGTGAACATATTCGATATGGTGGAGAAAAACTGTGTGCCTTCATTGTTAAACTATTTAACGCTATTTTTACATTAGGGCGTATTCCGGAATCGTGGCATAAAGGCCTAATAATTCCTATATTCAAAGGAGGTAATAAAGACAAATCCATTCCTGACAACTACAGACCTATAATGCTTCTACCAACTTTGTTGAAACTCCTAGAAAAAGTTATATTATTAAATATACAAAAACTTGACTTCGCCCAGAGGTTCCCAAACTGTCATCAGCAAGGCTTTCAGACTGGACTAAGCTGTATAACAGGGGTATTTAATTTTCAAGAAACATTATATCATAACATTGAGCGTGGTAGTAAAGTCTATGTAGCATTTCTTGATATAACCAAAGCCTTTGACACAGTATGGCGCCATGGCCTATTAGTTAAGCTACATAGATTAGGCATCAAAGGTATCCTATGGCGTCTACTCTACGATTCCCATGTTAACACCTACAGTGCAGTTGTCATTAATGGCACAACCTCTGATTGGTTTAACGTTCAACAAGGTGTACGACAAGGTGGAGTTCTCTCGACCTTTCTATACCTTGTTTATATAGATGAATTATTAGAACTCCTCGATAAATCAGGTTTTGGGGCTAGAATTGGTAACCTTGTTACATCTATTCCTGCATTTGCTGATGATTTGGCATGCATTAGTCTTTCCCCAACTGGTCTCCAAAATATGTTGAACCTGTCATATAACTATTCTTGCAATTGGCGTTTTACTTTTAGTCCACGCAAGTCGGAAATTCTGGTTTTTGGGGTATCCGAACGGCAGTATGATAACCTGTCAATTTCATGTTACATCGGTGATACTCAGCTACAGGTTTCGAAAGAATATTTACATCTTGGAGTTCTCCAAAATGCATTTTTTAATTCCACAAATCGCACAAAGGATAAAGTAGACAAAGGCAGGAGGGCCTTTTATGGATTTAATAACATTAGACATAATTCCACAAATCCATTGGTTCTATCAAAACTCTACCAAAAAGTTGTTATACCGACTACACTTTATGGCTGTGAAGTTTGGAATAATCTACGGAAAAGTGACATCAAAACCTTGGATCAATCCCAACATTTTATATGCAAGGCAATTCAAGATCTTCC
Source organism: Anadara kagoshimensis (assembly GCA_021292105.1). NCBI lineage: Eukaryota > Metazoa > Mollusca > Bivalvia > Arcoida > Arcidae > Anadara > Anadara kagoshimensis. Next base: position 13,194,228 of record CM037862.1, read on the forward strand.
TACCAGGACACGCTCCGATATGTGTGAAAGCATGCTTGGCATGCACAAGCTTTCAGTTGAAGTGGATAAACGCAAACTTCTATTTCTTGGCATACTTTGTCTCATGGACTCAAATTATCTTACAAAGCAGGTATTCATTCAAAGACTTTATCGTTTTATAGAAGCACCGGATATACAGAAGGGTTTTATCCCAGATCTTTGGTTCATTTTGTGCAAATATAACTTGAATGAATTTCTAAAACAGTTTCTTGTAAACCAGAATTTCCCAGCAAAATTTCAATGGAAGAAAATAGTCAACCTACATGTACACGCTACAGAATCAGATAACTGGTTAAATCGCACAGTAAATGACCCAGATTTTAAATTATATCGCGAGCTCACCGCAAACATTCCACCAACCGTTATTTGGGAAACAGCAAAAAGCACAGAGGATCTTGCAGCAGCGAAATTTGTTTCTAAACTTTGGACAACCCCACCTAATTCAGACTTTCATACATGTAACCTGTGTACTCAGTCCTTTCATAACGTTTTTCAGCATTTAACATGTTCATGCCCTGCTTTAGCTTCAGTACACACAGCGTTCTGGTCAAACGTTACCGATACATTCGGAATAACATGGAACATTGAACTGAATAGTTACAGTGAACACCAGCAATACCTATCTTTCTTGGGTAAACCAATGAAATGTGTCACACAACCAGAGGAATGGATATCGTTCATTCGTATATCGTTCAAATTTGTTTTACGTGCTTCAGCCTTGTATCAAAGGCTACTGGACTCTTGACGGATACTCCAAAACCCATAATTTCCGACTTGCTATAGTACACAGGCTATAGCAGGTATATATATATACTGTATATATAATTGTACACATACTTATTAACTTACCATGTATCACAGTTTAATTTTTTGTTCATAGTTAACTATGTTAGTTTACATGTTTTCTTATATAGTTAGTTAAATTACATAATTATATAACTATGTATCTCATGTAATGAGGATATCAATAAATGATGATTTATTAGTTTCCAAAATAGATGAATATCATAATCAGCCGCATCGTCGATATCCTGGTATACTTTAGACATATATTGAGATGAAGATTGTTTTTGATCACGTCGGAATTGGTCTTTGGCTTTTTTATACTTATAATATGAGTCATGCTGAAAGCCTCGGGGCCTACCCTGGCTTACCCATATTTTTCTCATCTCCCGTTCGTGCTTATGTGCATTCTTTACTTCCTCATTCCAATAGGGTTTTGTGCGGGGATTAAATTTGGTTGTTGGGATAGAGTTAACACAAGCGTTATACAGTATGTCAACTATCGATTGGTAAAAAGTATTAATATCACTCGTATAACAAATTTTGGCTTCGTTAAACGCATTCACTGCTTCGTCTAATCTGCGTTTGTAGCATTCTGCAATTTCGCCTTTAGCTTTATGCCAGGCTGGCCATCGTTGCTCCACCGACAATTTGGAAATACTCAACTTATATTCAAAGGAGGTGACAATTGGTAAATGATCAGATGTATTGCTAAATGTGCCATCAGCAAGTATTTCCGAGAGGTAACAGCCTTCAAGAGTTATTCGATCAACAAGTACATAATCAAGCATAGATTTACATGGTATAAAACTATACTCACTACTGTTGTTTTGTAAAGCATTGAGTGGGTACAGATTGTTTGTAGACAAAAAACGCTGGAATTCAGCAGATTTGGCTGCATTTGTACACATAATGTCACAAGACCTACAACTGGCGTTGAAATCACCAGCTATTATAACATGCCCATAGTTATTGTAATATGAATATAGATCGTACAGAATGTTCAGTTCGTTTACATAGTCTTCTATAGAATTACTAGCTGGTAAATAAACCCAAATACATATAAAGGTACACCCTTACACTTGATCTGTATACCAACTATTCTGTCAGAATGGGTATTTTCAATAAGAGTAACATTTTGGATTATTGACTTCTTATATAATATAGCGACACCTGCCTTACCACAACGGTGCCACATATTACACGTACTATCACATTTAATAACATACGTATACCTATTGTCAATAGATTCAAGAAATTGTTCATTGCATGGTTTAAGTTTATGTTCTGTTAATACCACTATATCACTATCATACTACTTATTAGATCAGATAGACACAGAGCAGAGGACATTATTCCTCTTGTGTTCCACGTTAACAAGTTCAGTAACATAAAATAATAATACCAACAATACGTGGATCACACCCATTGTTTAGAGTGAAATTGGGAAATTTCAGCCATTTTTCCCAATGGAAACTACCTTTATTCGGTAGTAATTCTAGGTAAACAAAATCACTGTGCTTATACATACAACAGTAATTAATTAAAAACAAACTATGGACACTTGTGAACACTTGTGGTTGAAAGCATGAAGTTGGCAATAGACAAAGCAACCCGACAAAAAAACAACACTGCACAATAAGCAAATAAAGCAAGAAAAAAATATGCAACACCATAAGAATTCTAACTTTGGATGTGCATTGGGTATTATAACTGAACGGCATCCAGTAGTGTGGTTCAAGTAGCTTTTACTTTTTTCAAAAACTACCTATTTATTATAGAAATGTTATTATTATACAAGATTAGCGTATTGATATTTGCAGCACTTGAAGCTTGTTTCAGAATAAAATTTATTAGTAGTGCTTGGACCCAAAAATTGGAAATCCAAATATTTTTAAGATGTTGAAATGAGAAATAAAGAAGGACAAAAATTTAATTTACCAAATCCACATAAAGCCATACTTTGAACGATTAAACAAGGTTGTTTTTTTTAGAGTTTTAGATTTTAAAATTTAAAATTTGACTAACCTCTATCTTGCAGTAGACTCGGCAAGTTTCTATCTGGTCAATTATACCAACATTTTCAACTCGAAATATACAAAAACAAAAAAGGACAAAAACTGCTAAATTTTGTACAGCACACATTGCAAACAACATATAAAGATTAGATACAAAACCTTGTCTTAATACTTACCGGTATCTCAAAACGGAAATTCCCAAATAAATTACCAAATGCAGGGAAATATACAAAAATTATCATTTCCAAACAGTCTTATAATCATAATGATATTGGTTACCATGACAACTGTTCCTGCATAAAAACTTTTTAAGGAATTTACCTATTTTGTACTTATTTTATTTTTACAAAATCAATTTTGAATATTTCCAATTTCTTGACGGAAGTAAATATCTACTAGGACTCATACCTTGAATACTGAATACATTTTATTGCTACCGGAAGATTTACTCTTAAACTCTTAACTGGTGTTTGTTTAAAACCTTTTTTTCATAAGAATGATTATATTTAGAAAAACAAATTCTTTAGTATTTTTATTACCTAAAACCGTATGGTAAATAAACAATTTTGCTATTTTTTTAACAAGTGAATGTTTTATTTAATTTTGTATTCAGAGGATGGCATTGGAAATTTGAATGGCGAGGGGCACCGTGACACTCCATAGGCGCGTGCTTTTTACTACTCAGCCACCAGGGTCCCTACGCTTACCGGCGAGGAATGTGCGTTAAATTTTACAATGGGCCACTATAAAGATGAACACATCCAATAAAACTGGTGATATCAACTTTAGTATTACTGGCCCATCAACAATTTTAGAAACATTTTCTATAGATAGTAAGTGTGCTTATTGAATATTCCACTGCGACTGACAGACTTAATTAGCCATGTCTATCAGTCAAACTATGTATTTAATTCTTAATTATTTTATAATAAAAAATCTTTTTTTTTCAAACTGATTAAATCATGAAATATTTAAAGTTTATAAAAGTTTTTATATTGCATGACCATAATTTTACAATTTTACTTCATCAGTACTCATCAGGAAATTGCTTATAAGCATTTTATTTTAAAAAAGCGTACGCGTATCACATACAACAAAGACCTATCGAAAATTAGTTCCGAATCAGCAGCTCATCCTAGCTCTTCGTTAGTTATATCTCTGAAGCTTTTTGGTTGTTGTTATCGATCTCTTGACATTCGACAGTCGAGCTTCTTTAGTGCATTGTTAAATTTTCGACAGGCATGCACTGTATTTAAACATGCATGTGATACGCTGTATTTTGTAGACGTTCCACCGACCACTGCGGTAGCTCAGCTGGTAGAGCGCTTGCTCCGTAAGTGGGAAGCCGTTGGTTCGAACCCCGACTGGGTCTGACCCAAGACTTGAAAGTGGGTACTGACTCTTCTTTCACCAAGTACTCGGCATTACCAAATTGTCACGATAAAGAACCCTGCTGTGTAATGCCAACAGTGCAACGCAAAGGCAAAATTTCTGTACCTTCGCCTATAGCTGGCGATGTCTCGATATATGTAAAATATTATTGTCTGGGACGTTTAACACCATTACACGATCTTATTCCGTCGATCAAGGTGATAACGGTGTCAGGTAGTACTATATTTAAACAAAATATCCTGGTTTTTCTACCTGGTTGTAACCATTTATTTCCGCATAGATACTCTTTGATCTATTAGTCAAGTAAATATTCGATGAATCATAATGATAATGTTTAGTGAAGGTTAAACACCGATAATAGTAACTTGTGCACTATACCCTTTTTATTCAAAAAAGCTCCGCATAGCGATGCATTGTACAATCACAGTGACTGTTACCGCCCGTGTCTGGGTAAAAGCTACTGTGGGAAAGTTTGCCAGTTCGCTTGCCAATGGTCGGTGGTTTTCTCCGGGTACTTCCTTGACATCCAAGATGTGACCGTCTCGATATAAGTGTAAAGAATATTGACTTGTGTACTGAATAAAATATAGCTATACAGTCCCATCACAAGTGGGATATTGGATAAAATAGAGCTATACAGTCCCAACACAAGTGGGATATTGGATAAAATAGAGCTATACAGTCCCAACACTTCACACAAATGGGATATTGGATAAAATAGAGCTATACAGTCCCATCACAAGTGGGATATTGGATAAAATAGAGCTATACAGTCCACACAAGTGGGATATTGGATAAAATAGAGCTATACAGTCCTATCACAAGTGGGGTACTGGATAAAACTAGAGCTATACAGTCCCAGCACAAGTGGGATACCGGATAAAATAGAGCTATAAAGTCCCATCATTAATGGGATACTGGATAAAAACAGCTATATAATCCCCACACAAGTGGGATACTGGATAAAACTAGAGCTATACAGTCAAAGGACCAGTGGGGTACCAGATAAAATATAGCTATAAAGTGCCATCATTAGTGGGATACTGGATAAAATAGAGCTATATAGTCCCAACACAAGTGAAATACCAGATAAAATAGAGCTATAAAGTGCCATCATTAGTGGGATACTGGATAAAATAGAGCTATATAGTACCAGCACAAGTGGGGAAGCCCGTGGCCTAGTGGTTAAGGCGTTGGACTCATGATTCGAATGTCGTGGGTTCGATCCCTGGACCGGGCAATGTGTTGTGTCCTTGAGCAAGACACTTAATTTCACGTTGTTCCAGTTCACTCAGCTGAAAAATAAATGAGTACCAGCAAAATGCTGGGGGTTAACCCTGCGATGGACCGGCGTCCCATTCAGGGGAGAGTCTTGTACTCTCAGTCGCTTAACGCCACGGAAACCGGGATAAGCTCCAGCCTGATGGGCCTAATGGCTCGGGACAGACTTTAACTAACTTTAACAAGTGAGGTACTGGATAAAACTGAGCTATACAATCCCAGCACAAGTGGGATACTGGATAAAACTAGAGCTATACAGTCGGGGTACCAGATAAAATAGAGCTATGTAGTCCAAGTACAAGTGGGATAACAGATAAAATAGAGCTATACAGTCCCAGCACAAATGGGATATCGGATAAAATAGAGCTATACAGTCAAAGCACCAGTGGAGTACCAGATAACATTGAGCTATACAGTCCCAGTACAAGTGGGATACCAGATAAAATAGAGCTATACAATCCCAGCACAAGTGGGGTACTGGGGAAAATAGAGCTATACAGTCACAGCAGAAGTAGTGGGGTACTGGATAAAAATGAGCTATACAGTCCCAGCACAAGTGGGATACCAGATAAAATAGAGCTATACAGTCCCAGCACAAGTGGGATACTGGATAAAATACAGCTATACAATCCCAGCACAAGTGGGATAAAATAGAGCTATACAGCCCCAGCACACTTGTCATTCATATAGTCAGGGCAATACTGAGGACAAGTTGGATATTGGAAAAAAAATCGAGCAGTTTAAACCATTATAGTGAATAATCAGTACAAATAGTTAGTACTATAGATAATATATCTTTATTAAAATATAGTCATTAACATTTTGATTAAAATATGACATTAATAACAAAGCTATTCAGTTGTCAGACACTTTAAAGAAGTGATTCCCCCGCAGACATGTAAGTTAAAACTTTATATAAAGGCAAACAACATTGAATTGTCCACTTGACCTTTAATTTCCAATTATTTTGTAGAGGATTATATTTATGTATAGGAAGCGTGTACATTTATTTTGTCTAAATCATGGGAACATGCATTGTTCACATATTTACTGTGAATCCTTATATTTCCCATATATTGGGTGGATTATTCTATATGTACATCCCTAATGAAAGGTCAAGACGACAGGTCAATGTTGTTTGCCTATACCACCTAATAATAACATGGATTTCTTACTTATGTAAACAAATAAACATCAAAAACCCTCTCATAAAGTCTTCAAAAAAATTTCCCCTTAAAACCATTTCACTAATCTAAATAAACTACATTATCACCCAGTTTTTAATCAAATTCACAAATATTTAGCCATTGTTAACTAGGGCATGCTTAACTCAAAATACAAAAATAAATATCAACCTTCTTTATTTTGATTAGATTTTTGATGTTCAAATTGAAACAAAACATAACAATATTATCTATACTGTAAACGTATTTAATTTTGTGTGTATTTATTTTCGAGGCATAGGAAATTTAGACATATCCACGCAGTTAAATTTCTGCGTTTTTTGTAATATATACTATGACAAAATAAACATAATTTAATTTTCAATTGGTATTAATTTTCACACAAAACAAACGACCTGGAATTCAGCAAAAATTAGTACGGGTACACCACGAAAATAAATATGTTTACAGTATATGCTTGTAAATTACTATATAAAACACAAATATACATTTGTATACTCTGTTGTTGGTTTACTGTTCAATAAAAAAAGACGCATCTAAAAATTATAAATGTTGATTATTATTGTGGGACATAAACTAGATTATAGAGTATGACAAAAGTACAGTACGACCATGTCGAAAGTTTAACACTGAGCTAACGAAAAGGAGTTAGAAACTTCGCTGGAGAACAGCTGAAATTAATAGAATCTTACACTGGTATCTCTGTCTTACACTGTTATTGGTGAAGGATTCTTTTTCTCACACATTTGCAACATAAAAACGTGATTTGTAAACAAATATTTGCACCAAATGTTCAGTTTTCATGCCACCGTTCATGCCTACTGAAAATGACATCATAAAATTTTGTTGATGTTCTTGAATTAAATGATTATGACTTCATCAATTTAGTGTCCGTAAATGATCGTTTCTCATGCCCTCTATTTTTTCATAGAATAAAAAGTCAGAGAAATCCAATTAATGCAAGAGATGGTACCGTTGATCTGTCTCAACCGGGGCAAGACAGGGAAATCTAGCACCAATGAAATAGCTGGATTCCCTTGTGACATGTGTGAGAAATAGAAAGGTAGTGGCTTAACAGCTGCTGTTACATTCCGAAAGTGTCAAAAAAGCTATTAGCTGCCGATTCAGCTCACATTAGTTAGCTTAGTGTTAAACTTTGGACAGGTCTGTACTGCATTTTCAACAACACTGCAGGACACCATTTTGTCATGCCCTGAATTAATTTTAAGTCGGAGGTTGTCTCAATGTATATTTACCATGTGGCATATTTGTTGTTCAAGCATTACATTTATATTTTATTCATCTGTGTTTGTGGATATGATGAAGCAATATAAAGCAAATTGCATGCTAAATGGCTGCTAACATTAAAACTGTAATGGCAAAGGCTGTATGAAAATAAATTTTAAACATAATTTATTTGCAATGATTGGTCCCTCTGACAAAAGTTATATCATAGAAAATGTAAATTGGTCCATTATATCAAAAATACTACATATACCCAATACTTAAGAGTATCTAACACATACAGAGAATGACACAGAGTTTTACTACTTTTTTAGTGAAATAAATCTCTCTCTCTCTCTCTCTCTGATTATATGCAAATATGAATGCATTCATATAGATTTAAAGTGAATCAACCACAACCTTTTAAATGCATATAATTTGTAAAACAAACTGAGAACAACAATAATAATACTTCCTCGTCTTTTTCAATAAGGAAACATAAACATAATAGTAAAAACATAAACATAATATAAACAAAACAGCAAATAAATGGACCATGAAGAAACATTAGTCACTTCATATTCAAAGAGCACTTAGTTCATTGAAACAATTTGATTTTATAGGTTGTAATTACATGAAAACTATGTGTCCATGTAAAAAAAATGTCATGACAAAACCTGAACAATAGGGCAATTGTTTTAATCCGTCACAAGAGTTTCATGATGGCATGTAATCAAAAGGTTTTTTTTTCAATAACTTAATAGTCCTTCCACAGTTTCTGATGTCACAGCACATTATAGACTATGTATGATGACTTAATAAATGTAATTAATATGACAATTATTGCACTGATAATCGTTATTTGCATGCATTAAGTACATGTGTGTATGGTTGGAAGACAAGTGTAACTGAAATGGGATGCCTTTTCAAAAGTCTTAGAAACATGCTGCACATTTGTTTTGAGAATTATTATATCTAGATTCAAAGGAATAGATTGACCTGAATGAAGAGTTTAGAGATTCTAAATTGTCATACAACACGGAATGTTAAAGAATATATTAAAATATAATATCAATCAGATACTATTATGTATAAATGACTTAATTACTTGGTGCATAAATAATACTGTAAAATCACAAATGTTCATGGGGGATTAAATTTAGTAAATACCACAAAATTTCATGCCAAGAAAAAATATGTAATTACTAAGGCCCTCCACTGAATTTATTTTAACAAATCTGATTCCATGAAATTTCCATAATACCGTAAAATCATAAGTGTTTGTGGGGGGTTTAATTTGCTGAATACCACAAAATTTCATGCCAACAAAAATATATAGTTACCAAGGTTTGCAAAAGAAATTTATTTTAAGAAATCTGAATCTATGAAATTTACATGTACATAAGACTGTAAAATCAAACATTTTTGTTGGGGATTAAATTTTACTATTTTTGTGGGTTAGTAAATACACAGAATTATATGCCGAAAAAATATGTAATTACTAAGGTCCTCGACTGAACTTATTTAACAAATCTGATTTCATTTTATGTTCTTTCAACAAAATGTATTTATATCACAAAACAGCACATTTTAACCCCACAAATATTAATAAATCTGCAGTAATTGTAACTCATAATGTCAATACATATACTGATCTATAGTTAACACTTTGTCACTCAAAAAAGGTAAATAACTACTTGCTAAATAAAGTACATACTGTGGAACCATTAATTTTCATGGTGATCCAATATTTTGACATCTTTACCCACAAATTTTTACATGTCAACAAAATACTGTAGTTTACAAACCACTCACTCAATGGTATTAGTTTCTTAGAACCGTAAAAATTGAAAACAATGAAAATAAATGATTTCACAGTCGTTTCAAAAGATTTTAAAAAAATTTGATTTAAAATGTTTGATTAACGCATAAAAAAAAGCATTTGCGACACAAAAGTTTAAAAGACAATAAAATCTTTCACCTAGCTAAAGCTACAGATCATAAATACATATGAAATCTCCCTTAATCTGAAGTAGACCCCTCATACTAACTAGACAAGTATACAATATAAAGACACCCATGTAAATCAGAGATATGTGAAAAATAAACTACATCCTCAATACTGTAAACCAACTTTTATTCACTGATATCAACATTCATGTTTCTCTTGCCAAAACCATTTCCCATTAACTATTAACTTTTGCGATATGGACTATAGCTGAATATAGGGTATAAATAATAAAATTTTCAAAAATAAGATTGTGTCGATTCACTTTTGCAATTATTTTGTCCTGGCTAAACATGCGAAAGTTAACTGCACACGAATAAAAGTTGGTTTACAGTATTCTAGAAAGAAGTCAACATTATATATAAAATGTATGGTCCAATGTCGTGCAATACTAACTGGAGGACATCATACATGTTATTAAAAACTTTGGAAATTCAAGTCAGATGTTCAAAATGTTTAAATGTTGGCTAGGTAACTTGCATCACATTTTCAAATATTTTAATGTCAGCTAGGTAACACAACACATTTTCAAATAATTTAATGTTGGCTAGGTAACTCACACCACATTTTCATATATTTTAATGTCGGCTAGGTAACTCACATCACATTTTCAAATAATTTAATGTCGGCTAGGTAACTCGCATCACATTTTCGGATATTTTAACATCGGCTAGCTAAGTAGCAACACATTTTCAAATTTAAAATATAGTAGAAAAGTAGCAAAATATCTATAGAAATATACATTATATGTAGTAGCAGTATTAACTTTCACATAACTCTTATATATAACCAACCCACCACCCTCCCTCGATATAAAATAATCATTTAAATCTACGAACACATTTCAAATCATTTGATTATTGCATATATAAATTAAACCCTACTTATCAACAATGATACCATCTTCTTATTGATATAGCACATACCATTGTTGTAGATAGGGGTGATAAGGCAGGAAAATAAAACCAACATTATCTAAAAGGTGATTTAATTTGGTTGTATTCTTTGTTTTTTGTTGGTTTAAATTTTAATAATTTTGCATATCTTTTTAAAAGTTTTAACCAGTAACAGGAAACATCTTCCATCTTCAAATGATCTCTTATAAAGTTTCTCCCTCTAAAATTAGAAAAAATAGCATATACAGTCAATCCTTCAACAAAGACCTCTATATAAGAGCCATCTGCTTTTACAGACCAGTAAAATTTTATCCCAATTGTTCTTTATCCTAAATATTTGAACCTATATAAGGACCACCTGCTTTTAAAGGCCAGTAAAATTTTACCCCAATTACTCTTTATTCACTTTATTTGAACCTCTATTTAAGGGCTAACTGCCCATAAAGGCGACTTTTACAGGTTCCCTTGGACACCTTGCTTATCAACACACTATTATGAAGTCCCAAAATTCAATATTTCTATGTTTTTCTTTATAAATTTCCCTGATTTATAGCCAATTTTCTTTTTGGTGCCAAAATATGACCAAACAAATGGTGGTCATGAATAGAAATTTTACTGAGTTTACTTACAGAACCTAAATTTAAATACAGAATGTGAAACACAAAAATTTTGAGCTAAAAAATTTGTACCATTAAAAATTTATTTGGAAACTCACTGTATTGTGAAACTCATAAAAATACTTTCAAAATTATTAGTACTTTGCCTACCTTTCTGCTATTTGCTTTGCAACATTGTCATTTTCTTTTGCAAATTGTAGCAATTCTCTGTAAAATACAACAATATACAATAAACAAGAATCTCTCTTAGTTTTTGTCTTGTTGTCCAAAAGCTTGGTGCAAAGTTATCAGTATTTGAAATCTATAGATACTATGAATTGGAACATTTTTCACATGCATTTTGAGGAGTAAAAAGATGTGAAAATTAAGCTTTCACCAATATTTAATTTTAATATATTTCAATTAACCATCATCCATCCAAGAACTCAGAATAAAATTCATGAACACCGTAGAATCACAATTCTCCGAAAGTTAAATAATGCAAAAATTTCCTGATATACAGTACTGATGCTAACTTTCGATATAAGTAACAGTTTTTGAGAATTCCAGTATCTGAATTCTAGTCACAGGATAGGGGTTTGAACACACAAACCTATTTTTAGTTCAATAAATTTTAAGTTGCATGTGCTCCATATGATTCATTTCTGAACAAAAAAATAATGCAAATTCTCAATTAAAATACAAATCAATCAGTTTTTTTAAAGTCAAATGTGACTTTATAATTTATACCTATCCCAAACAAATGTTGTATAGTGGTCTAATGGCACTTTATGCTTATATTATTTTATATATAAAGGAAATTGGTTCTAGAGTGGAGTAAAATTTTCATTTTTATAACTCTATGCAAACTTCTCAGAGTTGTGCCCCTTAGAAATTTTAATCATGTTTTTCTTCTCAAATTCCTCAGAGTTGTTCCCCTTAAAAATTTTAATCATCAGAATTCCCCAGAGTTGTGTTCCTTTGAAAATTTTATTATGTTCTTTCTTATCAAATTCCTCAGAGTTGTGCCCCTTTAAAATTTTAATCATGTTTTTTGTGAACTTTACCAACATTTTAATGCCAAAATTGTAAACTGACATATCTATAATTGTTCCACCTAGTGACACTCTTGTATAGGCAAACAACATCGATCTGTCCGCTTGACCTTAAATTTAAATATTAGTTATGAACCAGTGAATTCATATGAAGGGAAAAACATAAGTGTTTGTTTCGTCCACATTATGAGAAAACATACTATGTTTATGTATTAATTGCAAATCCTAACTCGACCTATGTATAGGGTGGACCCTTTTATATGAATATTTCTTATGAAAGGTCAAATGGACAGGTCAATATTGTTTGTCTATACTTCTATATTACTTACTTGACATTAGACATTTGTTTGTCTACTGGTATATAATGTACCCAGGGTTTCATGGCTGGATAAAAGAACTCTAACCAATCCTCTCCAACATGGAAAACTAGAGAGCCACATAAAAATAAGTGTTTAAATCTAAAACTGGCAGCCACACCTCTAAAGTTGTATAAATATCTGAAATATAAAAAACAATATAGAGCACAAAATCACCCACAATCATACTGATTCATGTTCAAATCGCAATCCCAAAAGTCAAACACAATCATACCAATCCATGTTTAAATCTCAATCCAAAACATCAAACACAAACATACCGATGCATGTTCAAATCTCAATCCGAAAAGTAAAACACAAACATACTGATTCATGTTCAAATCACAATCCCAAAAATAAAACACAAACATACCGATGCATGTTCAAATCTCAATCCGAAAAGTAAAACACAAACATACTGATTCATGTTCAAATCATAATCCCAAAAATTAAACACAAACATACCGATGCATGTTCAAATCACAATCCTACACTAACAGGCAAAGTAAAAATCTCTGAAAACTGGCAAATTAAGTAAACCATATGAACTTCCACCAGGGAAAGGAGGTTGAGAGCTCCGGAAGGGTAAGCACCACCTGTATAGCAAGCTTCACAAGCCATAGGTTATATCAAAATTGAAAATGAAAGGAACATGAAACTATGGGACTTCAAATATATTCAGGATAATTTTGGATACAGAGACATCATTCTTATCAACAATATTTTGATGACGGCCAATGAACAGTAACAAACTTACTTATATTTACAATGATCTTCCAATCTTACTTCTGTAGCAGGTGGTTTTCCTAGTGTATCCTACATGAAAACAAATTAAATCAAAAATCAGTATACTAGTATATAAAGGTCAGTAAATATTTACAGGTTGTCAAGGCATTAATTTGTCTTTCGTTTTGTATGGGTTAATCACACTATACAATGAGTCTACTTTAATTTAAACGTTATGTCGACAAATAAAGTATAGGATGGCATGATTATATATAAACCCAATATATTTTAATTACCAGCCTACATGTTTACGGAACCTTTGCCTTCAGATTATGGAAGCTCTATAACAGTGAATTTGTCTTGCTGTAAAATGTTTTCATTAAGAGATTTGTTCCTACAAGAATAAAGTCTGTACAGCTTACCTTACATTTTTTCTAAAAATACTATTATACAGTGATAATATCTACTTTTAACATGTATATTAAAGGATGATCATGGTTTTGTGGGGGAAAAAGCACGTAAAATATCCATATAAAATTATAAAGTTGTCTCTAAACTGCAAGTATCAGCTTACATCAAAATGCATTTTAAAGTGCAAAAATGCTATATAAGCTATTTCAAGCAGGTGTTATTTAAAATGTTTCTAAGAAAACAAAAAGGGACAATGAGGAAGAAAGAATGCAGCCTTTATAGAGTTGGTGAAGGATGACTTGTGATACATACGGCGTCTGATTTCCATGCTTGGTTTTTTGTATACTCTGCATCCACTAATTCAGGTTCCTCTCTGGATAATCTTATCAGTGGGTCTCTCTCGGAACTTGTTCTAGATCCACGGAAAAAACCTTTGGGAATTTTTTTGTCCCATGGCCATTCTTTTTCTTTCCTGCAAATAAAAATGGCTATCTAGATAAAAGTGTATTTGTCACCTATAAAATTAATATAACCCCTTTTCTCTACAATGTGGTAATCACAATATGTAAAATGGCCTTATAGGAGGCAAGTGACCCCTCTTAATATGTTCATTATACTGTATTTCAGATTATCTCTTAATTTTTATTGCATTTAGATGATCTCCTTGAGGAGATGTCGATCATTGATCTTGAGAAAGATGTGTGAGTGAAGTGAATTTTTCACATGCGGGTCAAGATCATTTCAAAAATATATGAAATTATATTCCCGAATAGTGTAGAAACCAAAGTAATCTGAGAAAACTATTGGTCATGACAAATAAACTGACAAACTTTCAGTAAGCTCTGGCAGAGGAAGATTCTAAAGTAGTAATTAAAGGTTCTGTGATACCGGTACTCTGTCTGCCATAAAGGACCCTTATAGGGAGACAAATAAAATGTATTAACTTTTACATGTTTTTCTCCCTTTGTTCAATGTGGCCTTATTTACAGAAATTACGTACGTCTATTCCTCATATTCTTCATTGAGATCAGTCCAACTGAATGTCTCTATATAACTGTTAGGGACTTGGTGACTAAGTGGTCTTAAGCATTCACAGATCACAGTGCACCTCACCACAAGATTTGAATCCCAACTTGGCAGATCCTATATTAGGAAAGTTTGCCAGTTTGCTTGCAAAAGGTCAGCATTTTTTCATTCCCCTCTCTTTCACCATCCCAGAAATGACTGCCTCAATATAAGTGAAAGAATCTTGACTGGGTGTAAAAAACATTACTCCACCACTCCATCCTCTATATGACATAAGCATAAGCAATTATTTATTTCTAGAGGACAGGTGATATCTGTAAATCAAAGTGTACAAATCTTACTCTGGTAATAACTCTCTCCATTGATCCCATCTTCCCAGTCCTGTAGGATAAATAGGCCAGACTGCTGGTCCACCCTCCCAAAATGTCCAGGCCGGATACATTATGTCCCAGTTCTCATCTTCCTACAAAACAACACTGTCATTAGTATATCCTAGTTTCCTTAGATTATATACATTGAAAACATTTAGTAGATTTCATAGACAGATTCTATGAATTAAAATACTATTTAAATAACAGCTATTCTGAATTGCATTTACCAGTAAATACATATGAACAGTGCAATTTCAGCTTATTATCACAGGATATTGAACACTCAAAATTTTTTATTCTATGTATTTTTTTACCTTATATACCTCCCTCAAATCCTCAATATATCACCAAACCCTTTTATAACACCAAAATTTGACTGGAAGCAAGTGTCATCAAATAGCTAGCCTTTATTGAGATATCATTTTATAGATGTTTCCTCACTGTTTCCCCAAAGTTAACATGGGAAGCTGTCCCTAATGCTGATGCAGTTGAAAGAGGTTTGAAATGGCTCTTTTGATGCCATGCATGTGAGTGAAAAACATGTGAATATAATAAAAGTCAAGCATTTATCATTATCTCTGGGAAGAAACTGTTTATAAGGATGATTACTGTAAACTGGGAAATTTTAGTGTCATTTGTTTAGCATATTTTGTGGGGTTTGACCTTTCTGCTAGAATAAAACTGCACTAATATCATGTACATGTATAAGGGAATCTGTATGAACACAAAAACATGTTTACTAAAATAAAACTAAGCTTATTCTTTTTGAAAAGTAATCACCAAAATATGTACCGGTACAGTTTGTGCCAAAAAATGTATTAAGCTATTTACAGTTTCAAAGCAATGCAGCACTACATTCAAACATTCAAAATTTCCAGGGTGTCTGAATAAAAATCCAAATAAATATTTAAATCTAAAATGTAGTATTATTATACTCACAACTTTACTAAATGAAAATACTGGTAATGGATCGGAATATTTTGGAGACTGAGGCCAATCCCTGGTGTTGAGGATCAATTCCATATCGGGTAATTTTTTGATAATTTCCAACAAAAAATGTTCTACACCATTACATCTATAAATAATACAACATAAAATATAATACCATCATGTAAACTCATGCAGTCAACTGGGATCATAGCCATAAAAGTAACAACCTATTAAAGTAACAAGATTTTTTTTATTTGAATGCTAATGCCTTAACTATTCATCTTCCCCTTTCAGAAATATCAATTATGGGGTATAATGATGACATCTCATTTCATTACATTCAGTGATTTTGTTAATTTTTTTTAAAAAACTACCTTTCGCCTTTAAAATTGGGAAAATTTAATGTTCTGAAATATAGTCAACTTCATTATGACCTGCTGGCAATATAACTATGATCCCCATTGCAAAGATGTCATATTGTGACAAAATCTAAAATGTTGTGGGTAAGGACTTATTTTTCTAGTTTATCACGGTTGATTTGGGAATTTTAGTGGTCAAATTGGGAAATATGAGCCATTTTTCCCTAGGGGTGACTTAGTTATTTAAGGCAAACAAAATCACTGATGACATACATGCTCTACTTTGTTGAGAGGAAAAGCATTTTTACTATCTTAATTTATAGAGAAATAGAATCAAACCTTTTAAAAAGGCCATCTCTATATTAGTCAACTTCTCTTAAAGGCCAGTAAAACTTTATCCCAATCGATCTTTATTTATGGTATTTGAACCAGTAAATAATGACCACCTGACCATAAAGCCACTTTCACAGCTTTGTTTCCATTCCTGGTAGCCAAAATTGCCATTGGCTACTAACTTCTGAGGAATTCTTTCAAAAAGTAACCTATTTTAGCAAATTTGTGGAAAAATACTTTAAAAAGGACTATATTTTCACAAATTTTGGAAATTTGGCTACTAATTATTTTAAATTTATGGAAACCTAGGCTTCCCTTGTGTGATCTTTATAAGCAAGTTTGACTGTATTCAATTTTACCTTGCTGGGAACATACAGTTATCTTCTCTGTATAGTTTATGATTTATAATCTGGTAGTGAGTTCCCAAACCTCTGTTTTTTGCATCGTTAAATTTCTCTTTAGTGATACCCTTCTCTTTATATTCCCATACAGCTAAATCAGAATTTATTACACTGAAAAATAAAAACAAGCACAATAGTAATACAATTAGGTACAGGCAATCATAAATCTCTTAAACCCAGTCTATGTAAACTGAGAAGTGGAAACCAGTTACATTCTATTAATTATACTTTACAGATTTACTTCCGTCAATAGATCTTCTACTCTGGACTGCTATTTCATTGATTACTGTATATCAAAATCACACAAAGCCCTCAGAAATATCGAATTTATATTACAAGCGGACATCATATATCCAATTTTGTATTTATTGTTAAACATGAAGCAAAATGGTCTCAAAATAATGTTCTATATGGGCAACTGCCACTATCCTATCACTACCACAGAGGTGGTCACTATAGCAGACTGAATAAGTAAAAACTTGTTATAATGCCCCTCAATAACTTTAACACCATGCATATTGCCGCAGTACATGTATATTAAAGTTAGAAAATCTGTTTCTTCTATGTTTTACTTTACATGTCTCTCTCTATTTCTCTCCAAACCCCTTTATCATGTCAAAATTTGACTGGACAGTTAGAAAACTTAGTGGCAATAAATCAAAGTTTTACTGTACATTATAAGTTATATAGGGTTTTGGAACTTATGCGACCACATTTAACTTACATGGGAATGTGTAACCTGTCAAAACATTTTTTAACGTTTTTGTCACCCTTCAAAGCGACACTAGTTTGATTTTTTAATTTCGATTTTGTATTCTGTGCCACTTACGTGCGTTGTCCCCATATCTGTTTACCGTAACTAGACTTTTGCGATATATGAGTTACTTCCCTTTTACAGCTAAACGCAGCATGTGTTTATAAACCCTGGCAAATTTCAAAACAAAGTTCTAGACTATGTACCCAGAAAGTAAACCAATTACTATGTGGGAAATTTCTTTGAAGGGTGACAAAGTTAAATGTACATGTACTTATTACCATTTAAAGACAAATCTCACCTTTCATGACATGAACAATCATCAGGATTACAGTCCTGGTATTCTATTACAGCTTTGTCTATTTTCATCAAATATTTCTTCCACTTGGTATTTGATGCTGAAAACAATTTCAAATAATCAAAATTTATGAAAATGAAGCATTTATATTTCATCAGTATTCTGACAATAGCAAGTGTGCCAGACAGAACTTAGTAGCTCAGACAGTAGACCTGAAATTCAAGGCTCTTGTAACGGTTTTTATATTCGGACAGTTGCCGTCTGTAACGGCAACTGTCCGAATATAAAAGCTGTTACAAGAGCCTTGAATTTCAGGTCTATTCAGATGGTAGAGCATATTGCTAGCATTGGAAAGGCCCTCGGTTCAAGGCCGGCTTTGGTCACTGCATTCTTCCCTTTCCTGTGTGCTACACAAACCCTAAAAAGTGGTTTACCAAGAGGTTAGTCCCAGCATGGAATCTGGTGGTTTTAATTCAAGGTAGTTGAATTGTAAAATGGGAGGAAAGTGACAGACTAGGCGCAATGGGTGGCACAATAGTTTATTCCACCTCTAGTAATGAGAAGGTTTGGGGTTCAAGTCCCAGTTTGGTTGCTTCATTTTGCTACTCATTTTATAGCTTTTGTTGTATAGACCTTTTTTTTTTACATTTTATAAATTTTGTTGTATACCGGTAGGTATTGTATGTTACTTGACAAGTTGTGATAGTGCATATGCATCTTTTTTTGTAACCGTTTTTAATCCTACAAGCTCTTCTGACCTTATGTTTTATGCAAATTATATTCGACGGCAAATAAATATTATATTGTATTGTTACACAAGAATAAGCCCATAGCATAAAAAATGTGGCATAAAAAATATTTGGATCATTGTTTATGGTGTATTTGTTTCCCAATTAATACGCTACGGTAGAGCTTGTTCCCACTACGGGGACTTTGTACAACGAAGTAGGCTGCTTGCAAATAAATTGTTGACTCAGGGATATTGCAAGCCTAGGCTTATCAAGGCCCTCAAAAAGTTTTATGGCCGTCATCACAGTATTGTTGATAAGTTTGATGTCTCTGTGTCCAGGATTGCCTTGGATATATTTGACGTCTCATAGTTCCATGTTCCTTTCACACAATTTTGATTACACACGTGACGGGTGTAGCTAGCTAAACAGGAGGTGCTTACCCTTCCGGAGCACCCGGCCTCACTTCCCTGGTGGAAGTTAACGTCTAACCTAACTTGTCAGTTCCAAAGTTTTTACTTTGCTTCTGGATTGTGATTCGGAAATGGATTAGTATGTTTGTTTTTGATTGATTACTATTAAAACACAAATTTTAACTTAATGTCTTTAAATTTTAATTAAAAATAAAAACATTAGTTCATATAATTTTATTAATTTGCCTGCTTTGCGCAAAAAAATAGTTTTAATGATTACTCCCTTTCAAAGAGCACCATCGTTTGACAGATTGAAAAGGTTACCTTTAGTGTACTTTTCGGATTCGTGGTCCGACTTGGGCTTTTGTTTACATTCATTATCTGACCCTGCTTTACATTCATCGTCTGAAACACACTGTTGAAGTAAAAGGGCATTAAATAAAAGGAAAGTTGCAGTCACACGTCGGTGCCAAAACATTTTGCTACCGGAGACTTATTTTGATCTTACGCAATAGAGAGTTCCGAAAAGGAGCAGTCATTTTTCTAATTTTTATCTCACCTCTGTATTTCCCTCCTAATATTGACGCACCTTGATGTCTGCCAAGCAAAGGTTAGTTTTTGCTCGTTTTCAGGCCGCTTGGCATTGCATAAAATTTTCCAATAGAAATTTAAACTGTCATAGGAATTGTATGACCCTTT
This sequence comes from Anadara kagoshimensis, assembly GCA_021292105.1. Lineage (NCBI taxonomy): Eukaryota > Metazoa > Mollusca > Bivalvia > Arcoida > Arcidae > Anadara > Anadara kagoshimensis. Next base: position 13,214,509 of record CM037862.1, read on the forward strand.
CATGAAAGTGAAATAAAAATTCTGCGGCAGATATAATTAAAAAAAAAACAACTGGAATTCCTAGTCCATTCATACCTACCTACCTACCTACCTACCTACCTACCTACCTAAATAAATAAATAAATATAATAAATAAATAAATAAATAAATAAATAAATAAATAAATAAATAAATACGGCACTAGGTCTTTGAAAATTAAAGTAACCGAGTCCTTCGGAAGCGACCTTAAAAAACCGATGCCCCATGTCACGACAGGCGTGGTACGTTCAAGTGAAGAATGCTCCCTGCACATTGCCCCCCAAAAGTAAAAATTTCCGATATATCACCCATATAGCTGGTGACGCCTCGATATAAGTGAAATATTCTTGACTTGGACGTAAAACCCCATTCAATCAATCATTATGCCTAACCAGCGACATTTAATACAGATCTGTATTAAATGTGTCACTGGTCCAACCAAATCATGGCAGGGGATCTTATAATCAGTATGGTCAGCATGCCCGTTGACTTGTGTCTGGAAATATTCTGTTTGTATGTTGTGACGTGTTCTTGGTTGTTTTAGTTATTGCAACTCATAAAAGCTTTATGTTAACTGTGGATATTATTGTGTGAATTATTTTCAGATAGCCGAAGTAACATTTTGGTATAAAACCCAGTGACGGTCCAATTTTGAGACCAAGCATTCTTAAATTCCGATCACAGTACTTTTATGAAACATAATTGTTTGGAATAATTATTGTAAATAGACTGTTGTAACATTAATCAATCTCCGTGATACAAAAGGAATAAAGAATCTTGAGTGTAGATCATGCCAATTTGTCACTGCACCAATCTGACATACATTCAAGAGTCTGATTAGATTTTAATTTCGCAAAACCTGAACTTAATCAACTGAACTACTTATAGGCTAGACTATGAGGTGCCGTTTCTATATTTATTCACTATTTTTACATATGCATAATTCATTTATGGATATCCATAATTCATTTATGGATATCCATAATTCATTTATGGATATCCATAAATCGAATTTAACATATGTAAAAATATTTTTAGATATCCAAAAATAATTTTGCATATGCAAAAATCGATTTATGGATATCCAAAATTTGATTTATGGATATCCATAAATCGAATTTTGCATATGTAAAAATGCTGACTATTTTTGGATATCTAAAAATCGATTTATGGATATCCATAAATCGAATTTTGGATATCCATAATTCGATTTTTGCATATGCAAAAATAGTCAGTATTTTTACATATGCAAAATCGATTTATGGATATCCATAAATCGAGAGTACGAAATGATTTCTCCCCAAATATACAGTGCGGGACTGTTTTACTATTTACGCGGGAAATTGTCAAATACGCAGAAAAGCTAAGACAACAGTTGCATTAAAGACAGACATCGTTGTGATTGTCTTAACTCTATCAAAATACGGTTACAGTCGATATTTTCTTTTTCAAAACATCACATTGCGTTTAATATTACTACTTATTATTCCAAATGTTCGTTCTTTCCATAGCCATGTTGGATTCTAAGACGCGACGCGCGTACCGCGTGGGCACTGCAGGAAAGAAAAAAAATCTTAAAATATACACAAGTTTACATGTTTAACAAAAGTCGATGAAAAAACGCATTTATAATCCACATTGTAAAAATATGATTTTAATTGCGAGGATGAATATTTTTTTATTAATTCAATGTACCAACAGTATTCACTTCGGGATTGATATATGGGGACAGGGGGAGAAGTCAGTATTTTGGAATTTCCAAAATTTAATTTTGGATATCCATAAATCGAATTATGGATATGCAAAAATAGCCAGTATTTTTACATATCCATAATTCGATTTATGGATATCCATAATTCGATTTTTGGATATCCATAAATCGATTTTTGGATATGTAAAAATACTGGCTATTTTTGCATATCCATAAATCGATTTATGGATATGTGAAAATAGTGAATAAATATAGAAACGGCGCCTCATACTAGACTATTAAATGGCATACCATAGACATGCACTTTTTGTGAATCTCAAGTAACACATAGTCCCAATCAAAACACGGACCAAAAAGTTCATACACTACATGAAATGAAGCATTTTGAAATATGAATACATTATACATATTGGAACCTCAGTGGCCAAGTGGTGTAAAGCTCGCGGTTACGGACCACATTGCCTCTCACCATCTAGGTTTGAATCCCACTATGACAGACCCTAGCGCGAGAAAGATTTGCCAGTTTCATTGCCGAAGATCAGAGACTTTCTTTGGGCACTCCGGTTTCCTCCACCATCCAAAAACTTACCATCTCATAAAAGTAAAAGAATCTTATATGATAATGATTGTCGAAGTTTCACGTCTATATGTGGCCTGCCGGTCAATGTCCAGACCGTTGAATCTTCAAAAGGGTGGCGTAAAACACAATTAATGTAATACAATGCGTTCTCTTTTTTATAAATTTAATGTATAAAGTAACAACTAAATATTATTAATTCATTGAATAATATAAAGATCAATGCACGTCTAACATTATTATTTTCTGTGAGGATGTTGGGGAGGAAATAGTTATCTCCATAAAACGATAGATATCAAATCTATCAGATCAAACGTTTTCTAGATAATATTTGTTTATATAAAATTATAGATATGTTTAGCTGAATTACATCTTTAGGCAGTAATCATCTTCTTTCGTTATTGGTTACAAGTTTGATGAGGACAAAGCCTGATTTTTACTGTAAACTAAAGCAAACTATAACAGCCGGTTCTGTTGGTAGGTTGCATCATGTATTGGCAAAAAGCCCGATCTTCTTTCGTTATTGGTTACACCTTTGATAAAGACAACGTCCATCTTTTGTACTACTTTTTACTCATGATAAACTAAAGCTAACTAGAACAACCTATGTAATTCTGGTTGTATTGATAGGCTGTATCATTGTTTAGGAAACATCAAGACTCCAAGGACAATAGGTGTTCATTCTAGAAGAGTCCATGGGTCATTGTTCACATCCCCTTTTTTGTCAAATGACTCCATAGTTAAGGACTAAGTGGTCCATAGTTAATACGACGTAAATGGAAAAATGTGTTTTAGAGGAAACCTGGTTCTGACCCCCCCAACCCCATCCCCGAAATAACCTAACCTAGATATTGCAAAATAATGGCAGTGCTAGAAAAAGAATAATAATAACAGGGCTTGGAAGAGAGTAGTTTATAAATAAATTTTAACTCCCCAAAAGTCATGTCAGGATTGCTGAATATCTGATACCAATTAAGCTTTTGTTTTTAAATATTTATTGTCCAATACTCCATATGTATGTTTATTTATATTTATCATACTGTATATTGTTATATGTTTTATTCAGGACCAGATGAAATCTTTGAATTCCCAATGTCAAAGGCATTCCAATTGCAACACCTCTGTTTAACACAACCTTGTTCATTGGATTAACTGCCAATTTCTGCTAAAAATACTCGTCGATTTCTGCCAGCTAAAGTACTCATCCGAATATTTCCGGAATTTTAGATTTTTCAAAAGTAATATCATCTAAAGCTATGCATAGGTCTCTGACTGTTACACTTTGCCCTTTACTGTTTAGCCATGTCATTAGTATATTTAACGTCTGACTTTGTATGTCCCTGTATTCACACTTAATCTGTTCTATCTTCGGCTGGTCAAGTCCTAGACTGATACCAAGCACATAATTATCTGCTCCAACATCTTTTGAAACTTTCAAAAGTTCCTGGCGTGTAGGCACTCTGTCCAAGATGGTGTTTGGAATCCCGAAATCTGAAATAAAAAGGCACAAGTTATTACACACATAGCGAGTGTAGGCTAGCTAGCCTAACAGATGGAACCTACCCTTCTGGGACACCCAGCCCCACTTTCTTGGAGGAAGTTCAAATGTTTAACATAATTTACCTGCTTTAAAGTATTTACTTTGCTTTTGGTTTGTGGTTGAGATAAGGCTTGGTATGTTTGTTTTGAGCTATGTATAGATGCCGACACTTTGGCCAACTAGTACTAGTATAATAGTATAATGCTATGGTATTTTTCCTGTGTTTATAGTTATTTGTACTTGCAGAAACCATGAACCAGTTAATCTTGAGCCTCTTACTATAAAACACATTGCATGCCATCATGATAACGTTAGTTTACCATGGTTAGGGTGAGTTTAAGGTGAAGTTAAAACCGTTTTAACTACGGCACTTTTTTAAATGTCAAATGTTTCTAAAATGAAGTCAAACAAAATATTGGACCCTCGTTAGCTGTATCTTTCAGCAGTTTTTCAGCCTCCAGTGTCGAGATTCGACTTCTTTTCTTAGTTCAGTGTTAAATTTCCGACAGGTCTGTACTGTGTCAGTGTCTCAGTGTGATCAATAAGACACCAATCCTTTATGATACCAAATTAACCAAACAGTAGTATTGCTACTTGTTAAACTTAAATTAATGTCACATAGATTACCATTTTCTTCATTCTCTGCCATTTTCTTTAATGACCATTTCAGTTATTCATAACACCACAAAATAACTGTAAAGAGAGAAAATAAAAACGCGAATAAGCTTAATGTTTGTTACGTAACAAGCAGGAGATAAAATGCAGGGTCTGGCCGGGGATCAAACCCGGGACCTCTGGCACTGTTGGTGAGTGCTTCATCAACCGAGCTACCTGGACTAGCTACTTAGAAAATTTTTAAGTTTTCTTTACTACAGGGATGAAGATAAGCAGGGGCCCAGTAGCCAATGGCTCCTAAAAATTAGTTTGGGCCCCTAAATGTTTAACCATATTACCTATTTATTACTATTGAAACTTTTTTCTGAAGTGTGCTGGGCCCCTGACTCAAAATAGTTAAGCTTCATTCCTGTAAATTACATAATATAATTAGACCACTGTACGTTCACTATCATTTTATGGTTATAGTTAGTCGGCTATCCAAAACCAAAAAATAAAGAACAGCAAATATTCATTTATTGTATTAACAACTCTCTCTCTCTCTCTGTACATTTATTTATTGTATTTAGTATTGACTAGAAGTCCAAGACATATCTCTTCCCCCCCCCCCCCTCTCTCTCTCATACTAAAATGGTTCTCCCGTTAAAGGGGGGATTGATTAAGACAAGACAAGGCAGTTCTACACACTCGGTCACACAAGTGACAATGATACAATGATAAAGATTACTGACCCAAAAATTGCCTGCTGTAACGATTAAAAAAGATTTAGTTAGCTTTCCTTAAAAGTGGATATTATTTTCAAGCTTACTCTGAACAATACACTCACTGTTTTAAATAAGTTGCTAGCCTTTGGTCTTCTTGTTTCACTATGTAGTTCCTCTCTACCAGGAAGCTTAAATGTTGACGGTCTGACTACACTGAGAACTATTTTATTAGTAATTTACAAACTTGGTTGTAATTTTTCTGAAATAAATGCATTAAGCAATTTCAACTTATTATTTTAATCAATATTCATAATTATGTTTCATATTGGTTTTGTTTCTTTAAGAATTAAGATATAAGTTTTGTTTACAGTATAACCTGTCTTAAAGCTCACCTCTGTAAGGACCATCTGCTTTTAAACGCCAGTGAATCTCCCTTTATTCGTGCTATTTGTACCTGTATATATAAGAATTATCTGTCTATAAAGACCACTTTGTCATTCTCTTGTGTGGCCATTATAGACAGGTTTGAGTGTACATTATATAATTAATATGGATGACGATAGTAAGACAGCATGTAAATAACTAAATTATCTAGCCCAAATTTCAAAAATGATTCTAAAATTCTGAAGAATCTGCTATTATCTCTATGCAATAACTCATTCATCATACCAGAGACATATAAAACTTATATGTCTCTGATCATACATAACAATAATTATTAATTAGATTCAAATTAATTAATTCTGAATAATGATTAAAAAGATTTTCTTTCTTATTTAATATATAATTTAACATTAATTATAAATTAATTATGAATGAAAAGATTATCTTTTTTTTTTAATCCTAATCAGAAATTAGAATTAACAAAATGACTCAAAATAATCTATAAAAAAATAATTGGATAAAAAATATTAAGGGCTCGTCCGGGATTTGAACCCGGGACCTCTCGCACCCAAAGCGAGAATCATACCCCTAGACCAACGAGCCGCTTATACCATAATAAGAACAATGATAGTACTTATTAGTATAGATCAAATGCGGTGTCCTGTCATACTTTAGCTTTGGGGCAATAATAAGTTAAAATTGATGAGGAAACCTCGTTTCGTTTTCGTAGGACAGATTAGACATAAGGATACATTGTAAGTTTTCTTCTTATTTATGGTTTATATACACTTTTTCGACACTTACAAAATCCTGAACCGACTAACAGTTACAATATCAAAAGATATGGTTAAATTTTGATGTAAAATTTTACTGGGCTACCGTTCTTCTGTCACAACGATATCCTTCCAATGTTGTGGATTACCGTTGTTTAGTAAGCTGTATGGTGCATTGAGAAAACTGAAGTAATTTCAATATGAGACCTCGATTCATATTTTTGTCAAGTATCGTGTTAAACAAATTGAAACTGGCGAAAATTCAAACAACGACCACAGTGTACGTTCCATTTAGTCTCTTTAATATCACGAGTTTATGACCAAGGGATCGTCGGTATGGTATAATTAATACACGCTTTTAAAAATAGAACACAGCGCCTTTCTTTGCATACATTCGAAACGTCTGTTTGGGGCAGACACTCGGTATATTAGAGCATGTTCGTCAGTGTTAGTCGGCCAGTGGCTTTGCGAACTTTGAATCGTTATTTTTTCTCCCAAGTTTTACCGCGGTTTCCCCCATTGATTTCAAGTCCGAAAACAATCTCGACTGACGTAAAAACCCATGAAAATAGTAAGTTCCCGAAGTTACGTCCTTGATAAACTTTCGTTACCACTGATACAGTTTCAACAGAAAATATTTCTGAACGAAAATACATGCCTTACGGCCTTCTTTTATTGGTAACCGTTGATTTGTTTTAATAGATCTAGAGCCAAGTTGTATACGGTTTTAGCCTACTTCATTTTGACGTCAAGCGTAACAACCAAAAATGTATAATTTTACTAAGATGAAAATGAAAACCGACAGAATACTCTGACGTAAATAAGCCATGATACTGTGTATTAGGATTACCCCCATGTTTTTGGTATCAGCGACGGACCGTCCAGAAATTTTGGAAAGAGAATATCATGAGTCACAAATAAGAGGCCTGGGGTCATGCTCTTCCAGAAAATTTTGGAAATATAGCATAAAATCCAGTAATTTCTCGCACTGATCTAAACAAGCGATATGGACAAAAATAAAGCGGGGTAGCGGTCCAACCACCCAGAAAACCCGGACCCCCTTCATCTGGATCAGCAACTGCCGGGTATCATATTCAATGAAATAATAAAATTATTCAAAAATAGCATATGGCAATTCCCTTACCGCTGTTTACGGTAATGGAATTTTGAAATATTATAATTATAACAGGATCAAACCTAATTCAGTAAGTACTAGACAAAAGTTCCAGTCAAAGTCCGTAAATGTCACTCAGTATTACCAGCCCACCAAGTGATGATATACCGGCATAACGATACAAGCAGTAATTGCGTCCGTGTCGCTAGTCCACCAAGTGATGTTACGACTTAACGGAACAACACAATAGCTAAGTGCATGAGTGCTGCTAATCCACCAAGTGATGATACAACTTAACGGAACAACACAATAGCTAAGTGCATGAGTGCTGCTAGTCCACCAAGTAACCTTACAACTTAACGGACCAGCACAATAGCTAAGTGACTACGCGGCTAGTCCACCAAGTAATGATACAACTTAACGGAACAGCACAATAGCTAAGTGCATGAGTGCTGCTAGTCCACCAAGTGATGTTACGACTTAACGGAACAACACAATAGCTAAGTGCATGAGTGCTGCTAGTCCACCAAGTGATGATACAACTTAACGGAACAACACAATAGCTAAGTGCATGAGTGCTGCTAGTCCACCAAGTAACCTTACAACTTAACGGACCAGCACAATAGCTAAGTGACTACGCGGCTAGTCCACCAAGTAATGATACAACTTAACGGAACAGCACAATAGCTAAGTGACTACCGCTAGTCCACCAAGTGATGATACAACTTAACGGAACAGCACAATAGCTAAGTATATGAGTGCTGCTAATCCACCAAGTAACCTTACAACTTAACGGACCAGCACAATAGCTAAGTGACTACGCGGCTAGTCCACCAAGTAATGATACAACTTAACGGAACAGCACAATAGCTAAGTGACTACCGCTAGTCCACCAAGTAATGATACAACTTAACGGAACAGCACAATAGCTAAGTGAGTGCCGCTAGTCCACCAAGTTATAACTGATGTAACAAGATTCGATAGATTTAATATATTTATGATGTCTCTGTATCCAAATTAAAATTACCCAGAATATATTTGACGTGCAATAGTTCCATGGCAGTGTTGGGATTTGTAGTTTATGTACATAATTGTTGTTTTGTGTATTGCTTCTTACATATGACCCTTTCATTCCCAATTGTGATTACACACGTGACAGGTATAACTAGCTAAAGAGGAAGTGCTTAAACCTTTCGGAGCACCCGGTCTCACTTCCTTGGCATAAGTTTATTTTCAACATAATTTGCCAGTTTCAAAGTTTTTACTTTTGTTGAGGGATTATGGTTTGGACGTCATGAACTAGTATGTTTGTTTTGGATTTATATGGTTTTTTTTTTCTTTTTTCAGAATATGAAAATTGTATATCAGAATATCATGGTGATGTAAAAATGGATGAAAGACATAAAAAGTTGTTACAAAATAATTGGACATATTTGTTGACCAACATTACTCTTGGTGACTTACTGGATTATATGTTTTCAAATGACATCATAACCGTTAGCATGATGGAAGAGGTCAATGCCAGGCGAACATCAAGGGACAAAATATCACATTTTCTGCTCACTTTGCAAAGGAGGGGACCTTCAGCATTCAACGTCTTTATAGATGGTCTAAGGGAGACGCAACAGGGATTTATAGCGGACGAATTGCTTAGATCTTTACAGGGCAACATGGAGCAATAGATGCATTATTAAAACTGCCTCTAAATAATGTTCATCTACTCATCAGAGTCAATGGATTTTCAATCATCTATGATCTAGCATTTGTTTAGCATGCAGACTTTTTTCTATAATGTGTGTACACACTTTCTAAGAGAACTTTAAGACTCTAAATAACCACGATAATGGTCACCTGCTCAGATTTCGCAGTTTAGCATTAGGTCCCAGGTGATAGATAAGGACTATTTTAGGACCATCTGTTATTCCTGACTGGATTGTCTGCAATATGATATTTAACTGTTAGTTCTGGCCGACTGGTATAGATGCATGGCCATTTTTTTTTTACAAACATTATAGTTGTGTATATGATATGCTTATTGACAATCCAAAATCAAATTTAAAAAATTTAGAAACAAAAGCTTGGCCTGATTCTGATCTTCAAAATCATATTTCTGTCATTATATGTAAGATGAAGAAATAGACATTTAGTGGGTTTTATCATAATACAAATTATATATTACACGTGTTTGACTGGGTTTATTTTTGGTCATTATAAATCAAGGGATTTTCAGGATATCAGGGTATTGATAAAAAATCTTATTATTATATGTAAGGCTAATGGATACGCAATCTTATGGTTTTTTAATTTATTTTATCATAGAGTATATATAAACACACACATTTACTGAGTTTAGATCATATTGTATGGAGATATGCTGCTCATTTAAGGAACACCCAAATTACCCATCATCATCATCTCTTCATTTCCTCTATTAAAGAGATTTCAATGTCATTATAAGAAAATTATAAACACATAACATAAACAATATGAGCGGTGGATTCCCCAGTAGGACCTGTGTAAGTTCAATTTAATCGTAAAACGTAAGCTCGACGGTAAGATTTATGTTAAATAAAGAAGATACCATGGTCCAAAAACTGGATCTATACGGATCGGTAAGAGAACATACGCAGAGAATGTGCTGACGTATGTCTGTGTAGCATAACTGGCATATATTACAATGCTTTACTTCTGTTGATGGTGTGACTGTCCAAAGTTTGGAATAAATCTGCATAACGAAAGTTCTTTGTTTTGGGCAGAGTACATACCACAACCGGAGAGATAGAAGGATGCAAGTTGCAAAATGAATGTAAAGATTGGTCTTGTTCTGTTCTTTGGTTCCACTGAGTATAGTTTCATAGCGTTTGATTGCTTCATTTACTGTCCGTTTCCAGATAAACCTGCTTATAATTGTACCGTTGTAAGCAAACTGATGAATGTACGGGAGTAAATTATATTTGTCGAGAAGTAAAATATTGCTGGAAAATCCACCATGTTTATAGTTTGGATTGAGAATACATTGAAACAGTCTACATATGAAAATCTGTTTTGAGAGAAAGCTTGGATCAAAATTGCACAATCGATTAAAAAACCAGGAGCTGACGTCGATCCTCTTCAGATGTTAAACGGAATAATCCAACCGTGCTTTCACATATGTCTGATCTGGTTAGCTCAGAAAAATGTTGAATATATTTGACCACAAAACGTTGAAACTTCATACAGCTGATGATCTACATGACTGAGTCCATTCCATACTTCACAACCATATAATACAGACGGTTTAATAACGTTGTTGTACAGTGACACTGCTGTTTTAGGATTCATAATATTAATACCGTTAATTGCAAAGAGAGCTTTTCGACCTTTTTCACACGCTTGACAAGTTCTTTGTTCTGTCTTAAAACCAGTGTCTATGATAATACCTGAAAGATACTGAAGTTTCAACTGGAATTTCACTTTGTCCGAGTGTCTATTTAAGGCGGTGTGTAGTTTTTTGTCAAGTATTATCTCCGAAGACAAGAATAGACGATTTAATTGAGTTGCAATTGAACCTTCACGTTATCGAATAATCATAGCATTTGTTTAACATTTCCTGAAGACCGGATGAAGATAACTAATGCAGCAGATGTTATCTGCTAGACTTGGGTTCCCACATTTAATGTCAAATATTTTAGCTGATGCATCACATTCTTCAAGTTTGACTAGTAAGCCATTAATAAAATCAAGTAAAGGAAGGCTGATGTGACACCTCCTTGGCGAGTAAAGGAATGAGGATGTGACACCTCCTTGTCGAACACCTTGTTCTATGTCGAAATCTGGATTGATTTGTATTAACCACAGAACTTTCATCATGAATGTGGTAGTCGTCAATCAACATTCATAGCTTTTCTTTGCACTCCGCGTGGTACAATTTGGTCGTCAATCATTTTATCCACACAATATCGAATGCTTTGCTACTATCAAGGAATGCAACAAATGTTTTACTTCCAAGTTCCAAATTATGATAAATAAAGTTGAGTTGGAGTTGAAATGAAGTTGTGATACCAAGGCCCTCTTGAAATCCGTGTCGTTGTCGGCTAAAGTTACGCATAAAATAAGAATTTTCAAGTCTACGTTTCAGCAATTTTTCAAATAGTTTTGACAATGTTGGAAGAAGAGATACTGGGCGATAACTATCCGGGGATGATTTTATTTTGCCATTACCTTTGTAGATGGGAACAATGACAGGGGCGTAGCTGGGGTGTTTATGATGTGGACGCCTAAAGATGGCAGGGGGTTTTGGGGCCGCCCTGATGCGAATTTTCGGCCCTCCAGGGCGCTATTTATCAGAATTTTTCTTATAATTTTATGCTATGCTGTGGTAGTTTTTGTCGTTCTTTTGAGGACTGGTTCATTCTTAAACCTGAAGACGAGGTACAAGGGGATCTGATGTTGTATGGCATAAGCACTACGAAAACAACACACTCAATAATTGAGAAAGTCAAGTTAAAATGGGAGTTCAATTAATATAGTTGTCATGTGCTACTTTTGAATTTTTATTAAATAATACAATTCAAAAGTAGCACATGACAATTTTGTCATGTGCTACTTTTGAATTGTATTATTTCATAAAAATTCAAAAGTAGCACATGACATAGTGGACGGGAATTGATATTGATGGGCCGTTTCCTATATTTCTGTGAGAAGCTGGAGTTTTGTATTGGTGCATCTCAACTCATCATTCAAAGCGAAAGGATACTTTTTTTTGCGATTTTAACGATGTGGACGTTTTTGCGTACAAACGTACGCCTGGCTACGCCCCTGAATGAGTCCTTTTTTCTAGCAACTTGGAATTTTACTAATAGGAATAATTTTATTGAAGATTTTGGTGATGACAGAGATAAGGGCTTTGCCTCCAACATAAGGTGTTCATTCTAAGTATGATCATATCCTGGAGCTTTTTGGCGTTTTAGAGATTGGATTAGTTTAGCTATTTCGTCATCGGTGACATTTCCCCTGGTATATGTCCATTGCAGTTATCCAGTGACAAACGAATACTGTCGTACTGTAACTTGGTGTTGTTGAAGAATGCACTGTCAAATTCGCAATTGTCCTTTGGTGTGTATACGTCCTCATAATAGTCTGCAAATGCATTACATGTATCTAGATACACTTTCAGGGGTGATAGGGTATATTTGTGGATGATCTCTGGGTAGATCTTCAGTTTCCTAGGCTTTTGTCTTAGTGAGCTTCCAAAACGTCTTGATATCACAACCTGCTGCAGAATCTATATCAGAGAATGTTCTGGAAGTATATTCATGTGCAGCATTGTCCATCACTGTTTTGAAGTGTCTCTTGGCTCGTTTGCAGTCAAAATAGATTTGTGCTGCATTCCTCTTGAACACCCTTCATATTTTAGACATATATCTTTCGCTGTTGTGTGCACTTTTAACTTCGCCGGTCCAGTAAGCTTTCGTGTGTCTGTTTAATTTAGATGTAGGCACATGGGCAGTTGAAGCTGTTAGCAATTTTTTGGATAGTCCATTACATGCAGTATTGACGTCATTGATGTCGTTCATATCTTGCTGCATAAGATTGAACAAAAATGTATGAAGTTGGTTCTGGTAAGATGAAATATTTTCACTAGTAGTTTTATTCCATGCAGGTCATTTTGTATCCGATTGCACGAGTGTGTTTGCATATACCCCAGGCTCAAACACAGCAACTACAGGCAGGTGGTCATATGTACTGCTAATATGACCATCTAGTATAATATTACATTTCACAACAGAAGAGTACATAACATTACCTGTTAATGTATCGTAATCTAGCATTGTTCTTGATGGAACAATAGTGAAGTTTACACCTGTACAAAAATTACTATCATTGACTGCCATAAGGTTGTTTTCTCTGATGAACATTTTCAATTTATTTGACTTATTACAGTTAACCCTTATACCATCTTCTACCCTACAACAGACACTAAAATCGCAACATCATATTACATGACCATATTGGCTATATATAGTATATACCTGATTTACCTGACCCATTACTTCTCGATAATGTTCAATATCATTTTCAGACGGCGTGTAAATAATAAATACATAGTAAATACCACATTTAGTTCTTACCATAACACCTGTTATTCTACAACTCTCAATACCTTCAATTTCACTTACACTAAATTGAAGGGACTTTTTATATAGTACAGGAATATCACCCTTACCGCAGCGGGCTGTCATAGAAATATTACTTTCGAGCTTGTAATAACAAGCGTAATTTTGATCTATACTGTGTATCGAATGTTGCATTAATTTATGTTCACAAATGAGTGCAAAATCACAATTTGTTGACTGCAACAATCTAGCAAGACACAATGTTGATGACATAACCCCCTAACGTTCCACAATAATACATTAAACATAGTAATTATAAGATTAACCCATAAATGAAACATAATGTTATAAGGTTTAATGTTAATGTTTGCTGGAACGATAGGCATGGTGGTTGTTATAACTGTATTGGTTATCACTATCATAGCAATTGTCACTGTATTCTTTGTAGTAGTAACCATAATCATCATAATTATAGTTCTCGGAACTGGTATACCTCTCGTTGGAGCGGTAACGATCATCGACGTATTGTTGCCATTGTTGGCGGTTATACCATTGACGACACATCACACCGCGTGACCAGAAATCGGGTTGCGATACAATGTGTGCATGTCTGTATGATACACTAAGTTTGGCTGTGAGCTTGCGGCGGTTACGATTTTTAAACAAGACAAAGTGAGTTACATGCACACCGTTTGGATTTGATATTGTTAATTATGCCAGAACGGTTAGATGTCGAATTAATCTTTGATATGTGAAATCGCGCGGTTCTTTGTCGTGTTACTCCCCTGAAAACATCAGATTCAATTTCCTCGTTGGTTTTGGATTTTTAGTCATGTTTAGATCACTTCTGTGACGCGAGTGTCTGTTGTGTTGGTTTATGTTTTGTGCTCGGAAATGTTAATACGGGTCTCGACATATCATGTAAGTAGGAAAATTCAGTTAAAACCCACGTGAAAGAGTGGTACAATTATGAAATTACCTACAAAAGTGTGAAGATTTATAAATAAAAATAAAGCAAGAATTGATAATTTAAGAATTTTGGAAATATTTGTTGCATTTGTTTTTACGGAAATTGTGCAAAAATACACGTTTTGGGGGAAATAGTTTCCACCGTGTTTATCGAATCAATTTTAAAACATAGCACTGCCGTGCTGTTGTACGGCGTAGTTGGGAAAATGGTGTTGTGGCAAGACAGAATCTAACCGAAAATCTCCCCCACCCAACACCGGGACTGAAAGGAGGGGTGGGGGTGGTTCGATCTATGCATCGTCCGACGGATGTTTTTTTGGAAAAAGAAACAATGTACCAAACCATGTAAAACAGTATTGCTAAATTAAATGGTAGAAAATAATAATTTCATAAATACATGAAAAAAACAATCGGTAATTAAAATTTAATAAAGTTTTATAAAGTCGTACCCGATCGTTTTGTCATTTCGGATAGAGAGAAAGTAGAGTTTTGCAGACCCTACCGTCGCTATGAGGGGGTACATTCTAGCGGTTGTATGTAACTGGATCATTTGCTGTTAAATCTGGGTTTTAATAAACTGCTGATTATCACTCACAATATTCCCGTTTCATGGTAATAATCCACTTGTGGTCATTTGCACACAACACTGTACGAATTATCTTCCTTTCACAAAAGTGAAATCTAATCGATAAACAGTTTTAAAATATGACACAATATTGCCTAAACATCAAAATACGTTATCATACCCTTCAAAATAAATTTAAAATACCGTAAATTTCATGAAGACTTAATTAAATACACCTGCCATTGCTGTTTATTTCATAAAAAGTTATGATTTTACAACTTCTCGGACTACTTTTTATTGTAAACACGAGATCAGTTTGCCAAATTGCAGAAATTATTGGATGCATGCCGTCGCAATATTTTACTAGATTCCGAAATGTATTCCGAAAATTTATTCCAAATGTGCATATGTAACCAAATGCATTACCCGTCTCAGAATACATATCTAAGATATATTTCTTTCACGCTCATTTACCAGGCGCACTATTTCCATGCGTACTCATATCTTATAATTTTATAGCAAAGAAGCCCGATATCTTGGAAGAAAGCGAAAGCAAAGTACGCGTTCACTGTCGTGAAACGCTGTACAAAAATGGAAAGATATTAACATATTTATAATTGTACCCCTCTTTCATGTTTTTCAACCATACGGTTTTCACTTGAATGACCCTTAACACACTATCGATAGTAGAATTGTCTGGGTTAGATACAATGTCTTTTTTGGGTTCTATGCTAGCTGACTTTCCATGCACATTACAATCTACCGTTCGCACACTAGAAACCGGGCTGTAAGTGAACGTTCGATCCTTTCTTTGTTCGTTTACGTCATTTTAACTGAACATTTTCACATCGGTTGAATGATTCACGTAAATCGTTAGTACTTGGTAGATATATTGTCTAACGGTTACATAGTTGTTTGTGGTTTGGGGGACGACATAGGAGTTTCTTTCACAACATGATCATTGGATGGAACCAAGTATTTTGTCTTCTGCTGAATACAGAGTGAGTCTGTGTCTGAGGGGGTCACCACTGATAAAAGCTTGTAATGAATAACAGTCAGTCGCATATTTCTGAGCTGTCTTCGATTTATTTGTAGTTTTTCTAAATGCAAATTTTCCTTTATGACACTCTTTGATAGTCTGGGCACGTTTGTGTTTACATTGTTGCTATAGAAAATTCGGTGCCCTGTCATACTTTAGCTCTGGGGCAATAACAGTCTTGAGATTGATGAGGAAACCTTTCGTTTTCGTTTTTCGTAGGACAGATTAGACATAAGATTACGTTGTAAGTTTTCTCCTAATTTAAGGTTTATATACACTTTTTTCGACACTAACAAAATCCTGAACAGACTCTAACAGTTACAATATCAAAAGATATGGTTAAATTTTGATGTAAAATTTTACTGGGAAACCGTTCTTCTGTCACAACGATATCCTTCCAATGCCGGGATTACCGTTGTTTAGTAAGCTGTACAGTGTAGCTTAAACTAATGAACGGTGCACTGAGAAAACTGAAGTATTTTACTATGAGACGATTAATATTTTTGTCAAGTATCATGCATGTTAAACAAATTGGAACGAAAATTCAAACAACGACCTCATATAACGTTCTTAGTCTCGCTTAACTTGAAAAATCCGAGTTACAGTGACAACTTTAGGGGTCGTCGCTGACCAAATGGTATAGTTAAACAGCAAACGCTTATATAGAACACAGCGCCTTTCTTTGCCTGCGTTCGGGGCATACACTTATATTAGAGAATGTTCGTCAGTGTTAGGCGGTTGGCTTGGCGAAAATTGTTATTTTTCTCTCCCAAGTTTTGCCGGTTATCTCCATACATTGATTCAAGTTCGAAAAGAATCTCGACTGGCGTAAAACCCCATGAAAATAATAATTCCTGAAACTACGACCTTGATAAACTTCCGATACCACTGATACAGTTTCATCAGAAAATACTTCTGAATGAAAATACATGCCTTGCTGTTTTAATAGATCTAGAGCCAAGTTGTATACGGTTTTAGCCTACTTCTCTTTGACGTAAAGCGTAACAACCAAAAATGTATAATTTTACCGTCAGACGGAAATGAAAACCGACGGAATACTCCGGCGTAAATAAAATACTGATTATTAGGATTACCCTCATGTTTTTGGTATCGGCGACGGATCGTCCAGAAATTTTGGAAAGGGAATGTAGTCACAAATAAGAGGTCTGGGGTCATGCTCTTCCAGATTTTTTTAAATGTACCATAAAATCCAGCAATTTCTTGCACTGATCTGAGCAAGTGATATTGACAAAAATAAAGCGGGGTGGTGGTCCAACCTGACCCGGAAACCCCGGACCCACTTCCTCTGGATCTGCAACTGCCGTGTATCATATTCAATGAAATAATAAAACTATTCAAAAAATAACATATAACATACCGCTATTTACGGTAATGGAATTTTGAAATTTTATAACAGGATCAAACCTAAGTCACTAAGTACTAGGTAGAACTTTCAGTCAAAGTCCGTAAATGTCACTCAGTATTACCAGTCCACCAAGTAAGGATATACCATAACGGTATAAGTCAGTAATTACGTCCGTGTCGCTAGTCCACCAAGTGATGTTACAACGTAACGGAACAACACAATAGCTAAGTGACTGCCGCTAGTCCACCAAGTGATGTTACAACTAACGGAACAGCACAATAGCTAAGTGCATGAATGCTGCTAGTCCACCAAGTGATGTTACAATGTAACAGTACAGTTTAAGATCAGTAGCTAAGTCTGTTGCTAGTCCACCCAGTGACCTTACAACTTAAGGGAACAGCACAACATCTCAGTGTCGCTAATCCACCCGAAGTTATAACTGATGTAACAAGATTCAATATATTTAATACATTTATGCTGTCTCTGTGTCAGAAATTACCCTGGATATATTTGACGTGCATTCATGAGTTCCATGTACCTTTTATTCCCAATCATTTTGATTACACACGTGGCAGGTATAGCTAGCTACAAACGGGGGGTGGGGGGTAGGGCTTGAACCTTTTGGAGCATCCGGCCTCACTTTCTTGGCGAAAGTTTTTGTTTAACATAACTTGCCAGTTTTGGACATGAACTAGTATGTTTGTTTTTGATTTATGTTTTGTTTCTTTTTCAGAATGTAAAAATGGATGAAAAACATAAAAAGTTGTTACAAACTCATTGGACATATTTGCTGAGCAACATCATTCTTGGTGACTTATTGGATTATATGCATTCAAAGGAAATAATAACCCAGAACATGATGGAAGAAGTTAAGGTCAAGGAAACATCAAAAGAAAAAATAGCACATTTTCTGATTACATTGCAAAAGAGGGGACCTTTAGCATTCAGTGTGTTTATAGCAGGTCTAAGGGAAACAGAACAGGGGTTTATAGCGGATAAATTGAGGCAATAGATAATTTATTAAACTGCCTCTAAATAATGCTTATCTACTCATCAAAGTCATCGGAGTTTTAGTTACAAGCACTTGTTTAGCATTTAGACTTTTTCAATGTGTGTGGCACTTTCTTTAAGAACCTTAAGACTCTAAATAACTACGATAATGGTCACCTGCTCAGATTTCGCAGTTTAGCATTAGGTCCCAGGTGATAGATAAGGACTATTTTAGGACCATCTGTTATTCCTGACTGGATTGTCTAACTGTTAGTTCTGGCCGACTGGTATAGATGCATGGCCATTTTTTTTTACAAACATTATAGTTGTGTTAATAATTTAATATATGATATGCTTATTGACAATCCAAAATCAAATTTTAAAAAATTTAGAAACAAAAGCTTGGCCTGATTCTGATCTTCAAAAATCATATTTCTGTTATTATATGCAAGGTGAAGAAATAGACATTTAGTGGGTTTTATCATAATACAAATTATATACGATAACACTTGTTTGACTGGGTTTATTTTGGTCATTAAATCAACGGATTTTCAGGATACCAGGGTATTTATTAAAAAATCTTATTATTATATGTAAGGCCAATGAATACGCAATGTTATGGATTTTTAATTTTATAATGCACTGAAGTTTTTATCATAAAATATATATAAACACACACGTTTACTGAGTTTTATCATATTATATGGAGATATGCTGCTCATTTAAGGAACACACAAATTACCCGATGACTTACAAATTTACTTGAACCACACCACTGGAGTTAGACGGGAGTATTTTCATTTTCAGTATCGGTTAAAAAGACTCGCAAAACTCTGCTGTCTCAATATCAGTCCATTCCTTTGTTGTGGTTTTTTTTTTTTTGGGGGGGGGGTCGATTTAGCGAATATTGCATTATTTTTGGATTTCCACTCTCACGGTAACTAGAGGGCATTGAACAGTGGCATAAAGCGCGCGCTTATGGATCAGAGTGCTCCTCACAAGTCACCACCTACATGTATAAGTTCGAATCTCGCTCTGGACAGATCCTAGTGTGAGAAAGTTTGTCAGTTTGCTTGCCAAAGGTTGGTAGACCAGTTTTCTCTGGACATTCAAGTTTTCCCCACCATCCAAGGGCTGATCGCCTCGGTATGAGTGAAAGAATCTTGACTGGGGCGTTAAACTCAACTGCTCCACTCCACTCTCACGGTAAATTCATTTTTTCACTGATTACAAGTAATGGCAAGACATAGTCGGTTTAGTGTACGTATAACACAATGACGCCTAATAAGGTGACTAAGTGGCATGACGCACTTACATGGGCTAGTAGGCTGTGTCAATCCCTATATTTTTTATTCCGTGATCCCGGGAAGAACCTTAAAATAAAACTCTTCAATCGGCGCCAGCCACCTCGAAAACCACCTCTCTAGGGGCCAATCGATGCACCTCAGATACGTTGTACATAGCTCTCTCTCCACATTTGTCCCTCATAAATTGCCCATTTATTCGCCCCTCTCTCCACATTGGTCCCTCATCTAAAATCGAACTTTTCCGCGTACTCACTCTCTCTCTCTATCTCTCTGTCTGTCTCTCACTCACGACATCGATCAGTTATTAATTACATGTAATACTCTCTCTCTCTCTCTCTCTCTCTCTTTCTCTCTCATAATCGTATTTACTAAACTTAGTTGATTCATTTTGATCAGTGACCAACAATATTTATATGTAATCTCAAGGAGAGTAAATACCTTTATTCATATAAGCTTAAATACTGGTAAAGATTTATTTATTAAGAACAGTATAGTAATTTTATTTTATCTAATAATTTGTTAAAAAGAAGATTATAACTACTAATCAGTTTAAAAATATCTCCAAATATTCGCTAAACATGTTAGTTCATATCCAAACTGCCGCCTTGTCTAACTGAATGTCTTAACACATTTTAAGAGAATTTTTAATTCTAATTTCGATAAACTTCAGAATTTATTTCAGTTTTCATATGATTTATAATTATATTTCGAAACAATTTTGAAAGAGCTGTCATATTATAAATTTTTGAATATTTCATATGTCATGTCAGCGGCTACTTTTGAATGCATTATTTTATAAAAATTCACTGAAAGTATAGCACTTGACAGAACTTTTAATTCCATTTTTTGCAAACGGTAAAGTTTATTTTATTTTATGTATTTAGTTTAAACACTTTTTATTTCTTAAAGTACGACATACAAAATAAGAAAAAGATATATGTTTCATCCAGTGTTAATATTATCCGTGTTCGAAAAATGAATAAAATCAGTCCAACAGTGTCATATTTTCTTCTTTGTTTAGCATAAATCGACATAATTTTTTATTTTTATTTTATTCCCATTGTGTATTGTCCGTGATCGGATAATGGTCATTTTCGTTCATATTTTTTGTCAGCTAAAAGTTCAAACTAAATAATGTATATACCAGTATATATTATATGTTTATATGTACAGTCAAAACCTGTCTATAAAGGCCACCCAAGGGAACCAGTAAATGTGTCCTTTATAGACAGGTGACATATACAGGTTCAAATAACATTAATTAAAATAAGGTTTAAATTATTTATTTGAAACACCTCTTCGCCTTAAGCGGTATGTGACTGAATAAAATTGAATCAATACGTGGTTTGTAATTATGAAACATTCTTTTCGTTTTAAAACATAAGTTAACTAAAAAGTACAGTCAACCCTGTCTATAAAGGCCATCTAAGGGAACCAGTAAAAGTGATCTTAATGGGCAGGTGGCCTTTATACGGGTTCAAATAAAATGAATAAAGATCAATTGGGATACAATTCTACTGGTCTTTAAAAGCGGGTGGTCCTTATATAGAGGTGGCCTTTAACGAGGATTTCACTGTATATTTATTTGTAACTCTTGTACATCTCAAGTGGTATGTGAGTGATTATAATTGAATCAATAGTTTGTAATTATGAAACATTCCTTTCTTTTTAACTAATAAGTATTTAAAATAAATTTATCTAGTACATGTATAAAACGATTTTATATACAGAATAAAATAATGGAGAAAATTGATCACTCAACAACACCCCCACCCCTCTGTTAGAATAATTACGATGCATTTTTTTCTTGATATAAAATACACAGATTTTATTTTTATTATTTAAATATTTACATTAGTTACCTATATCAATCAGTCAATTTTAGTCTACACCTCGACAGTGTCTCTATATACATAAGTATTCGGTTTCAATGTACACATACCATTCTAAATACATGTACTAAAAAAAGTACAGTGAAGGTACTTATCTATAGGTTAAATTACTCGAGATATAAAAATCAAACTTTATAAGTCTTTTAATCTCAAATAATCGATTCATTTCAATATATATGTATATTAAACGTTATGCTAGACCGAAGTGTGAGAAATATAATAAAAATGTATATAAGAAAATAACAAACACTTGGTAATTATAATTAGACATAAGTATCCAGTAAGTGTTTATTGAAATAAGTATACTCCTAATACATTCATTAAAAATACATAATGTTATACACCGACTCGTAAATCACCATGGGTCCGGTATCACAATCATTCCTTAACCAAGATTTATGACAAAATTTGAAATCTGAATGTTTTTGTGAATTTTCAAGATATTCGTGATTTTGAGGTGCCATTTTGAAGATCATTCTAAGCTTATTACACAATATAAATAATAAGAAAATAGTTTATTATAGTGTCACATATCAATCAGCATAAAATGAACACAATTAAAACAACATATCACAGATTAATATCCAGACAAAATATATTGGCTTATGAGACACTTTTATACAATATATACTTATACGATTGTTAGATATATACGTGTTTAAGAAAGTTCTTTCTTATTACATCTATATTCTAATTGTTTTTGGAATATTTTAGTTGTTGTACCATGAATATTGTCAAAAGTTTCCAGATTTAAGTTGAGGAAAATCTTAATTACGATTTTGAAACTGAGACCTGTTAGTTGTTTCTGTTTTATATTATTATTAACTGTTATGTGTACCTTGCGTAATTAAGAAAGAGTCTTCTGGAAATGTTTGGTGAATCTGATTCATAGCTAACAAGTTACCATCTCCAGTTTGATTGGAAATGTTCATTTAGTCACTGTGTGTGTTCACCGATATACCGTATATACGGTACATTACACGACCGATACACCTTCAGTACACTTAGGCCTGCTGAAGCTTGGGAATTCGTGACTATCAGTTAATTTTTGTTACTAGTAGCAGTATCTCGGTAGGTTCTTGCTAGCTTCTGTCTCTTAGCAGATTGTCGACCGTTCTGTCAATCGTGACTGCTTTTAGTTAGCCCGGTGTTACGTTTCAACAGGTTTATGTATTCCACAACGAAATATTGTTAGTGCCGAGCTGTAGCAGTATCATACTGCGATGTGCTACTTTTGAATGTTTATGAAATATTACATTCAAAAGTAGCATGTCACAATACTTAAAAGACACATTCGCACACGCTACTGTGTTATGGATATAGCATGAAAATCCATAATGCCATATTTTGTTACACCACGGACAGGGAACCAAATCAATGTCATTTGGCTAATCTCCTTCTTCCTATGCCATCTGAGGGAATACATGTAAAGTCAAACCTGTCTATAAAGGCTACACAAGGGAATCAGTAAAAGTGGCCTTTATGGACAGATGGCCTTTATATACAGGTTCAAATGATACGAATAACTGGGATACAATTATACTGGCCTTTATAAGCAGGTGGCCATTATATAGAAGTGGCCTTTAAGGCAGATTAGACTGTATTTTTTATTCAGAATAATGACACAGTCGTAGTTGAAAGCCCCCCCCCCCCCCCATCTCTCTGTAAACCATATTTCTGGCAAATACCTTCTACTTTTAAACTTATCCAACTGTTGTCTGTTAATAATGTTAAACAATTGTTAAATGTTAAATTTTATTAATGGCGTTAAAACGAAGATCAAAACCAATACATCAATAGTTTAATCTGTTAGCATTTCTCTGTATTATTACTTCATTTCTCACTTTTCTGTGTATTGCTTGCTCATTGTTTTTCATTTGTGTGTGTTTTGTATACATGTATCAATAAGTTGTATCACTTACGGAAATAAAGAATGAATTGAATGTCAGCCGGTATCAGTGGCGTACCGCCCTATACGCAAAAACGCAAGTGCGTACATATAAATATGTCACAAAATTTATTTTAAAATAAAAAAGTATGAGAGAGAGAGAAAGAGAGAGAGAGAGAGAGAGAGAGAGAGAGTGTGTGTGTGTGTGTGTGTGTGTGTGTTTTCCAAATTTTCTTGAAAGGACAGAAAAACATCTCTATCAATACTCAGTATATGTCTTCAAGATCCTGAAAATTTTGTAACCATGCCCCCTACAACAGCCACTGCCGAGAGAAGTTTCAGAGCGCTGAAACGTCTCAAGACTTATTTAAGGAGCACAATGAAAGAGGATCGCCTTTCATCCCTTGCATTAATGCACACACATCACGAGATGGACGTCGGCATAGAAACCGTTATTGACAAATTTAACGCACAGGAGAAAAGGAAAATTAACTTTGAATGACCAATATATACTAATATACATTTTGAAACCGTCAGCTACGATTATCAAAATAATCCAAAATTTCTTTTTATTGTTTAAGTTGCACAATTCAAATTAAGAATGGAAGCAACAGAGATCAAACAGCAAGAAACAGGCACACAATAAATTAAACACTAATATAAAATTAAAAAATACTAATTTAGATTTCAATGAATTGTACATCATCATTTGTAATCGGAGCTCAAATCTATAATTTTTTTCAAATCATCAAACCAAAAACTTTCATCCATATAAATCTATGATACAAACGCAGAGAACATGTGCGGTTAAACCTGGTACCCAACCTTCCCAAGGATCAGTAGGATATATAAAATTTGTAATTAAGCTCCAACTTGTATCAACAATTTAACACGAGAAGGTATTGTATATCTGTCTCAAAATGCAGGAAAAGCCGTTTTGAAGCATATTAGATTTCAAAATTTTCCGGGGGAGCATGCCCCGGACCCCCTACAATTGTCGCGCCTTTGGCGCTCCAACTTTGCGTACACATATAATCAGGTCACGGTACGCCGCTGGGTATGATAAATATGCTGACAATAATCAATTGAATGACTATGAAATATAAAAGGGAGTGAAATTAATTTAACTGTACTAGATCTATGTAGATTTTGACTAAGGGCATTAGTTCATAAATAGCTTAACGACCATAGAGATAGGGTTAAAAAACAAGTCAAAACAAATATAAAATTTACCGTTAATAAGGTTTAAGAATAACCCACTCAGGGATATTATCGATTGATAAATTATGTTCCTGCGTGTTTTATGTGTCATGGATATATCAAATTTGACAATTTTTGTAATAAACAATATGAAAGATATTTAGCCGTATTGTAAACAGTGATTTTTGTCAGATTCGTAATTTACTCAAAACAAATAAAAATCTATCACGGGGGGGGGGGTGTGTGTGTGTGTGTGTGTAAATGAGACTTAAAAATTGAACTAACAGCTGTTATAAAATGAAGGAGTAATGAATAATTATAATGATGATAATAATAATAATTATTATTATTATTATTACAAGTTTGTATTTCGATTAGACTAAATCTCTTCAAGGTAGTTAGTACTAACGATTTACAGAGGTTAATTCAGAAAAAGTCACGTGGGAAAAGTAAACGTGATGGAAACTGTTCAAGATCTATATAATTTATTACCTCATAGGACTAATAGAATACATCTTTCTCTTGGGCGTTAGATATTATCAATAATATATATATTTTCTTGGTAATAACGTAATTAAAAATCTATTTCGCCGATAACGAAAGGAGCCAGATTATTTATGGGCTTCTGATTAAGCCCAATAAAAATGCTCAGTGATGTAGACAAGTGAGGGTTCATGTCAAGTCCACCACAAAATCATATCAAAATTGTATTTTTTTAAATTGTTTTAAATGATCTAAATTTTTAATATTTTAAAGTCACTTTTTTAAAAAAAAAAAAACCGCAGCATTCAGCATATTTTATTCTTGTCAGAATATTTGGATTACATATAGTGATTATTATTATTATTAAAATAATCTTTTTAATAGTTGTCGATCAATGTCCATTTACTTAACTGTTTCCCTGAAAAAAAAACATAATTGGGAAACGGACTATACCCGGTTTTGATATTCTCTTGGATACGTAAAACAAACAATATCCCTACGCCCTACGTCATGAATCAATTAAACCGTTATATTGATTATTCTTTTAAAGAACATTAGCGTATTAAACCCCAAAGTAGTACCTTATTTAATCCAATGACACATACTGTTATTTTTATTCAAATAGATTGAGGTTCATTGAAGAACTATTTCTTGTATCGGAAGACAACGTTTGTGTGCATCGCCACAGTATAAATTTTGAACTGTGGTTTTCACTTTTCGTAGGCAGCCAAACACTAGAAAGGAATAGACGTGTAAACGTTAAACTTATAAAACAACAAAATGCGTGAGATCGTACACATCCAAGCTGGTCAGTGTGGTAACCAAATCGGTGCCAAGGTAAGCCATTCATTTTTTTTTAATTTACAAAATTTGAATTTTGAAAAGTTATCCCAAAAAACATTTGAGTTGATAGAAAAATATGAGTAGGAACTAGAGTTTACTCAATCTTTGAAAGATTTTTTACGTTAAATTTTCAAGATGTCTTTAAGCTTCGTTTTTATAATTAATAAAAAAACACAATCACAAACGAACAAGTTTAATTTTCATTGATGTTAGTTAATTTTGTTGCTGTAAAATTCTGATTTATTTGACAGTCGTCAATTCAATAGAAATATTCATTGGCGTTGTTTTATAAAATTTTATAACTGGAGAAAATTATAAAGAATATGTTTGATAAATTATTATTTTAAATCGATTTAACAAATAATTAAGTGATGGACTTGTCAAGATTTTACAAATCTGTAAAACTTGCCGTGTGAAAAGTATTTTTTCAACGTCACCATGGATATGACGTCATTTGTTTTGTCTTGCGGAATTCTCGGATTTTTTCAATTTGTTGATATCTTGGTATTCTTTTACACATTCAAGATTTATATTTATTTGATTTAAAATTTAAATCATAATTTACTTTTTC
This sequence comes from Anadara kagoshimensis, assembly GCA_021292105.1. NCBI lineage: Eukaryota > Metazoa > Mollusca > Bivalvia > Arcoida > Arcidae > Anadara > Anadara kagoshimensis. The sequence goes on from CM037862.1 coordinate 13,241,153, forward strand.
ATTTTCATATCGAAATTAAAAAAACCCAACATTTTTGACGTGATGTAGAACAAGTTGTTTGACTTCATATAAATAAATAATAATAATAATAATAACCTGCATCTTCAACTTTTCTTTCAATTTTCAAATTTGAAAACACTACTTGACTAAACAACAAACATGCATGTAGTCTGCATGTCGAGATTCATATCACGGATCCCATTATTATTTTTTTTTTCATATCGCAAATTCGGAAGTCTTTATGGTCCTGGATACTTTCAATTATTTCATAGTCAATATTTCATTCGTTTATTTTATTTTTATTTTAGTTCTGGGAAGTCATCTCCGACGAACACGGTATCGACCCAACAGGAACATACCATGGCGATTCTGACCTTCAGTTAGAAAGAATCAACGTATACTACAATGAAGCCACAGGTATGGAGATAAGATCCAATGTGACACTGGTGGTCATGACAGCACCAGTTAACCATCATTAGGCCTAATAATGTAACTGTTATATGGCTACAAGATTAATACAATCCCCGGTATTTAATTAGCTGATTAATATTTAATTTGTAAAATGTATTTATCTGCAACGTAATTGCTATGAATGATAACATATTGCCAATCCCGACTTTACATTTGCGTGAACGTGATAAACTTGAAATTGAAAATATTAATTATTCAATGTGCATATAGCATGGAAATTAAAATTAATTGTTTTCAATATTTAAGTTGCAATCCATTTGCGATCCAGGAGTTAACATGCCATTTAAGTATACTAATACTGAAGCTTAGACTAATAACACATTTTTTATTCAATTTTAGGTGGCAAATATGTACCACGTGCCATCTTGGTCGATTTGGAACCAGGAACCATGGACTCTGTCCGTTCTGGACCATTCGGTCAAATCTTCCGTCCAGACAACTTTGTTTTCGGACAGAGTGGTGCCGGTAACAACTGGGCTAAGGGACATTACACAGAAGGTGCTGAATTAGTAGACTCAGTATTGGATGTTGTACGTAAAGAGGCTGAAAGCTGCGACTGTCTTCAGGGATTCCAACTCACACACTCCCTTGGTGGTGGTACTGGCTCCGGTATGGGAACACTCCTCATCTCCAAAATCCGTGAAGAATACCCAGACAGAATCATGAACACATTCTCCGTCGTACCATCACCAAAAGTAAGTTTTATGTCACAACTCATGACCTATATGTTACACCCAACATCACATAAAAAAATCAATATAGGACTGCTACTTTCTGTGCATAAAGAGATAAGACAAAAATAAATTTTAATACTGTTTATTAACAAATTACATTTATATCACCATTTTCATTGAGTTCATAATAAACGACACATAAACTTTTATATATTATTATTTTTTATAAAATGTGAACCACAGACAACATTTACCATCATGCCAAGTACACATTGAAACATAAGGACTTGCTAATGCTCAAAATAATATTAAACAACCGTGGACATTATGTTAAATAATTATACAGATAAATAATTTGCAATATCCCCATTGTTTTATTTTTAACTCAGTTTTTTTGTAACTATTGATGCAATAAGGTACACGTATTATCATTATTTTCATATAAATGTATATCACATAACCCTCCTGTTTATTGATGGAATAAAACGGTGTAATATTTTTCGTATTACACAGGTACCCATGTCATATCACTTGATTGTGACGTAATCAGTTATCACGCTTCTGATTTACGTAGTGGTCGTGCCTAATGACGTCATATGAAAACCGTGTCAGTCTGTTGTTTATTTTTAGACTTTTGAAGACTTTCCGATTCTTTGAAAAATAATTTTGATGCATTCGGAAAAATATTATGATTTAAACTTACATACTGATTATGTCTTTTTTTTCTAGGTGGTTAATTTACTTTCACTATAACCAAATAGAACTACTAGTATATTCTTACTTGCGCAGTTAATTTGGAGGTGATTTGTCTGACCTAGATAGAAATCGTCTGTCAAATAATATTTACATGTCATTATGCCTTGGTACTTTGAGTTATGTGATATACAGAATCTTAGACTCGTGAGGGTTTAATATGAAATTTATTAAACTCGTTCAATAATTAAATATGCCACTCGCCAAGGCTCGTGGCATATTTAATTATTAAACTCGTTTAATAAATTTCATATTAAACCCCCACTCGTCTAAGATCCTCTATATAATCTATAAGTAACATTTGACTTATTTGTGTATTTTACAGGTATCAGATACCGTTGTAGAACCATACAACGCCACACTCTCCGTCCATCAGTTGGTAGAAAACACAGACGAAACATACTGTATCGATAATGAAGCTTTGTACGATATCTGTTTCCGTACCTTGAAACTCACCACACCAACATACGGTGACTTGAACCATCTTGTATCTGCTACTATGTCTGGAGTAACCACCTGCCTCCGTTTCCCTGGTCAGCTCAATGCCGATCTCCGTAAATTAGCCGTCAACATGGTACCATTCCCACGTCTTCATTTCTTCATGCCAGGATTCGCTCCACTTACATCTCGTGGTAGCCAGCAATACAGAGCTCTTACCGTCCCAGAGCTTACACAGCAAATGTTCGATGCCAAGAACATGATGGCTGCTTGCGATCCAAGACATGGAAGATACTTGACCGTTGCCGCCATGTTCCGTGGACGTATGTCCATGAAGGAAGTCGACGAACAGATGTTGAACGTACAGAACAAGAACAGCTACTTCGTTGAATGGATCCCCAACACGTCAAGACCGCCGTCTGCGATATCCCACCACGTGGTCTTAAGATGTCTGCTACCTTCGTCGGAAACAGCACAGCTATCCAAGAACTCTTCAAACGTATCTCCGAACAATTCACAGCTATGTTCCGTCGTAAGGCTTTCTTGCATTGGTACACTGGTGAAGGTATGGATGAAATGGAATTCACTGAAGCTGAATCCAACATGAACGACTTGGTATCCGAATATCAGCAATACCAGGATGCCACAGCCGAAGAAGAGGGAGAATTCGAGGAGGAAGAAGGAGAAGAAGAAGCTTAAACAAATCAGCCAACGAAAACAAAATTGTAAAGGTCAACACGCGCTATCAACAGTTAATGCCTACCGAATACGGACTTGATACCTGATTAATTTACTGCTCAGTATTAAGGACATGTAATTTATTATTGAACTCTTGTTATTCTGTTGTTTAGAATTGTTAACCTTTCAACAGGAATACAAAATTTTTAAAAAATGTTGTTTTTATATTTATCTTGCACGCAGTCCATTACTCCTGATATTAATGGTCTATCAATCATTAAAATGTAACATAGGTTATCCTCCGCAAGAGCCAAACAATGAAAATACCAAAACCCTACTTGTGACAAAATTCAACTGTCACCGATAGATTTGAGGTCTTGAATCGGTTATGTTTCGGTTCAATTATTTCGGGTCGTACTGTAATATCAGCAAATTAGTCTCTGATCTCAGTCACAATAATTTCTTTGCAAAGATTTTCCTGAACTTAAATGAAGAAAGTTTTTACTTTTTAGGAAGCACGGACAAAACAAAAACAACTGTTATAAGCTTGAAGTGATATTCAAAATGACACATTAATTTCCTGAATGTCTTAAAAATTAGCAAAATTATTGAGATTTCAAGGAAAAGCTTAGTTACCGAATTATTGTCAAACTTGAGACCTCGTTGTAAATTACAACTGGAAACATGTACTTGTACCAATACCCAATACTGTGACCAATTCCACGATGAAGCAAAATTTAAAAAATAAAATAAAATAGAAAAGTCTATTAGAAAACAAGACGAAATAAACACGAGACCACTGATTATAAAACGTTATACATTGGACATGTCATAGATGTATAGTTTCAAAGTAGGCAATACATCGCCGTATACAAAATATTGACAATGTTTTAACGAAAAGCTGGAAAGACTTGCCCCTGTTTCACAGTTATTTCTTAACCACGATTTACCTTAATTTAGCAAGTTTTGGCAATATATTTCTAGAACAAATTAAAATTTTGGACGAAACTACATACAAATGTTATAAGCTTAAAGAACTCTACGAAATGGAATTATAACATTTTGATTATCTGAAACATTTACAAAATTATTGAGATTTTAAATTTGTGGAAAGCAAAGGAAAATCTTAGCTAAGGAATGATTGTGATTGACCCCGGCACAGCATATTATGCTTTCATCATGTCCTGGGATGTCGGGTTTACATTTGCTCCCTTTGTCATACCGATACATTTATTTAGAATATGTCTTTGGTATCTTTGTGAAACAAAGTCTACAGATTCATATATTGTAGCTTGCAACTGAAGTTAAACATAATAACGTTAAGTCCAGAAGAGTGTCGATTGTTCAATGTAGATTTGCAAGCCACAAAACGGCGAAAATATTGCAACTTTACTGCCGCTGTTGAAAACTCTGATCTTAAAAAGTTGTTGCTGAATAAATTGTACTTCGCAACGCTCAGCACAACATAATATAAAACGCAATCATAGGATTGCCTGATTAGGATTTTTCATCCAAGTCAAGAATATTTCACTTATATCGAGACGTCATCAGCTGTAGGGAGAGTGCCAGTGATCAGTAAATGTGCAATGCCTACCGTGAAACAAGTGTTTTTAAAGATCTCTTCGGAAGGAAACCGTGACTTCCATATCTAAATGCTGAATGCTTGACGAAAGAACAGTCACTACCCATTTTTAAGTCTTAATCAGATCAATACCGGGGTTCGAATCCAAGACACATCCCCATCTACGAAGCTAGCAAAGTACCCAATAAGCTACTGTAATGGTTCGCGAAACATTTCTATACAGGGTGCATGGCGAGGAAGCAGTATCTAAAATGTTAAAGTCTTATGTATAATAAAGATGGCGTTCGAACCCACGACCTTCCCCTCTCGAGGCAACGTTTTGTTAGACAGATTGTTTGCAATTGTTTTGATTATTCACGGTCTATTAGTATGCTACCCAACTGAGCATGTTTCTATTATTTTTTTTTTATTTTGAAGCATTGAAATACAAGTGCTAGTAATGGTATTTTACGCCCCAACAACACAGGCGCTTGGGGTCAGGTTTTTTTTCAATTTATTATCTTATCGACCAAGCAATGATATATTTTGCTATTTTATCATATCTGACAACGTTCTGAACTAAATGCACCAGAAACAAACTGATTTTATTGCTCTATACCGCGAAAATCAAGAAAAATTTAAAAAGCAATAAAATCTGTTTATTTCTGGTGCATTTAGTTCAGAACGGAAAATATATCATTGCTTGGTCGATAAAATAATAAATTGGAAAAAAATACCTGACCCCAAGCGCCTGTGCGCCGCGGCCCCAAGTCAAGATTCTTTCACTTCTATTGAGGCGATTCGATCTCGGACGGGACAGAAAACCATCCAAGTGGGATTCGAACCTAGGCTATGAGATGTGGTATGATCCATTAGCGCGTGATATTCAACCGCTTTAAATAGCAATGAGTAAGTTTGAAGATTTTACGATAAATCATCTGATGACCCACGTACTAATGCATCAGATACTACACACACGCGCGTGTATGTAGCATTTCAATTCAGGGGCGAGGCGCCCTATGAGGCAATCGGGGGAGTGTACTGTAATAGAATTTCCCGCCCATGTCAAACTGACAAACGTTCTCTTGGAACGGTGTTCGAATCTATATGCGATGGTATCCATAAGCGAGCTGTATACCACGCGGGCATCTTGAAGCAACCGGGCCAATTTTGGCAATTTAAAAGACATTTTCGACATTAAAACCCAAATTAACATTTTTATTTTAAGCTGAAATGTCAAAGATGTCGTTATTTTACTTTTTTCATAATTTTCGAGGTTTGGGTACCTAATAGCGATATGCGAATATGGGGCTTGGTCACGATTCTTTATTCGTTAATTTAACTCGCGCTAAGCTCCTGTAATTTCGCTTTATATATTTTCGTATCGGTATCGAATATGATCAAACTTGACCATTTATTCCAAACGTTCAGTTTATTCTTCGATTTTACAACCATACAAACTTAAATAAAATGAATATTAGTCTACATAACAGAAGCTATACCAGAAAACCATTAACGATAACACAAACACTTAATGATTTTAACGGGTGACCTAGTGCCATGAAACTTAACATGTGTCGCGTTAGCTAAAATAGAATGTTTAAAAGCCGAAAAATCAATATTTTGTTAAAAGAAATTGACCATATCCATGTTAGCGTTTCAATTACACATAAACTTTAAATAAATATTGACTTAAATAAAAGTTTATCAGTTGTTATGTACAGTTTATGTATGCAATTTTCTTTTTTAACAATGACATTTAATTTGGTAATTGGCGAATGAACAAAAATGTCTACAATTGGCGAATGAACAAAAATTTCTAGGTGTAAAAAGGTACAACTATAGAACTATGATAGCTAAAGGAATGTCACCGTTTGATTACATAATAATAATCATAATAATAATAATGATTTATTTTATTATAGTGTCACACATTTATACACAGTTTATAAATACATGCATAAACAAATGTTTCACAATAAAATGTATTATTGTCCGACTAAAATTGACTTATGAAAAACCTACGACCGTATATATATATATATATATATATATATATATATATATATATATATATATCACGTGACGATCATGTCATGAAACTGATCACCAATGATACATAATCACCAAAACAACGCATACAGATCCATGTCCAAATCACAATCTCAAAGCAAAAAACCCCTAAACTGGCAAACCAGGTTAAACGCGAACCAGGGAAATGAGACCGGATGTTCCGGAAGGATTAGGACTTCCTGTTTAGCTGCCTACATATATATATCCACCACGTGTGAAATCAAAATTGAGAATGAAAGGAACATGGAACTATGGGACGTCAAATATACCCGGGGTAATTTTGGATACAGATACATGTCAATATACAAAATCATATATTCAATTTTTTCAATCCGTTAGCATGTTGGTTCCTTGAATAAATACTTGTAAAATACAATATATGGCGATTGAACACATCAGAGACTGAAATGAGGAAACGTAGCCACAGGAGAAATTCAAGCGGTCAAAGGAAAATAGCCAGGGCCTTATTTCCAACAGAATCCTTAAACTTGCTGCAGTAGATTTGGTACCTCTCATCATCTTTATCATGATTTCAACAGTCCTGCCACACTGACATTGTTTTCTGAAGTATACAAGAAAGGCGACAAATCCATGCCCTTCACTTAATCTATCGTTCAGTATATCTTACCTTATCTCTTACATATCCTATTTGGTAACATTATGAAACATCTGGATACACGCAACACCCATGTTCACTACCAACATAGCTTCAGAAAAAAACCACTGATACAAAGCACACCAATCACAACATGCGGATATCTTCTTAGAACGCTGGACCACAGGAAACAGATTGACGCCCTTATTCTGGACTTCTATCTCCAAAGCCTTTGGCACGGTAGCTCACAGAAGACTGACACACTATATTATTGTAGGCCGATTGATTCATTGAGCGTCGTCACCAACCCCCTATGCTCTATCTAGAGTACCTTTGACCATTAATGTTTCTGTAATACATCAATTACTTAGGCATTAATATGTTCGTAGACTCGTCCATCCGTCTTTTTCCTGTGATGATACATTAAACAGAACCATCAACAATCAAAAGGACGACCACATGTAGAGAACGGCTTCACCCACCTGGTACTCACCACTGCCAGGCTATCTGAAGACGTCATTTTATGGTTCTTCAACTACTAGTAAACCTGTTAACTGGACAACATTTGAAATAAGAAGTAAAACTGAATTTGTATATTTCTTCAAACTCTTCGAAAATCAATCGCCAATACACTTACCAGCATACGCAAAGTAGCCGATCTCGTGTGATCTCGCCCACAAATAAATGAATGATTAGTAGATCCTAAGTGAACAAGGTAAAGCCATTGCATGCGATTACTGAAACTTACATATACAATGTAGTCAAAATCACAAAGCTGTATGATAATTTGAGCCGGAAAGCATAGGACAAGAGCGAAAATAAACAGATGTTTGAGCGACGAAGTAATGGGAATTTAAGCGACAGAATTTTAACCCATTTGAGCGAAATTCCAAATATATGGAGCGATGATTTTGTCCGAAGTTAATCTGACTGAAGTCGTTGCCCCCTGCTCACCGCGGGAATGTCACAGGGAGTAGGATTGTGAGCAGGATAAAGTTTTTGAAAAGTTTCCGTTAATCATCGTTGTCACATTACCTTACTTTACTTGTAAGACAGACGATAAAAGTGATAGTTATTTTATTTGTGGCCCAGATGACCTTTGTCGTATATACTTTAACAGGCATATAATCTGACATCAGGCTAAAGAAACCCTTCATTTACCTGCTTACGGAATGAACTTGTTTAATTCTTGTCATGGTGAGCATCATCAGTATTTTTTTTTCTGATGGTGCATAGTTCACTAGCTGTCTGATTTAAAATTTCTGATCATAGTTTTACATACTGTATTTTCCATTTTTGATATAGTCTCCACTATCACCAGTCCAATGAATGGATGAATGAATGAATGAATGAATCAATAAATGAATGAATGAATCAATTAATGAATGAATGAATCAATCAATCAATCAATCAATCAATCAATCAATCAATCAATCAATCAATCAATGAATCAATCAATCAATCAATCAATCAATGAATCAATCAATCAATCAATCAATCAATCAATCAATCAATCAATCAATCAATCAATCAATCAATCAATCAATCAATCAATCAATCAATCAATCAATCAATCAATCAATCACGACCCATCCTTCCTGTCATCAATTAATCCGGGGCCGTCAAGTCATGAATAGCTGCGTGGGGCTAATTCTTTACACGAAAGCAGTACCTCAAGTGCTTTGATTATTGTGTTATAAAGGCTATGTAGAAAGCAGAGTATATTCCGAATAGAATTTTATAGACGGGTTTCCGCAGTATTTTGTTATTATAATGGCTCATAAGTAGTCTCTAGGAGGTGACCTGTCTGTAAATTTGTAAACATGAAATTTGCGCCATGCACGAGGCATGGAATACACATGATTTTGTTTTGCACCTGTACATAAGATGACAGATATTTTCATAATTTGCTACATGGCGTGGTGGTAAGGAAACTAAATTTTATGTAGTAATGTGCAAGTGAATTTCTGCACCACTTACTTAGACCACAGCATCATTTTCAACTTTAGTTCTGTACACATCATCAGCAATCTGCAGCATCTCAAAAGTCAGGTTGGGACTCTCGCCCAAATTTGGGAGATTTTACCCCATACGGGAGAATTCCCAACCTTCTCAAGTGTTATTGACCGACGGACTTTAGTGTGTCTTTGTCACCTGAGTATTTATTTTTGTCATGTGTGATGTTGTAAAAATAAAAACTATGTTTAGTTTTTGACTAAAAATGTACAGCAGTGTAACACGATGCTACACAAAACCATTAAAACCGTTAAAAATTACATAATGGTTATATATATTTCTTTCTATTACCCAATTTGTTCTTCATATTGATAGAAATACGCAATAATAAACTAAAATCTATTATCATGTCTTCCAAAAATTGCTGTTGTTTTATTGATTGAATAATCGAATCTGACTTTATGCCGCAGTCAAGAATTTTTCCCTTATATTAGCACACAAACCAGCTTTAGGTGAAGTGGCACCTTTGCAGTGCACATAGAGCAACATTGCATATGCAGTGAAAGAATGTTATCGTGCCATGCCTACCGTGACACATGACTATTTTTGCGGAATGATTATTGCCCAGTATGTAACAAATGTGTTATTACCATATATTTGATTATAACATATTAAATATATATATGGGCTATAAGGTTATAAATGGCTTAAATACATCAGTTTAGTGATAATTAAAGAATAAATAAAAGAAATTTGTCATATAGGGCAAAATAATACATCAATTTTATCAAAGACATAACACACATAATACGTTTTTAGATCTGCCATTTTGCTTTCACCATATGGTTTGATCTTCCATCATATAAGACAATTACTTGGAACTCTATCTTTACCAATCTTACAAACTAAAATATTTTATCATTTCAAGATCAATAGACTTTGGATTTAATTCTTAATTTGACTATTTATTCCTAATAAATCATTGTATGAAGTTGCAGGGTACGGTTATACGGGTATAAAAAAATAAGTGGTAAAACATTTGCCAAGTTTTTAAGATGTCATTTAAAGGATATGTGACTTAAGCTTTTAAATGCCAAATGCTTGGTGAAAAAAAACATTTGCTGCCTGTTTTCAAGTCTTGGTCACACCTGTCCAGACTGAAACTCCTGATCATCCACATACCAAGCACTTTCCACTGAGCTACCTCAGCATGGAGGAAGAAAGATAGTTTTATGGGCGGATATGGCAGAGTGGTACTGTCACTGGCTTTCGAAGTCAAGGGTTGTGGGTTCCAACCTCACCCAGGACTTTGGTGAAATTTTCTGAGATGATTTTCATCACCTGCTCATACTAGAGCGGTAAGAATCTCATTACCACAATAATCATTTGGAGACTCAAAACTGAGGTGCATGTTAAAGATACCTCTATAGAGTTGAAAAAGAGTAGGCCATCTGTGGTCACCACAGAGGATGCCTACAGCTAGAAGCGAATGAAACAGACTGAGCAAGAAGATAAGACCATTTTCTGTATAAAACAGACATATTATTTGTCATTCATATGTCATAGACAATCAGTCTTTTTTTTGAAATAATCTAGTCCAAAAGTATCTACAATAAAAATTCACATATATCATAGACTTGGGTCATTGATGCATGACTAATTTTGCACACTGCAATAAAATATGACATTTTATGAATTTATGTACAAAAGTGTAATTATTCACAAAATAAATATGAATTTGATTGTTTGAAACCCAAATTTGATCTGTTAAACAAGTGTCAAGTTTAATCATTTCATTATGATCTGTAAAATAATGGAAGTGCCAAGTAGTATGGAAGATTGAGATGGTGTTGTCTTATTTATTTTAGGTAACAATTTTGAACTGACATGATTTAAACAAGGTCAAAGTTTAAAGTTTGAGGATTTAAATACATACAGAATGGAAACTGACTTCTACAGCTCTTTAACAGAAGAAGTGACTCTGGAAGGGTTAGATGGTAAGCTATGAAAGCCTTTCTGTGTTATTGTATCCCACACAATAAAGTTGGCGATCATATACTGTTTTTGACCCGTAAGGCTTTCAGTCCATCATAAGTTTTCAGCACTTTTCTGAACAATTGCAAGTATTGGACTGATTGTACATTTTCTGCCGCTCTACTGATTTCTATGGATGGAAATTAAGGGCCTTAGAAACAACAGTTTTGGTTTTATTGAAGGTTGCTTCACTAAGCCTTCTGAGGATATTTCATTTGAATATTTACTTTTAACCATTGCTCCATTTATTTGATTATTTTCTTTTAAAAGTGTAAAGTAGATTAAATTTAATGAATTAAATTTTTTTGATACTTTTTCTGAAGTGCACTTGCTTTTTCCATGATAATAGTAAATGAATGTTGAATTAAAATGCACTGTTTATGGATTTAACTGGACCCAAATATTACAGCAAATGTACCATTGTGTTATTCAGAATTATGGATTATTCTGAGTCTAAAACATTGGTTCAATGACTGGTTGCCTCTAACTTTGACTTCAGAAGTTTTTGGGACTTTACTTATGTGGCCAAGTGGTCTAAAGCATGAGCTTACAGATTACAGCAGTTCTCATTGCCTAGGTTCAAATCCCACTCTGAACAGATCCTAATGTAAGAAAGTTTGTCATTTCGCTTGTTGAAGGTCAGTGGTTATCTTTGGGCATTCCAGTTTCCTCCACTATTCCTGAACAGACTGTCTAGATTTAAGAGCAAAATCTTGACTAGGACATTGAACACATTGCTCCACCCTGCCTATTCTCTATATTATTATTCAACTTTGATGTTTTCATTGTCAGTGTTTTATATTGTGTTTCAATATAGGAAAAACAGCATTGACCTGTCTGCTTGACCTTTATTCTAAATATTTATTATGGACCAGTACATTTATATAAAGGGAACACAAGTGTTTATACCGCTTACATCACATCATGGGAATCATGTACATGTTTTTGTATAAACTGCGAATCCTAACACTACCCATGTATTGGGTGGATCATGGTACATGTATATGAATATCCCTAATGAAAGGTCAAACAGACAGGTCAATGTTATTTGCCTATGTTATGTTACATGTTATATGTTTACTGTCTGTTTTATTACATTGTTTATTACAATAAGGCATTACACTAGACACACTATGGATAAGGTTGAAGGACAGACCACAATTCAGTCTTAAAGTGGACGACCAATCAAAACAGTTTTTATGGAAGTGTTTGGTTTCACAGGAAGAGTTCGAGTTTTATGAACTACCAGAGGAGAGATCTACAATTATATCCTTTAACAGATTCCATTATGTCGATCCTGAGAGTGGACAACTTATTGATGTGGTAAATACATTTGTATATAAAAGATATTTATCAATTGTAACGTGTAATATCACTCATGGTTTCCTTGGTTAGTGATGTCATACTATTATTGTAACACATTATGATGTCATATTTTAGCCAACATGACTTGTGGTTTTGCAGCCATTTTGGCTGTTGTTATTCCCTAGAAAACACTTTACAGATACAAAAAATAGAATTTTCTTATACAATAAACAGGCTGTTACATTCAGGTTTATGTATTACATGTATTGAATTTATTTATTAAACTTGTTGAATAAAATGTTTATCCAACCCTGACGAGGTTTGTTGCATAAAATTTTATTTAACTTGTCTAACAAATCAAATATTACACAATCACTCATGTAAGATCCAATATGACTGAATCAGGGATAAGACACTCAAATTTAAATACCTATACTCTGGTCAGAAATAATAAATCTGTGTTGTATCTTAATAAAAAACTCATTATTTATCTTAATTGTTTTAAGACTGCATAGTGGTATTTGAAAAAGTTAGCTCTAATGTATCATCATCTTTTGTTCAGTCTAAAGTTCATAAAACTGATGCTTTACTGAGAAAAATTCTGAACAAGATCCTTATGAAAAAAACTCATTGCACCAGAGTTTACATATTGCCTATTTCAGGAAGAGAATAATGAAGAGATTTATCCTATTAAAGTGATTGATGACAAAGGTGTTGTTGGATCATGTATGACTTATGAGACACGGAAGAAAATAACGGATGACATCAGAGATACTGATAGAAGAGCAAAGTGTTCTTTTAAAGAGGCTGTTAAAAGGTTTGTGTTATAAGTGACTTCATGATTCAGTGAATCAAGATTCTACAATACTGGTAATACTGACTTTGGATAATTTCGATCTTATATTGGAAAGTCCCCCAGAAAATGCTCCAAACAAACTTAGGTAATCAGGTCAAAGTTTAAGGTCACATGATGAAATCTTAGTTTGGTCCCCTTAGGATGTCAGGATAGAAATATGTTCACTGATTGAATGTTATATTGTCAACATTCATTGTTGCTGTATTGTGCATTTCTATCATTAATAGTATATATAGTACAGACCTGTCTAAAATTTAACACTGAGCTTACAAAAAGAAGTCCGAAGTTGGCTACTAAGTGGTCTGCTCTAATTCGTTAGCATAGTGTTAAACTTTCTCGACAGGACTGTATATGTTATGATGTTTAGTCTCTATATCAGAGATGGGGTAATTGAAAAATGTAATTGTAATTAGCCGTAATTAATTACAATTTTTCTAGTAATTGAATGTAATGTGTAATTGAACCTTTTTTCAATTACTTGTAATTGTAATTTAATTAATTACATTAAAAAAAGTCATGTAATGCCAATTACATTTCAATTGCATTACAATTACATCATGAAATATTACTGAAAGTTTGTTTTATCATATTTGACAAAACAATTGAACAGCCACTTTGAAAATTTTTGAAATACAAAAAAAATGAAATAATTTAACTTTTCTTGTTAGTAAAACAATATTTGCAGGATGATATTGAATTGTGTAGCTTACATTAATAATGTGGTATTAAGCTTCCAAAAGTGAGTTTTTTTGTAGGTCTAATTTCCAAAGTGGTCCTTAACATGCTAGTTTATAAACAACACCCACTGAATTACCTGACAATTATAACTAATTAACTTTCAAGTATGAGCTTCTTAATCCCTTAACACTACTCACTGGTATAGATTAATGAGACACAAGTTGTTGTCCTAAGCATTTAAAGTCACATTGTAAAGTTATTTAATTGTGATCACTGTTTATATTAGCGTGATTTGAAACCTGTCAGAAATCACATGTTCATCTGTTAGTCATGACATCCAACAGTGTATTAAAATAGATCAAGATAGCGATGAAAGTGACAACGAAGTTTCATCCAGTGATCAAGAGGCTGACAGTGATTTTGATATTTGCTTACCACAACATGTGAGATGTTATGCTCATAGTTTGCAACTTGTTGTGAAAGATGGGTTAAAGGAGTGCAGTACACATTTAAAAACTATTGTTAATAAAGCCTCTCAAATTGTAAACCATGTAAGAAAGTCTGTCAATGCGTCAGATTTATTGGAGGACTGTAACCGCCTACAGGCTGCAAATGTAACTAGATGGAACTCACAGCTTCATATGTTGCGTTCAGTTTTAAATGTTCCAGAAGATAAATTAAATAAAATTGACTACAAAGTCAAACTTTCATCTTATGAAAGAAAACTTCTTCAAGAACTATGTAACATCCTTGAGCCTTTTGAAAAGGCAACATTGCTTGTTCAGAGTGAAAACTCAGCTAGTGCTAGCCTAGCTATCCCTGTTACATGTGGCCTGAAACATCAAATTTGTCAAATTAGCATTGATTATAGTTCAAAAATGATATCCACTTTGAAGCATTCTATTCATTCTAGGCTCTCTGTATATGAAAATGATGATTCATTCACCATTGCTGCTATTCTTGATCCAAGATTTAAGTTGAGATGGTGTGAAAATGAAAAAGTCACAAAAATCATTGACCTTTTAAAAGAAAAAAACAATCAGATTTATGCTCCAGTTTCTTTAGATGACAACCCTGTATCCCCACCTTGTAAGAAAGTGAAGCAAGATGACTTTTTTAGTTTCATGCCATCTACTAGTACTCCATCTAGACAAAGACATATTTCTGGAAAATCTGCTAATACAGAGGTAGATGAATATTTAGATGAACCCTGCATACTTATGTCAGAAAATCCAATTCTGTATTGGCAAAATAATACTTGTAGATTCCCTAATTTGGCTAAACTTGCCTGTCAGGTTCTATGCATTCCTGCAACCTCTGCTCCTGTAGAGAGAATGTTCAGCGTCGCAGGTAAAACTTTCCGACCGGACAGATGTAGATTGGGGGATAAAACTTTTGAAAATCTAATGATGATTAAATGCAATGCCAAAAACATGTCATAAATTAACATGTCAACAAGACTGGGACAGTATTATATAACATGACTACTTTATGGTTGTATAAAAGTTGTATTCACATTAAAATTGTTGCAAAATGTACAATGTAATTTGTAATTTAATTAATTACTTTTGCAAAGTAATTGTAATTTAATTAATTACTTTGTGAAAATTGGTGTAATTGTAATTGTAATTTAATTGAGGGTATAGGGAATGTAATTGTAATTTAATTAATTACATTTGAAAGTAATTGACCCCATCCCTGCTCTATATACAGAGGAAACAAAGTAAGGACTTCCATTTGTATCCTCCACACAAATTTAAATTTGGACTGTAAAAGCCTATAAATGCTGGAATCAAGCCATTTTTAACATTTTTCTGAAAAAAAAAAAAATAACAAAACAATTTACATATAATTTAATGGGTACAAAAAGATGTCCTGCCAAAACAAAATTTGTACAAATGAAAGAAAAGTGGTATCATTAAAATTTTACAGTTATACATGTGTATTTTGTTTGATTAATAGATGGGGAAATAAATTGGTAATAGTAGCTTCACAAAGACTGCGTAATGAAGCCTTATTTGGAGCGGATTATGACCCGTCTTTAGAATGGTCACCTGATGTTTACTGTATCCTAGAGAGAATTGGCAGGTAGGTTTGCTTTCATAAATAGGATATGGACTAAAGGTTAAAAAAAATTAAACAAAAACAAATGTAAAAATAAAAGACCTTTTTAGTTCCAAAAAGACATATGCAGAAATAGTCTGTCAAATCATCATAAAATGGCAAATCCTGGCAATCGTAGACTGTGCAGGGGAAAATTTTTGTGTTTTTAAAATTTTCACAAATTTTCACAAATTACCGCAAAATGAAAATGTCTACCATACAGGTTAATATATCATAATATATAGAATATACACCCACTTTTATTGGTTATGCGAAAATTACACCCATATGAAATGCCAGATTTCAGAAATCGCAAAATTTTCATCCTGTGAAAGTAATCCCCTTCACAGTACATGTATTTTAAAAAAGTAAACTAATTATTATATGTGCTCAATTGGTCAGTTACAGTTATCATGCACTTTATAAAAATCTTTCATATGTGCCAAAATATTTGTGGTTAGAAAAACCATGGCATAGAGGAAGGCGGTATTCGTAAAATTTGATTATGAGGTCATAATGCAAGCCTTAGAAACATTAATTCTGCTAAAGAAGGAAAATAGTTTAGAAATCAATGTATCAAAATGTACATAAATTATTGAAAGTTGCTGTATCTTAATTTTAAATGATTTTTATGTAGGAAAGTAAAACTTTCCAGTAATGACATCATTTGGTTGTTTGTAACTATGGCATAATGATGTTAACAAAATGTTCCTTTCACTTCAGCACTACTGTTACACTTGTGTTCAAAAGAAGTAGACATGTGTAGAAGCGTGCAATCTTGATTTCAGAAATGCATTATTCGTGTTATGTAAATGAAGTTTGAAAACCAAATTTCAAATAAGTATTAGAAAATCTTGTCAATGGAAAAAATGATACAGAACAACCTCCCACACATACAGTTAGTATGAATTTCGAACCGAAATAAGTCCTGTATACCAAGTCAGATTTGCATAGTTAGGTCACAGGCTTAATAATTTTCGTGATTTAATAGGCAGTATTTTTATTGTTATTATATATTATTTCTACTTGTGTGTCGTTTTATGTCTGTTTTTTCTCTCTCTCTCTCTCTCTCTTTCTCTTTGTATACATTTCAATGGAGATATGTAGTATGGAATTTTTCATATATGTTGATATGTACAAACATTTTTCAGATCCAGGTATCATGGAGAAGTATCTACCGGATACAACAGTCTGGGTGCCTTCAAGATGGATCCTAAGACCATGTTTTATCGCACATTACTGCTGGTCAGGGCTGGTATTATAAAGAAACAGGTTTGTGAAGTTTGATACAGTTTAATTTCAAATTTGGATATGTAAAATATTTCTTACGTTTTATCAAATGCCCATAACAAGTTATTCATTAGGCGATTTATTTTGGGCCTAGATACTGTATAAGATGAAACATTCGCAAGAAAAAGGCATTAGCTATTTTCACAATAGCACTTGTACCATGAATATTTCTTCTCAATGGAAATTTCTTATTTCCCTTGGTACACTTTCTCTTCAGTCGGAACCATGAAAATTTCTTACCCCGAAATATTTTAGAAGATAAAAACCGCGAAAGTTTCCTACCGCTAATGTAATCTTATACAGTATCTCAAAGTTTCTGAAAAGTTGAATTGTTTTTTGAGTTCCTGGTAAAATTCAATGAAAAAAATGTATTTATTCTTGTCAGGCATATAAGAGATGAATGCAAAAATAATATCAGAGTAACTTCTTGTTGGCAAAATGTTCCACAAAATGTATAAGCGAAACTCCCATCCCCACCATTTTTATCAGAATTTAGTAACCATATACTGTATAAGAAGAAACATTAGCAGTAGGAAACTTTTGCAGTTTTGATCTTCTAAACTATTTCAAGGTAAGAAATTTTCACTTTACTGACTGTAGGTAAAGTGTACCAAGGGAAATAAAAAAATTTCGCTGAGAGTTGTAGTTGCCGTGAAAATCGCGAATATATTTTCCTCACAAATGTTTCTTCTTATGCAATATTTATATAACATGAGAATATATCGATTGGTACAGAGTGCAAAGTAACTTGATATGAAAATAGTAACTCTTGTTGTTAGTCTAGATGAACAAACCAGTTCTTCTGTTCTTGTGGTAGTTCTAGCCAAATGAAATTAGTGATTTTGTTAGCCTAAAATTACTACCATATAAAGGTAGGTTCCCCTGTGGAAAAAATCACTAAATTTTTCCAATTTGATCACTAAAATTCCTAAAATAACAATGATATACTAGCAAACTAAATCTAGCTGTCCTTGCCTACAAAATGTTAAACATTGTCACAATATAACATCTTTGCAATGAGTATCCTGAGCTATTGCAAGCATGTTATTATGCAGTTTGCTGTATTTCAGAACTTAAAATTTTCCCAATTTAAAAGGTAGACGGTAGGTTTGAAAAAATGTAACAAAATCACTGGAAAATCTCAATTTAAATCATGAATATTTATTGTATTCTTGTTGATAGAAAACCAGCATAACAATATATGAAAATGAATCTCATGAGTTTAGTGAAGTGGAGTAAAAGAGTTTTACACCCCAGTCAAGATTCTCTTGTCATAACATCAAAGTGGTCAGTTCAGAGATGGTGGGGGAAAACGGTGTGCTCAGAGACAACCACCAACCTTCGGCAAGTGAACTGACAAACATTCTCACATAAAGATCAGCTCTAAGTGGGATTGGAACTTGCTGTGATCCATGTGTATGTTTTGCATGTGTATATGTGTGTGTTTGTGCATGCAAATGCTTTTCTGTGATATGTTAGAAAGTGAAAAATGTGTACATGCAGTATACAGTCTAACCTGCCTTAAAAGCCACCTCTATATAAAGGCCAGTTTCTTATAAAGGCCAGTGAAATTGTATCCCAATTGTTCTTTATTCATATTATTTGAACCTGTATATAAAGGCCACTTTTCTTGGTTCCTTTGGTTGACTGTATTAACATATTTATATTTTAGAGTGTTGCTGTTGTTGATTGTAAGCGGAAGATGCAACAGTTACGTAGAGTTTTCCATCTAACTCGCTTCTTTAAGGAAATCAGCTGTAAATATACAATATTACTGAAGCAAGTTTGTGAATACTTAGAAAAAAAGCCACTTCAGAAAGAGGTGTTGAGCACAACTAGGTCAGATAATGTGAGTTTACTATGTCCATCATGTATATCTGTAATGTTTCAAAACCGTGTCAGTTTAGTACACATAGGTTAGACAATGTGAGTTGATTTTGTACATCATGTTTATCTGAAGTGTTTCAAAATCCTGTCAGTTTTATTTTGGTTGATTTATTGAATGAAATTTTATGTCCCAGTCAAAAATATTTTACTCATATCAATATATCACCAGCTTTAGGTGAAATGGCAGGAATTTTTACCTTTGCCATGCTCAGGGCAATATATAGAGAGTACAAATCCTGACCTCACATTTAGAGCGAGCACTAACTGAGCTACTGTAGTGATAGTTTGAGAGTTTCGAGAATTCATAGTTGTACAATGTTCGGATGCAGAGAAGGTTAAAGTCAACTTACTTAGCACAGCATGATGCAAAATTTTATCTTATTTGTTACTGAGGCAAATGAAAAAAAAAATGCTCAGATAACGCTATCATTAGATCTATGTTTCCGATTCCTGGTAGCCAAAAATGCCATTGGTTACTAATTTCTGAGAAATTTTTTTAAAAAAACCTATTTTAGCAAAAAAATACTTTAAAAAGACTGTATTTTCACAAATTTTGGATATTTGGCTAATTTCCATTTAAAATTGTGGAAACCTAGTTAGATGCTGTCATATTATACACAGATGGATATGACACACATTATATTTACGCCATTTCTTCTGCCATTATTTTGTTTACCATTTTTCTCAAAAATTATTCAACAGATCTATATGAAGCTTCACAGGAATGATCCTTGGATGGAGTAGATGTACCGTTGACTATTCTTAATTTGATCATGCAGAGACTTTTGAAACTTTTGGGGAGACTTTTGAAATGACAACCAATTTCAGATAGATTGATTTTATTAAAAGGTAATAAGTTGTCAAAATTATTGAGGTGTTCCCTATTTCCATGGTGAGTTTGTTAGTGTAATCATGTTTTACATTAATTTTATTAGCATATAGATGAGAAGAGTATGAAGAAGCTAATGAAGTATAAACCGGCAGTGAACTGCTTAAAGATAAATGTAGTACCCTATAGAACACTGTATCCTGATGCCACAGAGAAGGTCTATCTTACCAAGTAGGTTATTAAATCATCTAACATCTTATCCAAAGCAGAAATGAAAAAGTTTAAATTTTGTACTTAGTTTCTTCAGGTTTCGATCATTTACCATAATAATTGGGAAAAATATAGGGTTTTATCATTTGGAATGTGCCCATTTTTGTACAGCGTTTCACGAGAATGAACACGTACTTTGCTATCGCTTTCTTCCAAGATATCGAGCTTCTTTGCTATGAAATTATAAGATATGAGTACACATGGAAATAGTGCGCCTGGTAAATGAGCGTGAAAGAAGTATATCTGTTTTATCGTAAGATATGTATTCTGAGACAGGTACTGCATTTGGTCACATATGCACATTTGGAATAAATTTTCGGAATACGGGATGCATCTAATAATTTCTGCAATTTGACGAACTTATCTAATGTTTACAATAAAAAGTAGTCCGCAAAGTTTGCGTCCTACGATGTAAAATCATAACTTTTTATGAAATGAACAGCAACGGCAGGTTGATTTAATTAATCCTTCGTGAAATCTACGGAAATTCAAATTTATTTTGAAGGTTATGATAACGTATTTTGATGTTAAGGCAATTGTGTCATATTTTAAAACTGTTTATCGATTAGATTTCACTTTCGTGAAAGGGAGATAATTCGTACAGTGTTGTGTGCAAATGACCACATGTGGATTTTAAGTACTTCACCATTAACATGAAACGGGAATATTGTGAGTGATAATCAGCAGTTAATTAAAACCCAGATTAACAGCAAATGATCTAGTTACATACAACCGCTAGAATGTACCCCCTCATAGCGACGGTAGGATCTGCAAAACTCTACTTTCTCTCTAGATCCGAAATGACAAAACGATCGGGTACAACTTTTTTAAATTTTAATTACCGATTGTCTTTTTCATATATTTATGAAATTATTATTTTCTACCATTTACTTCAGCAATACATGGTTTGGTACATTGTTTCTTTTTCCAAAAAAAAAAAAAAAAAAACATCCGTCGGACTATGCATAGATTGACCCCCCCCCCCCCCCCCCCCCCCCCCCCTCCGAATTTTCGGTTATATTCTGTCTTGCCACAACACCATTTTCCCAACTACGCTGTACAACAGCACGGCAGTGCTATGTTTCAGATTTCTGTACCATATTATCAGATTTAATATACCAGTACATCATAATGTTTATTATACCCCCTGCCACCCTTCCCCCTCTTCAAAGAAGAAAGGTCTACTGGTTTACCTCTGTCCTTTCCTCTGCCCAAAACTAAATTTTTTATACAACTTCTTAACACAGCCACTTGAAATTTTGTATGCCAGTTCAGTATGAGGTCCCATGCTGCAAGTACCGATTTCAAGTTTGCCAGACATCTACTTGCTGTTCACGACTTAGTTTATTTTTCACATTAACGGTAAATGGTTGAAGTAAAACGTGGGGCTATTCTTAGTGAGCAGTAGCTCATAGATTTCTGTGTTAAATTACAAATTATTCCTGTTATATATAATCAATATTAGATCAAAACAGAAGGAGAAGCTGTTACGGATTGTTGAGCTTATAAGGATGCCGACTGGTGAGGATTACGATGATGACCCTGTTACGAACCTGGAAGATGACGAGGAGGAAGAAGTGGAGGACACTGGGGAGGATAGTGGAGGTTTGTATAAAATCTACAATTTATGTACAAATAGGGGATAAAATCAACAGTTTGTAAAACACATTAAAGAATTGACTGGGGAGGATTGTGATTGTTAGTGCCATTCTTAGGAAATATAAAATTTATGTAAAATTAGGATAAAACTATCAGTTTGTAAAACACATTGAAGAATTGGCAGAGATTTATTATACAAATATATCATGATTCCCATGCGTTTGGTGAAAAGTCGGGGAATTTTTATTTTTTTCAAGGTTAGGCAATTCGTTCTCAAGAGTTGTGTCAATTTGAAATTTCTGATCATCTTTACTTTTGTTTTGCCTACTCCATCCATACTACTGAACAGCTCTGAGAGATAGAGAAAGAGAGAGAGAGTTATTCTACAGTGTGATATATTTTTATTTATTTTAATATTTGTAGAGTCCGTTTCATACAAAATGATATACGAGAGACCATTATTACACCAGGGTCTAAAGGCCGTAGAATTGACTGGCCCAGAAGGTACTTCCTTACCAAAACTCATGAAAATAATGAATATCAGTTATCTGGAGGCCAGGTCTATACTGAAATACCTGGATAAGTTAAAAGTTGTAGAAAAGATAGTCGTGGATGCTGGAAAAAATAAAACACACATGTAAGTATGATTAATATGTACCCTCTCCTCACATTTGTAACTATTATTTTTCCTTATATGGAACACCTTATCAAAACAATCCCCATAACCTCATGGAGATGCTCATCTGAAGTTTGACATCACAAACACAACCTATTTTGAAGTGATATGTTTTATGGTCTCTCTTGTACTAGCATACACTTAGGAGACTTTAAGGTGATAGCTCATAGAGCCAGTACACCACAGACAAGCATATCACTCCCCCAGTCACATTATCCTGACACCGGGTGAACTGATTGATACTCTTGTTTTCTTAATTCTGAGCACCAGGTCAGAAAGCAGTACCCCTTGAGGCTCTACCATTGAGCCACCAAGGAGGTTGAATTTTGATGAGAATTTCAGTTGATTTCCATTTACCGGGTATGTTGTCATAATTTGCCTGATAAAACAAATTATTTTATCCATTGTCATTGAATATAGATACTTTTATAATTCTTGTATTTTTGTTGTAGATATGTAGCAAATAGTTTCTATAAACAAAGCAAGTACCATAAAGAGTACTTAGAGCATGAAGAAAAGCTGAAATCTCTGATGGACAAAGGAGAATCTAAACAGGAAGACAAAGAAGGTTAGTACAAATTTTAATCTTTAGAAATGTTTAATTTAGACCAGAGTCTGTGATGAAGAGGAGGCACCTAAAGAGGAAGACAAAGGATACCGTAAAGGGAATTTTTTTGTGGGGTGAAAATTTCTCAAGTTCTGAAATCTGTAATTTTGCATGGGTGTAATTTTCGGGTAACAAATATAAGTGGGTGTACATGTATACTCTATATATTATGATATACATGTATTAACTTGTATGCTAGACATTTTCCTTTGGGTAAAATTTTCGTGGTAATTTCTTCAGTGAAATAAGCGAAAATTTCTCCTGTACAGTATGTGGTGAGGAGTCTAGAGAAACACAGGGAAGGTGGTACAAAAAATAAATCTCTGTTGGAGGAGGATAATATCAGGTGGAGGTGGAGGTGGAGGAGTCTTATATGTGTAAAGAGGAACACAGGAAGAGTAAAAATAAAATTAAGTCTCTTGTGACTGTTTTTAAAATTCTCTAATATGTCAGTATTTTTGTTTCAGACACATGGGGGAAATTATATGATAACAAAAACACAGATGATCAGCCTTCTGTCTCAACTGAGGAGAAAAAAGACGAGAAAATTGAACCTGTTGTTGATGATACTGTTAGTTTTGTCATGACATACATGGATGATGCGGCACAAGAAGCAGAGAACGCTAAAACTGATGAGAAAGAAGAAAAATTAAATAAAGGAGGACGGAAACAAAAGGAAAAACTCGGTATGCTGATTTATGAAACCAGTATTCTCTTTGTCTGTGTAGGATTGAAACTAGATTATTCTATGATTTGAGTACAGTCAAACCAAGAAAACCAGTAAAAGTTGCCTTTATTGGGAGGCTCGCGTATACAGGTTCAAATAACATGAAAAAAGAGCAATGGCGATAAAATTTAATAGCTTTTAAAGTAGGTCGTTCTGATATGGTAATGGCCATGAAGGCAGGTTTGACAGTAATTGTAAAGTTTAGTATTGTGTTTGAATCATACTTAGAACAGTCCTAACTCCATATTTTAGAGTCTCTTTTAAGAAAATCTAAATAAGTAAAATTTGGCATACAACTGATATTTTCAAGTATGTAAAATTTCATTATGATGTCCTCGATAACATTGCCACCTTGCTAATCACCACATTACTTTGAAGTCCCAAAATCTGTAACTTGTATGTTTTTATTTATAAATCTTTAAATTTATTGCCACCAAACTTCTTTATAACTCCAAAATTTGATGACTGTACAAATGGTGGCGATTAATTGAGGTTATACTGCATTTATATGCATTTATAGGTGTTTCTTCTATATTTTTCTTTATAAGCCTCCCTCTGCTTATCACCAAACCTCTTGATAATGCAGAAATTTGATAAAACAAATAGTACTTATTATTCAAGGTTTTATTGTATGTGTTACTTCTGTGTTTTCTTTATAAGTGTCCCTCATCTTATCACCAAACTCATTTATAAATTGTCAGAACAAATAGTGGCGATTAATTGAGGTTTTACTGTATTTGTAGTTATTATTTCTAGACATGACTTCCATGTTTTTCTATATAAATCTCCATCACCTTATCACCAAACCCATTTATAATGTTGAAATTTGACAAAACAAATGATGATGAATCAAGTTTTTACTGACTGTATATATATTTATTTATAGGTGTTACCGGTAGACATCTGAAGAGAATGCACATGATACTAGAAGCTGTAAGACAAAATAGACTGATAGATAATACTTATTGTCTAGTTAGGGTAAGTCATATATTATAGGAAGGACTTCCATTTGTACCTGACACTGAAACTTTGAATTTTGTATGAAGAAAACTTAAAATGATGGAATCAGACCATTTTGAACATTTCTGTTAAAAAAATTCAAATTTGTACATAGAATTTAGTTGGTGGGGGTTACAAAAGCAAATTATAACTTACAACATCTTAATATCTTGTCTTGTTAAGACAAGCCATTTTACAGTCTATCTGATTATTGTTATACACTGTTCAACTGTATAACTGTTATTATCAAATCCTTTGAAGAATTAAAAGATTTTTATCTTAGCTTGAAAACCACCTGGGCAACAAAACTTTATTTTATAAATTAAAAATACAGTAAAACCTGCTATATATAAAGACCCCTGTTCATTATTAGGTCCCTGTTGCTTCAGAATTCAAACAA
Organism: Anadara kagoshimensis; assembly: GCA_021292105.1. Lineage (NCBI taxonomy): Eukaryota > Metazoa > Mollusca > Bivalvia > Arcoida > Arcidae > Anadara > Anadara kagoshimensis. The sequence goes on from CM037862.1 coordinate 13,266,612, forward strand.
TAAAAAAGAATCTCTGTATAAAGTGCACATGTTTATATGTCCATATTTAGATCCCAGGGGTGGTCTTTATATGCATGTTTACTATACTTAGGTCCTATGGTTGGTCCTTTATATTTAGATTTTACAGTACTTAGGTGAATTTTCCTTACCGTTGGCCTTTACTGATTCACCTGGTATCAGTATAATGGACTGGGGGAGTGGTACGCTTGTCTGTGACGTACTGACTCTGTGAGCTAGCACGGTAAAGTCGCCCTGAGTGCGCGCTAGTACAAGGCAGACCATACAACACACTCGCACTTCACATGCATACACAAAATTGTTCATTTATTAATCCAAAGAAATTAATTAAATAGTTCTCGTCGCGAATAGCTGAAAAATTGCTGATGCGACGTTAAGCAACATTCAACCAACCAACCAACTTAGGTCCTAGATGTAGTTCTTTATTTGTACTTACATATAGGTCCTAGGGCTGGTTCTTCATTTACATGTATAAGTTTTACAGTACTAATGTCTTTATATATATACAGATTTTACTGTACATGTATTCAGCTACACATTACTAGTTTTCTACAATTCTAGCTGTTAAGAGAGAAGGAGAAGGAAGAAGGAGTCATTACAAAAGTGGATAAGAAGACAATACATAGACTTATAGCTCAACTTGTGAGAGAAAGGAAAATAAGATCTATAAAAACTATAGTAACAGTCGGTAATGAACAAAAAACGGTAAGAATAACTGGCTATTATTTTCAGAGCTCTCACTGGGTTGTTTTTTTCTTATTTAAAATCTTATGGTTTTTTCACAATCGTTTTTCCAATTTTCACAAGTTTAGAAATTTTAGCTTTTAAAACAGTACTGTAAACATATTTAATTTAGCATGTATTTATTTTCGCGATATAGGAAATTTAGACATATCTGCATAGTTAAATTTTCGCGTTTTTGAAATATGCACTATAACATAATAAGTTTAATATAGTTTTCAATTGGTATTAATTTTCAAGCAAAACAAACAACCGCAAAATAAGCAAACATTGGTTCACCGTGAAAATAAGTACATTAACAGTATTTTGGAGTTTTCTATCACTTTGATGGTATTTTTCTGTGACAGTTTTGGCTGTTATGATGCTTATTTTCACAAATACAAGGGCCCTGGCCCCATTCACAAAAGGGTGAGAGGAAACCCTGATTTTATATTCTACATAGGTTTTATATACATTACAGGCCTGTTGAAAGTTTAACACTAAGATTACTATTTCTCGTACCTGTGACAGAAAAATCTCGCGCGCACACAAGTGCTAGATTTTTCTGTCTTGTCCAGTTTGTCTGGTACTGCCTCATGCGACAATTGAACAATCAGGATGACGTATCCGATCATTGTGCTTGCCGTCATCAAAACAAACGCTTTCTTTAATTATTTTTTAAAATATTTGTTTTATTTTATTTTTTATTCAAAATATTTTATTGTCAGAGTTGTTTTATATTTGCATTGATTACAAATCGTTGATATCTTAAAATTTTGAAGTGTTGTCGATCGGATTATTTTCAAAGTGCGGATTTGTACGATGCATAAAGTTTCCAAAGGAATGCAAGTCCCATGAGTGTACGTGTTTTGTTTTGTATGTATCACAGTTATAAACAATTTAATGGTACGAGAAATAGAATCTGTCACCTGGTTGTGACCGATACTGGTTGATCTCAGTCTCAGGTAATATGATTTAACATGTCCCGATCTCGGCTCAGCCTCGATTGGGATATATGTTACATCACATCACCCTCGACTGAGATCATACGGTATCGGTCACAAACAGGTGACAGATTTCATTAATATCGACATCTTTTCAGCTATCTAGACAGTATTTCTGTCACCAGCTATCCATACCTCAGCCACTGGGCAGCCGAACTTCAACTCCAATTTTGTTAGCTGGGTATTAAACTTTAGACAGATGTATACTGTACTTATATGCACATTGAGGCGACTTTTTCATTTTGATACCTACATGAACAGTAAAACTTTTATAACTTGAAATGTATAATACTTTGATATTGACTTGAGATGTAGCAGAGTACTCGAGTTATCAGATTTGCAGGATGGCTAAAGGGAGATAATCCATTATGCAAAATGACAGATTTATCTTATTCTTTACAAATTAGGGGCTTAGTGGTCTTAAGCAATTGCAAAGAGCCTCTCACTGCCTAGGTTCCAATCCCACTCAGGTACATTCTAGTTTGAGAAAATTTGTCAGCTTGCAGAAGGTAGATGGTTTTCTACAGGCACTCCAGTTTCTTCCACCATCCCAGAAATGACTGCCTCAATATAAGTGAAAAAAAATCTTGACTGGGGTGTAAAACACTGTTGATCTGCTCTTTCTCTCTCTTTCTCTTTCTCTGTTCAGATTCTTCTCTGGGGTGTAAAACACCATTACTCCACTCCATTCTTTAAAGATTATATTTTGTATATTATAGCTCCATTTCCTATGTGACAGAAGTGTAGAACCAACAGATCAAAGAACTGTCTCGATATAAGTTTAATAATCTTGACTGGGATGTAAAACACCATTGCTCTGCCTCTCTCTTTACAAATTATATTTTGTATTTTACAGCTCCATTTCCTATGTGATAGAAGTGTAGAACCAACAGATCCTGTTATAAAGAGTACAATAGAACAGATCAAGATGAAGTTATTTACTTTCTCTAAAGATGTCATGAAAAGTGTTAAAACAGAACAAGAACGAGAGGAGAGACAGACTCCAAAAGTACAGGTAAACTGTCAGAATATGTCTGGTTTAAAATCAGATTGTTTTTCTTCACTGTGACGATAATAGGATAATAGATCATGTTATGGGGTAAGCATGGCATTGTGAATGTTTGGTACAGAAAATAAAACATTTTTGTTCACTGTAGGAGTGTTTATCATGTCATGGGGCTAGCACAACAGAAAATACAATTTTGGTCGCATACAGGAGCTATAATATTGGTCTCAAATATGAACTATGATGTTCTTATTACATGCGAGCATATTGGCCTTAAATTTCAGCTATGATATTGGTTGTCCTGTGAATTACAATACTGTAAAACACTTTATTTTCGCGGCATGATATTTTCACGATATTTGTATCAAAGTCTTTTCGCGGCATGAAATTTTCGTGATATCCCGTTGAGAGCCCAATCCCATCGTGAGCCCCTCATGTAAAAGTTGTAAAAGTCCATTCATATTTATTCGATCAAATTTATTTTCGCGCATATTATATTCGCGATTTTTTATGAACTCGCGAAAATAACATGCACGTGAAAATTTCATGTTTTACAGTATTGGTATTAAATGAGAGCTGGAAGATTGGTCTCAAATGCAAGCTATGATATTTGTCTCTGTTTCATTTTTGCAGGGAGCTATTATATTGGTCTTTTAAATGCGCCTGCAATATTTGTCTCACATGTGAGCTTCGATTAGTGATTTCCTATACAAGCTATGGCATTGATCCCAGGTTTGAGCTCACAGCTCTTGCAGTTTCTCTTATTTACGTTTGCAGGAGACATTATTTTATCTAAATTTTAAAATTGCTGTGTGTACAAAGACATTACTAATTTCAGATATCAAATGAGTTCTTTGTTTTGTATATTTCAGAGAATACCTACCAACATACCAGAAAGTGCCAGAGAAAGCATAAAGAAACTACAGGAATTCAAAAGTCTACTAAAACCAAAGGATATGATATATGATGCTGTAAGTACATGTTTGTAGTAGGTCAAGGTCGTTGGTTCTATCCATGGTCAAGGGTATGATATATGATGCTGTAAGTAAATGATTGTAGTAGGTCAAGGTCATTGGTTCTGTCCATGGTCAATGATATGATATATTATGCTGTAAGTAAATAATTGAAGTAGGTCAAGGTCATTGGTTCTGTCCATGGTCAATGATATGATATATTATGCTGTAAGTAAATAATTGAAGTAGGTCAAGGTCATTGGTTCTGTCCATGATCAAGGATATGGTAAGTGATGCTGTAAGTACATGTTTTTAGTAGGTCAAGGTCATTGGTTCTATGCATAGCCAAAGATATGGTAAACAATGCTTTAAGTACATGTTTTTAGTAGGTCAAGGTCATTGGTTCTATTCATGGCCAATGATATGATGTATAATGCTGTAAGTAAATGATTGTAATAGGTCATTGATTCTATCCATGGACATTTTCATCCTTACACTTGGATATGGAAAGTGTTTCACTGATAGTCTGATTTAAGTAAATTTGATTGAGACCTTTTAAAACTAAAGTTTGATCAATGTCATAAAAGTAAGTATGAAATGGTTTCTTTTTTATTTATTATTCAAAATGGAGTATAAATGGCCATCTTGATATACTTTGAGGTTTTCACGTTTTCCTATATTGATTGGTAATGCAAGATTTATTATTAACAAATCATATATTTGTGATGTTTTTATACATTAAAACATTATTGTTTTAAGATTTGATTGATTAAATGGGGTTTTTACGTCCTAGTCAAGAATATTTCACTTATAATGAGACATCTTTTATATATTAAGCATTGTTTTCTGTTTATTTTATTTGTTGTAGAATGCTTGTTTTGAATATGGCTTTAAACCAAAGATGCAGAGATTGAAGATAGTCCATGCTTATTTGTGGTATCTTGTTTACGGACATGCTGGAAATGGACCAATTAAACCAGCTGAGGTATTATCATAGAATTATCAGGAGTATTGGTAATAGTGTGAGGTTATTGACTTAAATTCTAAAAAGATCTAATACAAAACCTAGGTAAACTATTCAGAAAAATGTCAAGATTGGCAATAGAGTCTTATAATTGAAGCTTTGAAATGGGTTCAAAATTATGTTTTGTACTGGAAAGTCCAGAACCTTTCGCCTTTATTTTTTTGTCAGGTCGCATATTCAGTTTTGGAAAGTCAAATTTTAATATTGAATTGTCCAAATGCAATTATTTTGTCATAAAGAAAAAGCAGTATTATCCCATTACAAAACTGCAGGTCCATCAGACTTTTACAATATAAATGTCAAGGGTCCCATTGTAAAATTAATTAGTCCTTGACCTTGGACCTGGGGAATTTTTATTCTCTGTTTGAAATTAGGAACACAGTAAAGAAGACTGCTTGGATATTTTATAGATGTAATGTAGTTTTCTCATATTTAAGAAACAAACATACCAATTCAAGTTAAATCACAATCTCAAAGCAAAGTAAAAACTTTGAAACTTGCAAATTAAGTTGAACATGTGAACTTCCACTAGGGAATTGAGGCTAGGAACTCCGAAAGGGTAAACACCTCCTGTATAACTAGCTATACCCATCGTAATATAAAATGTTTTTCAATCTATCTCTGTTTATTTTACGCTGAATTATATAGCATTATATGCATTAGTTTATATATATTTACAGCCTGTAGCTGACATATCATCTCCATTTGGGATAATAAAGGAGCCAGATGTATATAAAGATGTATCTAGCTGGATAAGATATATACCACCACTTCCAGAACATAAAGGTTTTATATAATTTACTTATGTACTTAAATCTGGTTCAATCACTTCTCGCTGTAAGTGTAGTCTTGGTGGCCAAGTGGTATAAATGGTGTGCTTACCGATAACACAGCACCTTTCACACCCTAGGTTTGAATCCCATAGACAGATTCTAGTGTGAGTAAGGTTGTCAGTTTGCTTGCTAAAAGCTGAGGGTTATCTCCAGATTCTCTGGTTTTCTCCACCATCCCTGAACTGATCATCTTCATATAAGTAAAAAGAACCATTTATCCACTCAACTCCATTCACTGCAAGCAGCCTCTGTAGAAGGAGTGGATTGTCAACTTTCTTTTTTGTTATAATTCTCAAGAGGTATCTTAATTGTGCACAGTGGTACAATACAGCAATTTTATGTCTTATTTAAAGAATACTCTAGTGTGGTTAGGAGATCATCTCAAAACATTTTCAAGATAAAGAGTAGGATTTGAAACTCCAACGTCTGACTTGGAAAGTCATTGACAGGGTTGTAAGTGCAATGTTATGGTTATTTTCAAAACTTATTAATTTTTATAAATAGATTTGCTTTGATAATGTTAGGGTCTCTTGAAATAATAGACCATAGTTTTAAATATTGTTTTATTGTGTAATATAAATAATATACATGTATTTGTTTGTCAACAGGTTTCCCAAAAGGATGGTGTTTACTGAGTGATGTATTACTGTATCTACCCCTAAGGATATTTTGTTCTGTAATCAGAATAACATACCAGGTATGTAAGATTATATAAAAAACATAGATAAGAGTGAGGGGGAGTGGTCTGCACATTAACCGTAAGGTCACATGTAAATGTAAAACTCCAACAACAATTTGTTTATATTGTGCAATCTTGTACATATACAAAAAAGAATTGGATTCGTAATTTTATTTTCCCAAAAGCAACAATCTGAAATGAAGTCAAATACTCAGTTTTACATATGAAAAAAGAGGGGCAAATTGAAATAGCTACATATGTTTCCACTAAAACCAAACTAAAACGTAAGTACTTGATACCTCAAAACACTAAAATATATTGAGGGTTTGTCAATACAGATGCTTTGGAAATTTTTGCTGTATTTGAAAAAGATTCTTGCTTAAATATTTACATAAATTTGTTTATAGTGTTTTAAGAATGTTTCATTAATATAACCTCTACCTATTTCTAGATTGAAGGCCTAAAGGATGCATTAAAGAATCCTAGCTTAGGCCTCTATCCGGTTTGCTATTTACCGTTCAAACTGACGCAGCAGCTAATGTTTGCCAGGAAGTATATATACTCTGTGGCAGAATGCTGCCAAAGACTCTGTTTGATTGGACTGCTGTCATTTGGACATCAAGTTATCAAGGAAAAAGATCAGGTTATTTGTTTTGTTCATATTTGTCTATTTGTATGTAGAGCCTTCTCTCTTAATTCTTTGTAAGTAATGATGTTTCAGTCTTAAATACTGATCATATCAACCACCCTAAATGTCATTTAATTAGCCTGTTTGAAGAACAGAACACTTCCCTTTCTTTATATTGAACATCATTGTCCAAAATTACAGATTTCTGTTTGTATTATGATAGACTAGATAGGAAATAAACAATTCTGTTAATCTGAATAATGTGGTATTGGTCAATCTATTCTAAGCTATTTTAATAAGCTGATTATAAAAAGAAAGTGAATGAAAATGTTTAAGAAGTGTTCAAGATTTTAATTTTTGTAAATAAATCCCCACCAACCCCCCAAAAAAGAAAAAGAAAATCAGATTTACAAAAAATTATCATTTTTTGCATAAGTGTAAGGAAAAAATAATAACCGTTATAAAGTTTTGATGTTTTCTCTCAGGTGTTTGTGTATCTTCACAAGATTGGCAGCCTTGTAGATACCAGGTTATCACTACCCGGGTATTGTAAGATCACGATGCCTAAAGGTCATGAACCAGAGGTCATTACTTACAAGTTTGACTCGCAGGAAAATGTGGACAAATATTGGACTGACCTACATTATTTTGCTTTCAACAGCAACATGGGACATAGAAACGGTATGATGGATGTGTGTTTATTAGAAATTAGTGAAAATTACTTTATATAGTTTTTTTATTTCCAATGCCAAATGACATCCTCTGTGTTTGTGAGGCCCTGGGACATCAGTTTATAAGATCTCTACTCAAGGATCCGCGACTTTCATTTTTAAATGCTGAATGCTTGGGTGGGGAGAGAACACTCTACCAACTGAGCTACTATAGTGGCTTTGAAAGGTATGAGACACCAGTCATTTGGTCATCCTGAACATCATGATAAATTTTGAGTTTTAAGATTTTTTGAATGCATCACTTTAAGTGAGAATTATAATATGTAAATATGTGTGTGTTTTGTGTAGCATAAGTATGATTTGAGATCAGATATCCTATTTTTTATCTAACATTAGACTAGTTTTTATATCTGATTTCACGAAATACAAGTTTTATCGAACAGGTATGATACAGAATCTTGTATCACCACACTGTGGTGATACAACATTGGCGGTAAAGTACACTTGCATTTCTCATTGTGACGTCATTGGGGAATCTTCGATTTGTCAAATGGAAACAATGGCGTCATAACTACAGAACATGTCATAACATAGTTCAGTGGTTTTCTGTGGTAAAATGTATTTTTTTCACATAAAGTATTGTTTTTCATTATTTTAAATAACCTAATTGGAAATGTTAGATAAAAATATCATACACAGTGTGTATGTACAACCCTTCGTATCAGGTCTCGTCCTTTTTTCGTAGCTGTATCAATACTCGTCGCGCAAGTGCGACTCGTAGTGATATGACTATGAAAAAGGACTCGACCTGATACTGAAGGTTGTACATACACACTGTGTATATAATATGTATATATTACCAGGTACATATGGTGCATGGGTTAGTGCTTATGTTTTTGATCTGTTTTTGTGCTATAGCACTCCGACACACATTCTTTCAGACCACCATATTGCACATCACTCTAATCAACTTATACTGACACAGAGGATATCATTTAAAACAAAAGGTTTTAGCAAATGTAATTGAACAAGGTTTTATTTAGGTTTAAAGATGGTGGCTCCGGTAGGTGTGAAGTCTATTACTGCCTTATATATAGATTCAAATACCAGTAATGTTAATTCATGAAATTGCAAATTGACTGTGCCATTTAAACATTGCGTGGAAATTTGGTTGTGCTAAATCAAATCAAATCAAGTTTATTTACAATATTTTTGCCTGTATAATTTCAGAGCATGATGAAGCAAGCCAGACATACGATATATTTTTGTCACTGGAGGATGCCTTATCCCCTAGAACTATAGATACAGTTATAGATGATGGCATGATACCAGGGGACAGGAGAGGGGCTGGAGGACTGGATTCTAGCATGTTTGTGTGAGTAAAAAAATAGCCATGTATTGTACAGTGTTTAATCTAGGATTTTTACCATAATATCAATATTGGTGCGTTCATTCAATGTTAAATGTGGTGCACCAAGACCTTAACATTGGGATCATTTGGCAAAATAAGGGATCAATGACCCTATGGCACCTTCTAGAATGGACACTGGTCAAGTATTAGAGAAATGTTTTGTCTTTCTTGTCTGTCTTTAATGTCAAACATAAAGAAGTTTGGATTAAGACTGCTTCTAATTATTTACGAAAATTTGAAAACTAAATATTCCCTAGTGTAATATGACTGTTTATATAAGCTACAAATACTGGTATCTTAGGTTTTTTTATGAATACTATATATATTATTGCTGTTTTTATTATTACAGTCATCTAGTAAGAAATTGGGCATGGAGTTTGGTAACACGAAACAAAACCAAAGGGGTAAATGAAGGTGATGGTAAGTAAAACTCCAGTCATCTTTCCTTTAATCATGTTTAAACTGCATTATGGTGTATAGATGTAAAGTATATTGTACTTTATTTATGTGCCTAGAATTAACACACACGTTAAAAAGAATAGTCCAAACTTATTGAATTTCACCTATAACTGAAAAAATCAAGTTTTTCATCATAAAACCTTTTTTCTAACTTCTAAAAGTTTAACAGGTTTTGAAGATTATTTGACTGTTTAATATTATTATCTTTATTTTTTTTTGTCAGAAATATTTGATGTCCTCAGAGATCTACACCAACATTATTACAACCCATGTTGAAAGTGGGTTCTGGTAAACGACTTCCCAGAACACTACCACATGACAGACTTACCTTAATGGGTGAAAAATAAGTGCCAGGACAATATATAACATGATATTTTTAATATAATTATTATTTGTTCTATATCGAATCTTAATATCGAATGATTTGGCTTGTTACTTTTAAGTTTTAGACTAAAATCATGGTGTTAAAATTTTGAGCAAGATTTTTACTTGTAATTTCATATTTTTACACGACACAAATGTGATTTTTAGTTGATTTTGGGGATGGGGAGGCTGCTCCAGTGTATCCAATGGAAAATTAATTGATAACTGCAGATATACTGAGGATTATTTTAGCTATGAACCTGTGACTTTTGCATGGGAAAGTCTAAACACTTGGTGGCTTAAATTCACAAAATTAAAACTAATAAAAGTACTGGATGAATAAAGTTATAGAGCCTTAAACTGACTTAAACTTTAAAGCATTGATCTATTTTGCTTAAAAGATATGGAATTATCAAATAAATTCTAGAATGTTGTTTTATATAATTTTATTATATTTTTACTACCCATTCATCTCCTGTGAATAATGTGTTCATAGCAGCCATGTATCTTCTTTTTATACCCCTGCTTCAAAGGAGAGGGGGATATACTGGTTTACCTCTGTCTTTCTGTCCATCCATCTCTGAAACAAAAATGTTCATAATATAACTGGAAATATAAGTGAAAATTTATACACTGAATAAAATACACTTTTAGTATTTTTCCTGCTAGGCATGATTGAGAAGTATACATGATGTATGTGTTCACACAGTACTCTGTTGTATTTAGGTGATAAACTGATTGTTAAAGTTTCAACAACAAAAATACAAAAGGAAACAAAGGTGGTAAAGGAATTAAGAGAAATAGAGATACAGGTCAGTGGAAATAAATAAATAAACTCTATATATATAAAGGATGTATGGTTCTGATATTTCAGCCTCGTTAAAATCTTGTTTAAAAAAAATTTCCAAAATATGGAACACTAGTTAAAATGGTTAATAAATGTAAAAAATATTATGATTCCATTAAATTGTGTGAAAAAATTATGTATTTATGAGATTTAGTTTTGAGTCTTGTAAATTTCAAGTTTTTTTTTACTGAAAAAAAAAACAAATGGTGTCAGCCAAAATATGTAGAAAATAGTGTAGGTCTACAAAAATTGACTTTATAAAAATAGATACACAACCCATATCTATTTCATCTGTTAGTGGACTTACAAAAATGAATGCATGTCAGAATTAAAATCTATGGTTCATTTAAATGTTGTGTTGTCATTTCCAGAAGAGAAAACTGTTATACCAAAGAAGAAGGTTTTGAGAGTAATGCCTCCAAGGAAAAAGATTATACCAACTATTAAGAGTATGTACTATCACCCCCCTCTCCACCACCACCACCTTTATTGTAAAAAAAGACATTAAATGAAAATGTAAAATGATACAATTTAGCTATTCATATATTTCAGCATTAATGACCTATTTAGATTTAAAAAAAAATAAAAACCAGAAATTGTTTTATTAAAATTTGTCTATTCATAATTAAAAAAAGTTTGATGACATTGTTTATAAAACATTTGTTATGGTATGAATTTGTAGAATTTTGTCAAAAACTCAAAGAGTGAAATTTTTCTAAAAACCCAATTAAGATCCATGGTGTTTAGAAGCTGAGTGTTAATGTAAGGGAGGTTTCTGAATCTGGTGTCTACATCTTGCCATTGATTATCATAGTCAATGAGATGCTTACAGGACAGTGATCTTGATTGATTGATTTATTAAATGGGGTGTTACATCCCAGTCAAGAATAAATTTACTTATATTGAGACATCTCCAACTATAGGTGAAGTTTCAGAAATTTTAACCTTTGAAATGCCTTCAGGGAAATGTGCAGTGAGGGTTATTAAACGTATACACAACACATGGCATCGGTTTTGAAGGTCTCTTTTTTTAAGGACCCTGTGAATTCATTTCTAGATCACGAGTTCTTGGCAAAAGAACAGTTACTTCGTATTTTCAAGTCTTGGTCAGACCTGGCCCGTGTTCGAAACCACAACCTCCCACATATGAGGTGAGCACTCTACCAACTAAGCTTCAGTAGTGGTAACAGTGATCATGGCATGTTGCTGATCTCATTCAGTATAAGGTCTATACTTAACCCTGGAAATTTTGATTGGTTTCTTTTTTATACAATCAATTACATATACCTGGTATTTATTTTATTTTTAATCTATTTTTAGGAAAAGACTTAATAGATGCCATAGACATAAAAGCAAGCATGCGTAAAATATCACAAAGGGTCCAGTGGTCATCTATAGAAGATAGCATTGTAAGATAGTTTTATTGAAGTACTGATTTCAAATTTCAATCAAACCTGCCTTAAAGGCGACCTCTATATTAAGATTACCTGCTTTTAAAGACCAGTAAAAATTTATCAATTGTTCTTTATTCATGTTTTTTGAACCTGTATATAAGGACTACCTGCCTTTAAAGGTAACTTTTACAGGTTCCATGTGTGACCTTTATTGACAGGTCTGACTGTATATTCAGATATAAGATACAAAATATAAGTTAATAATTAAAATTAGAGTATTGTCAGTTGATAACTGTTGTTGAATTATTAACTTTAAATCTCCCAATGTTGATATGAAAATTTATTCTCAATCAACGGTTTAAAAATATGTTTTATAATGAAAGGTCCTTTTGTCTTTATTTTTGGCAGGTCTCACATAGAATTCTCTTGTTTTATATGCTTAAGAAAGATTCACCGATGACTATCATTATTTTAATACTTTAATTTCAATTTTATTTTAGCTTTTGACATGTAAGATTGCACAGTTAGTGATGAACAAGTCGGCTAGAGGTTTAGTTGTACCATGGACAGTTGTCAGAGATGTGCTATATGAACATGCACCACAGGTAAAGAAAACAGGCTTTGGACATATTAGTCCAAAGAGATCATGCATTAAAAATCAAATAAGGCCAAATGGTCTTAAGGATGATTCTTATAAGAAATATATCTATATATTATATATTGAAAACCAATTTCTTATGTGTCAGCTCTTTTCCAATTTTTCAGTCAGATCAGTTTTTATAGAAAAGTTAACAAACAATCATAAATTTGGTTAGGGGAGAGAATAAAGATTTTGAAGCATTCTATGGCAAAAATGACATAATTTTTTAAATAATTTTAATTATGGCCACATGATAAATTGATATAGTACACTGTTATTCTGATTATATGTCAAAGCTAATAAAGAGTACTGAAAATTGTTTTATCAAATCTTTAGTACTATTATTCAATTCTTGTAAATATGTAATTTGCCACCAAACTCATTTTCTTTCTAATTCTGTTTTGTTTGAAATTTTCATGAGCAAGATACAGAATACAAGAAAAACCCATACAAATAAAGATCTTTTACTTGTTGCAGCATGTACTTTCTTACGTTTTATCTTGTTTTTTTTACAGGAATCGATAGACAAGACATCTCATGCTTGTCAGAGGCGAGTGTCATTTTCGTTGAAGAATTCTGTCACTCGTAACAACTTGTCCATGTTCTTATCAGAAGTTATGCAGGACCAGGTATTTTGTACATTATGACTTTGATAAACAATTTTATTATACCCCCGCTTCCAAGAAGAGTACCAACTCCAAGTCTGCCGGACATCTACTTCCTATTTCCTAACTGTTTATTTTTCATATATAGTCAATGGTTGAAAATTTTTGTAAGTTTTCTCAGCAACTACTAATCACAGCCACTTGAAATCGGGGTATACTTAGTGAGCAGTAGCTCAAAGATTTCTTGATTTCTATAAATTAAAAACTTCATGTACTGTAAATCAAGATATTTCTGTCAGTTAAATTTTGTGAGAATCATCATTTCAATATATTCATTCAGTTGTAGGATTATGGTCTGAACAAATGCAAGTGACTTTTATAAAAAAATATTTGCAAAAGTTCTATTTTTGCATCTTGTTACTTGCAAAAAAAAAAAAAAAAAAAAAAAATGCAAAAAAATGCAAAAAAATTCCAGATTTATAATATTTCTAGGGTGTCTTATGAGTAAACTTTCTGTATCTTTAACAACCTTTTGTTTTTACCAACAAAGTTTCAAGTAAGATATTCCAAAAATGCCTTCTTAGTTTAATAACAAAGATAAATTGCATTTATTAAACTTGATATACAAAATAAAGATTTTTGAAGTTAATATCAGTTTTCATTTAGGCTATTTCCACAGTTTAATATTTATACATAACATATTTTTTGTTTTAGGAAATTGTGAAGAGTTATTCTGGAAAAAAGTATTTGCAATCCTCACCGTTTACCATTGACAAGTTTAAGAAATTGGTTGCCATTTTATTGAAGAAATTTGCGTAAGTTTGGCAGGTGTTCTCTATTGATAGGCAAGGGAACTAAGACAATAAACTAAAATTTTAATGCAATTTATATTTTTATGAATAAAAAGTTTGAATTAATTTTTTTAAAGATTTTTATGATGTTTTCACATCTACCAGTGACATGAAATGCAACTAGAGTTTTTCTTCACAGATTGTGCTCTTTGTATATGCCTCTTACTTTATTATTACCAAGTACATACATGTTATAACTAAAAAAATGGAAATCTTGGCCATTAGACAATACAATATGGGATTTTATGTGAAAATCTGGGACATTTTCACTAAAGTCCAGAGACATTTTAATCAGAAACAAAATTAAATGTATCAACATCAGAGACAGCTCTTAAAAGAGTCAAAATCTGGGATGTCCAGGACATGTAACAAGGGTAGTTTTCTTTGTCATGGTTCTTTACTGGTTGGTTCTTTATCAATCTGATGTGACCCAGTCATTGGTATTTAATCATATTATTGATCCTGGGCCAAAATTGATGGCATTAAAAAAAGTTGTCATCAGAAACATCCTGTTCATCTTTAATTTTCTTGGCACTTTGTATAGTTTTTGTATATTTCATTATGTAGTTCATGAATTATCCATTTGATAAAAAAGAATTTCTTATTTAACATTATATGGCATGATATACCTTCTATTTTGATTTGTCAGGTTAAGTGGAGTGAAATCCTGTGTATCTTTACCAGATAGTGTTTCAGACCTTCAGAATTACACTGTAACAGCATTCAACCACTCTGTAAGCCTTGGGTTTAGTGAGATTACTGACAAAGCCAGCATTCTAGAGGGAGTTCTACATAATATATTTCATGTAAGTTGAGTCTACATTCTCTTGATGTTAGAGGTTTCAATTTTTTCCAATGCTGGGTCTGACCTGTTACTTGTAATACAGTGCTCCCTCGATATAACGCCACCTTTGGTTCAGACAGATTTTGGCGGTATAACGGTGGTGGCGTTATATCGAATTCAGGCAAAACATCCCGAACTTCACAAATTCTAGATCAACTATAACTATCTGCACATGTGCATTCAGACCCCATAACGATAAATTAGGTAAAGAAAACAAAAAACTGCTCATGTCGCTACTCCTTAATCATTTCATTGCAGATTTTCATTAGCAATAATTAAAACAAATACATGTATTATTAAAATATTACCTTTTTAATGAAATATGTACAGAAAACAAGCGGTTGTTGATACTCGCAACTTCATGACATGTGGTTTTTTATTTGCCGGAAATGACTTAATACACTATAGTATACAGATCGAAAACCGGAAGAAGACGACACAGTCACAGTTACAATACAGGCTATACATGTTAAGTTCATTTTATTAAATTCTATAAATCAATTTATCACATATGAACAACATTCATTTGGCAGTGTTATCGGGGGTAATATTATTCATAAATAACGATCCGTTCTACTACATGTGTGGCGGATGGCGATATGTGAATTTGGCATTATAACGGGTGCAAAATATAGGAGGGAAATCCGTTCTAAGAAGCAACATGGCGGTATACGAGGCTGGCGTTATAACGGGGGGCGGTATATCGAGGGAGTACTGTATATGATAAAGCCAGCATCCTAGAGGTAGTTCTACATAATATATTTCTTGTAAGTTGAGTCTACATTGTCTTGATGTTAGAGGTTTTTCCAATGCTAGGTCTGACCTGTAACTTGTAACCATCGATATATACATATGATAAAGCCAGCATCTTAGTGGGAGTTCTACATAACATATGTCATATAAGTGGAGTCTATATTCCCCTGAAGTTAGAGGTTCTAGGTTCTCCTCTCCTTCTGAGTCTGACCATTGTTGGGTCTAGTAACATTCTAAATCCAGTACTAGTATATCTCTTAAACCTGGAATTTTGTAAAATAAATAAAAAAGCATAAAATTCTGGAGTTGCAAAAAGGTTGCATGTAAAATAGAAATATATTGTTTTAGATACAAACTCATGAAAATTGAGGTTTTGAGCGTTACTACACTATTGGTGAATGCTGCTACACACACTGCCAAGCTCTTAACAGGATTGAACTGGGATCAAGTCCAAAACATTTTGCAAAGCAGTAAAAAATTCCACTTGCTGAGCTTCAATAGAACACCGCCACAAGCATAATGCAAAGATCAAAGATTCTACAACATGTCTATACTGTGTCATGTTGTTATACATACCCCTCTGTAAAGTCACACACAGGAACCAGTACAAATGGCCTATATTGGCAGGCAAACCTTATAAAGAGATTCTATTAACATGAATAAAGAGCAATTTGCAATTTAACTGGCCTTTAAAAGCAGGTGGCCCTTATATAGATATGGCATTAACAGCAGGTTTAACAATATATTTTGTTTTCATTGTACAAAGATATTGCTTTGATAATTTCATATGTATTAAGCACTTTACTTTTCTTCCAGAGTTATGTCTCTTTGTCTGATAAATCTGGCCGTGCTTATGAGATGTTCAAACTACTGAACCAGTATCCAGATCTCCTACTAACCACGGTCATTAGGAAAATGAAAACAGCATCACTGATTGTCAAGATAAAGGTAAATTAATGTAATGTTTTATAAGGATTATACTTTTGTTTTACTTGGTATAGTAAACTTTGATAAATTTGGGTATTGGCTTTCCAATTAGACCTGTCCAACTACTGCATATGCTTAGTGGCACCTGCATATGCACACCCCAAAAAAAACTATATTTGACATTTTATTATTGATGAAATGATTATCGGCATTAGTAAAAAAAATCATCATTAAAGGCATAACAATTTTAATCATTGCTTTAAAGTTGGCCAATTTGATTATCGGTAAACAGAGCATGCTGTCAAAAAAGCTCAGATTGTTGAAGGAATTACAGATAAAAACTAACAAACTACTGAAAGTTATTTTACAAAATAGTACCACCTGTATCTAACCACAAGACATCACCAACAACTGGAATAAGTAAATATAAGCCATGTTATGAGCCATTTATAAGGTTACATGTACAAATACACTTTCTGATTAAAAGAAATTTGCTAAAATCATAACTATTAATCAATCGCTGATCACTTTACTTTTATCCACCAATTATTTTTTTCGATGATTGATTCCGAAAATTTTGAGATTGTTCAACATTAGAGTTTACATAATCTGAATCTTGGCTAAGTTTAATCATTTTTAAGCATCTCCAGTGTTATCAATAACTCAAAATATTTTCTATTTGAATTGTAGAAAGATAAAGATAAAGCTCCATTAGAGTCTGGTATTCACAATGTTAAACTATCACAGAAGTAAGTATTTTGTATACAATGTTAAACTATCACAGAAGTAAGTGTTTTGTATACAATGTTAAACTATCACAGAAGTAAGTGTTTTGTATACAATGTTAAACTATCACAGAAGTAAGTGTTTTGTATACAATGTTAAACTATCACAGAAGTAAGTGTTTTGTATACAATGTTAAACTATCACAGAAGTAAGTGTTTTGTATCCTGTGTAGTGTATCTTATCAGTCTGAGAGTCATGAGTATAATAAGTATAAACAGAGTAGGCTGTACTTCTGGTAGAATATCAGACAGAACCTGAGGTCCATTCAATATTGTGTATATACACTTTTACTTTGGTAAAAATGCCATTTAACAATGAGTGTGCAAGTGCACACTGTTGTTGTTCCAGGTTGTTTTCTCCGATTTAAGACATTTTCCCATAGACTAAAACAGAAATGTGTTGAACACACCTTGCTCATAGCTTTGATAGCTATAGCCTAAACATTTTGTTAGTTAAAATTTGTTTGTTTTGTCATAATAGTATTATTAGGCTACGGACAAACTTTCATGTAAATGTGTTTTTTTTAAAGAAAATGAACTATTGCAAAGCTTTATTATACAATAATATAAAATAGTCTATGTCATATCCTTGGTATGAGTTAGGGTAGTGGTGTCTTACTTCAATGTGTTCAGTGTAAAGTTTTTTGATGGACTTGTTGTGCAGACAAGCTATTCTGTTTTTCTGACAACCCTTGTTTCATTGACTACATGTGCAGGTAAGGCATTCTGTTTTAACTCACCTGAACTGAAGGCTGAAGTGAGGTTTTCTGATAAAAATGCGTCTGTTGTCATTGTCTGCAGCATAAACTTTTACATTTTCTAACCTCTCATCTGAAACTACTGAGCAGATTCCATTGAAACTTGGTGAGGAGCAACACAGGTTGGTGCAATTCAGATTTGTTTATGTGGATGATATGGCTAGTCGCTGCTAGTTGTGCAAGCAGGCTATTCTGTTTTTCTCAACACTTGTTTTATGGACCAGTTGTGCAGGCAAGCTTTATCTCTTTACAGATACAGTTACAAGTTCAAGTCCAGATATCCTGAATCCATATTTGAGGAGAGTGCTGAATGCTTCGGAAAATTACGGGACAATCTAAGTGATTCTTCAGATTCCATGTTGTCATTCCTAGAAATTCCTAAAGGGGGATTTTGTGCTAATATTATTGATTTAAATTTTCTTAGAAAGGTAGGTAAAATAAATTTCTCACACATGTGACATGGAAATCTATGTGAGATTTCCTTGTCTCAACCTAGGGTGACTTCACTTTTCCCAACCAACAATTTTCCTTACATCACAATCAATTACACACACTTGATGACGTGGTAATCATTTTACATGAGAACATCAATGATAATCTAAGTCTTACTATGCTTATTGTATTTTAAGAAGATGCAGATGGTAGCATTAAAACAGAACATTTGATACAAATCTTTGTTTACAAATCATGTTTTTATGTTGCAAGAATCCTACACTAGTGACAGTGTAAGACAGATATCACTATCCCAGACTGTTACTGGTGTAAGAATCTATAAGTCTTTGAAAAAAAGTTTGATGTATTAAATAAGAGAAAATTGAAATATTACTAATATTAATTAAAGTACTATAATATTTTAAAATTCTTCAAACAAAGGTTGAAATGATACCAAAAGATTTGTAAGCTGTTATGTTAATGAATTATTCTTGAAAAATTCTTTATATTTGACATTATCTTTATTTTTGTCTCTAAATATCATATTAATATACAACTGTTTAGACGTCACTGCTTTTAGAAAGGTCAAGTTATCAGATTCAAAAGGTTGACAAAAATTACCATTTTAACCAAATAATTGATTCCTCTTATCAGGTGCATTAAAAGGAAACAAAGTTAGACATCTGAATTCTGAAATTGTTAGATTGGAATGAAGTTGAGTTGGGTTGAGTAATGGTGTTTAATGTCCCAGTCAAGAATATTTCACTTATATCGAGATGTCGCCAGCTATAGGCAAAGGTGCAGAAATTTTGCCTGTGCGTTGCGCTGATGGCATTATACAACAGGGTTCTTTTGCGTGCCAAGCCTACCGTGACACGGGACCTCGTTTATTTAAAGTTCCCATCCGAAAGAACCATGACTTTCATTTCGTAATGCCGAATGCTTGACGAAAGAACAGTCACTACCCACTTTCAAGTCTTGGGTCAGACCCGGCTGGGGATCGAACCCACGACCTCCCATTGGAATGAAGTAATGAATGTTTTATGCCCAGGCAAGATTCTTTTATTTATATTGATGAGTCGGTCAGTATTCGGATGGTGGAGAAACCCGGAGTAACTGTAGAAAACCACTGATCTTCAGCAAGCAAACTGACAAACTTTTTCACACTAGGTTTGTGACAAGTGGGATTTGAGCCTAGGTGGTGAAAGGTGATGTGATTCTTAAGCTGCTTTAGACCACAAAGTCAAGGCTGCCCCTTGTTAATGTTAGAGGTTGTTGTTTGTGTAAGATTGGTGTGGATGGTTGTTGCTGCATGGAAGGGTCTTACTATAAGTCTTTAATAATGTCTTTCATGTATTTACACCAAAACCTTGTTATGATTTTCCTTGATCTCTTTGCCTCCTTTGCCACATCATTTTGAAGCTAAAAAATCCATTGATTTTATGTTTTTTTTTTATAAGCCTTTCTTTATTTATTGCCTAACCCCACTATTAAATTACAAAACAAATATTGGTAAATGATGAAGGATTTAATGTATTTCATTATTTTGTCTTTTTATATAGTTGACAATAAACACAATAATTCCAAAGGATATCATAATTTTGGACCCTACAGAAAACTTCGTAGGGCGTGGTGATCCTACAGTGAAGACTTTCCAACAGATGGTACAGAAGGATTATGACAAAGAAGAAGATATGGAGACAGAACAACTAACAGGAGAAGGTAAGATAACTGAAACCTGGCATTGGCAGGGTAAAAAAAATTCATAGTGATTAGTAAAATACACAGCTCACTATAGTTTTACCATATCTTTATGTAAGTAAAATGATCTAAATTGGGACAAATTCATACCACATTACATATACATGTACCTTGGATTCATTGATTGAATTGAAGGTTTTATGGCAAAATCAAAAATAATTCACTTATATCAAGATGTCACCAGCTGTAGGTGAAGTGGCAGAACTTTTAACCTTTGCAGTGCACTAAGGGCAACATGTAGGCAGGGTTCTTTAGTGTCCCGTGCCTACAGTTATATGGGTAATCAGTTTTGAGATCTCTTCCAAAGAACCCCATGACTTTTTAAATGCCAAGTGCTTGGCAAAGAACAGTCACTACATACTTTGAAGTCTTGGCCAGACCTAGCCAGGGTTTTGAAATTCCACCTCCCATGTATGAAGTAAACACTCTACCAATTAACTGAGCAACCATAGTCATATACACCTTGGAGCATACCATCAAGTTTTTTCTTAAGATAATGAAATTTATTTATGGTATGGTTTGGCATGAAAAGAAGTTCAAAGTTGTAGAAAGTTCATGAATATCTTTTTATATTATGGTTTACCATAAAAAGTCAAAAGTGTAGGTCTCTGATTGAATCGTAAAAGGTGAACTCAACAGTTATTGTAAATCAGCACATTGATATGAATAAACAACAGAGCAAAATTTCTAACTACATGTATGTCTTTCTTATAACACAATAACCTTTCCCCTTGGGGAAAATTACTAAAATTTCCTAATTGACCACTCAGTTTTCTCAATCAGTAGTGATACAAGAGCAAAATGTTTACATAAATTAAACCCAGTTGCTTAATACTGCCTCGGCCCACAAGAAATTCAGACATTGTCATAATAGAATATTTTAACAATTAACATCCTAGGCATTGCAAGTGTGTTAAAATATAGTTTGTTATTTATTTAAGAACTTCAATTTTCCCAGTCTTAAAAGCAAAAGGGAGTAATTAAAAACACAACAAATAAATGATCGAGGTCAAGGTCATCTGATATTTTTATGATAATTGACATGTGTTGAGGTTTGACATTTTAGCTAAATAGCTTCCTGTTGGGGCAATGATTTGTCCTGCAATTATAAATATACAAATAGAGCGTTAAGCAGGGAATTTAAATTGTTTTCTTTACTTTATGTGCTATAACCATGGATATTAAGTAGGTTGTTTTGTTTTGTCTATGTCCCTATCATGCTGATACTATCCAGTTAGTTTTGACTCATAAATATCAACAGACCTTTAAAACAAAATCCACTGTACTGTAGATGTAGAATTTTCTCGTACTTTTACTCCATAAATGTCATCGGTAGAATATGTTTTAATTAATTCTTACATCTTCTTCTTAAACTGAAATGCTTGTTTAAATGAAAAATACTCTAGAGTAGGACTTGGAATAATGGAGTTTTATGCCCCGGTCAAAATTCTTTCACTTACAGTTCAACCTGCCTTAAAGACCACCTTTATATAAGGGTCACCTGCTTATAAAAGCCAGCAGAATTATATCCCAATTGTTCTTTATTCATATTATTTGAACCTGTATATAAAGGCAACCTGCTCATAAAGGCCAATTTTACTGGTTCCCTTAGGTGGCTTTTATAGACAGATTTGACTGTATATCCAGACAGTCAGTTCAGGAATGGTGTTGAAAACTAGTGTGTCTGGAGAAAATCTTTTGACAAGCTAACTGACAAACTTTCTTACATGAGGATTTGCCCTGAATGGGATTCGAATCCATGCACAGAAAGGTGCTGTTATTTGTAAGTGTGTACTTTAGGCCACTATATCACAGAGGCCTCGCATATTAGTAACATACCAGGGAAGTGAGGCCAGCACCCTCTGTAAGGGTAAGGAACTCCTGTTTGGCAAGCTACACCCACCACTTATTTAATCAAAATTGAAAAAGAAAGGAACATGGAACTTTTGAAATGTCAACCTAATCCAAAACAATTTTGGATATATCTATAAATATAAAAATAGGAATTGACAATAGTTTTGATTTGTTTATTATCAGATGACCTTGCAGATGAAGAAGCAGAAGATGATGATACTAAAGGAAGCAGTAGCAGACGACCACCTCCAGCTCATATAGAACATTCATATGGACAACAGAGCTCCAATTACTGGACAGGGATATCATCAAAAAGAAGTAAATTTGAATTTGAGTCAGACAGAACATCGAAAAGTTGGAAAAATGTCAAGTCGACTTATGCCTCAAGGGCCATGATTACAATGAGACGACAGCAACAAGAGAATTATTCCTTAAAACATTACAATGTTCAGGATAACTTTGTTATAAATGCTTGCTGTGTCAAGATGGCGCTGCTAGATGCCGAAGTTTCTGGTCAGCAGACCCATATAGAAGCAGATGATCCTAGGACTTCCAGTCAGCAGTCTGATATGGAAGCAGACATTCTTAAGACGTCTGGTCAGCAGATTGAAATGGAAACAGATGTTCCAATGCCTTCTAGGCAACAGATTGATATGGAAGCAGACGTTCCTAAGACTTCTGGTCAGCAAACTGAAATGGAAACAGATGTTCCAATGTCTTCTAGGCAACAGATTGATATGGAATCAGATGTTCCAAGAATTTCTAGTCAGCAGACAGAGAGAAAAGTAGCAGACGACAATAATGAATTAATGCTGAGTGAAGAGACCATAAAATCAGTGAAACAAAAGATACACAGATATCTTCCATTTTCTGTGAGTTAATTATTGTATTTATAAGCTGAATCAGATAAAGTAACACTTGAATATTTGTAATTTAATGGCTGTACACATTCACTAAACCTCCATCTTATCATTTAATTTAATCTAGATTGAAACTTACTAAGCTGAAATGCTCTGATATCATCAGTACAAGATGTGCCTGATTGTTTCATTATAAAAACTTAATGTTGTCATTCTCCATCACTGTCGGAAATGTCACGTAACCAGACTCCATAAATGACTAATTAAACCATGCAGGCTTTAGATACTAAAATTAGATATGTTCTGTATGAAAACCTAACAGATTACACTTTAGTTTCAATGTACTTAAAATGTGCATACCAATGCTGATGATTTGTCTGTAATTCTTACTGTTTTTTTTTAAAACCATTTTTGCGATTTTATGGTTGACATTTTAATATTATGATTTTTAAATGATCAAGAAATCAGCTCTGGTTCAATTTCCAATAAATTTTCAGTCTTCCTATCACTTAAACTTTTGAATCAAGGTCTGTTTTAACTGTTATATCATCAAAGCATGAGATAGACAGTTATGACAAGAGTATAAGGTTATGAAAGTATCTTTTAGTCCAGCAACATAAGGTTATGTCGTTGATCATCTGAAATTCCAAATTAGCAAAGTGGAAATCTCCAACATATACAGTCCATGGTCCTTCTGTATCTAAAAGGCCTTTTGGTACCATTTCAAATAGAAAAAAAGTTTTGTTGTTAAAATCAGTTTCAAAAATATCACTCAAAATTACCAAAAAAAGGACCAATTTTATTGAAAAAAATCCAAAATTTAATCTTCAAGAGGATTTTGCAGGCCTAGTAAAACTAACAAGTACTTCTTATGGAATTCCCAAACGACTTGCTATATTAATAGCTGGCAACTGATATTAAGCAGGTTTCAGATTGGGTTCAGTTGCCTTATTGGCAGTAGTGAATAGAAATAATGTTTACATTTCAAACCATTGTCCAATTTAGCTGACAAATACAAATTCTTTATACATATGTAGTTTTTGGAATGAAAAGGTTCCCTGTAAGCCATGGCCATAACAGACACCTGGTGATCTTGACTCTTTCTGTGTGTTTGTGTGTTTGTGTGAGAGAAAGAGAGAGGGATACCACATTGATCAAAAGAGAGAGAGAGAGATGGTGATACCACACCTACATTTGGTTAGTGAGAGAGAGAATATTTACATGTCTTTTTAACCGTTACAGGTTGACATGGATGAAGTATGGACAACCTTTACTGATGAGGACATAGAAGTGGCCAAGCTGATATATTCCTTTATAGACAGTTATAAGGAGAATGGAGTGACAGTGTTTGATTTGAAGGTAAGATACTCATATACAGATATACAGTAGAACACACTTAATCACATATTGAAATATACAGCTATTGGTGCATTTCATTTCTTTAAATTGATATGGTTTTGAAGTGAACACCATTATCAAAAAGTGCAGGCAAAATAAAAATGAGTTCAGTTTTATAATTTAACAATTAAATTCAGTGAATTAGACCAGCAGGTTCTTTTTGTGATTTGCACTAATGTTCAAAGGGCCATAACTCTCAGGAAAGTAAGTAAACCAACTCTAGTTAATGATATGTGCATCTCCTTTTTGCACTTCATTCATCTAACCAGGTTGTATATTTCATGTGTGTAAGGTATAACATTGTCTGATATTTAGTTCATATGTATAAATATGAAAAACAATTTTATAATAATCAATGACAGCATTGATTAATCTGATATCTCTCAGAAGATTTAATTATAACATTAAGATTCCATTACCATTAGGTTTTATTTCTATCTAGATATCAATTCTTCCCTGATTGAACATTTTTCTGGCATGTTTTTGTTAGGGAGTTCGCACCATACAGATAAAAACTATCTAAGACTGATGTTACCGGGATAATGAGGTTGTGATGAAGAGATAGGATTTTATAGACATAGTTGACATAATTTGTAACCACTTTGATCCGTAAACCTTATAATTACAATATTGATTCCTAGATATCTTACATCATTCATTGATGTCAAAATGTTTATTTGTGTGTGCTGTAACAAAAAAAATTCCGAATTCCTGCGGTTAGTCGGAATATGCCGAGAAAACTAATGTTGATTAAAAAACATTATAGACCTTTGATTACAATGCACATTTAATTAAAAAACTTTATAATCGTTTGACTTCAATGCACTGTAATTTTTCTCAATAATAGAATTTTTAATGGTATGGGCAAAATGCATTAACCATAAATATTGCAGTGCACTTTGATTAAATCTGTTCTCTTCTTTTTATAAACTGTTAGATATAGTGTTTTGTTTTATTTATGTAAAATAACACGTATTTATAAGGGGTTTAAACTATTATGTAAAATAACACATATTTATAAGGGTTTAATTTGAGTTCAGTGTACAATTTTTGCAATGATTTCAAGATATTACATTTATTCAAGAGGCATAAGTGCTATTATACCTTTTAGAAGAATACTGTACAACCTGTAATTTGATTGAATAGTTCGATCATGTGATCAGGGTAGAGAAAACATGTAACCCTCTTAAACGTTATTTCCCACCCCTTGGGATGCTTTTTGCAAACTTCTGCAATAGCTATCATTCTTCAATAAGAAAACATCTGAGGTGCTTGAATGATAAAATGGAGGAAACAAGTTAGATGGATTAGTGTTTTTACATTGCAATTGCTACAAATGATGAGATGAATAAAAGATGTCAAACATACAGTAGAATGGCAACAAAATGCATTTAAAATTTTGTGCCTGGTAAATTTTTAACTCTAGCCAATGCTAAATCTGTTAATTTGACATTTTTTTACTGTCCTTCAAAATAGGGTCAAGGTCATGACAAATTTGTTGAGCTTTATGCTTTCACTACTTTGAAATTGCTAGGATGAATATGACCAAATTTAGAAAATGGATCCTTTTTTTATGCAGATTAAAAATTGTGCCTGGCATGGCCGTCTGAATGCAAAGATGGTCATCATTACTGTAAATAAAAAAGCATAAATGGCCATTATAGATTTATTTATTGACTGATTTAGTTTAAGTTTGATAGACAGAAAGTAGATTTGTTTTACATATGTAACATGTTTTTGTGAAGCTTTTATCATTGACAAAGTAGGTTACTACGGTTTTATAAATTTGTTTACCAATCTTTCAAAGTCTTCTGTTCTAGAACATTTGGGTCAAATTGAATAATATTCTTTGTGAAAATCCTTGTTTGATGCTTCTGCTTATTTAAAACTATAATTTGAATTTTATTATGGCACCTAAATTTTTCTTCACCAAGCAAGATTACTGAATTTGAAAACTGAGAAATTTGGTTAACCACTAAAAATGCCATCAGTGATGTGAGGCTAGGTCCTTCAGGGAAATGTGAACAACTCTTGTTTAGCTAGCTACAAGCCTACAACCACCACATATGAAATCAAAATTGGGATTGAAAGAAACATAGAACTATGTGGCATCAAAAATATCCTGGATAACCATGGATACAGATACCAAAGAAATGGTACTCATTGACTTGACCTAGTTTACCATGTGTACAAAAAAAGAGATGTCAATTGAGTTTATTGTCACCGTAGAACTTTGTACATTCATTTTAAACAATTACTATCTTTATTAAAACAAATGCTGACAAAATAGATTCAAATGCTTTCCTGTTTTATAATAGTGTACATTTTAACTGGCGATTATCTCCGGCAATTTGTAAAATAAAAATTGCAGATGTAGATAATTTTCTGGTATTACTGCCTCACTAACTTATAATAACTGTAATATACTTTATTGAACATTTCTGTTAATTTAATGCAATTTTTAAAAAAATTTTGTAATTATTGCAGAAAGAATTTAGAAGAATTAAAAGATTTAAAGATATTATAAAGCGTTTAGAAGACTCTGTTGCGGTAAGTTCATTTTCCTTAGGAAATCATTATAATTTTTATGATTTTACCATTTACAGTGTAAATTGAATTATTGTGAGCGTTAACAATGTTTAAGATCCGGTACATGAGGCGATAATTGCTGACAGGAAGTGAATTAGTTCGTGTTCAACATAAATAAGTAAGAAAAATTAACGGAAGAAAACCAAGGGGAATAACCCTGATAATTGGATTTGTAATAATTAATAACTAGATTCAGTAAGTCCATTTAAAGTCTTTGATATAGTATTTATTTAAAAAAAATGTTTTCACAATCTGATGTCAAAAAATAGACATTGCCCTCAGAAGTATAACTGTTTCCAGATTAGAAAATTGTCCCCACAATCTGATGTCAAAAAATGAAGTTGCAAATAAGACAATGGCTCTTCACAATTTGTCGTCAGAAAACTGATGTTGCCCTCAGTTACCCTAAATGATCAAGTGTTTAGATGACATAATTTGACATGGGTCTTGTTTCTGGAAATCACAGATACAGGCTAGTCTTATGATGAAACTTGCAGACCCAATTAATTCATGCTGATCACATTACGAAACTTGAGTACCCTGTTGAAGTCATTAAAGCAGCTGAAGTTAAGAAACAACATCAACAAAAAAAAAAAAAAAAAAAAAAACCAAAAAAAAAAAAATTAATGATCAAGAGTGCAGCTGCACTTATTGATGTTGTCATAGAAAATTAGTATTTATTATTCTTTGATAATAGGATAAGATAGAAGCTTCTTTTACAGACAGACAAATTTAATTTATTTTATTAGCTGACAGAGATTTGAACTTAAATGAATTTTGTTTTAATTAAAATACTTCCTTGTTAGTTTTAGTTTTCAATCGAAAATGTTTTTATGTAAGAGCTTTGAAATGATGACTTAGTCTAGTTGTAACAAAAGCTTAGATTCACAGATAAAATATTTTGTAATTATTTTTCTAGTTACAGAGTTCATTGCCCTAAAGATGGTTTTATGTTGTCATAATTCTTTGGTTAATTCTAATGGATTCTTTATATAACTATACATTACTTTGAATTTTTAAAAAAAATAATTTGCAAATTAGTTTTAAAATAAAAAAACCTCAAAAATTGTAAATTGGAATATTTCTTGATGATAATGGTCAAAGAAGTCAAGAAATATTTTAAATGAAAAGTAACATTTTCCTATTTTCAAAAAAAAAAGAAAAAAAAAAAAAAAAAAAAAAAAAAAGAGAAAAATAAAAAAAAACCTCAAATTGTAAATCCACTTGATAGTTATATTGCCATTTTGAAGGAGAAAATGACACAAAGCCAGCAATATTATTAAAATTTCTGTTCATAACAGGAACTTTATTGAAATTTCTTTCAAAGTCAGCAATATTATCAAAATCTCGCTCCAAATGAAAAGCGGCAATGTTATCAAAATCTCACTCAAAGTCAGCAATACCTGTTTCATTAAAATCACTCTAAACCAGCAATATTATTTCAATCTTGCTTGCCTCCAAAATTTACTTTGTTTACTCACAGGATTTACACATTTTGAATGTATTGTTTTTGTAAACTAAGTTGGTTTGTCATACTGGTTTTTTTTCTCTGCACCATATAGTACTCCATAATGTTTTGCATAACTATATCATGCCAAAAGGTTTTCATGTTGCAATTAAATGCTATGATTTATTTAACATAGAAGGCAATTGAAAATAACAAGTCTTAGCTCTGTTCTGCTTTTCCACTGGAAACTGAATTACAAACATTTATCGTTCCCTGTAAAAAATATGTTATTCTGCAAATTTATAAATGTAAATGTTCTGTAATTTGTAATAATGATAGCTATCAAAATTGATAAACTACCACATGGTGCACAGATGAACCCAATTGGCAAACCAATGTTTTTATTTCAGGTTTAAATATAACCATATTCATAATTATTAAAACCCTGTTTTTCATAGATTGTAACCTTGTTTTACCTAGATTAACTTTTTTTGTACTGTCAAAGGCTTATTACAACATGACCCAATGTACAGTGTTAGTCTTCTTTTAAGTATTATTTGAAAAAAAATGGATTTTAGTAACTATGAATATGGTTTAAACTGGTTTACTATTACAGAATGATTACAGTACTGAAAAGACATATAGACCATGTCACTTACAAATAAAGAAGTTAACTAATTAATTAAATTAAGAAAAATTCAAAACATACTTAACAATTATTATCTCATATTTCAAACATTATGATATTTCTTTGCGAAGAATGGGGTTATTTATAACAATAAATAACCAATGTTTTGGCAAAGAAAAAAAATTATAATGTTTCCATGGTAACCAATTTTATCTATTTAAAGCATGCAAAAAAGTGATAAATGGGTAAAGATTTAAAATTATTGCTAAATTTTTCCTAATAAAGTGAAGCAAATGTACTAGCTTCATTACAGACAGTTAACTTTGCCTGAATTAAAAAAAAATCAAAAACGGAAACATTAGAATGTTTATCTGCTCACAGAACTGCTCTTAGCGATGAGAAAAAAATCACCTGATTTCTGTGGTAAACATAAGTGTCTAAAGATTGACATCATCAATATGAATAAATGCGTAAAAAATGTGTAACATGTCATGAGGATTCTTCCCATGAAATGTACTAAAATGTACTTAGATATTACAGTCTTTGACACTTATATTTGTAATTTAAAAATAGGAACAAATTCTTATAAATTAAAAAAATTGAAGTGAGGAGTTACTAAGTCTACTATTAACAATTTCAATTTTTACTTTGATATTTCTCAATCTAGAAGTTCACACACAGGTTTTGCCATTTTTTGAAAATTCAATTTGATAGTTTAAATAATAATACAAATATTCAAAATAGTATCAAATTCTGACAAATATGTTGACGCTTGACTACGTTTGACATGCTTTGTAGTTTTTGAGAATCAAATAATAATTAAAAAAAAAAAATTAAATTAAAATTAACAAAAATCTTGTTGCCATAATTATAAATAATATAATTATTGTATTTGTAATTTTTGAGGATCAAATGAAAAAGGTTCAATGACCAAAAAAAAAAAAAAAAATAAAAATAAAAATAAAAAAATTTATTAATTATTCTTGTTCTATAGTTGTATATAGTAATAAATAATTTGATCAAGGTCATTTTATAATTGAATCAGACCTATATACTAATCAAAATAACTTATTTGTACATCCAAACTTGTTTTGTTTCTAATTTGAGAATCCGATAAAAATACGTGTTTTTGGCAATAATTAGAAATCTGTATAAGATAATTGTTGTATGCCGTGAGAAAGTGACTGTAATTACTCAGAATAATATATTTCTTAGATTATTTATTGTTCGACTTGGATTTCTAAAGTTAGATACAACCTCGCGCAACATCAAGGAGTGTCGGAAGATTAGAGCCAATTCTTTTATAATTTAAATATTCCCTGTAGTTTGAGTAACAAATCTTTTAACTTGTTAAAGATTTTTGTAAAAAAGAGGTTTTGATGTTGTTAAAACCTACATATGTTATATGTACTCTTAATGCTGTTGTTACAGTTTGTATAATCTTAGCTATGAGCTTTTTTAAGCCTGATGCTAACACAGATTATTATTAATAAAAATAAGACTGTTTAATTAACTTGTTCAAATTTCTTTGAAATATTTTGTTTTTTATACTGTTTCAAATGTTAAAAACACCTACATATGTTACATGTACTCTAACACTGTCGTAATAGTTTGTATGTACATATTTAGCTACAAGCTTGTGTAAGTTTGATGCTAACAAAGAAGATTATTATTAAAAAAAAGACTGTAAACTTGTATTAAAACATATTAAGAAAAAAAATTGTTTAAAAAAGCTTTAATTAATATTCAATCTGAGCTCAATTTCTTTAGAATTTTTAGCAAACAAAAAAGCTTAACTCCTACACG
The DNA here is from genome assembly GCA_021292105.1 of Anadara kagoshimensis. Lineage (NCBI taxonomy): Eukaryota > Metazoa > Mollusca > Bivalvia > Arcoida > Arcidae > Anadara > Anadara kagoshimensis. Next base: position 13,297,560 of record CM037862.1, read on the forward strand.
ATCTGTTAACTTTCTATTTATTCATAATTCAGTTTATTGTTTAATTAAAATTTTTCATGAATGAATAATATCGGGGTTAAAGATGTACTTTTACAGTTATAATAGATTAAATTTGGTTAATGAGTCTCAATGGAGTATAAAAATATGATTTTGTACCTAAAATAAACACTTAGGCTGTATACGTGACTTTGGTTGTTTACAGATTCTTTTAATCTTTGTTTGCCATTTCATGCCCGAAGTCACTTTCGAAATGTCAAAGGCCATGCTTGTATCTATATGAGAAATGTCAAAGGTTATGCTTGAAACCACTTCAAAATTGCAGAGTTCATGTTTGAAGCCAGTTCTAAATTATTGAATGTCTTGCAATTGCTTGGAACCAATTCTGATATGTCAAAGTTTATGCTTGGAACTACTTCAGAAATATCCAAGTTCTTGCTTGAAGCCATTTAAAAAAAGTTGAAGAATTTGCTCGAAACCATTTAAGGAATGCCAATGTTCATGTTTGAAGTCACTTCTAAATTTTTGAAGGTCTTGCTAGAAACCACTTCAGAATTGTCAAAAGTCTTGCTTGAAACCACTTTTAAAAAGTTGAAGGTCTTGCTTGAAACCACTTCAGGAATCCCAAAGTTCATGTTTGAAGCCACTTTTAAATCATTAAGGGTCTTGATTGAAACCACTTCAGAAATGTCAAGTTCTTGTTTGAACTTGAAAAAAGTGAAGGTCTAGCTTGAAACCAGAAATGTTCAAGTTCATGTCTGAAACCACTCCTCTTAAACCACTTCAAAAACACTATCAGACAACCCATACCCCACCATTGCAAACCAAATTCTTCCTCCTTTGAATGGAATTGGTCTAAATATATCATTGAAATGAAGTAAATTGATAATTAAAATTGGTTTTATCAGATGCCATGATGTATCCATCATCACCACTTCTACCTTTGACATTTAGAGGTTAGAACTGTTTTAAGTTTCTAGAATCAATGACAGTAATAAGTTATGTGAGTGTACTTTTGTACTGACACTAACACAAAATTGATGTCCAATGTATTGTCACATGATTGAAAGCCCTGTCAACATTGTTGTTTTCTTTCTTTAGTCATTTGTTGTTTCTTTGTTTCTGGTTCCATTGTCCTTTTCTTTCTATTTTTGTTTGTCTTTTTTCCGGGTCACATTGTCCTTTCCTTTCTTTTTTCATATGTTGTTTACCTATCACTAGAAAATCCGGCAAAATTCTGAATAAACAAAATAAATCCAGAATAATTAGACAAAATCCGAAATAATCGGACAAAATCCAGAATAATTAGCCTGTTTTTTTTCCGTAATCTAAAAATTGTGGTAAGTGTCTGATTATTTCGGTAAAAGACTGATTATTATGGTAAAGGTCTGATTATTCTGGCAAATATCCAATTATTATGGTGAATCTTTTTTAAAAAATGAAAATATTTGAAATGTTTTTACAGTATTAATTGTACATTTGCCGGAATAATTAGACTTTTACCGTAATAATCAGTCTTTTACCAGAATAATCAGACTTTTACTGGAATGATCAGGCTTTTAACGGAATTTTTAGACTCCATAAAATTTACCGATTATTCCTGATTTTGTCTGATTATTTCGGATTTGGTCTAAAAATATCAGATTTAAGATTATTATTCTGGATTTGGTCTAAACATTTTAGATTTTTACTAAGATTAAAGAAAGTATCTAACTATTCCAGAATTTCACAGTTATTTCCGTAAAACCCCCTGCTAGTGTTAGTTCCTTGTTGCATTGTCCTTTTCTTTCTTTCTTCATTCATTTGCTATGTTTTTGTTTTTGACTACATCGACTATTGCAAATTTCATATTTTCAGCTTCAAATAGAATTTTATTGTAATTTTTAATTTGTGGAAAATAGATAAAATTAATAAAATAAAATAGATTTTATTATATTGCATACTTAACAAAAGAAATTTGAACGTATGTTCTTAGAAGATGGGATTTTGATTTTTGATTTCACACTTGGCATGTGTATCTAGTTTGAGAGAAGGTGCCCAGGAGCACCTGGCTTCACTTCATTGTTGAAAGTTTGCATGTGTTATCTAACTTGCCAGTTTCCAAATATTTGACTTTGCTTTTGGGATTTTAATTTGAATGTGGACTGGTATGTTTGTGGTTGATTTTTTGTAATTTTGATTTGAACATGGATTAGTATATTTGTTTTTATTATATTTTGTCTACCTGTATTGTATGAAGTACTACCAGTCTACTAGTCTGTAGACGAGCTATCCTTTCCTTCTGACAGCTCTTGTTTCACAAGTGTTTAGGCTAGCCTCTGTAGACAAGCTATCCTTTCCTTCTGACAGCTCTTGTTTCACAAGTGTTTAGGCTAGCCTCTGTAGACAAGCTATCCTTTCCTTCTGACAGCTCTTGTTTCACAAGTGTTTAGGCTAGCCTCTGTAGACAAGCTATCCTTTCCTTCTGACAGCTCTTGTTTCACAAGTGTTTAGGCTAGCCTCTGTAGACAAGCTATCCTTTCCTTCTGACAGCTCTTGTTTCACAAGTGTTTAGGCTAGCCTCTGTAGACAAGCTATCCTTTCCTTCTGACAGCTCTTGTTTCACAAGTGTTTAGGTGAGCGTCTGTAGACAAGCTGCCCTGTTCTCCTGAGAGCTTTTGTTTCACAAATGTTTAGGCCAGCGTCTGTAGACAAGCTATCCTTTCCTTCTGACACCTCTTGCTTCACAAGTGTTTAGGAGAGCATCTGTAGACAAGCTATCCTGTTCTCCTGACAGCACCTGTTTCACAAATGTTTAAGCTAGCATCTGTAGCCGAGCTATCCTTATCTTCTGATAGCTCTTGTTTCACAAATTTTTAGGCTAGCCTCTGTAGACAAGCTATCCTTTCCTTCTGACAGCTCTAGTTTCACAAAGGTCTATATGAGCTTTCTTGTTCTTCTGACAGCTCTGCTTTCACTAAGTTTCAGTGAGTGTCTGTAGATGAGCTACCTTGTTCTTCTGACAGCTCTACTGTCACATAGTTTCAGTAAGTGTCTGTAGATGAGCTACCTTGTTCTTCTGACAGCTCTTGTTTCACGCGTTTTTGTCTGGAAATATCAAGTGTCATTGATAATGTAATCATTTATACAGGAAGTAGGAAGTCCGCAGACAATTCATTCATCAATTAACATCTTCTATGTCATTATACATGTAGATGTGTGCTGATTAACTAGATTAAGAGAAATTAGCGACATATTTTACCAGATATCCATTACAGAGAGATGACATTATATCCAGATTTAGCTTTATTACGTGGTATTTTGGTTGATAATTGGCGTGATATTTAGTGTTAATTTGTCAGACATTCTTCATACGCCTTCTCCTTTCTCTGCTGATATCTGAATGTCTTAGTTGGCATTGTAATATTGTATTGACTGTCCAATGGAAAAAAAATGTAACAGTAATACTTTCATATGGCAGGTTACTTTGGTGGTCTTTAATTTTAATGATACTGTCGTTAAGCAGGCTTATTTGGGGTGTTCAATTTTGGCAATATTTGCATTTTAATTTTCTTAAGGTCAATTTGATAATTGAGATAAATGAAAAAAAGTAGTCTGACTAAACGGTAGCACAAAAGCTCAAGGTCATCATGTCAAGGTCAATTTGATACTTGAGATAAATAAAAATAAATGATAAAAGGTTAGGTTAGATCTATAAGTAGTACAGATTTTCTGAGCATTATTTGCTTTTTAGGATTTGATTTTGTTTTGTATTGACACAACACTACATTCCTGATATAAAAAAAAGCTCAGATGTTATATGGCACTTGTAAATTATTCAACACTTTTAGTTTAAGCAAACAACATTGACCTGTCGTTTTTGACCTTTGATTGAAATAGTTATGATGAACCAGTGCATTTACATATATGGAACACTGATGTTTATTTCATCAACATGATGGGGGTGGGGGGAAGAAACATGCATTGTTCATATATTTACTGCGAATCCTAACACTACCCATGTATTTGGCTGATCGTGGTTTATCAATATTCCTTATGGAAGGTCAAGCAGACAGGTCAGTGTTGTAGAAACCAGTTTGTGATGTTGTAATGTCATTTACTGCATTAATATGGAGGATGAAGTGGATAAACTTCATGATTAACTTGACTTTGAACAACAGCTAAATTAACTTATATACCTTGACATTATGACTGTTACCGCGGGTAGTTACAATGTAAACAATTAATAGAAAATAATATGATTTTTTGAAAATAGGTAGTGATTTTCTTTCGCCAAGCACTTGGCATGTAACAACCCATGACCCATGAAGCAAAAATTCTGCAACTTCACATATAACTGGTGACATCTTAATATAAGTGAAATATTCCTGACTAGGACATATAACAGTTTACACCCTATTAAACCAATCAGCATACTGATAATTTCATAATACAACATATCACGGTTTATTATACCCCACACACTGAAGTTTTGGCCTCTCAGTTCATCAGTTCATTAATTCATCTTGAGTTTTCTGCTCATATCAACTCTTTTGCCTGTTTTGTGTTGACTTTGCTTGCTAACATCACTGAGCTAGGTAAATCAACTGATGTATATATCCTAGGATTTACCAACAAAGTATCAAAATACATCATAAGATTTATAAAGTAACTTGACATTCCTGCATTGACAGCTAATGTTCTTAATGTTGTGGAAGACTTTCTTTTGCACCTGCAAGTGATATAGGACTTTTTGTTCACAGTAAGGCATGGTCCAGAGCAGCATGAAAACTTCAGTCAGGAATATTTTACTGTACAAGGCCAATGTTCTTTCAGTATTTAGACCTTTTTTTTGAGTTAGGTTTGGTCTAAAGCAGCATGAAAACTTGGGTCAGGAATATTTTACTATACAAGGCCAATGTCCTTTAAGTATTGAGACCTTTTGTTCACCTAGTGATAATGATACACTAGTTCGTGTAATTAATTTAGGAACGGAACTGTATCATCCAATATTTTATTATCACGTTAAATTTTGTAGCAAGAACATCTAATAAAGATGTTTACAAGTCTCAGGAGAATCCAAGTCCAATTATTTACAGACAAACGGGTTATGTATTACACCTTGGCTTGTGTATTAACGTCATGAATTAGTCCAAGATTTCATATTTCATAATTATTTATTTATTATTTGCGTTCCCACAGGGATTAATTTCTGTGTGTCCTGTCTTGTTTGAAAGAATGATTTTGGCTGTGACATATTATAATATTCCCTTTGGTTAACTTATTTCCTCATCATTGAAGACCGAATTCTTAGCCTACATATGACAGTATATTTCATATTTATGGACGATAGTATTTCTAGGTCTCTTTGTTTGAGTGATATTCAATTCTGGATCAATTTCCTACATTTCAGCATCAAAGCCTTTATCAGTGACTAAAATCACATCACATCACAGTTTTTCCTTGTGAGTAGGAATGATTCATATTCAAAATATGACTTTAAATGTGATGCCCATCTTTGATAGAGGTTTAGCTGCCAAAATATAAGAAAATAAGCTTGAATTGATATTATATGTTAGACCCACCTTTTGGGAACTTAGGTATTTGTTATTAAAAGTGGCAATATTCCCTTTGGTTTACTTATTTTCTTTTTATTGTATGAGGACCAAATTCTTAACCTACATATGACAGTATATTTCACATTTATAGAGGACGTTATTCTAGGTCTTTATGTATGTTTGAGTGATCCAACATGTCAATTGGTGATCATTACTGGTATTTGAATACAATAAATCCCTAATTCTTTTTTTCGTTTTTCATTTCATTTCTTTCAAAGTAAGTAACCTTAGCCACTCTGAGAGTGGAACATGAGGGCATGTTACAAGCATACAATAGCAATCTGGTAAAATACAATACAGTCAAACCGGTGTATAAAGGCCACTTAAGGCAACCACTTAAAGTGGCCTTTATGGGCAAGTGGCCTTTATATACAGGTTAAAATAAAATGAATAAAGAACAATTGGGATACAATTCTACGGCCTTTATAAGCAGGTGACCCTTATATACAGGTGGCCTTCAAGACAGGTCCGACTGTACATCTATCTATATACATGATAACATCTTCATTGCTCCCATTTGTTCAGTAAGATTTGGCTTTATAAGAATTTTGGCATTCAAATGAAAATGGATTTTGGGACTTCAAAATAGTTTGGCAAAAAGTGAGGTGGCAAAGTTAAACAAAGAAGTGTTTAAAAACAAGGTCGTACTCTGCTTCTTGTCTCTTATACTTGAAAGATTTGAGTTCAAATTTGAATATTTCCTGAAAGTGAAACCATTGAATAACCTCTTTATTATATTGATTGCTTGTTCTTCTAACAAATAATTAAATATCTGTCTGTTCAATGGCACCAGACTTGAAGTAATTCTTTATCATTTTAATGCTAAGTATGTCATACATCACCATCAGTTTCTTTTTAAGGATATGGTGTTAGAATGAATGGTTTCAAGCATGAACCTTAAGTGTTACTATATATATGTATTGCTCTCATTTTTTTTGCTTATGAGCTTCAGTGAAAAAATTCAAGTTAAAGTCTTAGAAATTGAGATAGAATTTGAAATAGTGTAAATGGAGACACTAATTAGACTTTATTGTACTCTATTTTTAGTATTACTAGATATGCTTAAGATAGAATAATTACTTTTAGACCGAGATTGAAATCTAATGAGTTTTAAATTAAAATTGTAAATATTTTGAAAACTAGATCAAATTAATTTTTAAATAGTTTAATCATTTAAAAAAGAAATTTAGTTAAATCAAAATGGAATATAATTAATGGAAACATTATAAGGAAAAATAATAGATACAAATTCAAATTCTGAAAGATATAAAATTGTAAATGATTGAATGAGTAAATATAAAATCCATCTGTTATGAACTTTAGATATCAGCAGTGTTGTATTTAAAAAAGAAAATAAGATGAAATATAAAATAAATAAATAAATAAATAAATAAATAAATAAAAAAATAAAAAAATAAATAAATAAATAAATATCAAGAACTAAAGCCAAACAGCAGTGTTGTATTAAAAAGAAAATAGGATACATATGAAAAGTAAAAATAAAAATAAATAAATAATTAAATAAATAATTAAATAAATAAATGCACAAAAACTAAAGCTTAACAGCTTAAGAATATCGGTATCAGTTTTATGAAGATTTTGATCGAGACAACAGAAGACAAATTTTGTGGTATAGATAGCTCCAGCAAATCCTGAATTCATTCAAGGTAAGTATTTTGTTATTTATTTAATTAAATTATTTTTATGGTGCATTTAATTATACTTTGATTTGTTTCCTCTTGGTATATAGTGAGTACTGCAGTAGCTCAGCTGGTAGAGTGCTCGCTCTGTAAGTGGGAGGTTGTGGGTTTGAACCCTGACTGGGTCTGACCCAAGACTTAAAAGTGAGAAGTGATTGTTCTTTCCCCAAGCACTCGGCATTACAAAACGAAAGTCAAAGTTCTTTTGGATGGGAACTAAAATAAAAAAGTTGTTGTGTCATAGTAGGTGTGATAAAGAACCTTGTTGTACAGTGCAGTGCATAAGTGCAATTCTCACACACAATTTCTGCACCTTCACATATAGCTGGTGATGTCTCAGTATAAGTGAAATATTCTTGAATTGGAAGCCTAACACCTTTACTCAACTCAACTTTTGGTATGGAATACTGCAGTTGTTTCTCACAGACATTGACTGTTTTGTTGCTTGTCTGTCAGTAATGTCTGTTTTGTCATTCTTGACCATATCTTTTCCAGTATGGAATTCATTTTTGTGTGACATTTTTTAAAAATCACCTTCTGCCTTTAAATTTGGGAAAATTGAAGTTCTGAAATATAGTCATTTTCCCCAGGGGAATCTACCTGTATTTGATAGTAATTTAAGCTAAAAAATCACAGAAATTTTTGTTTTGTTTTTTCTTTCTGTCATCCTTATTAACAGAGTATATAGAAATGCTCTTCAAGAATCAGTTGCAGATTGTACAACATGCTATGATGTAATATTAGTCTTTTATTTTTCAATGAAACTTAAAACAATTCACTGTTATATTTTTAAAAAAGATGAAAAAGTAACTGAAGTTATTCAAAAATGAATTATGATTGTTAGGCATATCAAATTAAGTTATCATAATGATTTGATTGTGCAGCCATGATTTATTGCCATGGAAATTAATAACACAAATTTCTAACGAATACTGTCATATATGATTAATGATGAAATGATTTAAATATCGTTATGACATAATGTAGCATTTCATATTGCAATTTAAAGAAAATAATGTTTTTAAATTTGAGTTTTTATCACAATAAATTGAAAATATTTTATGGCAATTTTAAGCAAGGTTAATTTGAACATATGTTATATTTCTTTTTTAACTACTTTTTAAGCGAGGGTTCTAAATGTTGAATACAAAGTGAATAAAAAGACCCCCCCAAAAATTGATAAACATAATTAAAGATGATGCATTGATTTTTTAGGGCATAATATTGTTATTTATGTTAATTTTATTCTGTCTTTAGATAATTCACCAGTAAAGATTACGACAATGAGGGAAAAAGGTAAGTTTACTATATTGGTTGTGAATGCAAACATGCACATATATATAAAAATTTATTGTTTAAACCATATAGTTTTGTTACAGTTAATTCCATTGGGTAAAAGAAGATCATGTTGTATAAAACGTCTGACATTATGGACCATGCAGTCAATACACAATTGTCCTTAAACCAGCAGGCAATACACAAAGAGTTATGTCCCTTTAACAAAACACAACAACCAGTGCTTGAACAGATTGTCCTTGAACCAGTGGACAATACAGAAAGAGATACTTCCCTTTAACATAACAAACAACCTGTGTTTGAAAAGATTGTGTTTCGTTCGATGAAATGAAATATGATACTATTCCCCAAATCCCTACAATAATTTCATGCAATAGCCATCATAGATAATCTTATATTATATGATAAACAGAATCTTGCAATACAAATTCATTGATTAAAATGTTAATGCGACTCATGCAAGGCTCATTGCATGAAATTTAAATATTTACATTTATGATGTTTGGATGTATGAAATAAATGAAGTTAGAGGACTGTAATTACATTTGCCAATATTATGTCACTCATCTCTTGCTTACGCCTATACCTGTGATGTTATTCATTGGCTGTTTTAGCAATTGGAATTGCATGCCGTACACGACAGTGTTTTAAATTTATTTCAAGATTTAAAAACAATAATAAGATTTTCAAAAATTGCGAAATGTAAATATAACCATTGAACTGTCTAGAAATGGCATTTATAGTGCTATAACTTCCATTGCCTTGCATTCAAAATTAATCATAATGCACGAGCCACATTATTCAGTTTGCTTTGCACGGCAATGGAAGTTATAGCACTACAAGCACCATTTCTAGACAGTTCAATGGCTAATTAAACTCATTTAGTAACTCCAATATCACATATTCACTCATGCATATATATATATATATATATGTATTTGTTGATTAAATTAGTTAAGTTTTTTGTGTTTTTATATTTATGCCATATTTGTACCACTAACACACTAAGTCTGTGTTATTTGACTTCTTTACACTACCATATTAATGTACAGATAATTAAAACACTTTAGTAACCAGTACAGACGACTTTCAAGGCTTACAAATTGATTCCTGTTTCTAGACTTTTGGGATTTACATCTTTTATTTGAAGATGTGCTTCAAGAATTGTTGTGATGTGCTTCAGGAATTGCTGTACTGTAGTATTAAGTTAAAAAAGGGCATAATATAATAGTTCTGTTGTTATACCCTTGATTTAATATATTCTGTCCTCCTTCTCTACAGTGTTTAGGCCATATAAAATTAATTCTTAGATTTTCAACAATTTTGTTTTTAAAATTAGGAGGGGGGGGGGGTTATTTTTTATTTTCAGATTCAAAAGAGTAATGAAAACAGAAAAAGTGTCAGGTGCCTGAAAGAAACTTTATCTAAGAACTGGGGGAGGGGGGGGAATTATGGGGAGGGGGGGGGGTGAAAATCTAGGAAATAATTTTATATGGACTTAGTTTGCTGTTATCATGCTTATTTTTACAAGTGGATGTTTTTCGAAAAATTTTATATTAGCATTTTGTAAGGAGGTGGTTTTCATGATTATGCCCATTCTTGAGGTACATGATCGATTGATTGAATAAACAGGGTTTTATATCCCAGACAAGAATATTTCACTTATATTGAGACACCACTAGGTAAAGATGAAGTAGCAGAAATTTTGACTTTTGTAGTACAATCAGGGCAATGGAGGGTTTTTTATACATGCCATGCTTGAGCTTGAGGTACATGTTTATAGCATATGGAATGTGACTTGCTGTTATTTTCACAATTTTTTTTCAATTCACACAATTGGCCTAAATTCCATCACACGAAAAATACCATGTTTATATTATTTCAAACCCATATATTTTGTTGGTTTCTGTCATTTTAATATCAGCCATCCGCTACAATTGACTTGTAGATAATCGCAAACATAAATAGAAATACGATTGCATGTTAATCTCTGAACTGTGGAAAGAAAAAAAAATCTTGTGACAATATTTATGTTATCATATAAAATGGGTCATGCAAAGCTTGGTCATAGAGATATTAGATTATGAGATCTATAATGAGTTGCTTTGATCTAATGGTTTTGACTTTGTTAGAAAAATACACGGTAATATGGTTTAATTGATCCTAGGTTTATTTAGAGATCTTCTGAACTTGGATGGAATAATGTTGTTGTGGGAGTGAAAAAACATCGCTCGCTGTCCATTCAATTCCATTCCATTCAAAATTGATCTAAATTTATTTAGGGATCTTATATTGGGATAAAATATTGTTATGGTACAAGTGAAATCATATTGCTTTCCATTCAGTTCCATTCTATTCAAAACTGATCTTAGGTTCATTGAAGATCTTATGTTAATGTATAGATAGAGATGTTTTATTTTCTCCGTTCCTCCGAAAATAAATATTTTCTTGACTAACTATGCAAATAAAACACAAACAATTAAAATAGGATGCCTAGTTGCAAGCTCTTTATATATTAATATATCCACAAACATGATTATATAATATTAAAGAAACATTTGTTTAAAATATTTAAAGCATGGTACATATAGAGTACAAGGGAAAAAATAATAAAGGGGAAAGGGCAGGGTGGGTTTTTGTCCCCTTTTTCCACGCCTGGATTCCCTATCTGAATCAGAGTGAGACATACTCTCAGCTTGCAACCGGTTCGAATAACTTAAAAACACGCGTGTTACTTATATACCCTACCCAGAAAAGCGTGCAGTAATATACAACACGGAATCAACCACCCATGAAAATATTCACGAGTGAAAATCTTCGTATACGATAAAAACGAATAAGTTCCAAAAGTAAATTTAAATATTCATAGAACGTAAAGAAATGAATATATCACAGAAAAAAAATTGCCACGGTATACCATAATATTTTACCAATTACCACGGTATACCACACATCCATTAAGATTTGAAATTACATGTAGTATGTCTATTTCTATCTAAAATAACAGCTACAGAATTTCGGCATTGGATATTTTGAGAATATCAAGGATGCTAACACACAATAAAATTCACAGAATTGTCTGTATTTCAACCAAGTTTATTCATAACTTGAAATCTAAATCTCATAAGCTTATTGTCAAACAAAGATTTAAACAGCTTTTATAGTTTCTTGGAGAAGAATTCTTATGTTTTGAATGATTGCGTAGTTTCTTCCTTTCAGCGGAGCACAAATGTTAAAATACCTGTATTCAAAGACTTTACTGTGGTATTACTGGTACCTGGCCAGTACCACGGTAAACCGGTATACTGGTAATATCGCGCACCACTAATAGTAGGAGTGAAAACATATTGTTTTCCATTCAATTCCATTCCATTCATAATTGATCTAGGTTCATTTAGTGATCTTCTCTACTTGGATGGAAGCTGTGGTAGGAATGAAACATATCGCTTTCCATTCAATGTCGTTTCATTCAAAATTAATTTAAGTTCATCAAGGACTTTCTCTACATTTATGGGATATTGTTATGATAGAAATGAAAACATATAACTTTCCATTCAATTCTGTTTCATTCACTTCTTGGATGTAATAATGTTGTGATAAGAATGAAACATATCACGTTCCACTTCATTTCATTCAAAATTGATTTAGGTTCATTTAGTTATCTTATATTAGGTAGAATAATGTATAGTAGAAATGAAAACTTATCACGTTCTCTCCAAAGAATTGGTATGAAATAGTAGTTAAAATTTCTTTCATTTTTTGTTTGTACATAGCTTGTTGTGTTTCTTCTTCCAAGGTTATCTGTTGTTTGTCCTTTTGTCTAGTACAGAGCTTGTTGTGTTTCTTCATCTCCAAGGTTATATGTTTTTTTTGTCCTTTTGTCTAGTATAATAAAGCTGTAACTGAAAACATCTCACTCTCTGTATGTAATCTTTGTTTATTGGTATGAAATAACTTCAAGGTTTATTTTTTTAACAGAATCTGTCTTTCCAGAGTTTGATTTAATAGTGGTATAATGAATTGTAATATGGACTGCATTTTGCTTTATATGAAACATAGTTTTGATGGAATTTTCATTCATAAGATCGTTATTTCAATGGAATTTATCTCAACCAAATTGTTTTCACTAAACCTTTTTGCAAATAAATACAGTCAACCCTGTCTATTAAGGCCACCCAAGGCAACCAGTAAAAGGGACCTGTATGGGCAGGCGATGTTTATATACAGGTTCAAATAACATGAATAAAGAACAGTTGGGATACAATTCTACTGGCCTTTATAAGCAGGTGGCCCTTTTATAAAGGTTGCTTTTAAGGCAAGTTCGACTGTAGTGAAATGTACTTCAAACTACAAAGATTTAGTTGAGTGTTTGACATCTTGTAAAAATTGTTGACAATGTGTAAAGATTACAAAGAAGTTATTTTTGCATTAAGTTTAGAAAATAATCCAGAGATTATATGGTTTATTGGTGTTTGATTACTCCCCCACATATCTGTAGATTGGTATATTTTTCAATAAGCTTATGTTTTTATCACCAATAATTTCCAGGACATCGATTCTGAGGTATAATTATGTCATTTATTTGGACAAACCTCGGCTGTGTTTTATGGGTTTTGCGTGGTCAGTTATTTATATATAACAAATCTTTGTATCAGCTGGCCAGACTAATATTGGTATATCCAATGATTTATTGTAGTAGTTTGATAGAGTTATTTCTGAGAAGATTGGTTGATGTTGTTAGATTAACCCACTTTTTAAAATCAGATTATAAATTATATTGGCATAAGTAGCTACAGTACAGGCCTGTCTAAAGTTTAACACTATGCTAACAAAATAGAGCAGAATCCACAGCTGATCTAAGCCCCTCCTTAGCTACATATGTTTTGGTAGCCAGTGATTTTGTTTGCTTAAAATTACTACCAAATAAAGGTAGTTTCCCCTGGAGAAAAATGCTAAAATTTCCCAATTTGACCACTATAATTTCCCAAAACAACAGTGATACACAAAAAAATTATCCAGTTTGATAGATCGTAGGACTTCAATTTTCCCAATCTTAAAGGCAGAAGGTAGTTCTCAAGTAATGTAACAAAATCACTGACAGCTTTTATCCATCTATTGGCAGCATTTTCTATCACTACCTATCCTATCTAAGTCACTCGACAGCAGACTTCCACTCCTTTTTACTAACTCAATGTTAAATTTTTAGCAGGTCTGTATTGTACATTATACTTGAAGTATAAGAAGCTTTAAGATATTGTGGAGTTTGATAAGCTAAGTAATAAATACTTCCTGGTTCAATACATAGAATGAGATGTTTGGTAAAGATACCTGAACCATGACAATGAATGTAGGTTGTCAACATTCTGATGGCAACCAGTGAGTCCATTTTGACATAAAAAGTTAATATAATATAATTAAGTTTGAAAATATGTGTGGCAGTATACTAATGAGTTGAGTTGAGTAATGGTGTTTAACATCCCAATCAAGAATTTTTGACTTATATCGAGATGTTGCCAGGTATAGGCGAAGATGCAGAAATTTTGCCTGTGCGTTGTGCTTATGGCATTATACAGCAGGGTTCTTTATCATGCCAAGCCTACCGTGACACGGGACCTCACTTATTTCTAAGTTCCCATCCGAAAGAATCATGACTTCCATTTGGTAATGCCGAGATCTTGCCGAAAGAACAATCACTATCCACTTTTAAGTCTTGGGTCAGACCGGGTCAGTCACTTATGGAGCAACCACTCTACCAACTGAGCTACCACAGTAGTCAGTATACTAATGAAGACATGTTATTGTTACTTGTATATGTTGTTTTGTTTTGCCTTTGTTAATAAACAGTGTTACTTGGTTGACCTATACCATTTTATGACATATCAAGTGCAGGTAATGTGTGTAATGGCTAGGATCATATTAACCTTGAACCACCATACCCTCAGATATAATAATTGGTCTCTGTAGATGTTTCCCTTCTCTTTTGTTTTGTTTTGGTTTTGTTTTCTTATTTTTTGTTTATGTGGGATTTTCTAACCAGAAAATTGCCATATCGCTGGCCATGCCCATAATGTTCCGACATAGGCCAGTGATGCTGGAATTACACACAAAAAGAATTAAAAATTGGCCTGAATTGTGCCTTTTTATGACGTAACTGACACTAGTACATCATTAGTTGCCGTGACACTGCTTTGGTACCATGATGGCAGCCAGTGTCTGAACATAAAAGGCATGGCCGGTAATACATCAATTAGTCTGTTTTTGGAGATTTTGAGTTAAACGATGCACCACCTTGTGACTATTCTTGTTTTGTATGGCTGATGATTGCTCTTTTTGACATCTAGCATATTTGGAAAAGCAATTTCATAAAATGGTCTCTGAAAAAAGAAATAAAAAGCATTGTATGTTATCATAGAGCCTGGATCTGTTGTGACTGGTTCAATCAATTTTTGCCTAGAAAATTGACATGTTATTTCATAGTCTGCACATTGGCCAATTGGCTACATGTAGATGTTAAACGGTGACAATCATCAACATGCTATCAGACTGTTTGTTGTTACATAACAGTCCATACATCACTGGTTATACAATACATCATATAACAGAAACCTGTCAGATACGGTTTTATATCTCATAAATTAGATCTGTTTTATTTGTTGTAACTTTCTATAATCCTGACACTCAATATTTCCTGGCTGGTAAACCTTGTCTTTCATTGACTTTATGATCTGTTATTTTCAGTTAATTCATTTAAATCTATTACTTATGGTTTCTGTTCATTTCAATAAAGTTTAAGTAATATTTACCATACTTGCTCCTATCTTGTTATTATGTAATGGTCTGTCATAAAATCTATTATTGATTGAAGGGAAATGCTTGTTATGTAAGGGTTCTCATTTGTACGCTATTTCATTTATGGTAATTTTGAACTTTTAACTAACTTGTTTATCCAAAATTGCAGAAAATGTGTAATTATGTTTCTACAATGATCTTAACATAATATCTATGTCCTAGCTGCATTATCTGCATCAGTGTGCAGTATTAAAATTAAAGTTTTTAGTAAATATTTAATCTATTTGAATTACTGGTAGTCTGCATTTGTTTGAAGATGTAATCAGAAAAATATAGAACCAAAATGCTGGAAGTAAATTTGAATATTCATATTCTCAAATCTAAACAAAGTTAAAGTTCATTTCTATTCTCATATTTGAAGCAAAGTTATAGATCATTTGTATTTTCTAAGCTGAAGGAGTTGAAGGTCATTCATATTCTCAATTCTGAAGCAAAGTTGAAGGTCATTTATATTATCTAAGCTGAAGCAAAGCTGAAGGCCATTCATATTCTCTAAGCTGAAGCAAAGTTGAAGGTCATTCATATTCTTAAAGGTGAGGTAAAGTCAAAGGTCTTTCATATTTTTAAAGTGCAGGCAAGGTCAAAGGTCATTCATATTCTCAAAATTTAACAAAGTTGAAGGTTATTCATATTCTCTAAGCTGAAGCAAAGTTGAATGTCATTCATATTCTCTGAGCTGAAGCAGAGTTGAAGGCCATTCATATTTATGAAGTCAAAGGTCATTCATATTCTCAATATAATTGAAGGTCATTCATATTTTCAAATCTGAACCAAAGTTGAAGGTCATTTATTTTCTCAAAGCTGAAGGTCATTCATATTGACCAACTGGAGACACAGCTGAAGGTAGTTATACAAAATACCATGTTACAAAATCCTGTCAGGTATGGTTTTATATCTGATAAATATCCTGTTTTATTTGTTTAAACTTTCTATAATCCTGACACTGTCAATATTTCCTGGCTGGTAAACCTCATCTTCCATTGACTTTTATGATCTGTTATTTCCAGTTAATTCATTTAAATCTATTACTTATGGTTTCTGTTCATTTCAATAAAGTTTAAGTAGTATTTACCATACTTGCTCCTATCTTGTTATTATGTAATGGTTTGTCATAAAATCTATTATTGATTGAAGGGAAATGCTTGTTATGTAAGGGTTTTCATTTGTACGCTATTTCATTTATGGTAATTTTGAACTTACAAATTGTCAGTTGTAACTAACTTGTTTTTCCTAAATTGCAGAAAATGTGTAATTATGTTTCTACAATGATCTTTACATGATGTCTGTATCCTAGCTTTATTATCGACATCAAGTGTGCAATATTAAAATTAAAGTTAGAGTTTTCAGTAAATATTAGGTTTGTGTCTATTTGAGTTACCATGATACCAACATACAAACAGTGAGACACAGAGGCTGAAAATAAATTTGGTTATCATTTGTGTTATCAAATCTGAAATAAAGTTGAAGGTCATTCATATTCACAAAGATGAAGCAAAGTTCAATGTCATTCATATTCTCAAATTTGAAGGTCATCAATATTCACAGTTGAAGGTCATCTCTATTCTCAAATCTGCAACAAAGTTGAAATTCATTAGTTTTCTCAAATCTAAACAAACTTGAAGGCCATTCATATTATTAAAGCAAATGAATAAAGTTTTATGTGGACAACTATAATGACCTGCTGATGTCCTCTAATATTGCTATAAGTTATATGGTATAACCACACCACCTTGACTCCATTTTATCAATTATTATTTCCAATGCCCGTCCAAAGTCTCTTTTTGTATACCGAAGCTTGTAATAAAACATAAAGCTAAGACATCATTTTCTTTTAACTTCCTAGAACCATACTTGATTAACCTCAGCTAGATTAGATGTATATGATATAAAATTAAGCAGCATTATAACTGAAATATATTATTATTGGATACAAAAACACAATGCTGAAGAGACATTTTTTATATTCCCCAGTTAGTGTTATAGGCAAACAGCATTGACCTCTCTGCTCGACCTTTATTTTAGAAAGTAACTATGGAAGAATACATAGTGGAAAACACTTTAACCATATCACAAGTAAACACCTGTTTTATTTATCATCTGTGAATCCTGACACTATCAATTTAGGCCATAATAAATTAATACCTAGATTTTCACCCCCACCCGCCCCTATTTCAATACCCGCCCCGATTTATTTTATTTTTGGATTTTGGACTCGTTTCCAGTTTCGATTCCGGCTTTTATAACAAATATGCTCCCTTTATGAGCCATAAGGTAATAAGTAAAAGCTGACTGGTTTCCGATCGAGTTGTGCGTTGTAACAACGAAAGTAGTGTTTTGTGCTCCATGAGCCATAAGATTATACGTAGAATTTGACTGGTGTCCGATCAAGTTGCAGATGGATTTTCAAAAACGAAAGTAGCAGGTTTTGCATATTGGTTGTAGCATGGTATTTATTATAGCCACTGTAAAATTGGGCTTAAAAACAATCAAAAACTGGTATGGCTACCAAGTTCCAGACACCATGACATTAATGGAATTATATGTGACTGCGACTAGGAAAATGGGTCCAGTTGCGCTCTGACGTCAAACTGAGAAAATTGAACAGAAAGCTTGACGTCACAAAATTGTGCACCTTGCATTGAAATTTATGATGGAGTTCATGCAAACTCAAATGTATCAAGCAACCAAACGAGCGCATTTAAACTGGTGCTTCATGTGTATTTGTGTTAATCTGTATTTATATTTCAAAATTATAATCAATCTACATTTATAGAATAAAATAATAAATAATAAATATGCGCGCACATTTAGGTAAAATGTTAGATTGACCTGACCTATATAAACACGGCCGATTTGCCGTTTTCAGACGGTCTTCAAGTGTTGTTTTATGATTAAATACAATTATTCTGATTAAGAAAAACGAGCGTCTTTTGTATTGTTAGATGGCACGATTCAAATAGGCCCCCGCAATATTAACAGATTATTTCCGTGTATTGTGGTTTAGCAGATGAAGAATGTGACGGTTCTTTACCATAAAGGATACATTCAATTAAAAGTCTGATGTACATTACATGTTTCGCTTTTTTTTTTTTTTTTTTTTTTTTTTCTTTTTTTCTTTTTTGAAACGGTTGAATTGATTCATGTATATGCCGCTAAATACATTCTTAACTAGAACTGTCTCTTGAGAGCCAACTACCCACGCACCAAACAGTTAACGTTTTCCCACCACTTTTCCCGTTCCGATATGACTTTGACTATGTAAACTATTCATGTGGAGTTTTATGATAATTGTTCCAAGCAATTAGGAGATATGGCCCGGGCACGATTTTACAGGGACAAACAGATATAATGGATAATTTTATCCGGGTAAAATGTGTACGGGAGGATATAATTCCATAGTAAAATCTTATCGGTGGTATAAATACCATGCCTTATTCTGTAAAATATTATCCATGGACAATATTTATATATAAAATATTGTTATTCTTATATACCCTCTCAAACTAGTTTGCGGTTAAGAAATATGCGTATTTGTTAAATAATTCGGGATGCTGAGGGTATTTCAACTTCACTACAAACACACCACTGGGATTTACTTCCGAATCCATCCATCAGTAGTCCCAATATGTTTGTATTTTCTTGACTTATTTTCTATGTTTATTTTTTTTAAATTTAATTTTTTATTGCTTGGTTCCAGCAGCTGTGTTGTTCATTTTTTTAAATTCTGTTCTTATACATTTTAGGTTATGTCACGCTTTTTATGGACATAAACATTTAAATGCATACCACTGCGGTAGCTCAATTGGTAGAGTGCCCCCTCTGCAAGTGGGTGGTCGTGGGTTCGAACCCCGACCGGGTCTGAACTGACTTTAAAGTGGGCAGTGATTGCTTTTTCGCCAAGCACTCGGCATTACGAAATGAAAGGCACGGTTTACATATATTTAATTAAATGAACGAGGTCCCCTATCAACGGTAGGTGTGGCACAATAAAGAACCCTGCTGTATAATGCTATCAGTGCAACACACAGGCTAAATGTTTGCTATAGCTGGCGACATCTCGATATAATTGAAATATTCTTGACTGGGACGGTAAACGCCATCAAATAGTGTGTTTCAATTCTAATTACTTAAGTTAATCATACTGTGTACATTGATTCTGTATATAGCTTTCCTTTTAGAATATATGGACAAAAATTGTTTAGAAATCGTGTAAAAAAATTAATCAAGTATACTTGTATTCTCTGATGACCTTTAACCCCTAATCACGTGACTTATTGATACATATAAATTGATTTCATTGGATATTTTCAAAACTTTGTCTTGATCTTTCATATGATTTATTAGAAATATAAAAATAATTATAATGTATTTATCTCCAATTTAGTATTGGTGGCACTGAGAAAGTCACCATTTTTTACTCAAAAAACGCACTGCAGGTTATCGAAAATATATTCATACTCATCTAATTTTTTGAGTATTTTTCTAAAATTTTCGTTGACGGACAAATTAATTGTACCTCCCTCCCTACATTAGATATTGAACCTATTTCGTAATCTGTTCAATTCAAAATATTACCTTATTTTTGTGTAAAAATTCAAAATTTTGGTTTTTTTCCTCCTTTTTATGTTGGCGAAGAGGAGAGGCATATTGGTATTTTATGGCGCTTTCATGTTAGCGTTACCATGGTAACGGATATACATTGGAAACATCGTGACAAAACAAAAGATATTTGATTATTGAAAACATAAAATATTGACTTAAAGTTAGCATTTAAGTTTTTGTTGTAAATGCATGAGAAGTTTCTTTGAAATAAATATTTAGATCTTGTAAAATTGCGAAAAAAATCTGTAAATGTTGTAATTTCAGTGATTAAGTCGACTTAAAGATTTTTTCTGTAAAAAACACAGAATAGTAAATCCTTCATAACTTTAAGAATAATTGAGATATTCATCTCAAATTTTCAGGTTATGTTATTAAATATTGGTGCTTTCGAAAAATGCAAAAATCTGAAAATGTGATTTTTGCGCATCTGGACCCATTTTCCCAGTCACAGTCACATATAACAACTTTGTAGGTGGTAAACTCAAACATCAGATGCCCGTTGCTAATGGAGATTTTGAAAAATAAAAAAATTAATAAAAAAAATAAAATTCACCCCCCCCCCTCCCCACCCCCATTTTGAAAAAAAATTGGATGAAAATTTAGGTATTAATTTATTATGGCCTTATTGGGTGGATTATCTTAGAATATTCTATATGAATTTTTCTAAAAAAAAGGTCAAACGGACAGGACAATGTTGTTTGACTATACAAGATCAATTAGTAGTGTCTGTTTATTGTATCACAAGTTTTCTCCTCCTGGGAGAATACACTGATGACCCCACTAATTACCTGTGGAGTTGTCGTTAAAGTAAAAGACATCTTATTAAATAAAAGAATATTAACTGTATAGATATGTGTGTTTTGTATATCTGTAAGCAACAAAATGACCTCCAGCATTCCATCTCGCTGACATAGTTTGCCCTATTATTGAGAGTCTAAAGCTTTAGAAATAGCCTCTTGTCTAAGACAGGGGGTCCTGGGTTTAATGGGTTTGCAATAAATGTCATCTTATTTTAGGACTTTAAGTGTTTTCAGCATACAAACACTACTTGTTTGTAAAGTAGCTTTGATAGCCTATTGAGTAGGTAGAACAAACAGTGTTACAGCCAAAGTTCAACCTTGGCTCACTTTTTGTAAGAAAGGTTGTTGACCTTAACTGGATGGCTCGTATTGGTTTATTATGCCCTTTTGGGAAATTGGTCTTCACACATTCTTTCCTCATACCTATGTATAAGAGTTTGAACTGTTCCCAAAACAACCATCAGATAACGTTTTATTACCTGATAAATGTGTTTCTTAAGAAATTTTCATATGAATATGACATGTCTTCATAGTATTGTCCATATGTTAAAGGTTACCTCAAAGCCTTAAGGAGTTCAAATTTAAATTTTAAATTTCGATTTTAGTGAAGTAATGAAGTTTTACACCCCAATCAAGACTCTTTCATGTATAATGTGGCGGTCAGTTCATAGATTTTATTGGAAACTGGAGTGTACAGAGAAAACCACTGACCTTGGCAAATGAACTAATAAACTTTCTCATACTATGATCTGACTTATGACCAAATATGTGGGATTCAAACCTAGGCTATGAGAGGTGCTCTGACCATTTAGTTTGTGCTTTAGACCACACAGTCACAGAGGCTGCTAATAAACATGTTTCTTAAGGAATTTCTGTGTGACATGTCTTCATAATATTGTCTGTATGATAAGGATTACCTGAAAGCCATTTGTACTTTGACTTTTGCCAAGCCTTGGAATTCAAAATAAAAGTCGGAAGAGACCTTAAAAACCAATACTGCATTTCACATCAGGGTGGCACGTTAAAGAATCCTCTCTGTATATTACCCTGAGTGCATGCACATTAAGGTTAGAATTTCTGTCACCTCAGCTATACTTAGTGATGTGCCAATATAAATAAAATATTTTTGAATTGGACATACAACCTCTTTCCATCAATCAACAATATCTGTCATATACCAGAAATTACATAATACATAGATGCTTTGATATAAATTTCTATTGCTTAATCTTTGTTATAAATTTCCATTATAGATCCCCATGATTTTGTTATCCAACAAAGAATCAAACTCAATCTTTCAATCAATTTATCAGCCAATAAGTTATGTTTTAATTGATGTAGCTTACATTGATTTGAAGAATCACAGATTTTATATTAAGATCTACAGTACAGACCTGTCTAAAGTTTAACAATAAGCTAATGAATTAGTGTTCAAGTCATTGTGTTTGTGACAGTGAATTACTCTTTATTTTCATAAAAAATCAATTAAACTTGAAAAATGATTGACAATTTGTTCATTTACTTGTGCCTAGTTGTAACTGAAAATCTAAATTTGCACCTGCAATTGTCATAAATTATTTCTTTAGAAAGGAAAATGTTGGTGCTATGGGAATTTTACATGGCAAAAATGGAGATGGTTACACCAAAAGTGATGTCCTGGGTTGGACTCTGTGGCCTAATGGTCTTAAGCATTTGCTTATAGGTAACAGTGTATCTCACTGCCTTGGTTTGAATCCCACTCAGGACATATACTAGTGTGAGATAGGTTGTCAGATTGCCTACAGATGGCCAGTTTTTTTCTCTGGGCACTCTGGTTTCCTCAACCATCCCTTGACTGACCACCTCCATGTAAATGAAAAAGTCTTGACTGGAATGAAAACTCTATTATTCCACTACCCACTGTGGTAGCTCAGTAGGTAGAGTGCTTGCTTCGTAAGTGGGAGGTCATGGGTTTGAATCCGACCGAGTCTGACCCAAGACTTGAAAGTGGGTAGTGACTGTTCTTTCGCCAAGCACACAGCATTATGAAATGAAAGTCAGGGTTCTTTAGGAAGGGAACTAAAAATAAACGAGGTCCCGTGTCACAGTGGGCTTGGCACGATAAAGAACCCTGCTGTATAATGTAATCAGCACAATGCACAGGCAAAATTTCTGCATCTTCACCTATAGCTGGCAATGTCTCGATATAAGTGAAATATTCTTGACTGGGATGTTAAACACTATTACTCAACTCAACTTCATTACTCCACTCCACTCTGGCATATAAAATGCCTTAACCATCCTTAACATTAACAACTTTTTAAGAAGTTAATTGTTGGATTCAGTATCAGCTATATTTAATGGTTCTTTATAGAATTACAAGTATCAGAATTCTCATATTTTTTCACACTATGAAGTATAAATCCAGTAATGGCTTACTGCTCTTAACATTACTGGTTCTTTAAGAAGCCAACTGTTAGTTCAGTATCTCCTATGTCTGATCACTCTTCATAGAATTTCAAGTATCGGAATTCTCATATATTTTTCACACTGTAAAGTTTAAATCCAATAACGACCCATTAAAACAGTTGATTGGATAAGTTACACGACTCGTTATGTAAGAACTTGGAGACTTTCTGTCTGCCATTTTGTGAAATTTTTAATTAATTTTTTTCTTCATTTCCCTCATTGATTTCCTAAACCAGTTACATTAATACACATGTGACATTGGCAACTTATTAATTTTTTTCCTCATTTTTTTTTCTCCCTTTTTTCGTAGGAAATTGCATTAAAATTGATCTTATTTCTATCTCCAGTAAAAATGAATTCAGTTGTAAAATGAATAAATACCCTCAATAGATGATGCTGATAATTAGTTCTATCTAAAAATCCAGTGTAAGCTAGTTTTCAGTTTAGTTATAGCTACAGACTGTTTTCATCCGCAATAGTTGGTATTTTTTTGCTATACATGTCCAATATCTAGAACAACACCCCAAGCCATTACTGCAAGAATATTCTGAAACTAAATTTACCTAAACTTAAAGTGGAGTATTGGAGTTTTACACCTCAATCAAGATTCTTTCACTTATATCAAGGTGGTCAGTTTGGGATGGTTGAGGAAAAGATGGTGCTTAGAGAAAAGCAAGCGGGCTGACAAACTTTATCACATTAAGCTCTGTCTCAAGTGAGTTTTTAACCTAGGCAGTGAGAAGTGCTGTGACCCGTAAGTGGATGCTTAAGACCACTCAGCCTCTGTTGTCCTGTATATTCTAAAATCACTCGCTACACAACAGTTGATAATATCACTTTGATCTCACTATGTGCATGTTCAATATCTAGAACATCAGCTCAGCCAGTGACTGTAAAAATGCTCTGTAACTTAATTTCCCTGAGCTTAAGGAGTTGTCATTTGAAATCTTTTTAACTGTATATGATGGTTTTATTTTCAAAATTTCATATAACCTTAAAAGAAGACCAACAATGAAGTGAACCAACACTCTAGTTGTGCCAAATTGACGTATAGCTGACCATGCCCACAATGTTCCGACAAAGGTCTGGCTTGCTTGAATTACACGCAAAAAGAATGAAAACTCTGCTTGAATTGCACCATTTAATGACATCACTGACACTAGTACGTCATTAGTTGCCGTGACGCTGCTTTGGTGCCGTGATGGAGGCCAGTGTCGGAACATTGTGGTCGTGGTCCGTGATCCGTCAATCGTGTTTTAAGAGTCTGTTGTTGGATCAGATTGGATTCAGTAGTCTTTCTAAATAAATAATAAACTACAAATGATATGAAAGAACTATCCTGATGATGTCCAGACTTCTCTGGTGAAACTAGTTGATCCAAATAAAGCCTCCACTTGCAGTCTGTTGAATGTTGAGTTCTTTCATATTGTTTACAACTTAAAAGATGACAAAATTTTGCTATAATTGTGGGTTATAAAAAATGGAAGCAGCTGGTAATTGAGTTGTTATGCAATCTGATAAAACCTTCCATCAGAAATGGAAAAAGTACTTAAAGAAAAATAATCTAATATTTACATTCATGAAAACACGATAAAAGATGATGACCTTCAGGCAGCCAGGCTTTGATTTTTGACATGTTTGCACTGACAATATTTTTGTCTGAAGATGAATCTTGACGATTTCACGTCACACTTTCTTATCTGATGCTGGAATTTCTGTATAATTGGAATTTCATATTGCTAGGAATCTATATTTATGGCTAAAGTCTATGTTCATTGTGTTTGTTATGGGTTTTTTCATAGATATTGCTCTCAATTATGAGTGGAATGTTGGAGTTTTACTTCCCAGGTAAGATTCTTTCACTTATATCCAGGCAGTCATTTCAGGGATGGCGGAGGAAACTGTTGTGCCCCTAGAAAACCACTTACCTTTGGCAAGCAAACTGACTAAATTTCATACATAATTTAGGAGGATTTGTCCCAATTGGTATTCAAAAGTAGGCGTTGAGGAGAAAGCACTTAAGGCCACTTGCTCACCAATGCACTCCTCTCAATTATGACCCAAGGAAATACTGTAAGCACAAATCATAATTTGGCTAAATTCATGTAAATTTGAACGGGCATAAATCACATGGAATACCTTGTGCACTATGTTCGTATTTATTTGTTGGTGAATTAGAATTAGTGGTACTACATGCTTGTGAAAATGGCTAAAATTAGTTCATGGTTAAAATGGCTTATGTTTACAAGTGTGTTGATAGAATTATCCCAATGTCCAGGTCATTGTACTTAATAACTTGGAATTCTCATCTCTTTAGTTCAGAAGGAACTTATTGTATTTGAGGTGGTTTTTATCAATATTTCATTATTCTTTTGTAGAACCAATACCATTGATATTCTGATAAAAAACTTATGTTTCTAAGACTTCATTTAGAATATGAAAGGATGGACTTTGTTTGAGCATTGACAATAGAGCACAAAGCATACCTTGGATACTATAGCGATACTTTATGTAGAAGGTGTGTTTTGTTTTGAGTGTGACAATACAACACAAAAAATACCTTGGATACTACAGCTTTGTTTGACCTTGATTTACCCCTAAATAATTAAACTAATAAATATAATCTGATAATTAAACTGAGATTCATATCTAATATCTGCATGTGATGTTGATGATCTTGTAAAATATTTCCTACTGGCATTTGATGTCTCATAGTTCCATGTTCCTTTCATTTTCAATTTTGATTTCATTTATAGCATTTGTAGGTAGCTAAACAGGAGGCGTTTACCAATCCAGAACACTCAGCCTCTTTTCCTGGTGGATATTGATGTTTATAACCTCAATTGCCAGTTTTTAAAGTTTTTGCTTAGGTTTGGGAGTTGTGATTTGAAGATAGACAGGTATGTTTCTGTTTGATGTAATTACCAACTTGCTCGCATGCATCATGAGTTCAGGAAACATCGAGTAGTTCGCTTCTTTTTATCTGTGGAGCCTCAATGGCCAAGATCCTAATGTGAGAAAATTTGTCTGTTCACTCACTAAAGATCAAAGGTTTCCTCCAGGCATTCTGGTTTCCTCTACCGTCTCAGAACCTATGGACTCAATATAAATAAAAGAATCTTCACTGGGGCGTGAAACTACATTACCCTATTCTACTTAACTCTTTTGCCTGTTCCATCCTATTTGACTATATTTACAATTGCAATATCTTTGCTTTGACATCGACTATACCTTCCAACTTCATAGATGGATTGCTCTACATGCTGACATGATGACATCAGATGTCAAATGCTCTTGTTGACTGAAGGATACAACCCATTTTTATGAGAAGGTGCACCAACAGCGCATTTTAAAACTGTTTTCAAATTAACATGGAAAATGTGAGACGGCAAAAAAAAATTAATTTTATAAATATTATGAATATAAAAAATAAGGTAATTTTCTTATGTCTTTATGAACTTGCAAAGTATAATGGGCTGTCTCAAATTTTTGCACAAAAGGCTTCACCTTATGCAATTTGAGACAAACCATTATACTTTGCAAGTTCTTAAAGACATAGGCAAATTACCTTATTTCTTAACTGTTACCTTGATGTCTGAGTGACCTTAAATGACGGCTTATGGATCACAGTGCCGGTCACCTTCTCTAGGTTTAAATCCCACTCGAATCAAGTGTGATACTTTACCTGTTATTTTGAGCTTTTTATACCAAATTTATGACAGACTGACCATATATGTTTGTGTCGTACTGACAGTAAGAAAAACAACTATATACAGTACTTGTTATTGCCGTTTTATTTCTGAAACTTATCCTACTAACAAAATTGTTTCTTTATTGACAAACGACCATAAATAAAATATGGCTTCTTTGACGTATATAGAATAGATTATTTTGACATAATGAAAAAATTGACATAAATAATATTCGTCGTCGTAAACAAACATTCTTATTTGTTGTCCAAAATAATCAGTTTTCTACTTGATGATACTGATAATTATTATTGGTAATGTTTTTAATTCATCAAGGGTTTTTATTATTGGTAATGTTTTTAGTTCATCAAGGGTTTTGTTTTTGTTTTTTTGATAACTGGGGAAAAAAAGAAGAGTTGAGCTGAGTAATGGTGTTTAACGTCCCCGTCAAGAATATTTCACTTATATCGAGATGTCGCCAGCTATAGGTGAAGGTGCAGAAATTTTTGCCCATGTATTGCGCTTATCAACATTATACAGCAGGGTTCTTTATTGTGCCAAGCCCACCATGACACAGGACCTCATTTATTTTAAGTTCCCATCCCAAAGAACCGTGACTTTCATTTCATAATGCTGAGTGCTTGGTGAAAGAATAGTCACTACCAACTTTTAAGTCTTGGGCCAGACCCGGTTGGGGTTTGAACCAAGACCTCCCATTTATGGATCGAGCACTCTACCAACTGAGCTACTGCAGTGGTTTCTAACTAAAATGTGGCAAGTTTGGTAATATTTTTTGACACTAAGAATATATTAAAAATTGGCAAAAACTAAATACAAATCTATGAGTGTGAAGTGATTTTTGACATAACAGTTTAAATTATGAAATATCTTAAAAATTAACAAAACTATAATAGTATCAAACTTGCTAGCTTTAAGTTAAGGAATATCTTAGTTAAGGAATGGCTGTGTGGGTACCTGGGGACCAGATAATCAATGCTAATCATGCTGACTCTGTCAACATGTTCTTATCTATCTGAAGTCTTATCAAACAAAACAAAATAAATGCATGAAGAAAACCTGTAACAAATCTGTTAGCTGTTCATATTATTTCTTTTAAAAAATAAACATCATGCATTAATTTGTTTTTCAGGAAATTTGAATCTCAACACTGCCGATATATCAATCAGGCCAATAAAAAATTGTCAGATCTTGATAGTGGGCTGATTTTTCCCCAACTTGATTTTTGTTTTAATTTGTTTGCAATTGCATAATTCTTGTAGAATACGCTGAGCATTGAACACATTCACATGTCGCTGTCACTTTGAAGGATTGATAGTTGTATAAAAAAAAAGAACATAAAAAAATAAAAAATAAAAAAAAATAAAAAAAAAAATCAATAAAAGAAATGGAAGAAATAAAAAACAATAATAATTACTCTTAACTTGAAGGATATGTATAGAGATGATGATAAGTTTTTGATATGTTTTTACCAATTAAATTAATTATATGTTTGCATTGGCAAACAGGGGAATGTGGGAGATAAAGTCAGGTTGAAGCTGTTTGATAAATGAAGAGTAATTTTCTTTGGTTTTGTTCAATTAATTACAGTTTTGATTATGATTGATTCATTTTGAAATGTGTTCACCTACAGCTGGGAATGTTTGAAGAGTCCTTTCTGGGACAATTTAAAATGTTCACACATAAATGTGACAGGGGTATCAAATTTGATTGCACCATAACATTAGCTTCATGAGTACCTATAGCTGTGGCATGAACTTGATGTTCAGTACTTATAGCTGTGGCATGAACTTGATGTTCAGTACTTATAGCTGTGGCATGAGCTTGATGTTCAGTACTTATAGCTGTGGCATGAACTTGATGTTCAGTACTTATAGCTGTGGCATGAGCTTGATATTCCATACTCACAGATGTGGCATGAGCTCAATATTTCATATTTATAGGTGTGGCATAAGGTCATTATTTTGTATTTAATGCTAAGACATGAGCTTGATATTTTGACAATGGCACTAACTTTGCTTGTGCCATGACTGTGACATGAGCTTAATGCTTATTACTGATGGCTGGTATGAACTTGATGTTGAGCAGTCATGTCTATGACACTAGAAGGGTTTTACAGGAATAATTGCAAAAATCCGGAACAATCAGGCAAAATCCGGAATAATTGGACTAATTTTTTTACGGTAAGTTTTCCGTAATCTAACAATTCCGGTAAGTGTCTGATTATTCCAGTAAAAGACTGATTATTACAGTAAAAGTCTAATTATTCCGGCAAATGTCCAATTATTACGGGAAATTTTCTAGAAAAAAAATAAAAATTTCAAATGTTTTACCGTAATAATTGGACATTTGCTTGAATATTTAGACATTTACCATAATAATCAGTCTTTTACCGGAATAATCAGACATTTACTGGAATTTTAAGATTACAGAAGAATTACATACAAAAAAGTCCAATTATTCCGGATTTTGTCTGATTATTTCAGATTTGGTCAAAAAATTTCGGATTTGATCTAGATATTGCGGATTATGGAAAATGTCTAACTATTCCGGAATTTCGCATTAATTCAGGAAAAAAAACCTTCTAGTGTGACATAAGGTTTTACTTGGTACCCAAACCTTTGGTATAAACCCAAGATTTAATATCGGTATATTTTGTGTTCAGTTTGATTTTAGCACAGGTGAGCTACAAAGTTACTAACTCTTATTTCAGCTGTTGATGAATATTAAAATATCTGTTACCTTATAAATGATAAACATTTATGTTTCTAAAGTAAATTGTTAATAATGATCTATGTATAATTGACTAAATGACAGAAATTATAACAAAAAGAATATCTAAATGCTTCTGACATGCTGTGAAGAAAGATAGAATTTATATTTATTAATAAATATATATGTGCGAAAACAACATTCTTACTGTAATTTTTTTAATTTTTTAATTACATTTCAACATTAAATTGATCAGATCAAAAAGAATATCACACATGCTTTTGACATGCTGTGAAAAAAGATAGAATTTAACATTTATTGATAAAAATGTGTATAATAAAGTAACAGTCTTTTTATAATTTTTTAAATTATATTTCAACATGTTTTTGCTCAGACGCAAAGGAATGTATACATGCTTTTGATATGCTGCAAAGAGAGATAGAAATTATTATTTATCAATAAAAGTATGCATACTAAACCAACAGTCTTCATGTGAATTTTTTTAATTACATTTCAACTTGTCATTGCTCGGTGGCTATCATTGCTGTTACACCTGTTGTTTACTTATCAATTTTGTTTATATCGTTAAATTTTGGAATGATTCACATGCACATGTTTTTATCATAAAAAGGCATGCATTCTTTTTGTTTTTGTTATGAAAACTAACATGCATTCTCTTAATCCAAAATATTGACTTTTTTCTCAATGAATAACATTTCTTGATGAAAGAAATTTGGCGACATAATTACATCAATTTATGATGTTGGTTTTATGTAATCTACAAAGTACGGTGAATTTTAATTTGGAACTTAAGCATTTCAACTAACCTTTATTTATCAAGTGAGCACATCAGGCACATTAGGGATCATGTCCATTAAATAGGATA
Source organism: Anadara kagoshimensis (assembly GCA_021292105.1). Lineage (NCBI taxonomy): Eukaryota > Metazoa > Mollusca > Bivalvia > Arcoida > Arcidae > Anadara > Anadara kagoshimensis. The sequence continues at coordinate 13,328,154 of CM037862.1, forward strand.
TGTAATAAATCATTGCATTGACCAATTTTGGAATGTAGGCTACACCAGCAAATGCCTATTGGATCCTGTTGCAGTAGATGCTTAAATGATTTCATATGATTGATTGATTGATTGATTCATTCATATATTCAGTGGTCTGCACATTGGCCAATAGGTCACATGTAGATGGTAAACTCATTCATTCATTTTGAGAACAGCATTATCTTTTGCACAAAGATGGATAAAACTTTTAATCTAATATCTCACTTACATCTGACATCTTATGTCTTTTCACTTATAAAATTTGACTCAAATTCAGTCTAGATTCAACAACATTTATCCAGTCCAGCAGACAGCATTTAGTCCAACTCTTGACCACAAAGGCTTTGATATTGATCCAAATATCATGATGTTTCAGAATGGTTAAACATCTTAAAGTAAGCTTCTGGACCTTTTTTAGATCTCTAGACCTGGAGTTAATGCTCTGTCTATAAACGTTATTGATATGTTAACCAATGATTGATTCCACCTAGTGGCAGTAATGTTCAAATTAAACATCGCCCTGGATATAATCGATAGGTAGTTTAACCTGTATGACACCTTAGAAGACATTTTTGACATAGTGATGGATTAAGTGTCTGTTACTGGGAGTATAATTTAGCTTGTTTATTTGGACTCTTGGTCCTAATACTTACAGCAAGTATGGACAAACAACGTTGACCTATCAACTTGATCTTTGATTTCAATATTATGGAGGAGTACATTTCCTTGTAGAGAACACTGGTATTTAACTTGTCTACATGTAACTCAAGCCGAACATTGTATATCTATTAACTGCAAATACTAATGCTACAGATGTACTGGGTGGACCAACCTATATGAATATTCCTAATGAAAGGTCAAGTGGACAGGTCAAAATTGTTTGCCTAAATATGTTGTTTTTACAGCAATGCTTTGACTTAATTGTAGATGACCTTGCCCTTAATTGGTCATTTTATATTCAGATGAGAAGTTTGCTTTTTCAACTGTATAAATGCCTAATCAAGCTTATTTATTTGGGAGTTTGGTTGCTTTGGTTACAATGTTTACATTGTATACTTGTGGAATTGTTTCATTCATAAATTTTGTTCATTGAAATATTCTGAATTACAGTCTCTAATATTTGTAACTTCATTGCCAGCATATATTGCAGAAGGAACTTATTATGTCCCCAAATGAAGTAGGGGTTGGGGCATATGATATTTACTTCATTTCTTCCACCAACATTTTCTCCAACTTTTCTCATAAACTATTTAACAGATCTTTATGAAATTTCAAACGAAGAATCTTTGAATAGAGTAGATACTCCACTGGTTGTTTGTATGATGATGATGGAATTCAGTTGATGTTTGTTTAAGGGAGACTTTTGAAATGGCATCCCAATTTCGGTTATAACTTGATATTGATATAAACATGTTTTGTTAGTTTTGTTTTATGTGAATATTTAAATGCACACACTCTGAGCTGTGTGACTTAGTATCAGAATATTGGACACTTTATGTAGTTCACTGTACAGCCATTGTTGTTAAAACAAGATTAGGAATCTTAAAATTCAGAAATTGAGATGCTAATTTTAGGTTTTGGATTGTCCCTGGATATTTGTCACTTAATAGTAGACAGTAATTATGTACCGCTTTTATTTGGGCGGGGATAATATTTGGCTCTCAAGAGGCAGTTCTTGTATTTTATCTAGACTAAAAGTGCACTCCTTTCTCTTATTCCTCATATGTTACTTAACACGAATACAAATAGATTTATTGGAATGTAAAAAATTAATCCTTTAGATTTGTCTTCGTTTTAACAAAATTACTAGTTATAGTAAGAATGATGTATTTGAACTAATAGAAGTACAGCCTACCTACTCTGGTGTTCATTCACCTTATTTAGGCCGGCCTCAGTTTCACAATCATTTTCCTAAGGTCCTTCAAAAGTACTTTACCGTTAAATAACCATTACAGACACAATTGAGGTTAGTTTTCAAGATATTCATGGATTTAAGGTGTCATATTGAAGATCACTCTAAGTGTATCACATCTATATTCTAGTTTTGTTAATACCCTTTATTTGTAGTTCAATAATTTACCAGAATGAAGTTAAGGAAAATCTTAGTTAAGGAATGATTGTGAAACTGTGGCCTGGTCTGTAATTAAAGTTCTGTGATGGATTTACAGAAATATTTTCAGAAATACTATAAAACCTTGATTCAATGCCATCAAGTGTTCAGTCAGATTTTGGTGTTACAAAGGGGTTTGTTAAGAAAAAAGCAAGAAATAGAATTTTGAGTTCTAATATATTATGCAATAAGCACATTGCCAAACCCTTAAATAATTCAAAAATATATCTAAACAAATGATGGCAATGAATTGAGGTTTTACTGTATGAATTAAATTGAGAGAAAAATTTTTGACAACCTTTGACGTGCATTGCAAAAATTGAGTAATTACACTAAAGGGTTGAATTACAGAAAACATGGTAATAATGCAGCTATATAGGTTTTCCTCCTTGCTTGTAACCACAGTAACAAAATCTATTTCTTTTATGTTTTTCTTTATAAGTCTCCCTAATGATTTACTGCCAAACCCCTTTATAGTGAAAATTTAACTGGACAAATGACAGTGATGAATCAAGATTTTACTGTAATTGAGTACCTTAGTGAATATACGATTGTCAAAATAAAGCTCTATTTAACACACTCATGCCAGATGAGCATTCCAGGCCCAATTGCTTTTGATCTCTCTCAACATGTGTGGGGTAAATGGTTTCAGAATAACTTAATCAATTGACAGGCATGTGCAAGCATGAAACACTCTTATAGTACAAAATTGTAATAATTTTTTTTTATAAAAGTGTGCCTAAAATTTTATCAGATTATGATGAAGATTGATTTATATACTTTGAGAGAGATGTAATAAAAAATTGACATAATATTTGAGGCGCTCAAATTCCATAGTAACTTCTTTGTCTTAGAAAAAAAGATGTAAAGTAAATAGAACTTTAGTGTGTAATATGCCAACAACTGTGATGTAAATCATCTCTAAATCTCTAAATGCAACCAGCTTAAATGTTTATCTATTAATTATTAATGACTGCATGTTGTTGAAAAAATAATAGGTCAAAATTATCTCTAAATGTAACGAGCCAAAATATTAATCTATTTATCATTCAATGGCTGCATGTTGTTGAAAAAAAAATTGGGCAAAAGTATCTTTAAATGCAACCAGCTAAAATATTTATCTGTTAATTATTAATGGTTGCATGTTGTTGGAAAATAGGTCAAAATTATCTCAAAATGCAACCAGCTAAAATGTTAATCATTTATAATTGTCAGTGTGTGCATGTTACCGAAAATATAGGTCAAAATTATCTTTAAATGCTACCAGCTAAAATGTTTTATATTTTAATCTTTAATGGCTGCATGTCGTTGTTGAAATAAAAATACTTAAAAAATATGTCAAGATGCATCCATGATTAAATAAAAAGTACATTTGTTACACTGTTATTTAATAAATGATGAAAAGTTTGAATCATCTACGATAATTTACTTTTTCCTATGTCCTACTGATAGTACTGTAATTATTTCAGCATTTGTTAAAGCGATAAATGGTATAATATTGACATCCCCACTCTCTTCATCACATGATTCTCACCGCTCAGGTCTTTAAGGTAGTGCTTGATTGATTGGTGCAGTTCTGCCCCTTTATAACAATGATAAGCTTGTTCCTTCACTGCTAAGATACTTCCCCACCCAACAGCTGCCGTCAGATAATTACAGGTTTTGGGATATAAGTTTTCTCTTAATGTTTTTAGGAAATGTGTCAATCATGAATGCTTCTGGTGTGCCTTAAGTTTCCGTGATTCCAATATATCATTTCTGAACACACACACACACACACACACACACACACACACACACACACAGAAAGAGAGAGAGAGAGAGAGAGAGAGAGAGAGAGAGATTGGTGTTTTGTAACAGAAAAATATTTGGTAGTTTTGCAATTTAATGTTTCTAAAAGAAGAATCTTAATATCCTTATACTAAATGTGAACTCAACATATTTTATTTTTCCATTTTCAAATTAAACAATAAATCAAAAGAGGATGGTTTGCTAATGAATGTGAAAATTTACAGATCCTTAGATAATGTGAAAAATAGCATGTTGCTAAAATGTGAGATAAGAAGTTTATACATTGTGAACAAAAGGAAAAAGAATGGACCAACAACACAATTCAGTTTTACAACTAGGAAAAACCCCATTTTACTGTCATTTATCTTTTATAACAACAAAACCACACATAATGTGATATTGTGCAGTTGATGAATTTGAATAGTTTGAACCATTAAACATGCTATTAATTATTATTAATATACATATTTATTTACATATTCATATTGAAAGCAATAATTAGTTGATTTACACATGTAATAGTTTGTTAACTTTCTTTAGTATCGTATGATTTACAATGTGTTTAACAAGACTTGAAATTATACACTTGTTTAGATTTCAATACATAATATTGATGTGGAGTAGAATAGTTTTAATTTGATTTGAGGCAAATGATTTCACTTTGTTAAGCCTTTTATTTTTGCAACTATAAATTTCTGAAACATTTGTTTATACATGTATGTTGCTAAAGTGCTCAAAGGTTTTGAGAGATGTATGGATTTGTTGATATAAAAAACAAGTAACTACTGTATTTCCATAAATTCAGTGCACATGGGAAATGCAAGAATAAAGTCGTATTTTCCAACAAACTCGCAAAAAAATTGTCAAAATTAATACAAAATATACTGACCTAATAGGGAAAAGTATTTTTTATTCATGAGAAAGTGAACTTAATTCTGTACATAGAGCAATTTTTTAACTTTTTAACAAAACAACAAATATGACTATGTCAAAATTATCCCTTCTGTACCTTCTTACTTAGAACAACTATAAATGTTATGTCATAATTTGAATATTCATGATGATCACACCTGGAAAAAAACCGAGCAACAATGACCTACCTGACCCTAAATGCCCTGATGTAACTTTGAATAAGGCCCAATTGGTGTATAAACTTGATCAAATTTCCACAATTTTCGCAAAATTTCTCTATGTACAGAAGAACTGAGCAATAATGTTTTTAATTAAAAATATAATTTGGTTAGGTCAGTGCATTTTAAATGCATTTTATTGATAGTTTAATGGAAACATTTTCAATTAAAAGAAATAAAGAATAAAAACCATGTGCCATCAATTTATGGAAATACAGTATATATGTGTATGGTGACTTTGCAGTAAAATTGTCATTGTACATGATTGATTGATTGGTTTATTGATTGATTGATTCAGTGTTTTACATCAAAGTCAAAGATATTTCTCTGATATCAGGAGGTTACCAGCTATATGTCAAAGTGGCATAAGTTTTAACTTTTGCAGTAAACTAATCTTCAAAACGATGCCAAAAATGCATGAATATCTTGAAAACTAACAAAATTATTCAATTTGCAAATATACCAGATTTAGGTTAAAGGAAAATCTTAGTTAAGAAATGATTGTGAAACTGGAGCCAGGTGGCATGATACCAGATACAACATTTCAAACTGGAAAGAAGACTAAATCTGATTATCTCGAACAATACATAAGTCTATTTAAGAAATTATCAATGTTTACCATATTTTATTGTCCAATAATGTACAGACAGAAGTGCAAATGGAGGTGAATAAATCATGAAGTGACAAATTATTTTAATTCTAATGTGACTAGACAGTTTATTCAAATCAGTTTATCCAAACTGGAACTCGTTCATCGGAGTGACTAATCGTAAATTTGTAAATTGTTTCGTTTGTGATGTGTTAATTGGCTGTTACTTAAACCGATTAACAACCCACTGAAATGGAGATTTTTATGAATGGAAATTATATCACAATACAAAGTCATTTGATGACTACGAAAACGAAATCTACGAGTCATGAAATAGGATTGACGTCATTGGGATTAAAACGAGACGGTGTAATAGCCAAGCATTATGGTTTAATAATACAGAATTTGATTTCTTCTCATTCTCTATTCAGAAAATCACTGAAAATGCTGCAATAAAGAAGACATTGACCAGAAATGATACATAAAATTGTTTACTTTATTAAATTTGAACTTCCATCCTTCCATCTGTCCAGTCAAACACATTTTGTTGAGAGCTTTTTTCCAAATCTATGAAGTTCTATTTTACAAAACTTGGTGAAAAACTTCAATATTGATGTACATATCATTATCCCAAGTTGGTTTACTCTTTTTCCTGGGAGTAATAGCACTTTGAATATGATTGGAAATCACAAAAAATACCTACTGGTAGGGGATTCAAATTCACTGAATTTGCTAGTGTTCCTATAAAATTGAGGTACTCATTTTCTTAAATTATTGACCCTATTAGTCATTTTAGCTAAATTGGCTATAGCTTTACCATTTAAGCTTATGGCATAGCAAAGTTTGTATCTGTAGGTGTGTAATCTTTATTCTTCTTCTTTCAAACTGCTGGGTCGGATTCAACCAAATTTTGGTGAGTTAGTTCATTGGTTGATGCAGATTAAAAATTATGAAACCATCTGAAATCTTAGATGGTTGCCATCCCTATAACTAGAAAATTGAATTTGAACTAAGTGTGTAAACATAGTAGAAATTGCTAGTGGCTTTATATCATTCACTAGTGAATATTACCTTTAGAAAATTTTTTATGTCAGAACAAATGCCATACTTGCCAACCTGTGAAAAGTCAGTGGGGGTCATCTTTGATGCTAAATTTTGCAAATTTTAGGGTCATCTAGGGTGGCACTAGTGTGTACAGAAGATTATTTTTTTTAAGGATCATAGATACTTGAGGATCACACCCATGACTGGTTAGTCAGAAATACTCAGATGTTACTGAACTACATGTTGGCACTGTGATTTAAGAGAACATAAACATCTTGGATATATAGAGTTTCTACTTCTCAACATTTTATTTTCCTCACCTTTGCACGATTCAGCAGAATATAGCATGTAATATATCAATTATGATATGTAAAAAGGTTGATAACCAGTGATAGTTTTATTTTTCAGAAAAACAAACTTGTAAATAAATCAGTTTTGTACTTCAACAAGTTTCATCTGTTTCAATGACCTGTAATGGGATATAAAATTATGACAAAGAGGTGAAGAATTTGCATGTTCATTCTTTGACAGATATGCACATATTATAAATGATGTATGAATAGTTTGATTAATAAATCTTTGAATCCCTATGTAGTCAAACCTGCCTTAAAGGCCAACTCTGAATAAGAGACTCCTGTTTATAAATGCCATTAAACTTCAGTCTCAATTGCTCTTTGTTCATGTTAAACCTGTATATAAGGGGCACCTGCCCATAAAGGTCACATTTACTTGTTCTGTTGGGTATTCTTTATGGACGTGTTTGACTTTATATTATAACATAATGACAAAATGTTTGAAAAAAAGGTTATTTTGGGTACATTCAACTTGTCTAGAAATAGTCTTTAATTGCTGTTTTTATGTCGCAGCTTATTGGGTGAAGGGCATCATTTGACAGCTTTCCTTGATAACTTTGAACTGTTTATTTCCCTCAGGAGTTGTATCAAGATCTGGTTAAGTGAATTGTAAAAAATAAAAACTCCATAAAAACAATGTGATAACAAAAGTTAGACTTGCTCTTTAGGCTGTAACATACAGTACTTCAGTTAATAGGTCGTTAAATGTGTTTTATATCAGAGTGGTGATAGTTCTTTGTGATTGTACCTTTCATTGAGATCTTAAACCATTGATACAATACAATGAATTAGTTAATTTGTCATTATTATCAGTAAGCATTGGTATACATATATTTCTGTATTTTCAGTAGCCTTGCATATTTCCTATATCTTCCAGTTTGAGACTTTTGGCATTCGCAGGACTATTAATGCCAAACGACTGCATCACTGCGTTTGAATATTAATATCGGTTATACAAATTCCTGGGGAACTATAACCTGGTAAACAAAATGGCAGCCCCCATGTTCCCAGATGTTTTATTTCTTTCGGTATCGAATACCTTTGTGTTTGATAATCAAGTTGTTTTTCAACTTCACAAAGTCTATCGGAAGTGTCGCGCATTATTCAGTTTGTCATGCAAGGGTTAATTATTCATATTGACTATGAATGCCATTTCAAAACTGTTCAATTGTAAAATAAACTTCTGTATATTATCATAGTTTTTTTATTAGCTCTAAGCCCAGCTGAGGTTATTGGTGCATTAGTTTGTAAACTTTAACCTACTTTATAACCATTTGGACAAGGGGAAGAAAATTTGGTGTGAAACTGGAAGGTCCATATTTGGACTAGAGTAAATTTGTTTCTGGTGACCGAGCCTGCCTCACATTCAAGATGGCTGCAGTTACAGTAAATAGTAAAAACACAAAAATATGAGGTGCCATTCAATTCATTCACTATTTTTGCATTTAATTAGATTTTTGCATATGCATAATTCGACTTTTGCATATGCTTAAATACAAACTATTTTTGCATATGCTAAAATCGATTTTTGCATATGCAAAAATACTAGGCAGCCAAAATTGAGAAAACTTACATGCAATTGCTTTGTGCCAGGTCTAAATTAGTGTTAATACAGTGTACATCTTTGACCTCTTTATGCATTTAAATTGATATATACCGGTACTTTAAGAAAAAGTGAAAAACAATTTTTTTAAAATTTCTTTTAATATGAAAACAGGAAGTCTGTTGCACTAATATTGTTGAGAATGCAAGCATGTTCATTTTACAGTCCATTGCAGTTTTATAAGAAAGTAATAATCTTTTTCCCCAATTTAATTCAAATCTCAGCAAAAAAAAAAAAAAAAAAAATATATTTGTAGTTTTAATGAGGTTGTTAGGTCACATTACAGTTTTGGAAATGAATGTGTCTTTTTGTCATGATCAGCAGATACCATCTTCTTGGTAGCTTGTTCTCATGGGTAAATCCTTCCCACTAATAAGCATTTTTACTGATTACTTTTTCAATTTCATGCTTGTCTGGAAGTAAATATAGACATATTGAAGAAAATGAATGATGAAGTGTTTTTCAATGGTTCGTGTTGTACTAATTCACTTGGGATTGAGTCTAAATGTAATGTTTTCCTCTAAATTAAATCAGCATTTGTGCCATGGGAGCAATTTTGAAAAAAAAAAAAAATATTCCCAGGATAAAAAAATAAAATAAAATAAAAAAAGCCCAGTAAGTTTGTTGTTTTACGAGCAGTGGAGCAGTTTTTAAGAGCCATTTTGTGTAAAGGCTTTACTCTGCATGGTCAACATTTCATAGTCTAAGGTCATGCACTCGAGTCACACATCAGACCATTAATGAACCCAAGTCAAAACTACACAACTCTTGAAGAAGGGACATAACCCTACAATATTTCTCTCATTTTTGAATTACCTCCCTTTGTGCTTGTAAACTATTTGTACTAAATTGATGCTACTGTAGACTTTTTAACTGTTTACAGATGATTTACGTCTTAAAAATAACATCTTGCTAAAAATGACAATGATCATGCTGAAATAAATGGAGCTGTCATACTAAATAGAATATAACTTAAATACACAGCCATAACAAGCTTGTTTTCATTGTAATGCTGTTGATTTGATTAAAGTTATCACTCAGAAGTTCAAAATAACCATCAAAGGATTCAGCGTTGGAGTCGATGTGATTCTAAGGAATACGTGACATAAAACAGCTATGTTTATTATGTGTTAAATGTTTTGATTACTTGCATTAGTTCACATGTAATGACTTTTGACTTGTCCATTTCCTCCAACATATGGGATAATGGCTAGTTTAAATTGGAAAAAATGTACAGAAAAAAAACAACACTATTTACAGCTGAAAAACCATAAGAAAATGTTCGTTTAGTCAGTCATTTCAAACTCGTAGATTTAAGTAGTCAACCAATTTTGTATTAAATGTATACAGTAGCCAAGTACTATAAAATTGTGTATGTTTGAGGCTGACCAATCAAATTTATTTATTTGTCCAGATCGGTACATTTTTAGTGAGCAAGGTTGCCGTCTATGTACTTTTTTATCATTAAGTGTTTGAGTTTGGTACAATTTCCATACCATACAAAAAGTCTGAATATTTAGTACTTTTATTTAAAAAACCTGTTAAAATGGGAAAAATACATCTTATTTGACCTTTTCATTTTTAGCTTTCGCTTATCTGTTTTTATGGTACAAATCCGTCAAAAACGGATAAATCCATCTAATTGGTCAGCCTGATCTTTTGCATGATAAAGCAATCAAATAGATATTAAGACGCTTACATAGCAACAGTGTGATATAATAGTAGGAAGTAGTTATTTTATGTCTATAAAGTAAATGTGGGATTGATTATATGGGAAAACTTTTAAAATTTAATAAGAGATTGTTGTTGTAATGTTGTTTACTGTCATATCAGCAATTTTTCAGCTAAAATATTTAATGAGAAATTGACATGTAATGTTCAATTTTTCAGCTATTTGTGATGCAATCAAGTTGATTAATCTCCAAAGATTAATCTAACAACTGAGGTTTGTGTAAATGTGAGATGTGCGATGTTTCATGGTCAGCGCTCACTAAGTGTGACTCTAATGTGCTAGCTCACAAAGTCATTTTGCCACAGGCAAGAATATCTATTTCCAGTCACATCCTACTGAGGCCAAGTGAACCAGCCTCTATCCAGGCGAGGAAACCATATATCAAATTTAAAAGTATTATGTATGACCTGACTGGGGTTTCCAACCCACGACCTCCTGTTTTCAAGACAGATGCTCCACCACTGAGCCACCAAGGGGTCTTGATAAATAGAAAATTTATCTGTATTAGACTAGGTTTTTATATCCAACCCCCGTGTTGAACCAGGAATCAATGTAATAAAAATAAGTTAGTTAAGTTTTAATTTGTGACATTTGATGTTATTTAACACTGTGACATACAAATTAAGATGTCAACCAAACAGCAAGAAACGTGGTAGTTTTAAAAGGATTTTTATCCAGTTTGAATTATACAATTTGTCTTCATCTTAACCACATACAAAAACTAAACTGTGTCAATATATCAATTTGAAAGTTAACAGTGTTTGAGGTTTTGTAACACTTTTTATTGAAATTTTAAAATTTTTGCTAGTCTGGATGAAACAGATTTTGTTTAAAGTTAAATTGATAAAGTTTTAGAATACTTTTTGATGAAGCAGACATCTTTGAAAAAGATTTGAAATACCAGGCACATACAATTGTAGGTGTGTCAAATGAGACAAAAGCTTGTATGAATTTCAAAAGAACTTCAGTAATTCATGTTTTTCAACACGGTGGTAGCTCAGTTGGTAGAGTGCTAGCCTAGTATGTGGGAGGTTGTGGGTTTGAACCCTAGAACATCAGTAATTCATGTTTTTCATCACTGTGGTAGCTCAGTTAGTAGAGTGCTAGCCTAGTATATGGAAGGTTGTGGGTTTGAACCCTAGAGGGGTTTGATCAAGGCTTGAAAATAAGTAGTGACTGTTCTTTTGCCAAACACTTTGTATTTAAAAATAAAAGTCACAGGTCCTTCAGAAGAGACCTTAAAAACTGATACCCTGTATAACAGCATACGTGGAATGTTAAAAGAACCCTCCCTACACATTGCCCTGACAACATTGCAAAGGTCAAAATGTCTTTAATGTGCAACACCTGCCATGACACAGGACATCTGTTTTTAAGGTCTCTTTCGAAAGACCCTGTGACTTTCATTTTTAAATGTAGAAAGCTCGGCAAAAATTAAGTCACTGCCTTTTTTCAAGTCTTAGTTGGACCCTAGCCAGGGTTTGAACCCATGACCACCCAGATATGAAGCAAGCACTCAACCAATCCAGCTGTTGTAGTGGTTTTTTATTGTTAATTGAAACCCAGACTGAGAAGCTGAGATCTAGAGATAATTAATGATTGCTTCTGGTAATTTCTTTAATTGAGTTGACCAAATTAATTGTGATTGACAGCCATCAGGACAACTCATAGATTTCAGGAAATAATTCAAAAGATTCACAGCTGCTCAAGTCCAAATCTAAACTATGAGATATGCTATCTTGTCTATTTACAGAATATATATAAATATGGCAGTTCTAAATAAAGTACCACCACAACTCAACTCTTTGATTAAAGGATTTTAATGCCTACAGCAGGAAGCCATCTTTGGAGTTTTAAATGTCTTGCTGTAATTAAGGAACTTGGTTTTAATGCATCTGCCAAGTTTGGTAACACTTCATGTGTGACCTTTTTAACCAAACGTTCTGTGCGAACATGCCATAAAAGGAATAAATAGAGGATTCCTAATTCTGGTTTAGTGTTTTAAACTATCTTTGCAGTTTGTTGATTGACTAATTCTGGCTAAATGTTTTAAACCCATTATTTTTAATGCTTGCTAAGTGTTTTGAACTGTCTTTACATGTTGTTGATTCGCTTATTTCCCTTGACATGAAAACAAACAAAATTGTGTCTGTTTCATATATACATATATTGCAATAAAATGTCACAAATAGCTTTCTTTTTTTAGGATTAATTCTTTTGAAGTATCTACCTACACAGGAAATGGATGATGTTGTAATGCTGTTTAATGTAGCATTAGCTATCTTTCAGGTATACCTGATGAGAGCAAGTTTAGTAATCACTATGGATTAAAACAAGAATAAGTTCCTGTATGTACAAGATTTTTGAGTGTCTCATGTGGTATGTCTTGTAGTAGCATGTAATCTGGAAGGCTTTAACTCTTTCACTGCCACATTTCTCATAAAATGGCCTTCTCAGTGCCACATTTATTTTGGACGATTTGCAGAAATGCACTGTATATAGGAAAATCCTTGTAAAATCTTTATTTATTGTTAGATCTTAATAAAACTTTCAGTATATGAAGATTATTGTTTGTTGTGTTTAAACCAATCTCCCAATTAAGTATACATATATCATATGACCTTGACCTTGACCTTGATTGACCTACATTTGGAATTTTTTCACCAAAGTTGAGTATTTTGTACTAAACTGTCAGATTTAACATGTTTTCACTTCTGAAATTGATTGAAATAACAACTAGCATTAAGTTTTAAGAAGAAACATAATTATTACCATTTTTCAAGTGATCAATACAGCTAGAATGCTTCAGAGATGTAATGATAATATGTCCTATTTTTTCAACATTGTATTTTCTATCTAATGTCAAAGACACATGTGTATAAGTACAGTAAACATATTTTTGCACATTAGTGTGTCCTTATAGAATCTAAATGTCATTTTCCTATAAATCTACACACAATACACAGTTCTCCTTTTATCTATGCATATAAAGAACTAGCAAACACTACTGACCAGAGTTATTATTTATCACACATTGGAAGATCTCAAGGCTGCATCTCTGAAATCTTTCACTGTGTGATACAACATGAAGCAGTCTGTTGGGCACATAGCTTTTTCACAGTTTCTACAATAAAATCTAGTTTGAACCCTTTTCTTGTTTGAAGCATCACTGCAAACAGTGCACTGTGGCCTATGCTTCGAGTCCGCATATTGTGCCGGGAAGTGGCGTCCTGTCAGACGGTCAGGTTTTTCGCTGATACTGGGCCTTCCTTTCTTGCTCTGGCCAAGGTCCCATCCCTCCAGGAGTCCATCTATCACTTTCTCTCTGAAAGTAACTGTTGACACTGGTTTCTCAACTGACTTACAGTACAAAATATATGCATTTACAAGGGCAACCTCCCTCAACCGGTGGAAGATTGTCATGTACCATTTTTGACATTTATGCGGATAACTATACGATCCTAATTTTTGATCCAGTACATCCACACCATTCATGTGTTCATTGTATGCATCACACATTACAGGCCTCAATATAGTCCTTTTCCCAGTTTGTTCCTTTCTGTCCCTCACCTCTTTTTCGAATGTATTGTCACTATGGACAGAGCTTAAAAAATGGACACGTTTTGTGTCCATCATTCCACATGTGACCAAATCTTGACAGCACATAAACACAGGGGCATCACCTTTCTGTAGGCTAAGAGCTGATGGTGTTAATTCAAATGGAAGATACTTCCTATTGGCCTTCACTGTACCACAGGCACCTATCCCCCTTGCTTTCAATTCCTGGAAAAGTGTCGGAGAAGAATAATAGTTGTCCATGTACAATGTGTACCCACCATTTTCAAAACCCTTCACCATCTCTAAACACACTTGCTCTGTCATTGAAAATTTAGAGGCTCTATCACAATCAAATGTGTTTTTACCAGTGTAAATCATAAAACGAAGGGCGTAACCTGTGTTGCTTTCACATAATGCAAAAGTTTTTATTCCCCATTTTGTCGGTTTTGCAGGCAAGTATTGTCGGCAAAATACACGTCCCTTGAACTTTATCATGGACTCATCAATAGCCAATTCCTTGTCGGGGGCATATGAAGTGAGGTATGTTTCATCGATAATATTCAACAGAGGGCGCACTTTGAATAATGGATCATAACCCTCCTCTCCACGAGCTATGCGCTTCTCATTGTCATTGAAGTGAAGGAATGTGGACAGCAGCTGGTACCTGTTCCTGGACATGACTTCAGAAAATTTGGTTGAAGTGAGCCAGTACTTACTCCAGTACTCAGAAATTTCAGGTCTAGCATTCAATCCCATTGTTATTTGTAGTGCTATATATGCTTCCATCTCTTCAGATGAAGTTTCTGTCCATTTATGATAACGTGAAAATGTGTGAAGCGTTTGATCGGCAAGGAACTGCCGCGAATACAGATTTGTCTGGGTGGACATTATGTCAAAAACCTCATCAGGGAAGTAATATTTGAAGTAGTCAACAGGCTGGAAGGTTGATGTGTCTATCAAAACACCTCTTCGGTTTGGCTCTCCCACCCATTCCATATCAAAATCGTCAAAAAAGTCAACTGCCCTCCACTTGAATTCAGCAGGTGTTTCTTTGTGTTGACGAGCCTGGCCACGCCCTCTTACTGAAGCACCCCGGCCCCTGCCTCGTTGGTTAGCACCTCGTGCAGATGATCTTTTCCTTCCCCTCACAAGTTGAGGTAAAACAGGCTCGTTCTCTGTCCCCGAGTCATCAGATCCATTATTGATGGTCTCAGAGTCGCTACTGTCCTGCAAATATAAAGAAAATAATTTTAAGTAGAAATTGACATTTCATCATTCAGTCTTTACATCTTTCAAATTGTTGTCAAGATATTTATTTATAATTTATTTATATTTGAACCTTTTATAACTACTAACAGCAATTGAACGGTCATAACTGTGTTTGAAGATTATTACACAATTCAAAACAAATAGCAATACACGTGACCTCGGGTGACATTGTAAACAACAGGTGTATACAGGTGAGGAAGGTATGGAAACCCTCAAGATGATACTTAAGTTTATCATTATAATGTGTTTTCGTGAACAGAAACTGGTAAATAAAGAAGCACTTACTTCATTGCTAACTTCAAACTCGGATCCAGAGTCAGAATCGTTAGCGATTAGCTCCAGTACTTCCTCCCTTGATAGACGCGCAGCCATATTGTTTATCCCGATCTCGCTGCAACTGTCATATGCTGTTTTTAGCTTCAAAATCAACAAAAACTATCTTTTTGTGCGTTTTTTTTTTCACTTCCGCAACGCTGTGTCATAAATGAACATGCTATACCATAAAGTAATCGTATGTCGTAAAATTGTAAGTCGTAATGTATGAGGTATGATACGGGGTATCTGAATCGCCGATCGGCGAGATTGGCATTCAGCCTAAAATAGCCGAACGGCGAGGTTGGCAGTGAAAGAGTTAAGGTGCTAGCTCACTGAGTTAGTATACAACATACAAGCATTTCCTCTACCCCAGTCACTTTTACCAACACTGGGTGAACCAGTCAGTACTCTATCCTCTTAATACTGAGTTCTATGCAAGGAAGCAGTATCTCAAATTTATTAACTCCTAAATCAGTGGCTGGGGTTTGAACCCAGGACCTCTCGCTCTGATACTTCTATTACAAAATGTTACAAAAAATGAAACAGTGTTATGTGGTCTGTCCTGAACTAGTGCATGCCTCCTGTTCTTAAAGCAAACACTCTACCACTGAGCCACTCGGGCACACAGAGAGAGAGAGAGAGAGAGAGAGAGAGAGAGAGAGGTTCTTGTTTCTTTTACACTTAATCTAGTTTGTAAACTGTCACATGACACATCAGGTGTTTAACAGCATGTTGGAGAGATCTGTCAGTTAGGTGATAATGATGAACATCTAATTATATGGTAACATGTCTTAATTAGTCAGCTGTCAGTACCCCCTTAGATCATCCCTTAACGACCTCGTTATAAAGCCATAAACTAATTAAACATGATTGATGTTTGTGTTTCCTTTTGTTTGTAATGATGCTCTCTAGCAGTGTGTTTTACTGATTCAAGTTACATGACATGCTACCTAAAACAGTTCACAATTATGTAATATCTCATTGTGAAAGATTTCTATTTAAAAACCCACCACTAAAATGTTAATTTCAACTTAAAAAACCATCAAATGACAGAATCAAACAAATGTGAACATGACTGAATTTTTTCCCCAAATATTTTACATAGAATTTAAATGAAAGGAAAGCTAGGGTATTGTAAAAGGAAGTCTTATGGGTCTTGTTTTGAGTCTCTCACATGTTAGTGCTTGCTCCCTAAGTGGGAGGTTGTGGGTTTGAATGCCGACTGGGTCTCACCCAAGACTTGAAAGTTGGTAGTTACTATTCTTTCACCACGAGATGAGAGTCACGGTTCTTCCCGACGGAAACTTTAAATAAACAAAGTCTCAGTCTCGGTAGGCTTGGCAAGATAAAGAACTCTGCTGTAACATGCCATTAGAGCAACACACAGGCAAAATTTCTGCTGGTGACATCTAGATATAAGTGAAATATTTTTGACTGGGACATTAAACACCATTACTTCACTCAACTCGCCATAATCTTTTGTTCAGTCAAAGTTTGGCCACAAATTGAGAGAAAACAATTGATTTTATTTTTATTTAGCTATAAACATTTGTTTTCTGTTGAGAAGTTCGTAAAAAGTGTTTTATGTCTTCATTAATGAGAACCATGTAGGGACCACATTTGTACCAGTTTATTAATATATATATATATAACTTAAAAATAAGTTAAAATGTTCATTAAAACATAACTGAATTTGTTCTTTGTAAAACATGTTTCACCATCTGTGCTCTTCCTCTTGTTACATATAAATGAATATATATATATATTTCTCAAGGTACTGTTGGTCTTTGTAGGTTTTCCTCTTGTTAGTTTGTTAGTTTTTTGTTACTGAAGCACAGAAGCAATGTTTAAACATTTTAATTTCTGTTAGACTTAAAATATCTCACTCTATTGATTAAAATATTCTATTTTTGAAAAAAGGAGTTTTTTTTTGTTAAAGGAAATGAAGAAATGAACTGAACATTTTCTTTAGGCAATTTTTCTTAAAATGTAATGATGTTTTACCAATACCACAGTCATCTGTGGGAGGAACTTTTAGTGAAACAGAGTAAATGGTTGATGTATGAGTCGAAACTGAATTTAGAAAATCTTGGAAATTGTGTCTCATTGCAGACTATATATAACTCAAGTCAGCAAGTACGGTTTTTGTTTTCTCCTGCAGACATGGTAAATTTTTTAAAATGTATTTTTTAAAAAGTTTTTTAAGGTTCTTAAGATTCTAGAAACTTGAATTTCTAGACATTTCTCCAATGATTTAGTTTTTTTTTATCATGAAATTACTTCTGAGTGCAGACTTTCCTATTGTAATAAATGTTTCTTGAAGTGCAATATATATATTGTATGTTGTGCCATTTAATTTACAAATATGTCTGTCTGCAAGATGCCATTTATAGAAATTTAACAAAGTTCAATTTACAATCTCTTTCTTCAGAATGCTTATTAAAAAATCTTAAAAAAGCGTAATTTAGAAATATCTCTGTCTTCAAAATATCATTGATGAATAAAAAAAACCTATATATATAAACAATAATGGACTTCATATTCCCTTGTTGACTAGTTTCTCCAATTAAAATTGTCCATTTATTAATAATTCTTTTATTTTTAGATGACTCCTGGATCTTTTGGACCCATAGGGTAAAAATGACAATATATATGATTGTCTCTCTGTCTTCAAAATTTCATTTATAAAAAATTATATATATAAAGAAAAATAATGAACTTCATATATATGTTTCTCAAAAAACATTATTGATATGTTAACAATACTTTTTTATAGGAAAAATAATTCTTGGATCTTGCTGACCTGTACAGAAGACGTCCATATGCTTGTCTCTCTCCCTCTTCAGAATGTCATTTGTAAAAATTTATATATATAAAGAAAAATAATGGGCTTCATATTTTCTTGTCGATAGTTTCTCCAAAAACTTTATTGATATATTTCCAATGTTTTTTTTATATTGGACAAATAATTCTTCGATCTTTCTGACCTATACAGAAAAAATGACTTTTATATGTTTTTCTCCCTCTTCAGAATGTCATTTATAACAAAAATAATATAAAATTGGACTTTTTATCTTGTCGCTTAGTTTTTCCAAGAAGTTTATTGATATATTAACAATATTTTTTGGATAGGATAAAATATCTTTGATCTTTCTGACCCATACAGTAAAATGATGTCTATATGATTGTATCTCTCTCTGTCTTCAGAATGTCATTTATAAAAATATATATATATATAAGAAAAATAATGGGCTTCATATTCGATAGTTTCTCCAAACACTTTATTGATATATATTAATAATATTTTTTATAGGAATATAATTCTTGGATCTGTCTGACCCATACAGAAAAAAGGACATCTATATGATCGTCTCTTTCCCTCTAAAAATTTATGCTTGTCAACTAGTTTCTCCAAAAAGTTTATGGTTATATCAATAAAAGATTTTTATAGGAAAACAATTCAAAGATCTTTCTGACCCATACAGTAAATATTTTTTATAGGAAAAATAAATCTTGGATCTTTCTGACACACACAGTAAAATTAATGTCTCTTTCTGTCTTCAAAATGTCATTTATAAAAAATTATACTTATAAAGAAAAATAATGGAGTTCATATGATCTTGTTGACTGTTTCTCCAAAAAGTTTTTTTTTTTTATATATTAACAATATTTTTATAGGAAAATTAATTCTGGGATCTTTCTGACCCATACAGAAAAATGACATTCATATGATTGTCTCTCCCCCTCTTCAGAATTTCATGTGTATATATATATATAAAAAATGGACTTGATATCTAGTCAACTAGTTCCTCCAAAAAGTTTATGGATATATCAATAAAAAATTTTGATAGGATAACAATTCTTTCTGACCCATACAGTAAAAATGAATTTTATAGGAATAATAATTCTTGGATCTTTCTGACCCATACAGTAAAATTGACAATATATATATGATTGTCTCTCTGTAATCAAAATTTCATTTATAACAATTTATATTTATAAAGAATAATGATATTATCTTGTCCACTGTTTCGCCAAAAACTTTATTGATATATTAACAATACTTTTTATAGGAAAAATAATTCTTGGATTTTTCTGACCCAAACAGTAAAAATGATGTCTATATGATTGTATCTTCGTAATCCCTTGAACTTTGCCGTCAACCCTTTGTATACATAAAGTAAACATCAATACAAGTTTATCAAGTATTGTCTCTGAGGGTATGTGATATATATCACATTATTACATGCCCTCAATTAACCTTCACTGTTATCTTGTAGCCAATCTGGACATTTGGGAGTTGTTCATTTCAGATGTTCATTTCGCTGTTGCCGGTTGCTATTGGTTGTTTGTCAGTTGTTATGGTTATTGATTATTGTAAAGTGCAGTGGTCACTAATTTAAACTACTTACTGTGTAGATATATTGTTAATCTTATAACATTAATCAACTTTAATGAAACTTGTCATGTTACTACATCCATAATATTGTATCTCCTGTTTTGATGACCGCAAGGACATAGTGTTCGGGAATCCATTCATTTGTCTTGTATCTCCTGTTTTGATGATTGCACGGACATAGTATTATGGAATGTGTTCATTTGTCTTGCAATCTGTAATCCACAATGTCATATCTCTTCTTTTGATGATGGAAAGCATAGACATAGTGTTATGAAATCTGTTAAGCTGTTTTTTTCCCTAGCTTTTTTGATTATGTTTTTATCCATTATATGCTTTGTTTAAAATTAGTTTTCTTTTTAACTGTTGGTTGATAATGGACCCACCTTGCTGTGTTTTTGGATAAAAAAGTCTTTTTCATCTGAAAGATAAAATTGTCATGCCAGGAACCATTTTAAAAATTTCTTAAGAAATGACATTGTTTTGAGGTAACTTTATGTTTTTATAAAAACAAAAAAAGTTGACCACCCAGTTTTATGATTAGTGTCACTTCATGGTACCATTTTACCAAGTTGGTTGGCAAAAATGACAAAGTTGACCATCCAGCTGACCACCCAGTTTTATGATTAGGGTCACTTCATGGTACCATTTTACCAAGTTGGTTGGCAAAAATGACAAAGTTGACCATCCAGCTGACCCCCAGTTTTATGATTAGGGTCACTTCATGGTATCATATAGCCAAGCTGGTTGGCAAAAATGACAAAGTTGACCATCCAGCTGACCACCCAGTTTTATGATTAGGGTCACTTCATGGTACCATTTTACCAAGTTGGTTGGCAAAAATGACAAAGTTGACCATCCAGCTGACCACCCAGTTTTATGATTAGGGTCACTTCATGGTATCATATAGCCAAGTTGGTTGGCAAAAATGACAAAGTTGACCATACAGCTGACCACCCAGCTTTATGATTAGGGTCACTTCATGATATCATAAAAGCAAGTTGGTTTGCCAAAAATGACAAATTTGACCATACAGCTGGCCACCCAGTTTTTTGATTAGGGTCACTTCATGATATCATTAAGCCAAGCTGGTTGGCAAAAATGACAAAGTTGACCATACAGCTGGCCACCCAGTTTTATGATTAGGGTCACTTCATGGTATCATATAGCCAAGTTGGTTGGCAAAAATGACAAAGTTGACCATACAGCTGACCACCCAGTTTTATGATTAGGGTCACTTCATGGTATCATATAGCCAAGTTGGTTGGCAAAAATGACAAAGTTGACCATACAGCTGACCACCCAGTTTTATGATTAGGGTCACTTCATGGTATCATATAGCCAAGTTGATTGGCAAAAGTGACAAAGTTGACCATACAGCTGACCACCCAGTTTTATGATTAGGGTCACTTCATGGTATCATATAGCCAAGTTGGTTGGCAAAAGTGACAAAGTTTACCATACAGCTGAGCACCCAGTTTTATGATTAGGGTCACTTCATGGTATCATATAGCCAAGTTGGTTGGCAAAAATGACAAAGTTGACCATACAGCTGACCACCCAGTTTTATTATTAGGGTCACTTCATGGTATCATATAGCCAAGTTGGTTGGCAAAAATGACAAAGTTGACCATACAGCTGGCCACCCAGTTTTTTGATTAGGGTCACTTCATGGTATCATATAGCCAAGTTGGTTTTCAAAAGTGACAAAGTTGACCATCCAGCTGACCACCCAGTTTTATGATTAGGGTCACTTCATGGTATCATATAGCCAAGTTGGTTGGCAAAAATGACAAAGTTGACCATCCAGCTGGCCACCCAGTTTTATGATTATGTCACTTCATGGTATCATATAGCCAAGTTGGTTGGCAAAAGTGACAAAGTTGACCATACAGCTGGCCACCCAGTTTTATGATTAGGGTCACTTCATGATATCATAAAAGCAAGTTGGTTTGCCAAAAATGACAAAGTTGACCATACAGCTGGCCACCCAGTTTTATGATTAGGGTCACTTCATGATATCATTAAGCCAAACTGGTTGCCAAAAATGACAAAGTTGACCATACAGCTGACCAGCCAGTTTTATGATTAGTGTCACTTCATGGTATCATTAAGCCAAGCTGGTTGGCAAAAATGACAAAGTTGACCATACAGCTGACCACCCAGTTTTATGATTAGGGTCACTTCATGGGATCTTAAAACTAAGTTGCTTTGCCAGAAGTCACATAGTTGACCATCCAGCTGGCCACTCAGTTTTATGATTAGGGTCACTTCATGGTACCATAAAACCAAGTTAGTTTGCCCGAAATTCCAAAGCTGACCACTCAACTGCAAATTTTAAATGGTAATCATGCCATCAGTAACAGAGTGGTCTGAAGCCAATGTTTACAGATAACAGCTTCAATCACCTCCTAGTGTAAGAAAAGTCAGCTCGATTGCTGAAGGAGGGTGGTTATCTCCAGGCACCCAGTTCCTTTACCATCCATAAACTGACGTTGATATAATTGAAAGAATCTTGACTGGGACATAGAACACTGTTTATAAAACATATTCATACAACATTCCAAGTGCAGTAGTACTTTCCAAGTGCAGTAGGACTTGAAAATATTCAATAAGTACCTAATATAGATTTCCTTTAATTATGCGGGATTTTGAATGTCAAACTTTATTGGGTCAAAATCAAAAACAAGGATGGAAACAGCTGGAATGATACCTGTTGCTAATTAGGTCACAATAATAAGTCTGTTTTGTCAATATTTCAAAAGTTGGTCTGTAAAATGACAGTAAGCATTATTTATGTTTAAATCTTTGACATGACATCCTGCCATTGTCCATATAAAGTCTTGTTTTATAGATTTACAGAAATATAGATCCAGAAACTATTCTGTACTTAATGACACATGTTTTAACTCAATTATTTTGTTTTGTTTTTTAATTAATTAAATGATTTTATATAATGGATGAATCATAAATATAGATCATGGAGTGGAGTAATGGTGTTTTACGCCCCAATCAAGATTCTTTACTTCCATTTAGTTCTAGAATGGTGAAGTAAAGTAATTGTGATTTACACCCCAGTCAAAATTCTTTTACTTTTTGATGGAGGCGGTCATCTTTTGGATGATGGAGAAAACCTGAGTGCCTGGAGAAAAAAAGAGATCATTGAGTTAAAGGGGATGGAGTAATGGTGTTTTACGGCCCCAATCAAGAGTCTTGTACTTATTGATACGATTAAGTTCTGAAATGGCGAAGTACAGGAACATTTTTTCACACCCCTGTCAAGATTTTATGGAAGTGGTCAAGTTTTGGATGCTGGAGGATGAAGGAAACCTGAGTGCCTGGAGAAAACCACTGAACTTTCAGCTCTTACGTATACATTAGAATCTGCCTGAGTGAGATTGGTACCTAGATGGTGAGAGGTGCTAAGGCTTTATACCACTCATTCGTCAAAGTACCGAAAGGACATGAATTACGGATTTAAAAGATTAAAAAAGTAGTATTCATTAGGAATTATTTTTTATTTACTCTCCAACCTTGATAACTCAAACATTGTATGTACTCTTGAATACCATTGGGGGTTTTGGTGACCAAGTGGTCTAAAGCGTGCACTTATGAATCACAGTACTTCTCTTAGCCAAGCTTTAAATCCTGGGATCCGAGTGTGAGAAAGGTTGTCAGTTTGCTTATGGAAAGTTGGTGGTTTTCTCTGAACACTCTGGTTTCCTCCACCATCTTTGTCAGTTTGCTTGTGGAAAATTGATGGTATTCTCTGAACATTCCGGTTTCCTCTACCATCCTTGAACTGACTGCTTTGATATAAGAGAAAGAATTTTGACTTAGATATTCCTCTTCCTTGAACATCATAGATAGTTCATAGTCATTATTGGTCCTGTAAGGTTTCTGTTCTCATCTTTTTGTATCCACCAAATACTAGTGTGGCGACACCTTTAGGGGTTTCGCGGGAAAGAATGGAACAATCTAGAGGATTTCTATTAGTAGAGCTCATCCACAGAACTTGCCACTCAAAAGTTTAACACAGACCTAACAGATAAGTCCCAAACCTACCAATAATTTGGTAAAGAATTGGTTACTTTATTATGGGTACGAATTCAAAACGGTACGTTAAATTTATTTTGGATGATCCGTAGGGCGGACTTTAAACAGTTATTGT
This sequence comes from Anadara kagoshimensis, assembly GCA_021292105.1. Classification (NCBI taxonomy): domain Eukaryota; kingdom Metazoa; phylum Mollusca; class Bivalvia; order Arcoida; family Arcidae; genus Anadara; species Anadara kagoshimensis. The sequence continues at coordinate 13,352,236 of CM037862.1, forward strand.
GGATTTTATGTGCAAGATAGAAAAAATACAAAAATACCGTCTTTTCCGTCAGATCTTAAACTTTTTTCGGTCAATGGACGACTTTTTCGTACAATGAACGGTTATTGAACAAGAGTGCGTTAAACGTAATTGTTTTTTGGAAAAATTCATTTTTTGCATGTTTGATATCCACCAAATACTTGATTACCCTTGAAAACCCAAAAGTAAAATTTGAAGTCTCATGCACTTCAGTTGTCATTGTACCAAAATATTAAATTATATTTGACCTTATTTATGAAGCACTGATCTTTCAGGAAGCCTATTTGAGTTACATAAAGATTACAAGAAGCCATGTGACACATTTATACAGTTTATTGTATTATATTTATGTCAAGATGAAGATGTAGACATTGCGAAAAACAAGAAATAATTGTTTTTGTCCAAGTGAAGCACATATAGTATAAATATCATGGTTTGTAAATGTGTGTTTTAAATCACTATCTTCAGAAAAAGGTTCTGCAAACCATTTATTTACAGTTGCCATTTTGGTTGATGTACACATTAGCAACAGTAGACGTAACTCTAACCCTTCCGGTATGAGCCTCACAGACCCAGTATTTTTTGTGTGTGTGGATATGTACGGAATGATACGGGTTGGGCATGTGATTTGATTTAGCTAATCACTATCATAGAGTTGAGTTAGAGGTATACCTGACCTATATAATGATTTGGTTAATATTGTTTATGAAACACAAACATACCTGTCCATGTCCAAACCACAATCCCAAAAACAAGGTCAAGACTTTGAAAAGGGGCAAATTTAGTTTTAAACTGGCAAATATTTAATGTTACAAAAAAGAAATTTCTCGGTTATAAAGTAAAGAGACAAACATTTTATTAATTTTCACTGATTAATCGAAATGCAAAGTCATATGACACATGAGTACATTACAGATGGTTCTCATTCTCATTTGTGGGTTGCTTGGTGTTTGTGACTTATTGTTAACACCACTCTGTTCATTAGACAAGCACAGAGAGACTGCTAATAGAGAATCATAGCAAGATAAATAAAAAAAACCCTTCTTTCTCACATGTAGATGATCAGGGTTGAACTCAAATTCTGAAATCACTCTGCATTTCAATAACCAATATATCTAAATCACCCGCAGGTTGACAGAGTTTGACGTCAAGATGTGGCTTGTTAACCCCGCAAACTGACAGAGTTTTGCGTCAAGATGTGGCATGTTAACCAATGTGCAGACCACCCTTAATCACATCTATTATACATGTACTCTAATAAAAAAATATTGAAATAGCCCGAAACAGTCTTGTTCTATATATAATATATATGCTAATTGTGTCTTGTTGTTAATTCCTATTACAAGGCTGTATTTAGATTATTTTTATTAATGAAATCAAATTATTCTCATATTTATGTCTAATTTGTTCTAATGTCAATGACGTCAGGCGATAAAAATTTACTAAAAATAACTTTATTATATTACTAAAAATAGATTAATTGAGTTAATAATTATGGCCAAATATTCCTTTTCTCTAATTTTCTTGTTTGTATCTTTGATCGTTTCTTAAGATTGCTCGATTATTCTCTGTCTCTATCATCGCAGTAAAAAATATATATTTAATATCCAAAGATTATTCTCTGTCGCTGTCTGTCATCAAAGTAAAAAAAAACCTATTTATATTATCCTACCACGTATATCAAGTATTAGAAAGTTAATATAATAAGGAAAGTGTTTATAAAACAGTTGTAGTTGATAAGTAGCAATATAAATAAGAATGTAATTACTCAAGGATTTAATTGCTACATAATTTTGTTTACATCTTTATCGCAAAAATAACGGGATTGTCTATAATCTTTTTATATGTTTTTGTTTATACGGATTCCGACCCCCTGGTGATTTTTTATGTAACTACTTATTGTCAGATTTGTTTCCCTGTTGTTTTTTCTTCTTCAGCCAATCCCCAACTCTGTCCATAAAATAGTTCAGCTTATTTCATTTGTCCGAATTTCTTTTTCAGTACATTTGAACCCACTTAATTGAATTTTGGATAATCACATAGGATTTTAAAATCCAAAATAATTTTTAGCTCACCTGAGCCAAAGGCTCAGATGAGCTATTGCAATCTATCACCATCCGTCGTCCGTCGTGCGTCGTGCGTCGTCCGTCATGCGTTAACTTTACATTTTAATCTTCTCCTCCAAGACTACTGGGCCAAATTTAATGAAACTTGGTGATTATCATGCCTGGGTAACAGCCTTTAAAAATTGTGTTCGGGGTTTGGCCATGCCCAACAAGATGGCCGCTGTTAATAAAAATAGCAAAAAGACAAAAAAATCTTCTTCTCTGAAACCAAAAGGTGCAGGCAAATTTTGATTGGATATTTGGATTCAGCATACCTGGGAACATTGAAATTGTGTTTTTCATAAAAATCAGATGAAAAATAGGTTACGCGTTTTTTGCGTAAAATTACGTAATTTTTAAAATGAGACATTGTTATAACTTCATAACGGCTGAAGATAATTGTATGGAGTTTTCACTGTTGTTCTTGTCTTGCAATTTTCTTCCAATTGATGTCAAGGTCGAAGGTCAAGGTCATGTCCCAGTTTTTTACCTTTGATAAAAAATGCTATTTTTTTCAACATTTCTTGTGATAATGGCGTAGGATTTTCAGTTATTTGTAGGTATTGACATGACGATCATTTTGATACATAGATCAGGGTCATGGGTTCAAAGGTCAAGGTCACAGATGTCCAAGAATACCAAAATAGTTAATTATCTGCAAAACTATGAATTTTTTGTATAGGCATGTATATCAGAATATTGTAGGTAATGGCACAATGGTCATTTTGATATATGAATAAAGGTCATGGGTTCAAAGGTCAAGGTCACAGATGTAAACAAGTACTGAAATGGTTAATAATCTCAAAAACTATAAACTTTTTGTATAGGCATGTATATTGGAATATTGTAGGTATTGGCCTAACGATCATTTTGATATATGAATGAAGGTCATAGGTTCAAAGGTCAAGGTCATAGACGCGAACGAATACTTAAATGGTTAATTATCTCAAAAACTATAAACTTTTTGTATAGGCATGTATATTGGAATATTGTAGGTATTGGCCTAATGATCATTTTGATATATGAATGAAGGTCATAGGTTCAAAGGTCAAGGTCATAGAATTGAATGAATACCTAAATGGTTAATTATCTCAAAAACTATAAACTTTTTGTATAGGCATATATATTGGAATATTGTAGGTATTGGCCTAATGATCATTTTGATATATGAATGAAGGTCATAGGTTCAAAGGTCAAGGTCATAGCTGCGAACGAATATTTAAATGGTTAATTACCTCAAAAACTATAAACTTTTTGTATAGGCATGTATATTAGAATATTGTAGGCATTTGCACAACGATCATTTTGATATATGAATGAAGGTCATAGGTTCAAAGGTCAAGGTCATAGATGCAAACGAATACTTAAATAGTTAATTATCTCAGAAACTATAAACTTTTGGTATAGGCAAGTATATTAGAATATTGTAGGTATTGGCCTAAGGATCATTTTTGATATATGAATGAAGGTCATAGGTTCAAAGGTAAAGGTCATAGATGCAAATGAATACTTAAATGGTTAATAATCTCAAAAACTATAAACTTTTTGTATAGTCATGTATATTGGAATAAGGTACATATTGGCCTAATGATCATTTTGATAAATGAATGAAGGTCATAGGTTCAAAGGTCAAGGTCATAAACGCGAACGAATACTTAAATGGTTAATTATCTCAAAAACTATAAATTTTTTGTATAGGCATGTATATTGGAATATTGTAGGCATTTGCACAACAATCATTTTGATATATGAATGAAGGTCATAGGTTCAAAGGTCAAGATCATAGATGCAAACGAATACTTAAATGGTTAATTATCTCAAAAACTATAAACTCTTTGTATAGGCATGTATATTGGAATATTGTAGGTATTGGACTAATGATCATTTTGATATATGAATGAAGGTCATAGGTTCAAAGGTCAAGGTTATAGCTGCAAACGAATATTTAAATGGTTAATTATCTCAAAAACTATAAACTTTTTGTATAGGCATGTATATTAGAATATTGTAGGCATTTGCACAAGATCATTTTGATATATGAATGAAGTTCATAGGTTTAAAGGTCAAGGTCATAGATGCAAACTACTACTTAAATGGTTAATTATCTCAGAAACTATAAACTTTTTGTATAGGCATGTATTTTAGAATATTGTAGGTATTGGCCTATCGATCATTTTGATATATGAATGAAGGTCATAGGTTCAAAGGTCAAGGTCATAGATGCAAACAAATACTTAAATGGTTAATAATCTCAAAAACTATAAACTCTTTGTATAGGCATGTATATTAGAATATTGTAGGTATTGGCCTAATGCACATTTTAATATACAGATGTTTTAGCTGTTTATAAATAATATATTGTAGCTAGACTTTAGATATGTTATATATAGCATACTTATATAATAATTATTATAATTAATTTGCAAAAATACTTGCATATTATTGGCCCTTACTGCTGAAAATTTTGATATTCTCTTTTATTAATGTCATTGACCATTGAACCTCTGCATAAGATATGTAGTCTTCCTCAGGTGAGCGTTAAGGCCCATGGACCTCTTGTTTTATATGCTATTGAAAAATGCTCTTTTATCTTTTTATTGCATGGCAAAAAATGTCTATCTACAATCCATCACCTAGAATATTTCTTGGTATAACTTGCCCTCGTTTCACAATTATTTCTTAACTTAAGAATTTCCTGAACTTAAATCTGGCAAATTAAAAACCTTTATATTTTTGTTGATTATTAAGATATTGGGGAATTTAATGTATCATTTTAAAGAATATAACAAGCTTATGACATCTGCATTTTTGTTTTGACAAAAATATGTATTCCTAGTTCAAAAAAGAAAAAGAAAAAAAGCATGCCAAAATTTGCTAAATGTTAAGGAACGATTGTGAAACCTGGGCCAGTACCATTTCATAGAACATTATCAGAAAACTAACAGAGCACATATCAGCTAATTATTAGAGTGACCAATCCAGTGCAAAATAAATATTTAAGGGATTTTATTATTTTGACAAACTGTTGGTTAATAAAATCTAGTACTTGTTATGATAGATGATTTTGAATAGTTTCATCGTTACAATGTCAATCACTTCAAAATTATGTTTATAAGTTCATGAAAGTTGCAGTAAAAGGACAAGACCATCTTGCATTATGCATATTTGCAGTAAAATGTAAAAGCCATCTTACATGAAACAAAGAATGTTAAACAATATTTGATTCACAAAATACAATCATATATATAATGAAAACGATTCGAGAACAAGACCAAGGTCTTATGTAAACTCGTCTCCACAGTCTTTGCTTAAAATACATAAAGTTATAAAATCAGGACAAATTAAATATTGCATTAAGTAATGAAGTATTATATTCTTAAAAAGTAGATGATATGAGAGAGAGAGAGAGAGAGAGAGAGAGAGTTACTGACAAAATCTTTTGGATGACAATACAGTCAACCCTGTCTATAAAGGCCACTAAAGGGAACCAGTGAAAGTGGCATTTGTGGGCAGGTGGCCTTTATATACAGGTTCAAATAATATAAATAAAGAACAATCAGGATACAATTCTACTGGCCTTTATAAGCAGGTGACCCTTATATAGAGGTGGCATTTAAGGCAGTTTGAACTGTATATATTTTTGAACAAGTTCGAAAACATGGACATTTTCATCAACACTAAGGTTTACAACATCACCATATAATAAAAAGTTTGTAGTTATATTATATTATAGGGCAGGGGAAAATGGTTTGTTGACGTAATTGTCTATAAAGTGGGCATTATATGAAGAAAGGAATGTTATACTCATGTACTGGGTATATACCAAAGTTCAAAAGCTTTATAATGTTCAGAATAGTTCTTGTTCAAAGACATTTCTTTTTTTTAGAATTTTTATTTTGAAATTCCTAGAAATAATCTAAATATAGATCTACATACACACAAAAAACGATTCATATATAATACCATGGTAATTGCTATAGGCAAACAAATTTTTTTACATCTGATGTTTTTTAACAAAAATCCACAATTTGAAAGCTAATTCCAAATTATTTTGTAAAATACTATTAATTTCCTTTTCTTCTGTAGGGAGAGCTAGTTGAAATTAGCTTTTCTAATACCGTCTACCCACGGTAATTGCCTTTTATACTTTGTATGTCTAATTGTAAAATGTCATCGTTAAGGTTTACTAATTAGTGAGGACAATTTCTATATAAACAGCTAAAATCCGTACTAGATACTCCCCGTTTTCTACTTAATATTAATTTTGTTGATTGTCGCTTGATCGTTGATAGAAATTACGAGGAAATGAAAAACGTATTTTGTAGATCGCTATATCTTTATTGTTAAGTGTAAATGTCCTTACCCAAGAGATAATAAAATTGATTTGAAGTAATAATAGATCAGGGGTCATAAAAAACTCAACAGAGAAATTATATTGATGTAAGAAACCCCGGGGATTTTGTTTTCCTGAATTTTTATGAGGAAAAATACATTAATCTTACACTATTGTTGAAGTATAACAAATTGCAGTTATGGATAATTGGTCATTTCTTTAGCTAGATCAACCCTTTGATATATACACTACAGATCTGTCTAAGGTTTAACACTAATGTTACAAATTGATGTCGAATTGACAGCTGGGCTCACTCCCTTATTACATATTTTTGGCAGCTGCAATCTATTCCCCCTCGGAGCTTTTCGAGCTTTTTGGTCACTAGCTTTCCTTATCTCGGTCACTTGAACAGCCGAGCTTTGACTATTTTATAAGTTAGCTAAGTGTTAAACTTTGGACAGGTCTGTACTGTACAGGTTTCATTGCTTCAATTATAAACTTGTATAAAACATTTGTTTTATGTCGGAGTTATGTCCCCAGGGAGTCGAGATGTTGATTTCAAAGACAGATCTCAGAACAATTATGTCAGAAGATATTGCTGGCTTGCATGATTGTTGGGATAATACAAAGTATTTTCTGTATATCATTATGTGTTTTATTATAGTGTTTATTTCTGTTTAACATCTTTTGTCTCAGAGTTAGTGTTATTACCTTATCAGCATTTTTAACGTCTTGTGTCTGAAGTTAGAGTTGAGGTGCCAAAATGGTCTGTGTGTAGGGTGATGGATCACTGTGCCTCTCACTGCCTAGGTTTGAATTCCTCTTGAGACAGATCCCAGAGTGAGAAATTTTGTCAATTAGCTTGCCAAAGGTCTGTTGTCTCGCATCATAATTATTACAACTATTAGCATCTTGTATCTCGGAGTTAATTTAAATAGCTCTAAAAATGTTGACACAGGTTTTACACTCATTCCAATATGATGATGATATGTCATGGTAAAGACTTGAAACTTAATTAAACTATCAGTTTGTAGGTTAATGACTTTGACCTTAATTACTTTGTTGACCTTGACATCCATTAAGTAGTTGAATTTAATATTCATTCCTGCATTACCTTTAAACTTTGTTTCATTAACAAGGTATAAAAACTTGAAACTTTCAAAACTGGATGTAGTGTTCCCATGTCTTGCAATGTTGGTTGACCTGGACATTCATTAAGTTGTTGACCTTGACATTCATTCCTGCATTGCCTTTAAACATCTTCTCATTAACAAGGAGGTATCGGAACTTGAAATTTTCAAATATGGATGAGTTTTACAATGTCTTTCAATGTTGATTGACCTTGACATTCATTAAGTTGTCGACCTTGACATTCATCCCTGCATTACCTTCAAACATTTTCTCATTAACAAGGGGAAGAAACTTGAATCTGGATGTAGCATTACCATGTTTTGCAATGTTGGTTCATTTTTACCTTCATTAAGATCATTCTTTTTAAAACAGCTGATTTTTCAGAGTAGTGATTGGACCAGTTATCCAATTGTTTATTAGGAAAGTTAGTAATAGCCTTCAAGACTTATGAATCTGCCAGGATCCACTAATAAACAATAAAACAATCACTAAGATAAAAACATTGGGCGTTCATTCTTTTGTTTGTGTCTTTACATCTGTTATAGTCCTAAATTAATCACTCGTTTTGTTATGATTTGAGTTAATTGCGATTTTTGTTTTACCTAGCCCTGATTGTATGTTATCTGTTCATTAATTAAGCTGACTGAGACGGCTTTGAACAACTGACGATAAAACAAGAAATGATGTTACATATTAGTATGTATAATAACACTGATAGGTAATCCTGCTGCAGGTGCTTGGTATGTTTTGAGATAATGAGAAGATTTACGAATTATCCAACCTTGGGTCAACAATTAATTTGTTAGAAGTTTACTTTATTGTATAAAGTTCCCATAGTGAAAATACTTAACTCTGATATTTGGGAACTCGTGTAATACTCAACTACAGTCAAAGTAATATTTATGAAACCAAACCAAGTTTAAATTGAAGTTACTGTATGATTCAGCAATTCTACATTGCAGTCATCATATGACTTTGTAACAATAATAATTGTAACATAATTTTCATTCATAACAGTAGGTATTGACTTTTTTTAATGAACAGCTGATTATTATACACATATTGGGCTAACCTGTTCACAAATGCAACAATTTCTGGCTTCAAAGAAAGAATTCAGATATGATTGAAAACTGTTTTTGTTATATTTTAATAGAAAATTGACTTTCCCAAGTTTTATAATACAATTTAATTTATAAAAATTAAATTAATTTATTATATTGAAGTAATTTGGTCAATTTTCGTCTGCTATTATTTGTCTAAATCATAAGGGGCTCGTCACGTATGATTTCATTCATTGTTAAGCGGCATTCACGCATATAAATCGTGCACGTTCCTCGTGGTCACCTCACTTTTGATTTTGACCAGAAGGCAAGCAGATCGAAAAAATCTTTCAGTGTACCATACAAGTTGCAATAGATAAATATGCCACGAAGGGTAGGCAGACGAGTAGTTCGGCAAGCGCCTCAACCAGTTCTCCAACCGGCGCCCCAGGCAGTGCCTGTACAACCACGTAGGGGAAGACGGCGTGCAGCGATTGTTGAAGATGAGCTACCTGCACAGAGACGTCGGATGGATCAAGAGCCGGAACGCCCGGCGATAAATGCTGACCACGTGGCACCTCAATTAGGTGAGCTTGAACAAGTTTTTAATGAACCTCTAATGGTTCCTGGTTTTAATGATATTGATATATTTGTAAATCAAAAAGTCAAAGAAAAAATATGGAGTTTTGAATATGTTGATTTAGCACTTTTACATAAAAATAATTTGAGTAATCAGCATAATAATGAAGATACTATTGGCATAAATGAAGGTGTTCTAGTAATCCAAAAAAGAATTAAAAAACTGCATGACATTAATTCTATTCAAGACTGGACTGACACATTTATTTCTTATGCCCAGTTACTTATTCAGCGACATCCTGAAAAGGCTACTGAACTGTTTGCCTATATGTCAATAATAAGAGGCGTGGCTAAGGATAGTCCAATTGATAAGTGGTATTCTTATGACCAGCAATTTCGCCTCAGGGTTTCTAAAGACAATTCGAAAAGCTGGTCATCTATTGATGGTTTTCTATGGTTAAAAATTTTATCCGTTACTAATCCTACACATATGTCTACTGTAGTTCATAAATGTTATGAATACAATTTTAATGGTTATTGTAAGAGGTCAAATTGTTTTTATAAACATAGTTGCCTAAAGTGTGGTTATAACCATCCTGCCAATAAGTGTAAAAAATACATTGAAAATGAGTCGGGCACTTCGCCTCCTTCTAGATATGTAAATAATTTACAAAATAAAAGGTCTGTAACTAGCACTTATGCTATTAACAAATCCAATCCGCATCAGACGGTGTCGAAGAGACATGAATAACCATCTCTTTCAGATTATTCAATATATGGGAACTTGGGAAATAATTATATTTGAATTGCTAGACTTTTAAAAGATTATCCATTAAAAATATTGCAGATGGAATTTTAAATGGATTTAAATATGATTTTAAAATTCACTATGAAGGCCCCAAGGCAATCACGAGAATACCGCAATTTACTATCTGTCATTTAAAATCCAAGTGAAGCTCGAAGAAAGTTAAACAGTAAATTTCGCTTGGTCGAATGGCAGGTCCTTTTCGTTTTAAACCAATACCTAATTTATGTTGTTCTCCAATAGGATTGGTCCCAAAGAAAACTGGTGGTTTGAGATTAATCACACATCTTTCTCATCCCCCTAATAACAGTATTAATGATTTTATTAACCCAATAAATACTAAAGTATCATATTCACCATTTATAATGCAGTTAAAATTGTTCAAAATATGGGCAAATCGGCTTTAATGGCAAAAAATGGATATAAAGTCGGCATTTTGTTTGCTTAAATGTTATCTGGGTGACTTTTCAGTGTCTACTTGGTATTAATCTTAATAATCATTATTATATTGACAAATGTATGCCAATGGGGTGTTCAATTTCATGCTCAACTTTTGAAAAGTTCTCGTTATATTTAGATTGGGCTGTTAAGAACGAGTCCATGTCCAATAATCTAGAGCATTATTTGGATGCTTATTTCTTTGTTGGTAAATCTTACACAAGTATTGGCAAGACCTCATGTGTTATTTCACTCGTATATGCATCCTTTAGGGGTCCCTATTGCTAATGAAAAACCCAAGGACCGTCCATTATAATTGAGTATTTAGGTTTAATTAGAGATTCGGACCAAATAATACTAGTAGTTCGGATTCCGATTGATAAAATTAAAAAAAACTAGACGCACAAATAACAGAAGTGTTATCAAAAATAAAGTTACACTTGAACAAATGCAATCGTTGACTGGGATGTTAGCATTTTGTACACGCGCCCTGCCCTCGGGTAGGACATTTTCAAGGCGGTTATATGGCTCTTTTAAAAATGCTAAAAAACCTCATCATTTTATCAGGTTGACTAGTGGTATACGTCAAGATTTAGAAATTCTTAAAACAATGTTGCTTCGTGTATGCATATATTAATTGGATTACCAATTCAGATTTACAGTTACATGTATTTACTGATAGCGCCGGAGGTCAATCATTAGGTTGCGGAATTTATCTAAATGGTTCATAGGCAAGCTTTACATGGCCCAAGAGATGGGATAAATCTATTTTATCTGATAAGTCATATTTAGAGATTGTTCATATTGGACTAGAAATCTATTTATGAAAAACATAATTAAAAAAAAATGTTTTTAATTGTGACAATCAAGCAGTTGTTGCTATCATAAATTCTAAAACATCTAAAATGAAAGAGTTTTAACTATTTTGAGAATGATAGTTTATTGTCATTAGTATATAACTTCCAGTTTAAGGCATTCTATATTAGTTCAAAAGAAAATCTGATTGCTGACTCTTTATCTCTGGACAGAAGCGGAAATTTCATTTTAGTCATTCAAACATTCTGTTAATGTTGTTTGTCCAATACACACCTTGAGGGCATTTTTGTGCATTAGACCACATATTTCAGGACCGCTTTTTTGTCATCTAAATGAAATGCGTTGACTAGATTTCAGTTTCACAGTAATCTAGAAAAGGCTTTACAATGTTCAGATTTACATGTTAAAGCAAATAATACACATTCATTTAGAATTGGTGCAGCAACATCTGCCTATATTGCAGGAAAGTCCGACGATGAAATAAAATGTATGGTTCGTTGGTCGTCAACGTCATTCCAACGTTACATCAGAATTTCTCTCAATTTTTTCAGACTTAAAAGATATTTGAATCTTATCAAAAGGGCCTCCACGCACACGAAATCACGATTAACCGGAGACAGACTTAACTATCGTATCTTATGGGTTGGATATATTTTGCCTCTCCGAAGTTGGTATGGTGCTAGGAATACCATATCTGTTAATAAATCTCGCATTTGCATTAACCGTGGGGCTAGATCTTATTTTACTTGTATCATTTAGGTTGTAAAGCTGACTTGCATTCGGCATTGTTTCATGATGATGGTGTACATTTATCGTACATTTATCAATGATTTACAGTCGGGATTAAAATTATTCATTAATTAAGTCCTCTGTACGTTTATATCCGGGTGAAATTATTTAAAAGTTTAGCTGTAATCTAAGTTATGTTAGATAATCATGCGTTTATCAGTTATATTATCAATAGTTGGTTGTTGTTTGGTTTTTATTACTTGTTTAAATTTATAACACATATACGGTTATGTTATAACAGGTTAGTTGGTTGATAATAAATTTATATCGGTTATCAGGTTAGTTGGTTATGTGTTCGTTGATAATACATTTGTATTTTTTCTTGATGCGTTTGTTGATAGCACATTTAAAACTTAAGCTGATGTTGGTTGATTACACATTTATAAAAGTTAGTTTATGTGTCGGTTGATTGCACATTTATAAGTTAGTTGATGTGTTGGTTGATAACACATATTACATTTATAAAATCAGTTGATGTGTTGGTTGATAAAACATAGTTAGTTGATGTGTTGGTTGATAACACATATTACATAATAGAGTTAGTTGATATGTTGGTTGATAACACATAAAGTTAGTTGATGTGTTGGTTGATAACACATATTACATAATAGAGTTAGTTGATGTGTTGGTTGATAACACATAAAGTTAGTTGATGTGTTGGTTGATAACACATATTACATTTATAAAATTAGTTGATGTGTTGGTTGATAACACATATTACATTATAGAGTTAGTTGATGTGTTGGTTGATAACACATAAAGTTAGTTGATGTGTTGGTTGATAACACATAAAGTTAGTTGATGTGTTGGTTGATAACACATATTACATTTATAAAATTAGTTTATGTGTTGGTTATAACACATAAATTAGTTGATGTGTTGGTTGATAACACAAAGTTAGTTGATGTGTTGGTTGATAACACATATTACATTTATAAAGTTAGTTGATGTGTTGGTTATAACACATAAGTTAGTTGATGTGTTGGTTGATAACACATTTATAAAGTTAGTTGATGTGTTGGTTGATAACACATTTATAAAGTTAGTCGATGTGTTGATAACACATTTGTAGTTAGCTGATGTGTTGGTTATAACATATATATACCGTCATCGGTAACTATCAACAGTTAGTTGATGTGTTTATTTTGTTGTTGATAACAGTTAGTATTTTGTTGGTGGTGGTTACTTACGCTGATACTTCCGTTATTTGGGTAATTGCTAATTTATTTACCTCATGCAATATAAATTATCTACCTCTTTGTCATCACTTGCCGATATTAATTTAAATTCATTGTTTTTTGCACTTTTTGGTCATGGTTTGATAAATTTGTTGGCGATGCTATTGGTGATAGCATTTGGCGGAATTTATCATTTATGTGTTGTGCTCACTGGTTGCCCAGTTGATGTATCCAGAAGATGCATATGTTGGTGGCCCTCCATATCTCTTCTTAGTGACAATTCTTAAATGTCGACGATTTTAATTATCGTTGATCAGTTGTATAAAATTACTTTAATTGTCATTATCTGTTGTTTAATCCTATTATATTTAATAAATCCATGACAAAAAAGTGCCAAATGAAAAAATACTATATTGTTGTTTTTATTTGCTTTCAAGACTGAATATATAATAATACAATTTAATTTATAAAAATTAAATTAATTTATTATATTGAAGTAATTTGGTCAATTTTCGTCTGCTATTATTTGTCTAAATCATAAGGGGCTCGTCACGTATGATTTCATTCATTGTTAAGCGGCATTCACGCATATAAATCGTGCACGTTCCTCGTGGTCACCTCACTTTTGATTTTGACCAGAAGGCAAGCAGATCGAAAAATCCCTCCCATAATCCCACCCATTATAGATCAAATTTCTGCTGTTTCTTATTGTATATTTTCAGCTTTTCTCACATGACGTCATGGATTTGGAATGGATAGTGTTTAAACGGTTCATGGTATATTTTGTGGATGGAGAGATTATTAGCATCAGCGGAATTTATCATTTATGTGTTGTGCTCACTGGTTGCCCAGTTGATGTATCCAGAAGATGCATATGTTGGTGGCCCTCCATATCTCTTCTTAGTGACAATTCTTAAATGTCGACGATTTTAATTATCGTTGATCAGTTGTATAAAATTACTTTAATTGTCATTATCTGTTGTTTAATCCTATTATATTTAATAAATCCATGACAAAAAAGTGCCAAATGAAAAAATACTATATTGTTGTTTTTATTTGCTTTCAAGACTGAATATATAATAATTGAATAACAACCTGTCAAGCAAAGATCACAGAATACATTTTATGTCATGTGCACTTTGTTCTGTGCTTTGTTCAATGTTAAAACATAATGTAGTTGTTATAAATTGTGTTCTTTTGAACTTGCATTATTCAATACTGAAACGATTTTAGATTTTGTTTATTTTGATAATTACGCACTTTGGTCGATGCATTATTCAATGATAAAAAAACCCCATATAGATGTTGTTTATGTCTTAATTGCACACTTCTGTCAATGATAAAAATGCACAGATGCTTATTTCTTAATTAAACCTTTCATATGATGTTTGAGCTAGCAATAACCATACACATTAGACTATGTTGATATAGATAGTATTTGACATTTATATTTCAGTAAGTTGTACTTTGCCTTATGTCATACATACCAGTACAAGTACTTGCATGATTATTGTAATGAAATAGACACATACATCAACAGGTGTAGAAACATACTCAGATTTGTTTGTTTATTAATACTAATACATATGTGATTATCACCTAGATACAGTCAAACGTTGTTATAATGCCCCATAAAAAAATTGCCACCTCACTCATTGCCATATTTTTTTGAAACTCCCAAAGTCATCCTTTTCTATGTTTTTCTTTAGAAGTCTCCATTGATTTATTTCCAAACATCTTTATAATGCCAAAACTTTACTCCCCGGCCGGATTTGACCCAAGACTTGAAAGTGGGTGGTGACTGTTCTTTCGCCAAGCACTCGCGAATTACAAAATGAAATTCATGGTTTATTCCAATGGGAACTTAAAATAAATGAGGTCCAGTGTCATGGTAGTATTGGCACGCTAAAGAACCCTGCTGTATAATGCCTTCAGCACAACACACAGGTAAAATTTCTGCACCTTCCCCTATAGCAGGCAATGTCTCAATATAAGTGAAATATTTTTGATTGGGACGTTAAACACCATTACTCAACTCAACTCCAAAACTTCACTGTTCAGATGATGGTAATTTCCATGAATCAAGGTTTTACTGTACTTGTTATTTCCATATATATTTGATTAATTTATATAACCAAAATTTGTTTTAACAATCCAACCAATAGTTCAAGTTTTAATCCTTCCACAATGAAGGGCAAATTAAAGTGTGATTAAACAAAAATACCAAATTTTATGACAATGTGACATGTCACTTAATGATGGAAATCTATTTTGATGTGAAAATTGCAGTAAAATTTGAAAATAGCATGAGGGTATATCACAGTTGATTAGTTTTCATTTATCAAATCCATTGAATCTTTTAGTTGAATTGCAGTTAACTACTGAGTTCAATTTTTGTTTTATTTTATTGGAAAATAAAATTGAAAAAATGGGTTTATTGGATATAATGTGCACAATATAATCCCACAAAGCATCATTATTGAATATTGTGTAATAAGTTTTAAGTCACATAATTACAATTTATGGTTCCAATCTTGTAGTTGGATTCCAGTTAAGGACAGAGTTCAATTTTGTTTAGTTTTAATTGAAAAAAATGTACACTATTTCCGTGTAAAGCATCATTATTGAAAATGTGTGCAACAAGTTTTAGACGACATAATTACAGTTTATCATTTCAATCCGCAATTGGATTTTAGTTAAAGACTACATTTAATTTTTTAAAATTTTATTGGATATAAAATTGGAAAAATAGTTGTGCACACTATAATCATGTAAAGCATCGTTATTGAAAATGTGTGCAACAGGTTTTAGACAATGTAATTACACATTTTATTTTGTAATTCGGTTTTATTACATAATGCATTGCTACAATAAACGATGTCAAAGAAACATGTAACATTTCATAATTAACTACTTTTTATATGCTTTTATATGTTTCTTTGTGACGTTTCCAGTTATACAAAAAACATATTGACGCCATTCCTTTTCAAAAATATTTAATGCAAAATAAATGAAACTTTACTGGTGTTACATACCAGGATGGATTATTCAAAATTTTTAATTTAGTTTCATCTAGTATCTAGCTTAGCCAGAATGCCATTTGTTTTAGCACAGTGATGAGGTTAATGGGGGACTAACTACCTGACATGGATCTGGTGCAGTAAAATTTGAAATTAGGATGTGTAATATCAGAGTTGATTGAATTTGATTTATTGCAATCTTTTAGTTGAATTTCAATCAAAGACTGTTTAGTTTTGTTTAATTTTATTGGATGTAAAATTGGAAAGTTAATTGTGCATACTATAATCACGCAATGCATCATTATTGAAAATGTGTGCAACAAGTTTTAGACAATGTAATTACACTATCTCATTGTAAATCAATTTTATTACATAATGCATTGATTCAAATGATAAAAGTTGTCACAGACACATGTAACATTTCATAATTAACTACTTTTTATATGTTTGTTTCTTTGTTGCATTTCCAGTTATGTGTAGAACATATTGACGCCATTCCCTGTCAAAAATTTTCAATCTGAACTGGATGATACTAGAATTATCATTATATGATGTACAATTGAAATATAAAAATTACAAGCAATTTTATTACTAAAAAAAGACTTATTTTTCTGAAAGCTACTGATGACAAAGTTGAAATCCTGCAGATCGGTTACTATTTTGTTTGGGATTCATGAAATGTATCTGTTATTTAATGGAATAGGGGTGTGGGATGGAAGAATGACCCTATCAATTGATGCATTGTAAAATTACAACCAGTTTGATCTTTGAACAGATTAATTTTTTCTCGGAAACTGCTGATGTCAAAGAGGAAGTCTCCGAAATCTCAAAAATGTTTATCAGTTGCCATTTTGTTTGGGCTGTATAAAATGTATCTGCCATCCAAAAGAATAATTGGCAGGGAGAGAGAACCAACCCAATCAAAACATGCAGTTTGATCACCATATAAATTAATTATTTTTCAGAAATTACAAGCAGTTTGATTACTGAAAAAATTAATTATTTTTCAGAAGCTACTGCATGACGTCAAAGATGAAATCCCAAAAACTTCAAAAGAGCTTGTCATTTTTTTGGCTGTATAAAATGTATCTGTCATCTAAAGGAATGGGGATGACCCAATCAAATTATATATTGTAAATATTACAAGCAGTTTGATCACCATATAAATTAATTATTTTTCGAAAATTACTGACGTCAAAGATTAAGTCCTGTCCCAGAAATCACAAAAGAGCTTGTTGGTTGCCATTTTGTTTGGGGTATATAAAATGTATCCATCATTCTCAAAGAAGAATGATGCATTTTAAAAATTTTGAACAGTTTGATCATTGATAAAACAAAAATTCTTGTAAAGTACTGATACCAAAGATGAAGTCCATGAAATTGCATAAGAGTTTATTTGTTGGCAATTTTGTTTAGGGTATCTGCCATCTTAAGTAATCAGATATAAGGGGGAGATAAGTCAACCCAATCAAAGGAAACATTTTTATCAGAGGAACAGTAATTCATTGAGTTACATGTTTGTTATATGAGGGAATATTTTACCACCTTCTTGCTATTTGTACCCATCCAGGTAATTAACCTAATGACCTCTCACTAATTGATCAATCACTTTGCTAACTCAGCTACTTACATTTAAGAAGGTTTCACAATAGTGCATTTATTACAGATTTTTGTAAATATCTATTTATATGATAGCTTAATTAATGCTGAAATAAGGACACAATTGTGATGTACAATTTGGCTTTATATTTTACCAAAGATGCAGTTCTTTTCAACACATATAAATTTTTATTCCTGTTAATTAAAATAAAAATAACTTTGAAAAAATTGTACTGATATTTATCACGCTGGATGACAAAGATAATTCTAAAAGTGCTTACATGAACTTTATATCAGAGAATGCATGTCAGATTTGGTTCTCTTTACTGCTGGGAGCCTTGTTGGCAGGGTGGTCTAAAGTCTATGCTTATTGACCACAGTTCCTCTTCATTGGGGTTTAAGTCCCACTCAGGACAGATCCTAGTGTGAGAAAGTTTGTCATTTCACTTTCCCAAGGTCTGTGGTTTTCTCCAGGCACTCTGATTTCCCCCACCATTCCTGAATGAACCACATCAATATAAGTGAAAGAATCTTGGCTGGGGCATAAAATTCCATTACTTCACTTCATAACACTCTACCCTTTACTGTTGCAGCAAACAATATGTTTCTGGTAAAAACAAATTGGGATATAAAGTACTAACATGATGTTTAAATAACATCATTCCAAGAAAACACATTATTTTAATCCAGGCCTAGAGAGGGCACCTGCTGGGATTGCAATTTTAATTGATTTCAATCAGAAATCGCATGTCTATCTTGATGTTACAAAATTTTGATTACATTCATTATAATGTATATTTATATATAGTTTTATATGTATTTAAAATCACCTTTTTCTACTTAAAATCACCTTTTTCTACTTAAAACTCGCATTTTACACTTGAGAATCACATTATTGTCAAATATTACTCTTTTTTTTCATATAAATGTGATGTTAGGTCAACAGTATATAATTAAGTGTCTGAATGATATACAAATGAAAAAAATATCTCCCTACTAAGATAATCCATAAATAACAGTTAAATAGCTTTTAAAGCCAAATTTATAATGAGAAACCTGCAGAGAGGGAGATGTAACATATGTAACTATTACAAAACACATTACAAACAGTCGTAAAAAACAACTTAACCGGTGTAGGCTAACAACATTGATCTGTCTGCTTGACCTTTGATTGAAATATTTATTATGGACGAGTACATTTACATATAGGGAACACAAGTATTGATTTGTATACATATCACTAAATCTGTACATATGCATACGTTTTAGATGTGAATCCTAACACTACCCATGTACTGATTGGACCCTCCTATACGAAATATTCTTAATAAAAGGTCAAGTGAACAGGTCAGTGTTGTTTACCTATAGGAGGCTATAATCAAAGAGAAAATTACTGGTAGAACAAATTACTTAATGAAGTCAAAGACAGATTAGTACTCAGGGAAAATTACTTAATGAATTTTTTAATTAGTTTTCTTATGATCATGCCCCATGTACTAATGTATAGTATTTTATTATACTTATAACCACTTGTACTGACTCCATAAAAGTTCGAGTTGTAAATAAGAAGAAGTGCTCCAATAATGAGAAGGATTTATGTTGTGCCTGATGCTTTTATATTTTGATTGCATACTTAATTCACCCTTTACAGTTTTTGAGTTCAAATTTGCACTTTTTAGCTCACCTGAGCTGAAAGCTCATATGAGTTATTGCAATGGTTCACCGTCCGTCGTCTGTTGTGCGTTGTGCGTCGTGCCGTAACTTTGTACATTTTAATCATCTCCTCTAAAACTACCAAGCCAAATTTGATGAAACTTATGAAACTTAGTGATTATGATGAAGGCGAAGGCCTTTTAGATTTGCACAAATGAAGGAGTTATGTTCCCTTGGGGCCCCAGAAAGGGGGAAATAGTGAAAATCTTTTAAGAATCTTCTCCTCTGAACCTACAAGAGATATAACTTAGATATTTAATGTGAAACATACTTAGGGCACCTAGTTTCAGATTTGCACAAATCGTAACTGTGGGGGCCAAAATGGGGAAATGGCAAGGCACTTAAGGGGAAAATTGCTAAAATTAATGTATTTGTCAATATATCTTGAAAACTATAAACTTTTTGTATAAGCATGTATATTAGAATATTGTAGGCATTTGCACAATGATCATTTTCATATATGAATGAAGGTCATAGGTTCAAAGGTCAAACGAATACTGAAATTATTAATTATCTCAAAAACTATAAACTTTTTGTATAGGCATGATTGCATTCAATCAATGTACATGTATTTAACAATTGATGGATAGTCAGAGACACCCCCACAATTTTTCGACAAAGGTCGGGCATGTTTGAATTACACACAAAAAGAATGAAAACTCAGCCTGAATTGCATAATTTACTGATGTCACTGATACTAGTATGTCACTAGTTGCCACTGTTTTGATACTGTGATGGTAGACAGTATCAGAACATAAAAAGTATGAGCAGAGATTCATCAATTGGTTCTGTAATGCAATGTTATATTTCCTTTGCTAAAATTTCATTTTCAATGTAAAAAGCCTAAACATGCCAGAATAAAATATTTGTAATTTCTGGATAGGTATGAAAGGACTTTTTAATTTTTGAGCAATCTTAGATATAGCTATGTGGTAGATGTGTATTCATTTTAATACAATGCACTATTTTCTAGTTATCAATAACTGCAGGTGCTCTCATGAATAAACATTGAATATCATAGTCAATAATTTGTTTTGTATCAGTTTTCAGTCAAAACAAATTATGTTCATATTAAATTTTTTTAACAGTATAGATGTAAATTTTATTCTTGATTGATTAATTTGATCACATTACCTGTTTTTGTCTGATTATTTCCCTATTTCAAATACAATGATGGAGAACCATTCTTGTTGTTTTAATACAGATGTGGGTAACCATTTATGTTTGTTTTTTTCCCTCAACTGAATAGAGAAGGGGAGAACAATTCTTGTTAATTGTTTATTTTCCTCTATGGTAACTCAGTTGGAAGAGTGCTTGCTTTGTATGTGGGAGGTTGTTGGTTTGAACCCCTTGCCAGGTTTGACAACAACTTTAAAATAGGTAGTGACTATTCTTTCACCAAGCACTCTGTATGAAGAAATGAAAGTCACATTCATTTGGAAGAGACCTTAAAAACTGATGCTTTATGTCATGGCAGTCATGACATGCTAAAGAACCTGTTGCCCTGAGCGCACTGCAAAGGTAAATATTTCTTCCACTTCACTGCTGGTGACATCTTGATATAAGTGTAATATTCTTGACTGAGAGGTAAAAACCCTTCAACTAATCAATTAATTCATTAAATACAGAATTGGAAAACTGTTCTTGTTGTTTGTTTATTTCCCTCCACTGAATAGAGACATGAAGAACCATTCATGCAGCTATAATGAGCATGCTACATACAGTATAATTAATAATAGCACACAGCATTACATATATATGTAACAGTAATCAAACTGAAAAGTCTGTCAAGTGATTAAAGCAGTTAGGTTCATTAGCAGACATTTAAGTACAAAGTGTGTTAGTAATTATTAGGATAGGAAAAACATATTTTATAAATGAAACATTTTTTTGTTTTTACGAAAAGAGAGTAATCTCTGGGAGTATTGTCATGGGAGCCGCCAACACCAGCTGGCAAAAAAATCGTTGATATTACTAAATGGGGGAAACAATGCAGGGGGAAGCAGATGGGTTATGAACGGTACCAGGGAATCCAACACGGGGAAGCATTCCATCACACTTAAAGTGTCTCTTGTAATGAAATATTCCATTTTTAAAAAGCGGACAGGCTGAACAACCGCTAATTGACAAACCTTGCGCAAACTATAATAATGTAGTGCGGGTATGTGAGAGTCATTTATGAGAACATCTGTATCAGTGTGCAAATAATCAATGTAGACATTATGCTGTATGGAATATGAAAATGAATATGAATCATTGTTTAAAGCTATTTGAACAAAGTTCGATGCAATGGCTACATTATAGTAGTTCTTATATTACTAGTTTGTAATTTATCCTCTCAATGCTGTCTAAAAAATGTAATTTTACTTATATCCAGACTACAGAAAATCATTATATTCATCATCATACTAATATTAAGGTATCAGAATTTCACAAAATTAAGAAAAAATTAATACAATATTTCGGATTGCTTGCAGCATGGTGATCAGGTTTTTTAGTTAAGATTAATACTCAAGTCTTGATGCCTTGTAGATATGTCTGTTTTGTAGAATGTCAAATGTCAAATATTTTTAATTGATTCCTCTGGGTTTGATTTATTTGTCATGATTGATTTGTGACTTGATCAGTTTCACCGATTTAAAATTTTATGTCAAGGACATAAAATTAGATGTCAAGGACATTAAATCAAGTGTCAAAGACAGTAAATCATCATGTCAAGGACATTAATCAAATGGCAAAGACATTGAATCATATGTTAAGGACATTGAATCTAGGACAAGAACACAGATTTCAAAAATGGAACTTCTAGGTCAAAGGCAGTTAGCATGGCATGATTATTGAAGTTTATGTCTTGATATGCTGTCTACTTATCATTATATGCTATCATTATTATTGCCTCCTAATAAAGCAATGCCAGTTTTTACTGGGAGCTAGAACTATCATTTGGTTGATATAGGACTTATCATATACATCCCACTACAGCAATAAATCAAGTTTGACCTCTCCATTATCAGATTTATCAATATTTTATGACTTCACCAAGCTCAGCTCAGTCCTAACCTAACTTGGCTCTCAGTGGTTTAGTAGACTTAAGCATGAGGTTACCTACCATGCACAGTGACTTTCAGCTTGTAGGCTTCATTACCACTAGAGTAGACTCCTAACCAAGACTGGTCTAATTGGCCTAGTAGTTCAAAGCACCAGGTAACAAACCACAGTGACTTTCAACCTGTAGGGTTGATTCCCACTAAGGGCTGATCCTTCATTAGGAAAGTTTGTAAATGTGCTTTTGGACAAGGTTAGGGTTCAACAGATGCCTACAACATCACAGAATTGACCACCTCAATATAAATGAGATCTTTAACTAGGTGTAAACTGACATTTGAACCATCCAGCCTATCTTTATCCTCTCTTAATTTATACAATTTCAATACATGTATATTGTAACACAACACAGAATGTAATG
Source organism: Anadara kagoshimensis (assembly GCA_021292105.1). Lineage (NCBI taxonomy): Eukaryota > Metazoa > Mollusca > Bivalvia > Arcoida > Arcidae > Anadara > Anadara kagoshimensis. Next base: position 13,375,266 of record CM037862.1, read on the forward strand.
CAATACTGTTACAAGATATAATTCAAAGCATTTTGTAATTAAACAAGAGTTATAGCCCTTACCCTTTCACTTCAAAAAACCTATTCAAAAGGTTTTAAAACTTAGAACATTTGAGTTAACTTATTGGCAAAGTTCAAAATACAGCTTTTTAAGATCACACAAGAGTTATAGCCCATACCCTGTCACTTCTAAACACTTTTTGACATGATTTCAAAGAAGGAACATTATAGATAACATATTTCCAAAGCAAAGCCTACTAGAAAGGTTTAAAAGGCTTAACCTAACACCTCTATTCAGTAATTAACCTTGAAAAGCCCTTCAGAAGGTTAAAAATGCTTATCCTAACACCTCAATTCAGTAATTGACCCTGAAAAGCCCTTTGGAAGGTTCAAAATGCTTAACCTAACACTTTAATTCAGTAATTGACCCTGAAAAGACCTTTAGAAGGTTCAAAATGCTTAACCTAACACTTCAATTCAGTAATTGACCCTGAAAAGACCTTTAGAAGGTTCAAAATGCTTAACCTAACACCTCTATTCAGTAATTAACCCCTAAAAGACCTTCTGAAGGTTCAAAATGCTTAACCTAACACCTCAATTCAGTAATTGACCCCTAAAAGACCTCCAGAAGGTTCAAAAAGCTTAACCTAACACCTCCACTCTATAATTAACACCAAAAAGACCTTGATAGGTTCAAAAGACTTAACATAACACTTCTACCCAGTAATTAACCTTCAAAAGACCTAAAACAATATATAGTCTTGTGCTCTTATCACTAATAGTTGATGGCTATGGTATAATGATTTGAACCCTATGAACATGTCATTCACCCAAAATAAAGACATATTTAGTCCAGTATGCTAACATTGATTTTATTGACATAACGACCTAACAAACAAAAAGAAGGATATAGAACAAATTTATATGATGAATGGAAATATAAATTATACATTTGTGTATCTGATTGAGATTATCTGACAGAGATTAAGGAGATTATCTGTAGATTAATCAGAAAAACAATTAACCTTTGTGTACTGTTTGTTTAAAGCTGCATAAGCATAAACAGGGGTTGATAGGAGAACATGGCCGAGTGGTACAGGGGTTGATAGGAGAACATGGCTGAGTGGTACAGGGGTTGATAGGAGAACATGGCCGAGTGGTAGAGGGGTTGATAGGAGAACATGGCCGTGTGGTACAGGGGTTGATAGGAGAACATGGCCGAGTGGTACAGGGGTTGATAGGAGAACATGGCCGAGTGGTACAGGGGTTGATAGGAGAACATGGCCGAGTGGTACTTTCATTGGCTTTCAAAGTCAAGAGTTGTAAGTTCGAACCTCACTTAGGACTTGGAAATTTTCTGAGATGATTTCCATCTCCTGCCCATACTTGAGCGGTAAAAAGCTCATTACTAGAAAAGTCTTTCAGATGCATGCTTATATTTGATAATAACAATTGTGTTTACTTTTCAACAGACATTTCAGAAATATCCCCTAAAACAGAAAATACAAATCTTGGCAAACCAACTGGTTAAGCTACAGAAGCTTTGAACAACCAGGCTATTATAGATAAATACAAACATATTCCAGATAAAATTACTCTAATACCACTGAAATTAGACTATTTAAACAGCTACCAATCTTGTAGAAGACACTAACCTAGTTGAGCAATATTGTGACCAAATAAAAAACAAACATACCAATCCATGTCTAAATCACGATCCAAAAAGCAGAGTAAAAAACAGGCATACCAATCCATATCCAAATCACAATCCAAAAGTAAAGTAAAAACAAGCAAACCAATCCATGTCTAAATCATGATCCAAAAGCAGAGTAAAAACAGGCATACCAATCCATAATTAAATCACAATCTCAAAGTAAAAACCAGCATACCAATCCATGTCCAAATCACGATCCAAAAGCAGAGCAAAATACCAATCCATATCCAAATCACAATCTCAAAGCAAAGTAAAAAGAAGCATACCAATTCATGTCCAAATCACATCCAAAAACAAAGTAAAAAAAACAACATATCCATCCATGTGCAAATCACAATCTCAAAGCAAAGTAAAAACAAGCATACCTATCCATGTCCAAATAACAATCTCAAAGTAATGTAAAAACAAACATACCAATCCATGGCAAAACCACAATCCCAAAGCAAAGTAAAAATAAGCATACCAACCCATGTCCAAATCACAATCCCAAAGCAAAGTAAAAATAAGCATACCAACCCATGTCAAAATCACAATCCCAAAGCAAAGTAAAAATAAGCATACCAACCCATGTCAAAACCACAATCCCAAAGCAAAGTAAAAATAAGCATACCAACCCATGTCCAAATCACGATCCCAAAGCAAAGTAAAAATAAGCATACCAACCCATGTCAAAATCACAATCCCAAAGCAAAGTAAAAATAAGCATACCAACCCATGTCAAAATCACAATCCCAAAGCAAAGTAAAAATAAGCATACCAACCCATGTCAAAATCACAATCCCAAAGCAAAGTAAAAATAAGCATACCAACCCATGTCAAAATCACAATCCCAAAGCAAAGTAAAAATAAGCATACCAACCCATGTCAAAATCACAATCCCAAAGCAAAGTAAAAATAAGCATACCAACCCATGTCAAAACCACAATCCCAAAGCAAAGTAAAAATAAGCATACCAACCCATGTCAAAATCACAATCCCAAAGCAAAGTAAAAATAAGCATACCAACCCATGTCCAAATCACAATCCCAAAGCAAAGTAAAAATAAGCATACCAACCCATGTCAAAATCACAATCCCAAAGCAAAGTAAAAATAAGCATACCAACCCATGTCAAAATCACAATCCCAAAGCAAAGTAAAAATAAGCATACCAACCCATGTCCAAATCACAATCCCAAAGCAAAGTAAAAATAAGCATACCAACCCATGTCAAAATCACAATCCCAAAGCAAAGTAAAAATAAGCATACCAACCCATGTCAAAACCACAATCCCAAAGCAAAGTACAAATAAGCATACCAACCCATGTCCAAATCACAATCCCAAAGCAAAGTAAAAATAAGCATACCAACCCATGTCAAAATCACAATCCCAAAGCAAAGTAAAAATAAGCATACCAACCCATGTCAAAATCACAATCCCAAAGCAAAGTAAAAATAAGCATACCAACCCATGTCAAAATCACAATCCCAAAGCAAAGTAAAAATAAGCATACCAACCCATGTCAAAATCACAATCCCAAAGCAAAGTAAAAATAAGCATACCAACCCATGTCAAAATCACAATCCCAAAGCAAAGTAAAAATAAGCATACCAACCCATGTCAAAATCACAATCCCAAAGCAAAGTAAAAATAAGCATACCAACCCATGTCAAAATCACAATCCCAAAGCAAAGTAAAAATAAGCATACCAACCCATGTCAAAATCACAATCCCAAAGCAAAGTAAAAATAAGCATACCAACCCATGTCAAAATCACAATCCCAAAGCAAAGTAAAAATAAGCATACCAACCCATGTCAAAATCACAATCCCAAAGCAAAGTAAAAATAAGCATACCAACCCATGTCCAAATCACAATCCCAAAGCAAAGTAAAAATAAGCATACCAACCCATGTCAAAATCACAATCCCAAAGCAAAGTAAAAATAAGCATACCAACCCATGTCAAAATCACAATCCCAAAGCAAAGTAAAAATAAGCATACCAACCCATGTCCAAATCACAATCCCAAAGCAAAGTAAAAATAAGCATACCAACCCATGTCCAAATCACAATCCCAAAGCAAAGTAAAAATAAGCATACCAACCCATGTCAAAATCACAATCCCAAAGCAAAGTAAAAATAAGCATACCAACCCATGTCAAAATCACAATCCCAAAGCAAAGTAAAAATAAGCATACCAACCCATGTCAAAATCACAATCCCAAAGCAAAGTAAAAATAAGCATACCAACCCATGTCAAAATCACAATCCCAAAGCAAAGTAAAAATAAGCATACCAACCCATGTCCAAATCACAATCCCAAAGCAAAGTAAAAATAAGCATACCAACCCATGTCAAAATCACAATCCCAAAGCAAAGTAAAAATAAGCATACCAACCCATGTCAAAATCACAATCCCAAAGCAAAGTAAAAATAAGCATACCAACCCATGTCCAAATCACAATCCCAAAGCAAAGTAAAAATAAGCATACCAACCCATGTCCAAATCACAATCCCAAAGCAAAGTAAAAATAAGCATACCAACCCATGTCAAAATCACAATCCCAAAGCAAAGTAAAAATAAGCATACCAACCCATGTCAAAATCACAATCCCAAAGCAAAGTAAAAATAAGCATACCAACCCATGTCAAAACCACAATCCCAAAGTAAAGTAAAAACAAACATACCAATCCATGTCCAAATCACATCCAAAAACAAAGTAAAAAAAACAACATATCCATCCATGTGCAAATCACAATCTCAAAGCAAAGTAAAAACAAGCATACCTATCCATGTCCAAATAACAATCTCAAAGTAACGTGAAAACAAACATATCAATCCATGTCGAAACCACAATCCCAAAGCAAAGTAAAAATAAGCATACCAACCCATGTCAAAATTACAATCCCAAAGTAAAGTAAAAATAAGCATACCAACCCATGTCAAAATCACAATCCCAAAGCAAAGTAAAAATAAGCATACCAACCCATGTCCAAATCACAATCCCAAAGCAAAGTAAAAATAAGCATACCAACCCATGTCCAAATCACAATCCCAAAGCAAAGTAAAAATAAGCATACCAACCCATGTCAAAATCACAATCCCAAAGCAAAGTAAAAATAAGCATACCAACCCATGTCAAAATCACAATCCCAAAGCAAAGTAAAAATAAGCATACCAACCCATGTCAAAACCACAATCCCAAAGTAAAGTAAAAACAAACATACCAATCCATGTCCAAATCACATCCAAAAACAAAGTAAAAAAAACAACATATCCATCCATGTGCAAATCACAATCTCAAAGCAAAGTAAAAACAAGCATACCTATCCATGTCCAAATAACAATCTCAAAGTAACGTGAAAACAAACATATCAATCCATGTCGAAACCACAATCCCAAAGCAAAGTAAAAATAAGCATACCAACCCATGTCAAAATTACAATCCCAAAGCAAAGTAAAAATAAGCATACCAACCCATGTCCAAATCACAATCCCAAAGCAAAGTAAAAATAAGCATACCAACCCATGTCAAAATCACAATCCCAAAGCAAAGTAAAAATAAGCATACCAACCCATGTCCAAATCACAATCCCAAAGCAAAGTAAAAATAAGCATACCAACCCATGTCAAAATTACAATCCCAAAGCAAAGTAAAAATAAGCATACCAACCCATGTCAAAACCACAATCCCAAAGCAAAGTAAAAATAAGCATACCAACCCATGTCAAAATCACAATCCCAAAGCAAAGTAAAAATAAGCATACCAACCCATGTCAAAATCACAATCCCAAAGCAAAGTAAAAATAAGCATACCAACCCATGTCAAAACCACAATCCCAAAGCAAAGTAAAAATAAGCATACCAACCCATGTCAAAATCACAATCCCAAAGCAAAGTAAAAATAAGCATACCAACCCATGTCAAAATCACAATCCCAAAGCAAAGTAAAAATAAGCATACCAACCCATGTCAAAATTACAATCCCAAAGTAAAGTAAAAATAAGCATACCAACCCATGTCAAAATCACAATCCCAAAGCAAAGTAAAATAAGCATACCAACCCATGTCCAAATCACAATCCCAAAGCAAAGTAAAAATAAGCATACCAACCCATGTCAAAATCACAATCCCAAAGCAAAGTAAAAATAAGCATACCAACCCATGTCAAAATCACAATCCCAAAGCAAAGTAAAAATAAGCATACCAACCCATGTCAAAATTACAATCCCAAAGTAAAGTATAATAAAACTTTGAAATTGGCAAATTAAGTTGAATATGTGAACTTCCACCAGGAAAGTAAGACAGAGTGCTCTAAGGTAAGCGCCTCCTGTACCAGCAATAATATTATGAAATCATTGATTTTTGTGGAAAATGAAATAATTTATATTATTCTGAATGAGATATATTTTTTGAAAACCAACAAAATATTAAGGTATAATTAGCCAATGAATTGAGTAATGAATAGCCAAAAAGACAACAGAAGCATATAGTGTCAGTGTTACAAAAAACCTTTTGGTTACCAAATATTTTACACTGGGTAATGTTAATGCTTAAAAGTCAGTTGATGTTTTATTAATGTGACATCAGCAATTTAAAATTCTCAGCTATTCACAAAAATAAAGCTTTTCTTATCAATATCAAGCATTATGGGTACCTGTAATCTGAACACAAGTTGATGTGGTGTTTAATTTTTATGCATGCTTGTTGTGTTAATTTTAGTGTGAGCATTATAATTGTTATATGGCCTTTTTTGTACCAGTGCAAACTTATGGCAGTCTATAAAGCTTTAGTGCACTTTAGTCAACAAGTGACCCAGAAGATATAGTCTCCCAAACACATCGAGATGACAGTGAGGACTACTGGATCCTCAAATTAAAAACGCTCAAACCAAAGGGAATGAATGACAGGCTCTCAGCTAGGCGGCAGCACTCTATATGTTTTTCCTAATTTTAGTGCACTTACTCATATCATCCATTCTACTAGTTTTGAATCAACCAGTAAAAGCCTCAAGGATCAAGGGAATATCCTTTTTCACTCACAGTCAACCAGGATCGGGATACCTTGGTTTTGATTCAGAGAAAAAAAAATAATGCTATAAATAAATGGTGACACGTAATATTGATTCTATATTGTTTTTAAAAAACATACAACTTCATATAACTTTCTTTCTATAAACAGAAAAATGTTTGTGAGACTAAAACTTCATCCACCTTGCTTCTACTTATGTAGTCAGTCAAAATTTTGTGTTACCATGTAAACACTTATTGTGTATCAGTATAACACAAAATTTGTAGAAGCCAAACCATTTATCAGTAAAACTCTATGATATATGGGTACAATTTGTAGAAGCCAAACAAATTACAGCAGTCTATTCATGAAACAAAAGTACCAAAAAATGTTAAGTTATTCAGCAGAACATGGCCAAAAGATATTTTGAAGCAGTTGAAAGAACCTATTCACCGGAAAAACGAAGTCCTATAAATATCCGAGATGTATTGGCTCTTAAAAATGTTAAACGACAGCCGACTGTCAATAATACCATATCGTACTTGACTTGTTTATACTCTGTTAAACTGGCTAGACCATAAAACTATAAAATAAATACATGCTTGAAATAAAAATAATAATAAAAAATATTGATCAGATAATTTTTATCTCCCAAGTTAAGTACTTAAAGGCTTTGTTGCCAAGTCGTCTAAAGCGCACACTAACAGATTACAGTCTAGGTTTGAATCACACCCTGGACAGATCATAATGTTAAAAAGTTTGTTAATGTCAGCTCATTTGCTAACCTACCTACCTACCTATCCTCTTTGTCCCTGGTGGGACATAAGGCCACAATCAGTTGCCTCCACTTCACCCTGTCCTTTGCCATTCTGTGTGCCTGCCCCCAGGATAGTCCAAAGTCTTCCAGTTCAGCCTTTATAGTTCTTCTCCAGGTCTGTTTTGGTCTTCCTGGCTTTCTTTTTCTCTATGGGGTCCAAAAAGTGCTTGTTTTGGTATGCGTTGTTGTGGCATTCTCAAAACATGCCCTAACCATCTAAATCTTCTTTGTTTGATCTCTACGCTGATTGATTTGCAGTTACTCTTTCTCAGTTCATTTGCTAAACCTCATTATAACATTATCCTTCAGAAGATATGATATGAATGTAAAAGTTTTTTTACTGCTGCCACTTGTTCTGTAGCTGGTGAAATCATGATATAAATGAAATATTTTTGACATGGATGTTGAATTCCCATTTAATTGATCAGTTAAATTTTTTGATGCTCTTTTTAAGTGATTTTAATATCAATGCTGCATTTAAAGTCAAATTGACACTGCCATGTGGGAAGTTATTTTGTTGACAATGAATTAATGAATTCTCTAGGGTGTTAAAACACAAGTTATGTCATCTATAAACACTACTTTGGGAATTGTAACAGAAATAAAGCTGTGAGTTATCAAATAACAATTGATAACATTGCAGATTTAATGGATGTTCTCAGTTATAAATTGATTGTCTTGTTGACTGTGAATTGATATCATTACTGCTTCATTTAATCATTTAAAGTTGCCTCAGTAGAGGAGTCTAAAGCACTCTTACTGATCACAGCGACCCAAACTGCCTATATTTGAATCCAATTTGATATAGTTTGTCAGTCCGCTTGTTAGTAGCCAGTGGTTTCTTTTGGGTGCTCTGTTTTCCTCCACTTCGTATGTCTGAAGTGACCTAGTAGGTTTAGTATTTGCACCATATGTGGGGATTAGGACATGGGTTAAATCACAACCTGGGTCCAACTAGACTTAAGACACTTGTTAGTCTCAGTTGATTAAACATTTGTACTATATATATAAATGGACTAAAGTTAGACTGGGTCAATCTTTTCTTTAAAAGAATTGATGTACCAAAACCACACTACCAATTAATAATTAAAATTACCATAAGTAATCTAAAAAGCTTAATATTTATTGGAGGCGATTCCAGTTTATTGATGGTCATCTAGGGTCACTTTACCAGATCTTTAAATTTGATTAATAATCTTGACTGAGATAAACCCCATTTATTCAACCATTTGAATAATTAACAATCTTGTACATCACATGTTCAGTACTTTCAGTGCTTTGATCCAGACACAGCATTATTTATAAAATATTCATACTTTTAATTTCCTCTGTTACCTGTGTAACTTTTTTCTATAAATAGAAATGTATCATAAAAATAAGGATGATAAAATTTTAATCCAGGTGAGGAGAACATAATTTTGCTTTATATAAATAGCTTGATACACAGTAATCAGAAACTTTTTTAACAAAATACTGATCATATCATTTTGAGCTGAAAAAAGATGTATTATTTTTTAGCTTTCTAATGTTGATTTACCTGAATTATTTTTGAAGAACAATTTTTCTTGTCCAGATAGTAAATTTGTTTAGGCTGTCAGAGTCAGAAAATATTTGTTCTTACTAAGGGGAACTGAATGGGAACTGAATAAGGTCTGACTAAGGGGAACTGAATAGAGTCTCAGAAACAGGTCCCAGTTTTACTCCAATTAATTAGAGTCCAAGATAAATGACAACATCTAAGTTCTATAATTCAAATGATATTTTTTCTGTGTATCACTCCAATATTTGTCCACAGTTACTCCCACTAAATCTGGATGGAGCAAGCTATGTGGTTTTGAGCCTAAATTGTAGAGTTTGACAATGGTGTATTGTCCGAAAAGTAGCTTGTTGATCTCAAACTCTTAATTTGTTGGAGTAGCCCC